>CP136060.1:491151892-492351892 GCA_032464435.1 Aegilops umbellulata | reverse complement strand
GGCATGCAGATCTTTGTCAAGATCATAAACACACAAGATCAGATGAGGACCAGAAAGCGGCGACCCTCGGTGGGATCCTTGCCGAGGAAAGCCACGAGACCCCCGGCAAGATCCTTGTCAGGGACGACTACGCACGACGGAAGGACCCTTGCTGGGCCCCGGCAAGGCCCTTGTCGTGGATGTCAGCGGGGCCACTGCCAGGCCTGCACCAGCCAAGTCTCCACCGCCGTTCACATGCAGCTGCCAGCCCAACCAGCTGGGCTAGCACCTGCGTGGCAACATGCAGCTTCCAGGCCAGGTCAGCGAGTGCCTGCGTGGCGGCATGCAGATCTTCGTGAAGACCCTACCATCGCGCCACCTCAGCTTCTTGCCTGCCTACATGGCACTGGCATGCATCACTGGCCAGGGCGCGTGTCGAAGCGAGGAGGAGCGGCGACGGACAGGGCGGGCCTCGCTCCCGCCCCCGATAATGCTAGGGGATACCTAAGCGATGCATTAAATGCGTATTGTCCTGTAATACAGGCGATAAGCTCACAGTACTGTAGACCTTTCCACCTCTTGTCTGCCACTGTGGCAGCCCCTTTCGACTATAAAAGGAGGCCCATTGCGTACTAGAGGGGGATTCGGCTCTTTTGAATGACATAGCGCCCGTAGCTAGTTCGAGAGCTCTAGAACACTCAATACATCCACCAACGCAGGACTAGGGTTTTACGCGCCCTTGCGGCCCGAACCTGGGTAAACGATCCTTGTGCTGACTGTTAATCCTGCTCTTCTCACAACCCCGCGCCCCGGCAACCATAGTAGGGATTCTTGTGATCCCATAGGTCTCGTTTCACACCAACATCTTTGGCGCGCCAGGTAGGGGGCGCAGTTGTGAGGATCTGGTTTAGCAGCCAGCCCGGCAGTTTCTCGTGGCCACGACCGCGGAGAAGAAGGCGGCCAAGGGAGCGGCACTGCCTGCAAGCGCGAAGGACGCTAGAGCGGCGACAAGAAAGCTAAGTCATACCAAAACTTAAATATTTCCTTTTAATATAAGGTTATTCCCCTCGGAGATCTTGTTCTTTGTATGGAAAACCTGCACGCGAAGCCCCCCTGCGATTGGCAACGCCTTTGTTCTATTTCGAGTCTGCTCAATAGCTCAGACGGCTGCTTCGAGAGTGGCAGGGTAGCCTTCCGCAACCAGCAACACTCTCAACTCTGACTCGAGTCAAGCTCGACAGTTCGAGCGGCCGCGTTGGGGGCGGCAAGGTGGTTCGTGCGGCTGCAAGCACACCCGGCAGGCCAATGGGGATCCGTCTTCAAGACGCCGCCCTGGGTTTACGCGCCGGTGAGCCTACCCGATAAACGTTGGGCGGACATACAAAGAGAGGTTGAACTGGAAAATAAGATGTGTCATATCAAAGTACTGCAGAGTTATATTACATCAGTTCTTGCTGCGGTTCTAACTGAAGATAAACAATGTCTTGGTCATGAACCTGTAGCGACAGTGTGAGACGGGGTGCCTAATCTCGGCGCTGGCCCTCTATCCTCTCGATTCCACCGATGCAGCTGATGATGGGCTTGATACGCTCCTTGATCGCCGCGAGGTCCACACCCGCCGACAAGCTGTCCAGCGCAGCGTCGAAGTCGAGGTCGGGGTTCTAGTAGGCCACCTTGGTGAGAACCTTGGTCATGGCACCCTGGCAAAGCCTCCGGGCCTCATGGGCCAGCGAGGCCGCCTGGTTGGCGTGAAGCCGCTCCAAGGCACCGACGACCCTCTCAATGAACAGGGTCAGGCTGCACTTGGCGCTCACGCTCCGCTCCAGGGCGTAATTCACACCCGGCATCCCCATGATGGCCAGCTGCACGGAGGCCTGGTTGGCAACGGTGGCGAGGCGATTGAGGCAGGGTTCTCGCCTTCCATGTGCTCCTTGAAGTTGAGGGCCTCGTTCTTCCGTAGCTGCTTCTCGGTCTCCAAGTTCTTGGTCAAGGTCCCCTCCCGGGCCTTGGCCTCCGACAGCATCTTCTTGAGACCCTCCAGCTTCAGCTTGAGGTCTCGGATGGAGTTGTTGGCTTCGGAGAGCTCCCCGGCCTTGCTGACGGCTACGCCATCCGCCTCCGTCAGTCCGCTGTTGAGCGTGTCCTTCTCCTTTGACAGCTTCAGGGCTTGCTCCTTCAGCTCGTCCCGCTCCGTCTCCAGCTCCTTCACCTTGCCGGCATGAACCAAAGCCTGGGCATCGAGTGCCGGTTCCACAACCGGCACTAAAGTGTGGTCACTAAAGCCCCCCCCCTTTAGTACCGGTTCAGCACGAACCGGTGCTAAAGGCCAACCACGTGGCACGAGCCAGCTCCGGGGGCAGGGAGCCCTTTAGTGCCGGTTGGTAACACCAACCGGTACTAAATGTTTGTGGGTTTTTGTTTTATTTTTTATTTTTCCTCTAAATTTGTGTTATCAATTTAATTTAGGATTGTTTTACGTTATAATGAGTTGTTATCCTTGATATGGATATGGATATGGCATATAAATATACTTGATCACTTAGCTACGATCCATATATCAAGTTCAAACTAATTTGCGGTTTCCTTCATGCATAAATGATATATATAATAACTCATCATCATCACATATTAATAAATAAATAAACTCTTGCATCATATCATCACCAACAATAGTATATATATATATATATATATATATATATATATATATATATATATATATACTAGCTAGCTAAAAATCATCGTAGTCGTCATTAATTACAACTATTTAATCATCATAGTCATTACCGCTATATATATATCTAATCACCACCAACAGTAACTTAAAGAAGAAACATTCACTTGTAACATACGCAAAGATATCATCGAGTTCAACATGGTCATGA
This sequence comes from Aegilops umbellulata, assembly GCA_032464435.1. Classification (NCBI taxonomy): domain Eukaryota; kingdom Viridiplantae; phylum Streptophyta; class Magnoliopsida; order Poales; family Poaceae; genus Aegilops; species Aegilops umbellulata. The sequence goes on along the minus strand of CP136060.1, from coordinate 492,349,028 downwards.
TATTATAAGCGTTCACAAGCAAATCACTATTTGAGATTAATTAAGTTCAGGACAATACGAGCATGAACTAGCTAAATCACTCTTGCTGCTCCCTCTCAGGTAGAATAGCATAGAACATGTATAGCTCTCCTGATTCATCATACTGGAGCATGCAGATGAATCTGTCTCCTAATCTTGGGTTGCGCTTCTCCTTGCTGCCCCCTAGTACTTCTCTGCGATCATTAACAATTTTGCTCGAATCTTTCACTATTAAGCATTCTTCGCTTTCAGAAATCCTGAAGGCACTCATGTGCAATGTAGGAAATCTTCGTCGTAAGCTAACCATTGACATGCGACCTTTTGTCTCGATCCACTGAGGCACAACTGTCATCGGGAGTCCCTATTGAAGAACATCGTATAGTAATTAATATATTTAGCAATGAAAGTTTAGCTTCAAAAATAATGTATGCAAAAGATGCACTAAGGACGAATAGTAAAAATCTTACCATCTTTTGATTATAGATGTGACCGTAGTTCAATACGATCACTATTGGTCGCACGCTTTGATTACTAACATTTCTAAGTTGAGGAAGAAAATTTGTCTTGACAGTATAAAGATCCTCAAGCCATGAAACATAATGACTTATCTCCTCGCAGTTTAGTTGAGCTCCGGGGCAGTAGTAGGTCCTGTCTACCAAGCGTCGGACATGTTTGCTTGAACCGAAATAAGCTGACAATACAAATTAGTTGTCAACTATTTTTGAATAAACAATATCAAAGACATAAACATATGCATGCATGGTTGAGAAAAACTCACATAATGGTAGAACCGGAGGCGTTTGCACATCGACGCAGATGTCTCTATTACCTTCAATATCATCTTCCGGACGAATATCAAAGGTGATAACCATATCATGCTCAAATGCATAAGCCTTGCATAGTGCTTCCAAGTTTTGCATTCAAAATGGGTCTACGTGTCTCCATTATATAATTTGACGTTGAAAGTATACCCATGCTCGGTCTTCAAGTAAACTCTCTTTACCTCCAAATCATCTATAGCACTAAAACCTATCTTATCCGAGACAAAAATTCTTGCATGGCAGGGGATGCGCTAGTAGAATAGTGAAAATTTAAAATTATAAGTTTATGCAAATGAAGCATAAGTCATGCTTTAAAATTATAGGTTGAAGCAAATAAAGCATAAGTTTTGCATTCAAATAATAATTGCCGTTGTGACTTACTGTATCCACTTCGAATGTCTCATCCAGCTTGATGCTGAAGCGCCTACCATCAACAAGTAAATTTCTGTCGCACAGGCCGCGCTGGTCTTCACAGTGTTCATAGATAAAGAAATCTTTTTCGTCGTCAGATGACATTTCCTATGTTCATATAGGTGAAACATGCATTAAACACTTATTACTATCTAACATTAATTAATATCTAGCTAATTCAAATATATATTCATCTAACATTTGACATTAATATATCTAACTATATTCATCTCTAACAATTGACATTACTATATATTTAACTTTTCTATCTAATTCATGTAACATTCGACATTAATCTAACATTTATATAAACTAATAATATTTTAATTAGATCATCAAATATCAAATACCTAAATTTTCTTAATAAAAATAAACTAGTTATATTAATTATTCAACTAGTTCAAATCTCATATACCTAAATAAACTAGTTCGACAATTTTCTTACTAAAAATAAACTAGTTATATTAATTACTCAACTAGTTCAAATCTAATATACCTAATTATTATATATCTAGCTATTCATCTCTAACAATTGACATTAATATATATTTAACTTTTCTATCTAATTCATCTAACATTCGACATTAATCTAAGATTCGATCATCTAATTAACTTTTCTAAAAAAACAGAAAATAGAAAATAAGTAAAAGAAATGTGTGTGTGTATGTGTGTGTGTATGTGTGTTTATGTATGTGTGTGTATGTGTGTGTATGTTACGCCGCCGCCCCGTACGTACGAGCGGGGGCGCCGGCGTACGGGGCGGGGGCGGCGGCGTACGTATGGGCCGGCCGGTGCGCGCGGCACGGGTGCGAGAGAGACGTACGGTTGCCGCGACGACGACGGATGGCGGCGGCGTTGGGGGTGGCGGCGCGAGACGACGACGACGACGGGCGGCGGCGGGGACAGCGACGACGACGACGAACGACGGGCGACGGGCTGCGACGACAGGATCGAGCGGCGCGCGGCGATGTCTCGCGAGAGGTTGGAGACGAAGTGGGGAGATGAAACTGAAATTTTCGTAAGTGCTATATATATAGGATGGCCCTTTAGTACCGGTTCGTGGCTCCAACCGGTACTAAAGGACCGGTACTAAAGGGGGGCCCCCTTTAGTAACGGTTGGAGCCACCAACCGGTACTAAAGGCCTTGCGCTGCCACCCCGCGGTGCACAAAGTTTAGTCCCACCTCGCCGGGCGAAGGGCAGCCGCACTGGTTTATAAACCCAGCCGCGGCTGCCTCGTTGAACTCCTCTATATAGCAGGCTTGTGGGCCTAACTTCTGCGCGCTAACTTGTGAGTCTGCTGGGCCTTTAGGGCCTGTAATTGCACGCGCATGGCCTAGCAGGCCCACAGGGCAGCGCCCCAATTTTTTATAGTTTTTTTCTTTTCTGCTTTATTTCCTTCTATTTATTTCTGAGTAGTTTTTTTATATAGTTTTTTTATTTTCTGCTATAGTTTTTTTTCTTTTCTGCTATTTTTTCTTTTCTGCTTTATTTATTTTCTTCTATTCATTTATTTTTATATACCATGCCAAGTTGATGGTTAAAACTTGATGATCAAAGTCTGGAGTTATAACCAAAGTTTAAAAAAATGAAATGCCCCAACTTTTTATATAGTTTTTTTCTTTTCTGCTTTATTTTCTTCTATTTATTTCTGAGTAGTTTTTTTATATAGTTTTTTTCTTTTCTGCTATATTTTTTCTTTTCTGCTATTTTTTCTTTTCTGCTTTATTTATTTTCTTCTATTCATTTATTTTTATATACCATGCCAAGTTGATGGTTAAAACTTGATGGTCAAAGTCTGGAGTTATAACCAAAGTTTAAAAAAATGAAATGCCGAAGTGTAACTAGTTTTTGCCATAACAGAAGAAGTCCGGAGTTGTAATAAGTTATTAAAATAAAAAAAGAGGTGCAATGCTCGTTAATTAGCTTCAAGCCTTTCGGAATAGTGTAAACTGCACTGCACATAGCTCCGTGCAGTCTACCATATTCCTCAAGGCTTGAAGCTAAGCAACGTGAGCATTGAGCCTCTTCTTCATTGTCTCTGCACTCAGGGCTTATAAACCGCTCCTAGTCCCTCTCTCTTCGCGAGGTGGGACTAAAAAAAGCTGACTAAGAAACTGTAGTACTGGTTCATGCCATGAACCGGTACTAAAGGTGCTAGTGGGGCCCCAGCTTTACCTGACACAACCTCATTAGTACCAGTTCGTGGCACGAACTGGTGCTAAAGGTTCGCCACGAACCGGTACTAAAGAGCTCCTCCCGCCTAGCAGTTGGAACTGGTACTAAAGAGCTCCTCCCGCCTAGCAGTTGAATGGTGCATACTGAATGCACAAAAAGTCTGGAGTTGTAATAAGTTTAAAAAATGAAATGCCTTTGTACCACATGCGTTTAATTTTGTTAGGAACCCTACTTCGAAAGAGATTGTCCAGTTTGTAAACGAAGTGCATCCATTTTTTGCCGTAACCCTCTCTACTTTTTTGAACATGATATGTGGGTGAAATGATGATACCATGCCAAGTTTCAACTTTTTCAGAGTTCATTTGTAGTCCTTTTCAATTTCCAGGTCATTTAGTTCTCAAAACAAATCATTAAATGCATGAAAAATAGCAAATGAAGGTATAAATGGTTGAAAGTTGATGGCGTCCCTTTGAATGGTGCATACTGAACGCAAAAAATATAAGAGCATTTAGATCATGATCTTATATTTCTTTACTGTCTGAATTGTCAATATGATCTTATACATTAAAAATACTATGATCATCAATGATATTTTTGTGTACAATCTGAATTGTCAATATGAGTCCTCAACGATTTATAAACCGGTGAAGACTCATATTGCGGCCACAAATTCTACACATAGAGTTTAATGAAGACCAAGTGCTTGTGATAGTTTGAGAAGTAACGTATTTAAGGTGGTAAAAGCCTTGTTAGGGGAGCGAGGTGGGACTAAAAACAGCTAGCCATAACCTCATTAGTACCAGTTCGTGGTACGAACCGGCACTAAATGGTGATGGTGGGGCCATAGCCTGACCGCAGGCTGACACAGCATCTTTAGTACCGGTTCGTGGCATGAACCGGTACTAAAGTTCTCCACGAACCGGTATTATTGATTGCCACCACGAACCGGCACTAATGTAGACATTACTGCCGGCTCAAATTCAAACCGGCACTAATGTGCTTCACATTTGACCCTTTTTCTACTAGTGGAAGCTGGCGCCCATGGCGTGGAGGAGCCATTCTTCCTGGGAGCCGTTGCCACCAACGCTCGGCTCGTCAACGACCTCGAGCCCAGCGGCAGCAAGCACCTCGTCGTGGAACATCTCTCCCACGACGGGAGCCCTGGCGCTCGACACGCCTGGAAGGTGGACGAAGAGGTCGTCACTCACCTTCAGGTACCTACCGGAGCCAGAGGAAGCGGAGGAGGAAGATTGGTCATCGACAACCTCCTCCTTGGCAGCGGACTTGCCGGCCTCCCCGGTAGGCCCCTTGTCGGGCTCCCCGGCAGGCTCCTTGGCGGCATCCTCAGCAGCGCCCTTGGCGGCCTCCTCGGTAGCGATCTTCTTAGCCTCCGCCTCGGCGGCCTTGGCGACATCCTCGATGACGGTGTCGATGTCCTCTGGATCTGCCGAGGGAGGATCTAAACACCGAGGAGAGGATGAGGCGAGGCCAAGACCAAAAAAAGAAAAGGAAATGGAGACGAAACACGAGAAACTTACCCGTGCCGGGCCGAGAAGTGGAAGTCCCCTCCCCGCCAACATTTGGCGCTGAGGCGAAGCCACCGGCGCCCGATTTCCCCTCCTCCTCCTCCTCCGTGTGCATGGGCTCGGTGCTTGGCGCCCTTGCTGGGGACGCCCCTCGGGGCGGCGTAGTCGATGGGGGCGGCGTGTTGGGAGTAGCCCTCAGTGGTTCCTCCTGCTGCTGCTCCCCTCCTGCATCCACGGCAAGGTCAGCACCAAAGTATCATACCCCTGACGCACGTCGATGAGGGGTGAGTGGTGAACTTATGCTGGGGGTTGTACCAGGGGCTGCTGTCCGGACTGCTCAACACCACCAGTGGTGTGCCAGAGGCGCCCGCCGGGGGCTGGCCGCTCATTGAGGTCCTTGCCCTCTTTACCCTCTGGGCCAGCGTCTCCACGTCCCTGCAAAATGAAGAAGATTCAGGATAAGTGGCACCGTTTAAGGAAAAGGAGAAGACAAAAAGGGAGAAGCAAAGCTTACTCCTCCTCCTCCTCCTCTGCTGCTTTCCTCTTCCTCCTCGGGCTGAGGGGTCCGAAATCAAAAGTGACACCCGCGTCAACATCTGTCGGGGGAGGGGAAGGAGATGGCGTCTGAATGCGCTCGAACGAGGAAGAAGCAGATGCCTTCTTCTTCGCCACCGCGGCCCTCACCACTTTCTTCGACGCCGCGGCCCTCGTCTGGCGCGCGGACGTCTCCTGGGCCTGCCGCAGCAGCGGGGACCTGCTGGGCCGGACCGGTTCGCCGGAGGTGGCCCGATGCAGGACCCGCCCTCTCCCCGTGGCTAGGGGGGTCGACGGCCATGACCTCCTCCTCCTCAGCCTCCGCCGACGACGACTCGTTGACCACATCCTCGACGAGAGGAGCCCCAGTGACGGTGCTGCTGGCCTCCCCGGTGGCCTCCGCCCACTGGGCGAGCTCCTTCTCCTCCGCTTCTGCCGCGGCCTTGTCCTCCAGGCCACCGGCGGTACCAGCCTCCTCAGTGAGCTTCGCCTCCGCCGCCCTGGCGGCGATGTAGTCCAACTCCGCTTGGGTGGTGTCCTGGACGAGCCGCGGCTCGGCGATGACGTACCCCTCATGCAAGGTGTCGAAGAACTCCAGCACTTGAATCTCCTCCGGCTCGACCCAGCTCGGGTCAAGGCCATGCGTGTTGAAGAGTGGCATCATGGCAATGATGTCGGTCCGGCGTGAGTTGTTGCTCAGCGGGACCACACTTGCTGGTAGCTTGAACAAGGGCCCCTTGGCGACCTTGCAGGCCTTCGCAGCGGCCCTCACGGCCTTGCTGGTCCGCTCGAACTTGCCGTCACGGTTCACGTCGAGCTGGAAGAGCTGATAACCCACAAGTATAGGGGATCGCAACAGTTTTCGAGGGTAGAGTATTCAACCCAAATTTGTTGATTCGACACAAGGGGAGCCAAAGAATATTCTCAAGTATTAGCAACTGAGTTGTCAATTCAGCCACACCTGGATAACTTAATATCTGCAGCAAGGTATTTAGTAGCAAAGTAATATGATAGTAGTGGTAACAGTAAAAAAGTAAAGAAAGCAAAAGTAATATTTTTGGTATTTTGTAGTGATTGTAACAGTAGCAATGGAAAAGTAAATAAGCGAGAACCAATATAGGAAAAGCTCGTAGGCATTGGACCGGTGATGGATAATTATGCCGGATGCGATTCATCATGTAACAATCATAACATAGGGTGACACAGAACTAGCTCCAATTCATCAATGTAATGTAGGCATGTATTCCGAATATAGTCATACGTGCTTATGGAAAAGAACTTGCATGACATCTTTTGTCCTACCCTCCCGTGGCAGCGGGGTCCTAATGGAAACTAAGGGATATTAAGGCCTCCTTTTAATAGAGAACCAGAACAAAGCATTAGTACATAGTGAATACATGAACTCCTCAAACTATGGTCATCACCGGGAGTGGTCCCGATTATTGTCACTTCGGGGTTGCCGGATCATAACACATAGTAGGTGACTATAGACTTGCAAGATAGGATCAAGAACTCACATATATTCATGAAAACATAATAGGTTCAGATCAGAAATCATGGCACTCGGGCCCTAGTGACAAGCATTAAGCATAGCAAAGTCATAGCAACATCAATCTCAAAACATAGTGGATACTAGGGATCAAACCCTAACAAAACTAACTCGATTACATGATAGATCTCATCCAACCCATCACCGTCTAGCAAGCCTACGATGGAATTACTCACGCACAGCGGTGAGCATCATGAAATTGGTGATGGAGGATGGTTGATGATGACGACGGTGACGAATCCTCCTCTCCGGAGCCCCGAACGGACTCCAGATCAGCCCTCCCGAGAGGTTTTAGGGCTTGGCGGCGGCTCCGTTTTGTAAAACGCGATTATCTCTTCTCCCTGATTTTTTTTCTCCCCGAAAGCAAATATATAGAGTTGGAGTTGGCATCGGAGGAGCCTCAGGGGAGCCACGAGGTAGGGGGCGCGCCCTAGGGGGGCGCCCCCCACCCTCGTGGACAGGGTGTGGGCCCCCTGGTCTTCATATTTGGCAAGGATTTTTTTATTTCCGAAAAGATGTTCCGTGAAGTTTCAGGTCATTTCGAGAACTTTTGTTTCTGCACATAAATAACACCATGGCAATTCTGCTAAAAACAGCGTCAGTCCGAGTTAGTTCCACTCAAATCATGCAAGTTAGAGTCCAAAACAAGGGCAAAAGTGTTTGGAAAAGTAGATACGACGGAGACGTATCAACTCCCCCAAGCTTAACCCTTTGCTTGTCCTCAATCAATTCAGTTGATAAACTGAAAGTGATAAAGAAAAACTTTTACAAACTCTGTTTGCTCTTGTTGTTGTCAATATGTAAAGCCAGCATTCAAGTTTTCAGCAAAGATTATGACTAACCACATTTGCAATAATTCTCAGATCTCATATTTACTCATATCAATTGCATAATCAACTAGCGAATCATAGTAATAAATCTCGGATGACAACACTTTCTCAGAACAATCATAATATGATATAACAAGATGGTATCTCGCTAGCCCTTTCTGAGACCCCAAAACATAAATGCAGAGCACCTTTAAAGATCAAGGACTGACTAGACATTGTAATTGATGGTAAAAGAGATCCAATCATAGTCATACCCAATATAAATTAATAGTAATGGATGCAAATGACAGCTGCGCTCTCCAGCTAGTGATTTTTAATAAGAGGGTGATGACTCAACATAAAATTAAATAGATAGGCCCTTCGCAGAGGGAAGCAGGGATTTGTAGAGGTGCCAGAGCTCGGTTTTGAAATAGAGATAAATAATATTTTGACCGGTATACTTTCGTTGTCAACATAACAACCAAGAGATGTCGATATCTTCCATGCTACACACATTATAGGCGGTTCCCAAACAGAATGGTAAAGTATATACTCCCCCTCCACCAACAAGCATCAATCCATGGCTTGCTCGAAACAACGAGTGCCTCCAACTAACATGAGTCCCGGGGGAGTTTTGTTTGCAATTAATTTGATTTAGTTTGCATAAAGCATGGGACTGGGCATCCCGGTGATCAGCCATTTTCTCGTGAGTGAGGAGCGGAGTCCACTCCTCTTGAGAATAACCCGCCTAACATGGAAGATAAGGGCATCCCTAGTTGATACATGAGCTATTCGAGCATACAAAACAGAATGTTTATTTGAAGGTTTAGAGTTTGGCACATACAAATTTACTTGGAACGGCAGGTAAATACCGCATATAGGAAGGTATGGTGGACTCATATGGAATAACTTTGGGGTTTAAGGGATTGGATGCACAAGCAGTATTCCCGCTTAGTATAGGTGAAGGCTAGCAAAAGACTGGGAAGCGACCAACTAGAGAGCGACAACAGCCATGAACATGCATTAAAATTAATAGACATTGGATGCAAGCATGAGTAGGATATAATCCACCATGAACATAAATATCGTGAAGGCTATGTTGATTTGGTTTCAACTACATGTGTGAACATGTGCCAAGTCAAGTCACTTAAATCATTCAAAGGAGGATACCACCCCATCATACCACATCACAACCATTTTAATAGCATGTTGGCACGCAAGGTAAACCATTATAACTCATAGCTAATCAAGCATGGCACGAGCAACTATGATCTCTAATTGTCATTGCAAACATGTTTATTCATAATAAGCTGAATCAGGAATGATGAACTAATCATATTTACAAAAACAAGAGAGGTCGAGTTCATACTAGCTTTTCTCATCTCAGTCAGTCCATCATATATCATCATAATTGCCTTTCACTTGCACGACCAAACGAGGTGAATAATAATAAGCGTGCACGTGCATTGGACTAAACTGGAATCTGCGAGCATTCAATAAACAGGAGAAGACAAGGCAATATGGGATCTTGGTTAAATCAACAATAATGCATATAAGAGCCACTTAAACAATTTAATTGTGGGCTTATCCTATCGACCCCCAAAGAAAAGAAAAGAAATAAAACTATTTACACGGGAAAGCTCCCAACAAGCAAAAGAAGAATGGGAAATATTTTTGGGTTTTCTTTTTAATTATTACTACTACAGCAAGAAAGTAAACTAGCTATAAGCTATTACTATTTTTTTGGTTTTTCCTAAAGTTTAACAAACACACAAGAAGAAAGCAAGAAAAAGAAAATAAACTAGCATGGATATTACAGTGAAAGAGTATGAGCACCGACATCTAGCAATGAGTGTGTGTGAACATAAATGTAATGTCGGTGGGAAATACGTACTCCCCCAAGCTTAGGCTTTTTTCCTAAGTTGGTCTATTGTCAGGGATGGCCTGGCGGATATCCGTAGGTGTAGTTGGGGCCGTACTGTGATGAGGAAGACTCTGACTGCCACTGGTTGGCAGCCATCTCCGGATCCCAAAAGTAATCAGACTGTCGTGGAGGCTCATATTGTGGTTTCGGCTCCGGGGCTGGTGTAGGGTTCCGGTAGGCTTGAACGGCAACCCACGAAAAGAGATACAGACTCTCTGATAAATCAAACAAGGAAGGAGCAGGCAAGGTAATAGTCTCATGGTGATGTTTATGAAAAAATAATTTGTATTTAAGCTCCCCTTACCTGCCTTTAATAATAAAGTCATGTGCTAGCATACTCTTATAATCTAAATAAGCACTAGGCAGCAATTTTTCTTCTTTCTCCTAAAGTCTAATAGTATGCTAAAATGTGTGGCAAGGCGTGAAGCATAAATACCTCCAAAGATGGGGCCCTTTGTACGGATCAAACTTAACCGTTTAGCAATAATTCCGCCCATACTAATAGTGTTATCGCGGAATAAACCATGGAAAAATGATAATACCAGGAACACTAAGGTTCCCACAGTTTCCGCGACCAATCAAGCAACGACTAGCAAATATGGCAAAGTAGCGTAAAACAGGAAAATGTATGCTAGTGATTCTTGCATCAGAAACCTTCCTGGTTTCTCCCACAGTGATGGTGTCAATAAATTCTTCCACATCTTTACGATGTGGTTCATCTAAGGTACCCTCGAAGGGTATTTTGCAAACCTTGCAAAATTCAGCTAATGGCATCTTCTTAACAACGTCATATAAATGAAACTCTACTGAAGGAGGTGATTCCTTAGGGAAATAGTAGAATTTTTGCACAAAAGTATTAGTGAGTAAGAGATACTGATGACATTGGTTGCGGAGGAAGTCGGTGAGGCCAGCATTCTCAGCCAATGAATAGAAATCCTCATAAATCCTGGTTGCTCTCAAGAAATCATCGGAAGGCCATTCACACGGGCGGACCTCCGTGGTACGAGGCAAAATATATTTGGGCCTCTGTGCTTCTTCATTTTCCTTTTCCTCCAAGCTTCGGCTCGATGAGCCCCTCAAAAGTCTCTCCATTATTTCTAAAAAATTCTGAAATTTTAAGTAACTTCAAACAAAAGTGAATCAAGCTCAACAAAATTGATAGTAACTACTCCTAAAAGTGCCTAGAGACTATATCAAGCATTAGAACTACTTGGAACCATATAAATTTGACATGCAAGCTCAATAACATGGTCACCTAAGCAGCACAAATTTTCAAAGAATAGAACACTAGAACAAAAACTAATTGGACCAATGGAGGAGTCACATACCAAGGAACAATCTCCCCAAGCAGTTTTGTGAGAGGTGCTTTGAGCAAGGAGATCGAAAATCACAGCAAAGTGAGCTAGAACTCGTGCTTGAGCTAGATATTCGTGTTTGTGGGAGGAAGAAAAAGTATGTGGGTGCAGGAATAAGTGGAGGAGGGCCACCATGGGCCCACGAGGCAGGGGGCACGCCCTGGGGGGTAGGGTGCACCCTCCACTCTCGTGCCCAGGTGGTTGACCCCCCTGCTGTGTTCTCAGTTCCATAAATCCTCAAATATTCCAGAAAAAATCATATTAAATTAGCAGGGCATTTGGAGAACTTATATTTTAGGGGTATTTTTATATTGCACGGATAAATCAGAAAACATACAGAAAAATACTATTTTACTTTATTTCAACTAAATAACAGAAAGTAGAGAGTGGGTACAGAAGGTTGTGCCTTCTAGTTTCATTCATCTCATGCTCGTCAAAAGGAATCCACTAACAAGCTTGATCAAGTCTAGTTAACGAACTCATTTCGAATAACATGAAACCGGAGAAATTTCGAATAACACTATGTTACCTCAACGGGGATATGCACATCCCCTATAATAAGAATATCATATTTCTTTTTGACAGTAGGAAGAGGAAATTCAAAACCCTTTAATAATAATCGATGGAATTTTTCCAATAGAGTTGATACTATGAACTTGAGGTTGTTTCCTCGGAAAGTGACATTGCCTTTGTTGCAATCAATAACAGCCCCTGCAGTATTCAAAATAGGTCTTCCAAGAATAATAGACATACTATCGTCCTCGGGAATATCAAGAGTAACAAAGACCGTTAAAATGGTAACATTTGCAACCACAACAGGCAGATCCTCACAAATACCGACAGGTATAGCAGTTGATTTATCAGCCATTTGCAAAGATATTTCAATAGGTGTCAACTTATTCAAATCAAGTCTATGATATAAAGAGAGAGGCATAATACTAACACCTGCTCCAAGATCACATAAAGCAGTTTTAACATAGTTTCTTTTAATGGAGCATGGTATAGTAGGTACTCCTGTATCTCCAAGTTTCTTTGGTATTCCACCCTCAAACGTATAATTAGCAAGCATGGTGGAAATTTCAGCTTCCGGAATCTTTCTTTTATTTGTAACAGTATCTTTCATATACTTAGCATCAGGATTCATTTTGAGCATATCAGTCAATCGCATACGCAAAAAGATAGGTCTAATCATTTCAGCGAAGTGCTCAAAATCCTCATCATCCTTTTTCTTGGATGGTTTGGGAGGAAAAGGCATGGGTTTTTGAACCCATGGTTCTTTTTCTTTACCATGTTTCATAGCAACAAAGTCTTCATTATCATAACTTTGATTCTTTGATTGTGGGTTATCAAGATCAACTGCAGGTTCAATTTCTACATCATTATCATTACTCGGTTGAGTATCATCATCAACATCATCATTAGCATTTTCATTAGGTTCATGTTCATTACCAGATTGTGTTTCGGCATCAGACATAGATATATCATTTGGATTATCAGGTGGTTCAGCAGTAGGTTCACTAGAAGCATGCAAAGTCCTATTTTTCTTTTTCTTTTTTTAGAAGAACTAGGTACATCAATATTATTTCTCTGAGAATCTTGCTCAATTCTCTTAGGGTGGCCTTCAGGATACAAAGGTTCTTGAGTCATTCTACCAATTCTAGTAGCCACTCTAACAGCATAATATTTTTTCTTTCTATTCATTTCATTGAGCAAATCATTTTGAGCTTTAAGTACTTGTTCTACTTGAGTGGTAACCATAGAAGCATGTTTGCTAACAAGTTTCAGTTCACCTCTAATATTAGCCATATAATCACCCAAGTTTTTAATCATGTAAGCATTTTGTTTTAATTGTCTACCAAAATAAGCATTCAAATCTTCTTGCTTAACCATAAAATTATCAAACTCATCTAAGCATTGGCTAGCAATTTTAGTAGGAGATATTTCAGCTCTATAATATCTATAGAGAGAATTTACCTTTACTACCTGTGTCAGGTTATCAAGACCAGGAGGTTCTTCAATAGGTAATGGATTAAGGTCATATGTTTCTTCGACGGGCGGTATTTCTTCAATAGGAGGTAAATTCTTAACATCTTCAGCTTTAATACCTTTTTCTTTCATAGATTTCTTCGCCTCTTGCATATCATTAGGACTGAGAAATAGAACACCTCTCTTCTTTGGAGTTGGTTTAGGAATAGGCTCAGTAATTGGAGCAGGAGCTAGCTCAGAAAGTGTCCAATTATTTTCATTTTTCAACATATTATTCAATAGAATTTCAGCTTCATCTGGTGTTCTTTCCCTGAAAACAGAACCAGCACAACTATCCAGGTAATCTCTGGAAGCATCGGTTAGTCCATTATAAAAGATATCAAGTATTTTCATTTTTCTTAAGAGGATGATCAGGCAAAGCATTAAGTAACTTGAGAAGCCTTCCCCAAGCTTGTGGGAGACTCTCTTCTTCAATTTGCACAAAGTTGTAGATTTCCCTCAAAGTAGCTTGTTTCTTATGAGAAGGGAAATATTTAGCAGAGAAGTAATAAATCATATCCTAGGAACTACGCACACAACCAGGATCAACAGAATTAAACCATATCTTAGCATCAACCTTTAATGAGAACAGAAATATTTTAAGGATATAAAAGTAGCGAGATATCTCATCATTAGTGAACAGGGTGGCTATATCATTTAATTTAGTAAGATGTGCCACAACAGTTTCAGATTCATAGCCATAGAAAGGATCAGATTCAACCAAAGTAATTATATCAGGATCAACAGAGAATTCATAATCCTTATCGGCAACATAGATAGGTGAAGTAGCAAAAGCAGGGTCAGGTTTCTTTCTATCTTTAGGACACTGCTTATTCCATTTAACTAATTACCTTTTCAGCTCATATCTATCTTTGCAAGCTAAAATAGCTGCAGAAGCTTCCTATCAAAAACATAACCCTTAGGAATGATAGGCATATCTTCATTATCACTTTCATCTATATAATCAGTTTCAATAATTTCTTTCTCTCTAGCTCTAGCAATTTGTTCATCAAGAAATTCACCAAGTGGCATAGAAGTAGTTTCATCATAAGTATCATGCATAGTAGAAGTAGCATCATCGATAACATGCGACATATCAGAACGAATAGCAGAAGCAGGTTTAGGTGTCGCAAGCTTACTCAAAACAGAAGGTGAATCAGGTGCAGATCTAGATGGCAGTTCCTTACCTCCCCTCGTAGTTGAGGGATAAATTGTTGTCTTAGCGTCTTTCAAGTTCTTCATAGTGACCAGCAGATATAAATCCCAAGTGAATCAAAGAATAGAGCTATGCTCCCCGGCAATGGCGCCAGAAAATAGTATTGATAACCCACAAGTATAGGGGTTCACAACAGTTTTCGAGGGTAGAGTATTCAACCCAAATTTGTTGATTCGACACAAGGGGAGCCAAAGAATATTCTCAAGTATTAGCAACTGAGTTGTCAATGCAGCCACACCTAGATAACTTAATATCTGAAGCAAGGTATTTAGTAGCAAAGTAATATGATAATAGTGGTAACGGTAACAAAAGTAAAGAAAGCAAAAGTAATATTTTTGGTATTTTGTAGTGATTGTAACAGTAGCAACGGAAAAGTAAATAAGCGAGAACCAATATAGGAAAAGCTCGTAGGCATTGGACCCGTGATGGATAATTATGCCGGATGCAGTTCATCATGTAACAATCATAACATAGGGTGACACAGAACTAGCTCCAATTCATCAATGTAATGTAGGCATGTATTCCGAATATAGTCATACATGCTTATGGAAAAGAACTTGCATGACATCTTTTGTCCTACCCTCCCGTGGCAGCGGGGTCCTAATGGAAACTAATGGATATTAAGGCCTCCTTTTAATAGAGAACCGGAACAAAGCATTAGCACGTAGTAAATACATGAACTCCTCAAACTATAGTCATCACCGGGAGTGGTCCCGATTATTGTCACTTCGGGGTTGCCGGATCATAACACATAGTAGGTGACTATAGACTTGCAAGATAGGATCAAGAACTCACATATATTCATGAAAACATAATAGGATCAGATCTTAAATCATGGCACTCGGGCCCTAGTGACAAGCATTAAGCATAGCAAAGTCATAGCAACATCTGTTGGGTAACGTAGCAGAAATTCAAAATTTTCCTACGTATCACCAAGATCTATCTATGGAGAAACCAGCAACGAGGGGAAGGAGAGTGCATCTACATACCCTTGTAGATCGCTAAGCGGAAGCGTTCAAGTGAACGGGGTTGATGGAGTCGTACTCGTCGTGATCCAAATCACCGATGACCAAGTGTCGAACGGACGGCACCTCCGCGTTCAACACACGTACAGCCCGGTGACGTCTCCCATGCCTTGATCCAGCAAGTAGAGAGGCAGAGGTTGGGGAAGACTCCATCCAGCAGCAGCACGATGGCGTGGTGGTGGTGGAGGAGCGTGGCAATCCTGCAGGGCTTCGCCAAGCACCGCGGCAGAGGAGAAGGACTTGGGAGAGGGGAAGGGCTGCGCCAGAACATTGGTGCGGCTGCCCTCCAACCCCCCACATATATATAGGGGCAAGGGAGAGGGGGGCCGGCCCCCTCAGATCCCATCTGAGGAGGGGGCGGCGGCCAAGGGGGTTGCCTTGCCCCCCAAGGCAAGGGGGGCGCCCCCCTTTAGGGTTCCCCCAAACCCTAGGCGCATGGGCCCTAGGGGGAGGCGCCCAGCCCACTAAGGGGCTGGTCCCTCTCCACATATAGCCTATAGGGCCCTCCAGGGCAGGTGGACCCTCCCGGTGGACCCCCGGAACCCCTTCGGTGGTCCCGGTACAATACCGGCAACCCCCCGAATTATTCTGGTGACCGTATGATGACTTCCCATATATAAATCTTTACCTCCGGACCATTCCGGAACTCCTCGTGACGTCCAGGATCTCATCCGGGACTCCGAACAACATTCAGTAACCACGTACAAACTTCCTTTATAACCCTAGCGTGATCGAACCTTAAGTGTGTAGACCCTACGGGTTCGGGAACCATGCAGACATGACCGAGACGTTCTCCGGTCAATAACCAACAGCGGGATCTGGATAGCCATGTTGGTTCCCACATGTTCCATGATGATCTCATCAGATGAACCACGATGTCGAGGATTCAATCAATCCCGTATTCATTTCCCTTTGTCTACCGGTATAGTACTTGCCCGAGATTCGATCATCGGTATCTCGATACCTTGTTCAATCTCGTTACAGGAAAGTCTCTTTACTCATTCCATAACACATCATCCCGTGATCAACTCCTTGATCACATTGTGCACATTATGATGATGTCCTACCGAGTGGGCCCAGAGATACCTCTCCGTCACACGGAGTGACAAATCCCAGTCTCGATTCGTGCCAACCCAACAGATACTTTTGGAGATACCCGTAGTGCAGCTTTATAGCCACCAAGTTACGTTGTGACGTTTGGCACACCCAAAGTATTCCTACGGTATCTGGGAGTTGCACAATCTCATGGTCTAAGGAAGTGATACTTGACATTATAAAAGCTTCAGCATACGAACTACACGATCTTGTGCTATGCTTAGGATTGGGTCTTGTCCATCACATCATTCTTCTAATGATGTGATCCCGTTATCAATGACATCCAATGTCCATGGTCAGGAAACCGTAACCATCTATTGATCAACGAGCTAGTCAACTAGAGGCTTACTAGGGACATGGTGTTGTCTATGTATCCACACATGTATCTGAGTTTCCGATCAATACAATTCTAGCATGGATAATAAACGATTATCATGAACAAGGAAATATAATAATAACCTATTTATTATTGCCTGTAAGGCATATTTCCAACAGTCTCCCACTTGCACTAGAGTCAATAATCTAGTTCACATCGCCGTGTGATTAACACTCACAGGTCACATCGCCATGTGACCAACATCCAAAGAGTTTACTAGAGTCAATAATCTAGTTCACATCACTTATGTGATTAACACTCAATGAGTTCTGGGTTTGATCATGTTAGGCCTGTGAGAGAGGTTTTAGTCAACTGGTCTGCACCATTCAGATCCATATGTACTTTGCAAATCTCTATGTCATCTTGTAGATGTCGCTACTACACTATATTTCAAACAACTGTTCTAGTATAGGAATCCGGTTTACTCTACTCAGAGCTATCCGGATAGGTGTTAAGCTTGCATCGATGTAACTCTTTACGTCGAACTCTTTATCACCTCCATAACCGAGAAACATATCCTTATTCCTCTAAGGATAATTTTGACCGTTATCTGGTGATCTACTCATAGATCACCTTTGTACCCTCTTGCCAGATATGTGGCAAGGCACACATCAGGTGCGGTACTCAGCATGGCATACCGTATAGAGCCTATGACAAAAGCATAGGGGACGACCTTCGTCCTTCCTCTTTCTCCTGCCGTGGTCAAGCCTTAAGTCTTAACTTCATACCTTACAACTCAGGCAAGAACTCCTTCTTTGACTGATCCATCTTGAACACTTTCAAGATCATGTCAAGGTATGTGCTCATTTGAAAGTACCATTAAGCGTTTCGATCTATCCTTATAGATCTTGATGCTCAATGTTCAAGTAGCTTAATCCAGGTTTTCCATTGAAAAACACTTTTCAAATGACCCTATATGCTTTCCAGAAATTCTACATCATTTCCGATCAACAATATGTCAACAACATATACTCATCAGAAATTCCATAGTGCTCCCACTCACCTTTTTGGAAATACAAGTTTCTCATAAACTTTGTATAAACCCAAAATCTTTGATCATCTCATCAAAGTGTACATTCCTACTCCGAGATGCTAACTCCAGTCCTTAGAAGGATTGCTAGAGCTTTGCATACTTGTTAGCATCTTTCAGGCTCGACAAAATCTGCTGGTTGTATCACATACAACCTTTCCTCAAGAACAAGGAAACAATATTTTGACATCCTATCTGCAAGATTTCATAAATAATGCAGTACCTGCTAATTCCAACAGACTCTTAGCATCGCTACGAGTGAGAAAGTCTCATCGTAGTCAACTCCTTGAACTTGTCGGGAAACATCTTAACGACATGTCGAGCTCTCTTAATGGTGACATTTACCATCATTGTCCGTCTTCCTTTTAAAATCCATCTGTACTCAACAGCCTCACGACCATCGAGCCGTTCTGCCAAAGTCTACACTTTGTTTTCATACATGGATCCTCTCTCGGATTTTATGGCCTCGAGCCATTCATCGGAATCTGGGCCCACCATCGCTTCTCCATAGCTTGTAGGTTCATTGTTGTCTAGCAACATGACTTCCAAGACAGGATTACATACCACTCTGAAGTAGTACGCATCCTTCTCGTCCTACGAGGTTTGGGAGTGACTTGATCCGAAGTCTCATGATCACTATCATAAGCTTCCACTTCAATTGGTGTAGGTGCCATAGCAACAACTCCTATGCCCTGCTACACACTAGTTGAAGTGACGGTTCAATAACCTCATCAAGTCTCCACCATCCTCCCACTCAATTCTTTCGAGAGAAACTTTTCCTCGAGAAAGGACCCGATTTGAGAAACAATCCCTATTGCTTTGGATCTGAGACAGGAGGTATACCCGACTGTTTTGGGTGTCCTATGAAGATGCATTTATCCGCTTTGGGTTCGAGCTTATCAGCCTGAAACTTTTCACATAAGCGTCGCAGCCCCAAACTTTAAAGAAATGACAGCTTAGGTTTGTCTAAACCATAGTTCATACGGTGTCATCTCATCGGAATTACGTGGTGCCCTATTTAAAGTGAGTGCGGTTATCTCTAATGCCTAACCCATGAACGATAGTGGTAATTCGATAAGAGACATCATGGTATGCATCATATCCAATAGGGTGCAGTTATGATGTTCGGACACACCATCACACTATGGTGTTCCAGGCGGTACTAGTCGTGAAAAAATTTCCACAATGTCTCAATTGTGTACCAAACTCGCAACTCAGATATTCATCTCCATGATCATATCATAGATATTTTATCCTCTTGTCACGACGATCTTCAACTTCATTCTGAAATTACTTGAACCATTCAATAATTCAGACTTGTGTTTCATCAAGTAAATATGCTCAGTATCTACTCAAATCATCTGTGAAGTAAAAGCATAACGATATCCACTGCGTGCCTCAGCACTCATTGGACTGCACACATCAAAATGTGTTACTTCCAACAAGTTGCTTTCTTGTTCCATTTTACTGAAACCGAAGCTTTCAGTCATCTTGCCCATGTGGTATGATTTGCATGTCTCAAACGATTCAAAATCAAGTGAGTCCAAACGGTCCATCTGCATGGAGTTTCTTCATGCGTATATACCAATAGACATGGTTCACATGTCTCAATCCTTTTCAAAAATGAGTGAGTCCAAAGATCCATCAACATGGAGCTTCTTCATGCGTTTATACCAATATGACTTACATGGCAGTGCCACAAGTAGGTGGAACTATCATTACTATCTTATATCTTTTGGCATGAACATGTGTATCACTATGATCGAGATTCAATAAACCATTCATTTTAGGTGCAAGACCATTGAAGGTATTATTCAAACAAATAGAGTAGCCATTATTCTCCTTAAATGAATAACCGTATTGTGATAGACATAATCCAATCATGTCTATGCTCAACGCAAACACCAAATAACAATTATTTAGGTTTAACACCAATCTCGATGGTAGAGGGAGCATGCGATGCTTGATCATATCAACCTTGGAAACACTTCCAACACATATCGTCATCTCAACTTTAGCTAGTGTCCGTTTATTCCGTAGCTTTTATTTCGAGTTACTAACACTTAGCAACCGAACCGGTATCTAATACCCTGGTGCTACTAGGAGTACTAGTAAAGTACACATTAACATAATGTATATCCAATATACTTCTATCGACCTTGCCAGCCTTCTCATCTACCAAGTATCTAGGGTAATTCTGCTCTAGTGGTTGTTCCCCTTATTACAGAAGCACTTAGTCTCGGGCTTGGTTTCAACTTTGGGCTTCTTCACTTGAGCAGCAACTGACTTGTCGTTTCATGAAGTATCCCTTTCTTGCCCTTGTCCTTCTTGAAACTAGTGGTTTTTAACTAACCATCAACAATCGATGCTCCTACTTGACTTCTACTTTCGCGGTGTCAAGCATCGCGAATATCTCAAGGATCATCATATCTATCCCTGATATGTTATAGTTCATCACGAAGCTCTAGCAGCTTGGTGGCAATGACTTTGGAGAAACATCACTATCTTATCTGGAAGATCAACTCCCACTTGATTCAAGTGATTGTTGTACTCAGAAAATCTGAGCATAAGCTCAACAATTGAGCTTTTCTCCCTTAGTTTGCAGGCTAAGAAAATCGTCGGAGATCTTATACCTCTTGACGTGGGCACGAGCCTGAAATCCCAATTTCAGCCCTCGAAACATCTCATATGTTCCGCGACATTTCAAAAATGTCTTTGGTGCCTCAATTCTAAACCATTTAACATTACCGAACTATCATGTAGTCATCAAAACATGTATGTCAGATGTTCGCAACATCCACAGACCACGTTCGAGGTCCAGCACACCGAGCAGTGCATTAAGGACACAAGCCTTCTACTGTCCGCATAATTGCTACTGTCAACTTTCAACAATATTTTCTCTAGGAACATAGAACTAAAGCGCGAGCTACGACATAATTTGCAAAAACCTTTTGACTATGTTCAGGATAAACAAGTTCATCTTATGAACTCCCACTTAGATAGACATCCCTCTAGTCATCTAGGTGATTACATGATCCAAGTCAACTAGGCCGTGTCCGATCATCACGTGAGACGGCTAGTCTTCATCGGTGAACATCTTCATGTTGATCGTATCTACCATACGACTCATGCTCGACCTTTCGGTCTCTTGTGTTCCGAGGCCATGTCTGTACATGCTAGGCTCGTCAAGTTAACCTAAGTGTTTCGCGTGTGTAAATCTGGCTTACACCCGTTGTATGTGAACGTAAGAATCTATCACACCCGATCATCACGTGGTGCTTCGAAACGACGAACTTTCGCAACGGTGCACAGTTAGTGGAAACACTTTCTTGAAATTTTAATGAGGGATCATCTTATTTACTACCGTCGTTCTAAGCAAATAAGATGTATAAACATGATAAACATCACATGCAATCAAAAAGTGACATGATATGGCCAATATCATTTTGCTCCTTTTGATCTCCATCTTCGGGGCTCCATGATCATCATCGTCACCAGCATGACACCATGATCTCCATCATCATGATCCCCATCATCGTGTCTTCATGAAGTTGTCTCGCCAACTATTACTTCTACCACTATGGCTAACGGTTAGCAATAAAGTAAAGTAATTACATGACGTTTATGTTGACACGCAGGTCATAAATAAATTAAGACAACTCCTATGGCTCCTGCCGGTTGTCACACTCATCGACATGCAAGTCGTGATTCCTATTACAAGAACATGATCAATCTCATACATCACCTATATAATTCATCACATCCTTTTGGTCATATCACATCACATAACACTTGCTGCAAAAACAAGTTAGACGTCCTCTAACTGTTGTTGCAAGTTTTTACGTGGCTGCTACAGTGTTGCTAGCAAGAACGTTTCTTACCTACGCCAAAACCACAACGTGAATAGGCAATTTCTATTTACCCTTCATAAGGACCCTGTTCATCGAATCCGATCCGACTAAAGTGGGAGAGACAGACACCCGCCAGCCACCTTATGCAACTAGTGCATGTCAGTCGGTGGAACGGGTCTCACGTAAGCATACGTGTAAGGTTGGTCCGGGCCGCTTCATCCCACAATGTCGCCGAATCAAGATAAGACTAGTAACGGCAAGATAATTGACAATATCGTCGCCCACAACTGCTTTGTATTCTACTCGTGCATAGAAACTACACATAGACCTAGCTCATGATGCCACTGTTGGGTAACGTAGCAGAAATTCAAAAATTTCCTACGTATCACCAAGATCTATCTATGGGGAAACCAGCAACGAGGGGAAGGAGAGTGCATCTACATACCCTTGTAGATCGCTAAGCGGAAGCGTTCAAGTGAACGGGGTTGATGGAGTCGTACTCGTCGTGATCCAAATCACCGATGACCAAGTGCCGAACGGACGGCACCTCCACGTTCAACACCCGTACAGCCCGGTGACGTCTCCTATGCCTTGATCTAGCAAGGAGAGAGGGAGAGGTTGGGGAAGACTCCATCCAGCAGTAGCACGATGGCGTGGTGGTGGTGGAGGAGCGTGGCAATCCTGCAGGGCTTCGCCAAGCACCGCGTGAGAGGAGAAGGACTTGGGAGAGGGGAAGGGCTGGGCCAGAACATTGGTGCGGCTGCCCTCGAACCCCCTACATATATATAGGGGCAAGGGAGAGGGGGGCCGGCCCCTCAGATCCCATCTGAGGAGGGGGCGGCGGCCACGGGGGTTGCCTTGCCCCCCAAGGCAAGGGGGGCGCCCCCTTTAGGGTTCCCCCAAACCCTAGGCGCATGGGCCCTAGGGGGACGCGCCCAGCCCACTAAGGGGCTGGTCCCTCTCCACATACAGCCCATAGGGCCCTCCAGGGCAGGTGGACCCTCCTGGTGGACCCCCGGAACCCCTTCGGTGGTCCCGGTACAATACCGGCAACCCCCAGAATTATTCCGGTGACCGTATGATGACTTCCCATATATAAATCTTTACCTCCGGACCATTCCGGAACTCCTCGTGACGTCCAGGATCTCATCCGGGACTCCGAACAACATTCAGTAACCACATACAAACTTCCTTTATAACCCTAGCGTCATCGAACCTTAAGTGTGTAGACCCCACGGGTTCGGGAACCATGCAGACATGACCGAGACGTTCTCCCGTCAATAACCAACAACGGGATCTGGATACCCATGTTGGTTCCCACATGTTCCATGATGATCTCATCGGATGAACCACGATGTCGAGGATTCAATCAATCCCGTATTCAATTCCCTTTGTCTAGCGGTATAGTACTTGCCCGAGATTCGATCGTCGGTATCTCGATACCTTGTTCAATCTCGTTACTGGCAAGTCTCTTTACTCGTTCCATAACACATCATTCCGTGATCAACTCCTTGATCACATTGTGCACATTATGATGATGTCCTACCGAGTGGGCCCAGAGATACCTCTCCGTCACACGGAGTGACAAATCCCAATCTCGATTCGTGCCAACCCAACAAATACTTTCGGAGATACCCGTAGTGCACCTTTATAGCCAACCAGTTATGTTGTGACGTTTGGCACACCCAAAGTATTCCTACGGTATCTGGGAGTTGCACAATCTCATGGTCTAAGGAAATGATACTTGACATTATAAAAGCTTCAGCATACGAACTACACGATCTTGTGCTCTTCTTAGGATTGGGTCTTGTCCATCACATCATTCTTCTAATGATGTGATCCCATTATCAATGACATCCAATGTCCATTGTCAGGAAACCGTAACCATCTATTGATCAACGAGGTAGTCAACTAGAGGCTTACTAGGGACATGGTGTTGTCTATGTATCCACACATGTATCTGAGTTTCCTATCAATACAATTCTAGCATGGATAATAAACGATTATCATGAACAAGGAAATATAATAATAACCTATTTATTATTGCCTCTAGGGCATATTTCCAACAACATCAATCTCAAAACATAGTGGATACTAGGGATCAAACCCTAACAAAACTAACTTGATTACATGATAGATCTCATCCAACCCATCACCGTCCAGCAAGCCTACAATGGAATTACTCATACACGACGGTGAGAATCATGAAATTGGTGATGGAGGATGGTTGATGATGATGACAGCCCCCTCTCCGGAGCCCCGAACGGACTCCAGATCAGCCCTCCTGAGAGGTTTTAGGGCTTGGCGGCGGCTCCGTATCGTAAAACGCAATTATTTCTTCTCCTTGATTTTTTCTCCTCGAAAGCAAATATATAGAGTTGGAGTTGGCGTCGGAGGAGCCTCGGGGGGCCCACGAGGTAGGGGCGCGCCCTAGGGGGGTGCGCCCCCACCCTCGTGGACAGGGTGTGGGCCCCCTGGTCTTCATATTTGGCAAGGATTTTTTATTATTTCTGAAAAGATGTTCCGTGAAGTTTCAGGTCATTCCGAGGACTGTTGTTTCTACACATAAATAACACCATGGCAATTCTGCTGAAAACAGCGTCAGTCTGGGTTAGTTTATTCAAATCATGCAAGTTAGAGTCCAAAACAAGGGCAAAAGTGTTTGGAAAAGTAGATACGACGGAGACGTATCAAGAACCGCTGGTAGAAGTGGGTGTGCCCCATCACCATGAGGTTGTGGTCGAGGTCGGGGCAAAGCCTCATGATGTCGGCGGCGTTCGTGAAGAGCCAGGGCGGCCTCCCCTTGTTATGCAGTGGAGTGACTCGGCGGCGGATGAAATCCACCCCGATCATCTCAAGCGTGAGCCCGGCCTCGGTAAGGCGAAGGATCCTCGTAGTGGAGATCGTGAGCTTCACGTCGTCGGCGTCGACATCGCTCCAGTTGCCCCGGCAAATCGGCGGCGCGCCGCGGACCCGGCAAAAATCCGGCGGGTCCTTCTCTTTAATCCAGCACCACCGGCCCCGCCATTCTTCTCACCTCTCCTTCATGGCGCCCTCCGGGTACGCCCCCTTGGCCCGTGGGATCCAGGCAACACAACCGGAAATGGCGCCCCCGGTTGGATCCGAGGGAAGAAGTAGTGGCGGAAGAGCGTTGTGTTGGGATGCACCCCGGCGAAGCCCTCGCAGAGATGCACGAAAAGAGCCATGCACGCCACGGCATTTGGAGTAAAATCCAAAAGGTGGAAGCCGTAGGCATGCATGACTTCATTGAAGAAACCGGAGAAGGGGGTTCAGAGCCCGCAAGAGAAATAGTCGACAAAGAAAGGATACCAATTTGGGGCGGCCTCGGTGCAGTTGGCGGGGATGACGCGCGTGGCCGGGTGCCCCGTCGTCCCTCCCCCGTCTTCACCCTCCAGAGGGGTTTCAAGGCCTCCCGGAGCTCGAACACGTCGACCATCGAGGGGAAGTAGGCGAGCTGCGTCCGTCTCGCCGCCTTCTCACTCTCCGGCGGCTCCGTCGCCCCGGCATCTTTGGCCACTCCCTTGCCCTTGGTGGATTTAGGAGCCATGGTGGCTACGAGAAGCAGGGGCGGAGGATGGTGAAGGTGCAGTGGCGGCAAGCGAAGGAAAGACCTCGAGAAGGAGGAAGGAAGGGGGCGGCGGCTTTGAGAATGGGGAAGACGCAGGGAGAGGGGTAAAGTGAGCAGCGCGCTCGTGGTTATTCCTTTTTACGGGGAAGGCGCAGACCACCTCATTTCCCATTAACTGCCATGTGATGCATGCGTGCGGGAATCACCCCGCGCATGCCCCCCATGTCACGCCCCCCCCACCCCACATCACGCGTTCAACGCGGGTCATGGGGAAGCGCAACAGATGGAAAATTACTGTGGTAGAATCCGCCCCTCCTGCCCGCGCACCGATCTGGGCCTGGCCCAACAACGTGTCGCGCTTATGTGTGGCGCAGTCCCGGGGGCTCCTGTCGGTGTACAAAAGTAGGGGCTCTCCTTTTGACCCCTTTAATTGTGCACGGGCAGTCAGAGCCACGCGTCGCGGCCACACGTAGCGGGGCAAAGGAGGGAAGCCGGAGAGAAGCCAGCGGCACAAGGTGGACAAGGCAACGCCAAGGCCGAGAACGCGAAGAGCGGAAGGGCGAAGCAGGCTCCCCCGTCAAGACCCTTGCCGAGGTAGCCCCGGCAAGAGCCTTGCCGGGGCGGCGCTCCCAATGCCAACAGACTGAGCCACCCTTGAGCCCACAGGTTCCAACCCAACCAACTACGTTGGGACCAGGGCTCGGGAGGCACCTCCGTGGTGGCATGCAGATCTTTGTCAAGATCATAAACACACAAGATCAGATGAGGACCAAAAGGCGGCGACCCTCGGCTGGATCCTTGCCGAGGAAAGCCACGAGACCCCCGGCAAGATCCTTGCCGGGGACGACTGCGCACCACGGCAGGACCCTTGTCGGGCCCCTAGCAAGGCCCATGCCGTGGACGTCAGTGATACGTCTTCAACGTATCTATAATTTTTGATTGCTCCATGCTATATTATCTACTGTTTTGGACTATATTGGGCTTTATTTTCCACTTTTATATTATTTTTGGGACTAACCTATTGACCGGAGGCCCAGCCCAGAATTGTTGTTTTTTTGCCTATTTCAGTGTTTCGAAGAAACGGAATAACAAACGGAGTCCAAACAGAATAATCCTTTCTGGAACGTGATTTCCTTCCTGAATAAGATCCAGGAGACTTGGACCCTACGCCGAGAAAGCTCCGAGGAGGGCACGAGGTAGGGGGTGCGCCCTACACCCCCAGGCGCGCCCCCCACCCTCGTGGGCCCACCGAAGCTCCACCGACGTACTCCTTCCTCCTATATATATATCCATGTACCCCCAAATGATCAGAACAGGAGCCAAAAACCTAATTCCACCTCCGCAAGTTTCTGTATCCACGAGATCCCATCTTGGGGCCTGTTCCGGAGATCCACCGGAGAGGGCCGTCGTCACGGAGGGATTCTACATCATCATAGCATCTCCGATGAAGTGTGAGTAGTTTACCTCAGATCTTCGGGTCCATATTTATTAGCTAGATGGGTTCTTCTCTCTTTTTGGATCTCAATACAATGTTCTCCCCCTCTCTTGTGGAGATCTATTTGATGTAATCATCTTCTTTTGCGGTGTGTTTGTTGAGATCGATGAATTGTGGGTTTATGATCAAGTCTATCTATGAACAATATTTGAATCTTCTCTGAATTCTTTTATGTATGATTGGTTATCTTTGCAAGTCTCTTCGAATTATCCGTTTGGTTTGGCCGACTAGATTGGTAGTTCTTGCCATGGGAGAAGTGCTTAGCTTTGGGTTCGATCTTGCGGTATCCTTTCCCAGTGACAGAAGGGGCAGCAAGGCACGTATTGTATCGTTGCCATCGAGGATAACAAGATGGGGTTTATTTCATATTGCATGAATTTATCTCTCTACATCATGTCATCTTGCTTAAAGCGTTACTCTGTTTTTAACTTAATACTCTAGATGCATGCTGGATAGCGGTCGATGAGTGGAGTAATAGTAGTAGATGCAGAACCGTTTCAATCTACTTTTCACGGACGTGATGCCTATATACATGATCATGCCTAGATATTCTCATAACTATGCTCAATTCTGTCAATTGCTCAACAGTAATTTGTCCACCCACCATAGAAAACTTATGCTCTTGAGAGAAGCCACTAGTGAAACCTATGGCCCCCGGGTCTATTCTCATCATATCAATCTCCATCACTTTAATCTTGCTTTGTTTTTACTTTGCCTTTTACTTTTCACTTTGCATCTTTATACCAAAAATACTAAAAATATTATCTCTATCAGATCTCACTCTTGTAAGTGACCGTGAAGGGATTGACAACCCCTAATCACGTTGGTTGCGAGTTGCTATCGATTTGTGCAGGTACAAGGGACTTGAGCGTGGCCTCCTACTGGATTGATACCTTGGTTCTCAAAAACTGAGGGAAATACTTACGCTACTCTGCCGCATCATCCTCTCCTCTTCGGGGAAAACCAACACAAGCTCAAGAGGTAGCAGTCAGCGGGGCCACTGCCAGGCCTGCACCAGCCAAGTCTCCACCGCCGTTCACATGCAGCTGCCAGCCCAACCAGTTGGGTTGGCACCTGCGTGGTAACATGCAGCTTCCAAGCCAGGTCAGCGAGTGCCTGCGTGGTGGCATGCAGATCTTCGTGAAGACCCTACCACCGCGCCACCTCAGCTGCTTGCCTGCCTACATGGCACCGCATGCGTCGCTGGCCAAGGCGCGTGTCGAAGCGAGGAGGAGCGGCGACGGATGGGATGGGCCTCGCTCCCGCCCCCGATAAAGCTAGGGGACACCTAAGCGACGCATTAAATGTGTCTTGTCCTGTAATACAGGCGATAAGCTCAGAGTACTGTAGACCTTTCCACCTCCTGTCTGCCGCTCTGGCAGCCCCTTTCGACTATAAAAGGAGGCCCATGGCGTACTGGAGGGGGATTTAGCTCTTTTGAATGACACAACGCCCGTAGCTAGATTGAGAGCTCAAGAACACTCAATACATCCACCAAAGCAGGACTATGGTTTTACGGACCCTCGCGGCCCGAACCTGGGTAAACGATCCTTGTGTTGACTATTAATCATGCTCTTCTCACAACCCCGCGCCCCGGCAACCGTAGTAGGGATTCTTGTGATCCCATAGGTGTCGTTTCACACCGACAGTTTATGATCAGATCTATCTTTTTATCCATGGAAGTTATTTGAATCTTGTTTGATCTCTTATATGCATGATTGCTTATAGTCTCGTATTACTTCTCCGATATTTGGGTTTTGTTTGGCCAACTTGATCTATTTATCTTGCAATGGGAAGAGGTCCTTTGTAGTGGGTTCAATCTTACGGTGCTTGATCTCAGTCACAGAAGGGGAACCGACGCGTATGTATCATTGCTACTGAGGATAAAACAATGGGGTCTATTTCTACATAAATAGATCTTGTCTACATCATGTCATCGCTCTTATTGCATTACTCCCTTTCTCCATGAACTTAATACACTAGATGCATGCTGGATAGCGGTCGGTGTGTGGAGTAATAGTAGTAGATGCAGGCAGGAGTCGGTCTACTAATATTGGACATGATGCCTACATAATGATCTTTGCCTGGATATCGTCATGATTATTTGAAGTTCTATCAATTGCCCAACAGTAATTTGTTCACCCAGCGTTTGCTATTTTTCTCGAGAGAAGCGAGTAGTGAAACCTACGGCCCTCGGGTCTCTCTTTAATATATTTTCCTTTGCGATCTATTTTCCTTTGCTTTTATTTTCAGATCTATAAAACCAAAAATACAAAAATACCTTGCTGCACTTTATTTTATTTGGCGTTCGATCTATCAATATTTACTACTCTCTCACGTCCGTTTGCCAATTTCTGGCACCGTCGCCCAAAAGGGATTGACAACCCCTTTTACATGTCGGGTTGCGAGTATTTGTTATTTGTGTGCAGGTGTTGTTTACGTAGTGTTGCGTGGTTCTCCTACTAGTTTGATAACCTTGGTCTCATCACTGAGGGAAATACCTACCACCGCTGTGCTGCATCATCTCTTCCTCTTTGGAGAAATACCGACGTAGCTTCAAGCCGCATCAATATGCCGACACGTGGCAGGGCCCAACAAAGGCCCATATAGGTTAAAAAGGGTGGCTCAGTCAAAGGCCCGTAGTATTTACTCGGGTACTAATGGGCCAGCCCAATAATGGCTTGTTTAAACATGGCCCATTTACGGCCTGAAGCGAGATCTGGCTCGTTAATTGTTCGCCGAATATTTGGGCCCAATTATGACCCAGTGACATTTCGGCCTATGTGGACATGGGCCCATTTCATCCCAATATGTCTTTCGGCCTGGGAATGGCCCATGCTACCCATGGGCCATATATGGTCCGATGCGACATCCGGCCTTTAATGGCCCGTGATAAAGGTGGCAATAGTTCAGCCCAACGTGACTTTGGGCCTGTTAAAGGCCTGTCGTATAATTCGGCCCGTTGATGCCTCTACTAAGCTTTCGACCTCTTAAAGGCCCATGATATCAGTGGGCCAACTAAGTCCCGAGATATGTTTCGGCCTGGTAATGGCCCATCATATAACTTGGCCAATAATGACCGGATCTACATTTCAGCCTGCTGAAGGCCCGTCGAGGACTAGTGAAAATTGAGGCCCAACATGCATTTCGGCCTGCCTCACCGTTGTCCACCGCCTAGTGTTGTCCACGTGGCATGGTCAATGTGGTCAACGATTAACAGCCATCAGAAGAGGACTGTACGTGGTGAGCCTGACAGATGGACCCACCAGCTACATCTTTGCACGCCAGGAAGTATCTCTTTATTACGTGCAAAAAAAAAGAATCCTCCCCCTATCAGCTCAGACCCACCATCAATATCTTCGCATGCAAGGAAGCGCCTCATTATTCTCCCTGACAGCCGGGCCCCACTCGGTTAAAGCGTATGTAGCGTTGTCATTCTGGTCGCAAACGTGTACGTACATACTGGTCCATCGGTCTTTCTGCCACGATGAACTATGGCCCAGAAAGGAGCGGTAGCTGTTCAGGCAGTCCCGTCTATATCGTGTACACGTACATACGGGTGGGGTCACGAACACATACAGCGACGGTGTCCTTTTCATCAGCAACCAACCGACTAGGTCAGAACGGAGAAACAGCGGTGTGTTCATCAGGAGGCAACAGACTGGGTCAGAATGCGTCGTGTTCATCGGGAGCCAACCGACTTGGACGGAACAGCCGAAATGAGGTCTGTCGTACTGCAAAACGGAGGAAATGAACTTGTGTTCGAGCTTCTACGGTCGAAAAGGGGAGCTGTTGATCAGGAGGGGTGTGGTGAGGGAGTCCTGGACTAAGGGGTCCTGGGCGTCCGGCCTGTTGGACATGGGACGGACTAATGGGTTGTGAATATACAAAGGCCAAAGATTCTACCCGTGTCCGGATGGCACTCTCCTTGGCGTAGAAGGCAAGCTAGGCATCCGGATATGAAGATTCCTTCCCTGTAACCGACTTTGTACAACCCTAGTCCCCTCCGGTGTCCATATAAACCGGAGGTCTAGGTCCGTAGAGGACACATATACAATTATAGTCAGACAGGCTAGACTTTTAGGGTTTTAGCCATTACGATCTCGTGGTAGATCAACTCTTGTAATATTCATATTCATCAAGATCAATCATGCAGGAAGTAGGGTATTACCTCCTTAGAGAGGGCCCGAACCTGGTTAACATTGTGTCCCCTGTCTCCTGTTACCATCGACCTCAGACGCACAGTTCGGGACCCCCTACCCGAGATCTGCCGGTTTTGACACCGACATTGGTGCTTTCATTGAGAGTTCCACTGTACCATCATCGTAAGGTTTTGATGGCTCCGTCAATCATCTGCAACGATGTTGTCCAAGTAGAAGTCTTCCTCCCCGGACAGATCTTTGTATTCGGCGGCTTCACATTGCGGGCCAACTCGCTTGGCCATCTAGAGCAAATCGATAGCTATGCCACTGGTCGTCAGGTCAGATTCGGGAGCTTGAACTACATCGCGAATATATAGGGAGACTTGATCTTCGACGGATTCGATACCCCAGCAGCTGCTCCCCACCACCATGATGAACATGACCTAAATCTGCCATCGGACCATACCCAAGAAATAGCACATGTAACTACTCTGGCCTTAGATTCGGAGCAGATTGCGCCATCCGAAGACAGGAAGCTCAACCCCGCCACGGATGCCGCAGTCCCAGCGGCGTTAGGGTCGCACATAGACCCAGCCTCCAGTGGAATCTGTGTCACCGGAGCCTCGGACTCGTTTCTGACTACATGCTCCAAACCATGTGCGTCCAGAAGCGTCGACCTCGATCAGTCATCGATCGTTGAATTCAGCTCCGTGGACATTTTTGGCACTCGCCTTTGGGTGACGTGTTAAACTCATTAAGAGCACTATCCTTAGTGGGGGGCTCACAGCCGAATACTATCCGGTTCGAACTAGAGGTTGATGACGAAGAATTTTACTTCCCACCCACCGCCCACTTTGCCGGGGAAAAGCTGGCTCCACGAGCACCTATGGGGACGGAGCCCCTTTCGGTTCGGCGGGGGGCGGAGGTCGCACGAAGAGCAGATCGAGGCGAGGCACGCGAGCGGTTTTTACCCAGCTTCGGAGCTCTCCGGAGAGATAATACTCCTACTGCTGCTTTGTGGTTTGTATTGAGTTCTTGCTCGGGAGCGCTGAGTGCTACAGTACACTCAGGCAGCTAACGAGACCGAGTGTTTCTCTGTTCGTCCTCCCCTTCCACGTTGTGCATGGGCCTCCTTTTATATGCTCAAGGGGTCTCCAACAGGTGGCAACGTGGGCAAGGGCAAAAATGGAAAGGTGCCGCGGTAGGTACAGCTACCTACACAGTGTATCATACCTAACCCTGACGGCAGGGGACAAGGGCATTAAATGCCTATCTACGTTGCCCAAACAGTGCAGAAAAGGGACCGTTAGGGACGCCACCGTTCGCCACGATGGCGATCTTGTCAGCGTTGTTTGCCACGGTGCACCCCTGGCTGCACAGCCTCCCGCCACGTGCGCCTGGAAGGGTCCCAGAGCGACACGTTGATGGATGTGCTGGAGCGCGGGTACAGAGTGGTTGCTTGCCGCGGCAAGCACCTTGCCACGGTCGTTGTCTTGTCGCGTCCGGAAGCTTGTCGCTCGCCGGGTCCTACCGGGACGCGTGGCGCGTCACGGCAAGTTCCTTGAGATGCCTTGGTTGGCCTTCCCGGCAAGCTCCTCTTGCCGGGGCTTGGTGCCTTGAGTGACCTTCCCGGCAAGCTCCTCTTGCCGGGGCCTTGTCTCCTTGGCTTAAATACTTTGTTCTTGAATGGCTCGAAAGGAACCAAGTAGGTCCTTGGCGGTAACCTGGCAGGCCTTGCCGCGGGGCGCTGCGACTGCCCGTGCACAAGTTCGGGATACTAGGGTACCCCAACTCTAGTACACCGAAAGGAGCCCCCGGGCCTGGGCCATACACGGTGCCGAGCGCTGTTGGGCCAGGCCCAAAACAGGGCACGGGCACGCGCGGCCAGGGTCACGTCGCATCTGACTCCGTATCGACGGCGCCCTCCCCGAACGGCACGCGTCAATCGCGGCGTCGTGGGAGTAATCGTGGGTGGCTTCTTTATTTGAAAGGGCGAAACGCCCGCCCCCTCCCTCCTGAGGCGTGGAGGCGTGGAGGCGTGGTCTTCGAGCCCTGCTTCCGGCGCCGCCATCACCATCCAGCCTTTGGACGACCACCGAGATGTTCTCTTGGTGTCTTCTGCCACCCGTAACTCGCCTAGGCGCCCCTTTTGCCCTTCTCGCCTCCTTGATCTACCTCCTGAAGAGAGGGACAAGAAAGGGATTACGGGCACCTTATCTCTTTTTAATTTGTAAGCCCTCGGGCCTTAGCTGCATTTAAATCTTGTAATCCCATCATTCATGTTCTTCATTCTCTATGGACTGTACCTGAGTGGAATGCTTTTTTTATGAAAAGGGGATGCTTGTCGGGTCACTTGTCTTGTGGGTGGAACCAACGTCAAGGAGCAAATCCTTAATATCTTTAGGATAGACACTTTTTTCCCGGAAGCAGGCCCTGCCGTCTTCCCACGCCGCTCGACCTTTCTCATGCTTTTGTCAGAGGCAGGGAGGAGGCGGATTCAGGCTCCTCGTTTCGTCCCTTTGCTGCCGCGACTACGACCAAACCTGGCCCCGGGAACGAGCCCTAGGGCCTAGAGTTAAGGGAGCACGGTAGCTTTTAGGAAGAAACGAGGTTTCGCATACCTCAGTCCATAAGAGGATGCATGATAAGGGATGAAAAACTTATCTGAGATTGCAGCCCCCGGCAACTCTGGTTTGCCGTGGGTGAGTCTTTGTACTTGCAGCCCCCGGCCATACTGGCTTGCCGGGGTCTTGCAGCCCCCGGCAACACTGGCTTGCCGGGGTCCAAATGTCGGTCCGTCCTCCTTCTCCTTTTCGTCCTCGAGTGGTCCGGTCAGGATACGCGAGCCCTGCGAACCAAGGGAAACGAAAGAACGGCAAAGGGACGCACACTCGACCTCTAAGTTAGGGGTTAGCCACTGCTAAACACTGTCAACCCTAACCAAGGACGAGACTCGACTCAACATGCATGCTAAAACTTAGGGCGCCAGCGCTTCATCTTCGCTCAGGGTCTGCGCCTGGCTTTGTACAAAGGATTACATGCAACAGCGGCAAGACTTGTACAAAAAGGTGGTTGCCGGATAGGGTCCGACAACCGCGCCTTACGGGTAAAACTTACGAAGATGCTCGATGTTCCAGGAGTTGCTCACCGGAATGCCATCTTCGGTCTCAAGGCGGACAGCGCCAGGCCTAGTGACTCATTTCACCCGATAAAGGCCTTCCCACTTTGGCGTCAACTTGTTGGAATTCTTGGCGGAATGAACGCGCCGAAGAACAAGGTCGCCTTCCTCGAGACTTCTGGCGTTAACTTTGCGGCTATGGTAGCGGCGCAAAGCTTGCTAGTAGCGAGCAGCTCGCACAGCAGCCTGAAGACAGTCTTCCTCAAGGAGCAGCGCGTCATCTTCCCGCAGCTGCTCTTGCTCAAGCTCATCATAAGCGAGCACTCGAGGTGACCCGTATACGAGTTCCGTGGGGATAACTGCCTCTGCTCCATAGACTAGAGCGAAAGGTGTCTGGCCAGTGGCTCGATTTGGCGTCGTCCCGATCGACCAAAGAACCACCGGCAGCTCCTCAATCCAGTTTCTTACGCACTTGTGCAGCCTGTCGAAAGTCCTGGTCTTGAGTCCACGCAGCACTTCAGCATTTGCCCTCTCCGCTTGACCGTTGCTCCTGGGGTGAGCAACAGAAGCGAAGCAGACCTTGGTGCCAAGGTCTTCGACGTACTGCATGAAGGTGCGACTCGTGAATTGTGTACCGTTGTCGGTGATGATCCTGTTAGGGATCCCGAAGCGGCAAACAATCGACCTGAAGAACTTGACTGCTGACTGTGCTGTCATCTTCCTCACTGCTTCCACTTCCGGCCACTTTGTGAACTTGTCAATTGCAACGTACAAGAACTCAAAGCCCCCGACTGCTCGGGGGAAGGGGCCGAGGATGTCGAGCCCCCAGACCGAAAATGGCCAGGATAAAGGGATTGTCGGGAGAGCTTGAGCTGGCTGGTGTATCTGCTTGGAATGGAACTGGCACGCTTCACACTTGGTTACTTGTGCAGTTGCATCCTGGAGGCCTGTCGGCCAAAAGAAACCTTGCCGGAACGCTTTGCCGGCAAGTGCTCTGGCGCCAATGTGGTGACCACATATGCCTCCATGTATCTCCACCAACAGTTTCTGTCCATCTTCCCAGTGAATACACTTCAATTTCACACCGTTGAGTCTTCTTCTGTACAGTTCGTTGTCGACGAACTGGTACATACTAGACTGCCGGGCTACTCTTTCTGCTTCTTCTTGCACTTCGGGAAGTTCTCCTGTCTGAAGGAAACGGACGATCTGCTGTGCCCATGCTGGAGCTTGTGGCTCGACAACAATGACTAAAGGCATATCTGCTACTGCGGGAACATCCGCTTCTACGGCGAGAACCTGCGGCTCAGCCGGAGCTTGACGTTCCCCGGCAAGCTTGCCGGAGCAAAACTTGTCGGGAGCATCTGCTTCAACGAAACAAATCCTGGGACTTGTCGGAGCAGACTGCTCCACAGCACTCTTGGTGTTGATCTTGGGGACCTTTTTGGCGGCGGCTTCGGGAAGCTTTGCCGGAAGGTAGTCACCAGAAATCAACTTCCTCTTCTTGCACTGTCCAGTTGATGGCGTAACAGACGGTTGAGTCAGCTTGAGCAGAAAGATCTCTGGTTCCACAGGTAACTTAAATGTTGTGCACTTTGACAGGCCGTCGGCGATGTCGTTCTGAGCTCTTGGAACATGTTCCATCTGTAGGCCAACAAAGCGCTCTTCTAGCTTCCTCACCTCATCAACATAAGCTTCCATCAACGGACTCTGATAATTCTTGTTCACTTGGCGGACGACAAGCTCCGAGTCACCCCTGACAATGAGCTTCTTGATCCCAAGGTCTGCCGCGATCCTGAGGCCGGCAAGCAATCCTTCATATTCTGCGGTATTATTTGTTGCTTGCTCCTTGGGAAAGTGCATCTGGACTACGTACTTGAGGTGCTCTCCGGTGGGTGCGACAAGCAGCACACCAGCACCGGCGCCTTGCAGCGAGAAGGCACCATCAAAGTACATCAGCCACTCTTTGCCTGCTTCCTCGACGGGGATGCTCGTCTCTGGAATTTCTTCATCTGGTGTTGGCGTCCACTCTGCTATGAATTCTGCCAATGCTCTGCTTGGGATAGTTGAAGTGCTCTCAAACTTGAGGCCAAAGCTTGACAGTTCCAGTGCCCACTCAACAATCCTGCCTGTTGCTTCTGGATTCTCTAGTATCCTCTTCAACGGAAAGCAAGTGACAACTATGATCTCATGTGCTTGGAAGTAATGGCGCAGCTTTCTCGAGGCCATGAGAAGGCCGAAAAGCAATTTCTGCACACCACAGTACCTTGACCTAGCCCCCTGCAAAAGGGAACTGACAAAGTAGACTGGGCGCTGCACCATTTTCTTCTGTATCTCTTCGGGCGCTTGCGCAGATCCATCTTTGCCGGGACCAGAGCTTGTCGGGGAAGCCCCCTGCTTGTCGCTGGATGCGCTTGCCGTGGTTGCTGGATCATCATCTGCCTCCCTCTCCGCTACTAACGCAGCACTAACCACTTGATTGGTTGCCGCTAGATATAGCAGCAACTTCTCTTGTGGCTTAGGTGCGACAAGTATTGGAGTGGAGGACAGGTATCTCTTCAAGTCCTGCAGGGCATCCTCCGCTTCCGGAGTCCATTTCATTGGACCTGCCTTTTTCAAAATTTTGAAAAACGGCGGGGCGCGCTCAGCTGACTTAGAAATAAACCTGCTGAGAGCCGCCACGCAGCCGGCAAGTCTTCGTACATCCTTGACGCGCTTCGGTGCTTCAATCTGCTCAATGGCCTTGATCTTGTCGGGATTGGCTTCAATCCCCCGCTGAGACACGAAGAACCCGAGAAGCTTGCCGGAAGGGACTCCAAACACGCACTTCTCGAGGTTGAGCTTGAGGCTGATCTTGCGCAGATTTGCAAAAGTCTCTTCTAAATCTTAGATCAGGGTTGCTTTGTCCCTGCTCTTGACCACTATTCATCCATGTAGGCTTCCACATTTCTGTGTACTTGTGGCTCAAAAGCAGTGTGGACTACCCTTGCAAATGTCGAACCAGCATTCTTCAAACCGAAAGGCATCCGTACGAAACAGTACGTGCCACATGGAGTGATGAACGCTGTTTTCTCCTCATCCTCTTCTGCCATGAAGATCTGATGATATCCTGAGTATGCGTCAAGAAACGAAAGCAAGTCACATCCGGCCGTGGAGTCAACAATCTGGTCAATGCGCGGCAAGGGAAATGGGTCTTTGAGACAAGCTTTATTGACATTGGTGAAGTCGATACAAAGCCTCCATTTCCCGTTCGCCTTGCGCATGACTACAGGATTGGCCAACCACGTGGGATGGAGCACTCCTCTGACGAGGCCTGCTGCTTCCAACTTCTTGATCTCTTCTGCGATGAACTCTTGGCGCTCCACTGCTTGCTTCCTGACTTTCTGCTTGACGGGCCGCGCATGAGGACAGATGGCAAGGTGGTGCTCAATTACTTTCCTGGGAACACCGGGGATGTCAGATGGTTGCCATGCAAACACATCGACGTTCGCCCGCAGGAAAGCAACGAGCGCGCTTTCCTATTTAGGGTCGAGAGTGGCACTGATGGTGAAGGTACCACCAGTGCCGTCCTCCTTGGCGGACACCTTCTTGGTCACTGGCGGAGCTACCATCATCTTCTTACACTTGCCGGTGGAGCTCGATGGTGCGTCCTCGACGGTAGCGCAGCACTCCGAAGAGGTGCGCTTGCCAGAGTGGGCATCAGAGCTCTTGCCGGACTTGGTCTTCTTCTTCCCCCCGGGAGCTTCAGCGGCAAGTGTCTCGCGATCCGTTGCGGCTGCTGCTTCCCGGTAGATCTTGTCGGCACAGATAAGAGCATCTTTCTTGTCGCCAGGGATAGTGATGACACTTATCGGGCCTGGCATCTTTAGCATATTGTACGCGTAGTGAGAGGCCGCCATGAATTTGGCGAGCGCTGGACGGCCGAGAATTCCGTTGTAAGGCAACGGAAAATCAGCAACGTCGAAAGTGATCCTCTCAGTCCTGAAGTTCAACTCGCTGCCAAATGTCACCGGCAGCGTGATCTTCCCCTTCGGCTTGCTCCTTCCCGGGTTGATTCCTTGGAATGTGCCGGTCTCTTCGAGCTCGCTGTCAGGGACTTGGAGTTTTCGGAGCACAGCGGAGGAGATCAGGTTCAAGCCGGCCCCGCCATCAACTAGCATCTTAGTGACCTTGAGGTTGCGGATAGTTGGTGAGACCAACATCGGCAAACACCCGACAGCAGTTGTGCGATCAGGGTGGTCCTCAATATCAAAGATGATAGGTGTGCTGGACCATTTTAGAAGCTTGCGTGATTCGACGGGTGGTTCTGCCGCATTGACTTCCCGCACCCACTGCTTGAGTTGGCGGTGCGAAGTATGCGGAGAAGCACCGCCGTCAACGCACAAGACCTCTTTGGCTTTCTGGAACTCCTGCTCGCTGGTTTCGGCATCATCCATGTCTTCGTCGTCGTCGTCATCTTCATCCTTGTCGCGGCCGCGGGGAGGTCTGTCGCCTTGCCGCTGCTTGGCGTTGCCGCGGCGTCCTCCTCGGCCGGTGCGCTTCGTACCGGATCCTCCAGCACCTCCTTGGGCTTTCTCCTTGTCGCGTCGCTCGTATTCGGCCTTTTGTAGCTCGACAAGCTGCTCGACCTTCTTGCAGCTCTGGAGGTCATGGCCCTTGGTGCGGTGGATCTTGCAGTACTGTTTGTTGGTGCCGTCCTGCTTGTCGGCGGCCGCCACAGCCTGGCAGTTGCGCATGCGGCAACCTCCTTGCCGGAGCTATTAGTCTTGGCTGTCTTGGCGCCACCTTCGTTGCCGGACTGCTCAACAACTAGCACATCTTTGCCTTTCCTCTTCCTGTTGTTCCGCCGCTGGTTTTTGTTTGCCGGGGCAGCATCATTGTTGTCAGATCCTCCTGTTCCTATATTCTCTCCGGGGAGCTTCCTCCCTTCCTCAGCACGTGCACATCTGTCGGCCAGGGCATACAGCTCACTGACGTCTCTGATCTTGCACATCGCCATCTCCTCCCGCATCCTGCGGTTACACACGTTCTGTTGGAACGCACTGATGATCACAGCAGGGTGGACGTCTGGGATGTTGCGTTGCACTTGGCTGAATCTCTGGATGTACTTGCGCAAGGGCTCTCCTTCCTTCTGGGCAAGTAGATGAAGATCACTCTCCTGGCCATGAGGTTTGTGGCCGCCTGTAAAGGCGCCGACAAAGTGATGGCACAGGTCTGCCCAGGAAGATATGGAGTTTTCCGGCAAGTGCATGAGCCAGGACCTGACGTTGGGCTTGAGTACCAGTGGGAAGTAGTTGGCAAGGATCTTGTCGTCGCGCCCCCCAGCAGCTTGCACCGCGATGGTGTATATGCTGAGGAACTCCGACGGATGCAACTTGCCGTCGTACTTCTCGGGTGGGTCTGGCTTGAAGTTCTTCGTGCTGGGCCACTGGACTTGCCGCAGCTCACGGGTGAACGCAGGGCAACCTACCGCATACAGCAGGTCGCCTGGTTCCCCTGGCGCATGCATGTCGACAGTGGGCCCAACGCGCTTGTCAGACTGACGCCGCGCTTCTCTTCGGCGCTCGATGCGAGTACGAGCGTCTTCTTGCTGGCGTTCATGAAGAACTTGGCATTGATCGCGGCGAACTCGCGGATCTGATGAAGTAGTGGAGTCGCTGTCGTGGCGGACCCGGCGAGTCGGCGATCTTGGCCTTCGGGGCGGAGAGTGCACGGTGGTTGCACCCCCACCAGTCTTGTCGCCATCGGCTCGCACCTGGCTGGCTTGTCACGGCTGCGATGTGGTCGCCTGCCGTGGAGTGTCGCCGTTGGCGAAGCTGATGAGACTCTGAATGGTGGCCCTCCAGTCGTCGATCTTGTCTGGCGTTGGAGGGAAGCCTAGGAGCAGTTGAGCTCGCGCTAAAGCTTCTGGTGGAGTGGCGGGAAGCGGTGGCGAACGGTGCGAGGAGCGGGATATGCTCGGACTTCCAACTACGTTAGAAGGAGCAGTATTCCGTCCAGGCGACCGTGCCTCGCTCGCGCCAGCACGTTGGTGCGTATGCTGGCCCGGACTGTCCCGAGATCCGCCATCTCGATCTGGGTCCAGCCAGCGTATGGTACCGTGAGTACCACGACGCTGCCGGTCCTGCGCCTCCTGAGATGGGCGCGGTGCGTCTACGAACGCCCGGTCAAAGTGGGAGCCGGCTACGCCGCCGACGGGCAGCGCAGTCTTGTCCTTGGACTTGGTGACACCGTGGGCTCCCTCGTCGACGCCCGTTCTTCCGTCGGCGTCTTCCCCACCAGCCGTTTGCTCCGGCGGCGGTGGATTCGATGCGGACGGAGCAGCCCCTTCCGAAGCCTTCTTCTTCGGTGGCATGTCGATGAAGTCGATGAAGATCTAGCTCGCGTGAATGCCGGATCAGGTTCACACAGCCTCGACGCCCCCTACCTGGCGCGCCAAAGATGCCGAGGAAAAGCTGGCTCCACGAGAACCTATGGGGACGGAGCCCCTTTCGGTTCGGCAGGGGGCGGAGGCCGCACGAAGAGCAGATCGAGGCGAGGCACGCGAGCGGTTTTTACCCAGCTTCGGAGCTCTCCGGAGAGATAATACTCCTACTGCTGCTTTGTGGTTTGTATTGAGTTCTTGCTCGGGAGCGCTGAGTGCTACAGTACACTCAGGCAGCTAACGAGACCGAGCATTTCTCTGTTCGTCCTCCCCTTCCACGTTGTGCATGGGCCTCCTTTTATATGCTCAAGGGGTCTCCAACAGGTGGCAACGTGGGCAAGGGCAAAAATGGAAAGGTGCCGCGGTAGGTACAGCAACCTACACAGTGTATCATACCTAACCCTGACGGCAGGGGACAAGGGCACTAAATGCCTATCTACGTCGCCCAAACAGTGCAGAAAATGGACCGTTAGGGACGCCACCGTTCGCCACGATGGCGATCTTGTCAACGTTGTTTGCCACGGTGCACCCCTGGCTGCACAGCCTCCCGCGACGTGCGCCTGGAAGGGTCCCAGAGCGACACGTTGATGGATGTGCTGGAGCGCGGGTACAGAGTGGTTGCTTGCCGCGGCAAGCACCTTGCCACGGTCGTTGTCTTGTCGCGTCCGGAAGCTTGCCGCTCGTCGGGTCCTGCCAAGACGCGTGGCGCGTCGCGGCAAGTTCCTTGAGATGCCTTGGTTGGCCTTCCTGGCAAGCTCCTCTTGCCGAGGTTGGTCCCTTGAGTGACCTTCCCGGCAAGCTCCTCTTGCCGGGGCCTTGTCTCCTTGGCTTAAATACTTTGTTCTTGAATGGCTCGAAAGGAACCAAGTAGGTCCTTGGCGGTAACCTGGCAGGCCTTGCCGCGGGGCGCTGCGACTGCCCGTGCACAAGTTCAGGATACTAGGGTACCCCTACTCTAGTACACCGACACACTTCATAGCCACCGTCGAGGACCTAACTGACATGCTTGATTACGGCTCCGAAGACATCAACGGTTTGGACGACGATGCCGTAGAAGAGGAGGCCCAAAGCCCATCGTTTACCGGACGTTGGACGACCACCTCCTCGTATGACGTATACATGGTGGACACACCAGAAGAGAACAAGAGCGACAACAAGAAGGATCCAGTTGAGGATAAACCTCCTGAGATACCACCAAAGCACCGGCATCAACGGCGCTGCTCAAAATCATGCCGCGGCAAAGATAGTAAAACCGGCACGGGAGAAGATAACACTCCGGACGATGCCGAAGATAATGAAGACCCCATTGAGATAACTTTCGAACAGGAGGAACGGGAAAACGGGCAAGTTAGCCCTGACGAACAGGCCATAAACGAAGACTCGGAGGACAGTAATTATCTTCCGCTCTCCGAGGAGGAGGCGAGCCTCGGAAACGAGGATTTTAATGTGCCTGAGGAACCTCTCGAGAAGGAACGCTTTAAGCGCCAGCTAATAGCCACTGCAAGGAGCCTGAAAAAGAAGTAGCAACATCTTCAAGCTGATCAAGATCTGCTAAACGATGGATGTACTGATGTCCTGGCAGCCAAGGAATACGGCCTCAAGCGCCCAGCCAAAAGCTACCCAAAGCGTAAATTGCTACCTCAGTTCGACGATGAGGCACTGGAGCCCGTACCATCATCGGGCAATGCAGCTGACTGACCACCATATGGTCGGGACAAAGCGGCAAATCAAGCCGAACACAAGCCCGCTCCACCTCACCGTAAAGGCAGGGATAAAACAGCTCGAGGACATACCTACGACCTGCGGCAGAAACTGGACAATAGAGCAGGACATACTAGATCGATCTACGAATCGCGAGGACGTGCCCCAACATGTGACGACGGCTACCTATTTCGGACGTGACAAGCCTAGTCACGCCCGGGCCGAAAACCGCAGACGGACTCCATCGGAGCTACGTCGCGATGTGGCCAGATATAGAGGCGCTGCACACCCTCTTTGCTTCACCGACGAAGTAATGGACCATGAATTCCCGGAAGGGTTTAAACCCGTAAACATCGAATCATATGATGGAATAACAGACCTCGTGGTATGGATTGAGGATTTTCTTCTCCATATTGGTATGGCCCGTGGTGATGATCTCCACGCCATCAAATATCTCCCACTAAAACTCAAAGGACTAGCTCGGTACTGGTTGAACAGTCTGCCCGAAAACTCCATTGGCAGCTGGGAAGACTTGGAAGAAGCCTTCCTTGACAACTTCCAAGGAACATACGTCCGACCTCCGGATGTAGATGACTTAAGTCATATAGTCCAACAACCCAGAGAGTCAGCCAGGAAATTCTGGACTAGGTTCTTAACTAAAAAGAACCAGATCGTCGACTGTGCGGATGTCGAAGCCCTAGGGGCATTTAAGCATAGCATTCGTGATGAGTGGCTCGCCCGACATCTCAGGCAGGAAAAGCCGAAGTCCATGGCAGCCCTTACGGCACTTATGACCCGCTTTTGTGCAGGCGAAGATAGTTGGCTAGCCCGTTGCAATAATAATGCAAGCGAAGCTGGCGCCTCTGAAGCCAAGGATAGCAACGGCAAGCCCCGACGCAACAGACATAAGCGTCGAAATAATGGTAACCATACCGATGACACGGTGGTCAACGCCGGATTCAGTGGATCCAAGCCCGGTCAGCGGAAGAAGCCATACAATAAGAACAACTCGGGCTCATCCAGCCTGGACCGCATACTCGATCGTCTGTGCCAAATACATGGCACCCCAGAAAAACCAGCCAACCACACCAACAAAGATTATTGGGTTTTCAAACAGGCCCACAAGCTCAACGCCGAACACAAGGGGAAGAGGCCGCCCGGTGATAGCGATGACGAAGAGACTCGCCAACCAAATACCAGGGGTCAGAAGCAATTTCCCCCTGAAATAAAAACAGTGAACATGGTATACGTGACACACACCTCTCTAGGGGAACACGAGAATCACTCCCTTCGGACTGACGATCATACTATGGTTACTTCAGCCGAAGTACAAAGGATCTTATTAAACCACATACCTTGTCAGCCATTAAGCCGCCGGTCTCCATTCAGCAGGACCGACCAATTCCGGAGCTGGACTAGCAGTTCGTCTTCCGCCGTCTGCCTCATATATCTATGAAATATGTACCGCGCATACATCACTATGCACTTAAAATACCTTGGGCATCGGCGGAAGCACAATACAGACGGGCCTACAAGTACTCCCATAACCTTCTTCCTTTTTCTTTTCTAACTACTCTTTCTTTTTCATTATCCTTTATCACAGGTGGCTCAAAGGCTCGTATCAGGAGCTCAGGTTCGTATATTTACCCAAAGGCCACTCCCGTTAAGGAGCCCCTTCATCGAGGAAAGGCGGCGCAGACATGCGACAGGAGGTCCAAAATAAATTTTTGTAGACCGCACTCTCTATTTTCGAGCCTGTAAAGTGTCTTTTTCCTCAGTCGTCGACCCCTGGCATGTCAAATAGCCAGGGTCGTGGCGTTATTATTTATAAAATAATGATCGGCATACTACTCAGGTTCCAGTGAACATAATCCGTACCCTGTCATCACTTTTCTCTAAAGAGCTAAAAAAATCGGTTGTTTCACTCTTGCACCTCGGCACAATCGCCAGGGGCTCGGTATGGGAACAAATTGAGTTGCCAACAAAGTCCGAACAACTTTACAGCACACTTCGGCGTCACGAGTTTGGCCTTATATGCACCAGGTCCGAATCATGTCTTTGGTCAATAGTTGGGTTGCCCGGCTCCTGTGCTTACTACCTTACATTCCGTTATATCGACTAGGGTAGTAAAGGGAGAACTACTGCGATCGTGTCCCAGTTCGTCCAGATGAGCACCTCAGAAGAGAAAGCCGAAACCTGACTGTCATGTTATGGCGAGAACTGGTCAACCACTCGATAACTTAATAGAATCTTTCGTGATTCTTTGCGTACTAAACGAAGCGTCGTTCTTAAGGTCATACATGTAACACACCG
The DNA here is from genome assembly GCA_032464435.1 of Aegilops umbellulata. Classification (NCBI taxonomy): domain Eukaryota; kingdom Viridiplantae; phylum Streptophyta; class Magnoliopsida; order Poales; family Poaceae; genus Aegilops; species Aegilops umbellulata. Next base: position 492,304,507 of record CP136060.1, on the reverse strand, counting down.
TATTCGGATAACCGCGTACATGCCAGGGCTATATCATAGACCCACCACAAAACTCCTATGGCTAAGTGAAAGTGTTAACGCCCTATTGTCTGATTGCCTAGTTCGCCGCATTGACACCTCCTTTATCGACCAAGAAGTTGGGTTAAGAGTGATCAAGTGCTTTTCCGAACACCCCTATATTTTTTACGAGGGGACTGAAGCCGACGACTGAAAAACTTTTAGATTATACAAAAACGGTCGCACAGGAAGACATAAAGCTTTTAAGTGACTATCACAATATTATAATAATATTGTCTATTACAATTCCAATACATTTCATTCGAATATTATGTCTCTCGAGCACTGACCCTCTATCAAGCGGGCACCCTCTAAAACATCCTCGAAATAATGCCCTGGTGCGTGATGGTCCTTGCCCTTGGGTGGACTCTTCGCTGCAACGTCGGTGGCCTTCATCTTCGCCCAGTATGTCTTGACGCGGGCAAAGGCCATCCGTGCACCTTCAATGCACGTGGACCTCTTAACGGCATCGATACGCGGCACCGCATCAACGAGTCGCTGCACCAAACCGAAATAACAATCCGGAATTGGCTCGGTAGGCCACAGCCGGACCACGACGTCCTTCATGGTGGATCTGGACATCCTATTGAGCTCTGCCCACTGGGCCATCTGTTCGTTTAGCAGAGCGGACGCTTCGGCATGCTAAACTGCGACCAGAATAGCTTTTCGGTTTCACGTCCTTCTTGCGCTTGGAAAAACTGCGTTGCATCGAAGGCACTCTTCGGCATGTCCAGCAATGCGTCTGGAGAACTCCACACTTGATTAAGCGTGGCATAATTCGGATCGCCGAACTTAGTTTGTAATAATAAGGGCTTACCAGCCGGGATCTCCCCAGCTTGTCGGATCTCCTCCCGGGCCGCCCTAGACTCGGACCGCGCTTCTTTCGCCTCTCGTAAGGCCTTGTCAAGATCAGCCATTCTGGCTTTATTATCCTTCTCGAGAAATTCGCAGCGGCTAGCGGCATCCTTTAGCTCAAGCGTCATCGTGGATATTTTCTCCTCGTATTGGCGCCGAGCAGCCTGTTCGGCCTTTAACTCGGCAGATGCCTTTTCAGCAGCCGCATTACTAATCCTGGCCTGCTCCTTGGCTCGGGCTAGCTCAGCTCGAAGGATCTCAACTGCGGCAGCACCATCTGCAGTCATACATATCTCTGTATACTATTCTTAGAGTCATGCTTATATTATAAGCATGTGCATATAATGACTGCCCCAAAAAACATACCTTGTGCCTCGTCAAGCCGCTTGTTAATAAGCGTGATGTAATCATCCGTCTCGTCAATCTTCCGCTATAGATTGGCAATCTCTGTAGTTCGAGCATTAGCCAGGGAGGTAACAGCCTATGTTACAATTAGTTAGATTATTTCCTGGGCATATCTTTTTGATCCTCTGATCGCCTCCCTTGGGAAGCCAATCAGAGTCTCAGGAGCTACTATCTATGCACGGGTGCATTTTGTGAATAAAGCACAATCGAAAACATTACATTACAAACCTCAAAGCATCTTAGCGGGCTCGTGAAGGCTTCATTCAATATGCTTTTGACGGCAGAACCCTTTCAACCACCGTACGCATCAAGGTGTGATGTGCCTCTGAGACGGACGCTTGACGCAGCATGTTCGTCAATATATCCGGCGCTTCTGGATCTCCTGAAGCTGTTGTAGGAGTACGGCCTTCCTTCGAAGGGATCTGTTTATTCGTCCCTAGCGTCATCTCCGGCTGTAAACCGGACAGTCCGGGGCCTTTATTGTACGCCCCCGAACCCTGGGCTACCAAAGTATCACCTTCGGGTAGTGTCTTCATCATCCCTCGCACCACTTGTTAATCAGGAGAGATCCTCCGGGACGACACCTCAAAGTCGTGCGCCTTATTGGGTGAGGAGACCGGTGGAGGTGTCTCGCTTTCCATCATCTCCGAAAGAAGATCTCCCGAGGAAGAGGATTGGTGAAGAAGACTGTTTGTCGAGCCGCAAAAACATATATTCTAGATGTTACATCTGTAACAAGAAAGGAACGGGATATGTTTAAAAACATCCTTGTTCACTTACTATTTGGCTAGAGCCTTGTCCTCATCGTGGGACTGTGCGACGACATCGTCCTCCAAGCCCGAGCAGCCCGACAGGGGCACCTTGCCTTGCTTAGGAGCCCTTTCCTCCCAATCTTCGGAGGCAGCCCTTTTCTTACCATGGGGAGAAGGATGTTGGCTTCTCCTTCACTTTTTTCTTCAGGTGGGGGAACCTTGATCTCCCCGGAGGCCACCTTTGGCCTTCCCGCTCTCCGCCTTGTCTCCCTTCACAGGCACCTGGTACGGTGCCGGGGCCAGCATCCTTGTTAGTACGGGATCCGCTGAGTCTTCAAGAAGGGGGGCGAACACCTAATTCGCTCTGCTTTCTTTATCCAGCCCTGGAAGAAGATAGTTTGGTCAGTAACGTATTACAACATACTTAACTACAAAGTATTCGGGAGTTAAGCGCTTACCGAGGTATCCAGATGGTTGCAGTCGAGACTGATGTCCTCGGTGGTGTCCGGCCACTATTTTCTTTTCGTGAAAAACAACTTCCACATTCCTTTGTGTGTAGTGCCGAAGAAGTGTTGGAGGGTTCGTGGTCCTTCCGGATTAAACTCCCACATGCGGAGAGGCCTACGCTGGCATGGCAGGGCTCGGCGGACTAGCATTACTTGAATCATGTTGACAAGATCGATGTCCATCTCAAGGAGGGTTTGGATGCGGCTCTCTAGAGTCTGCACTTCATCAACTGATCCCCAGTCCAGCCCCTTATTGATCCATGATGCAAGCTATAATGGAGGGCTAGAACGGAACGCGGGTATAACTGCACACTTGGTACCGCGGGGTTTTATGACGTAAAACCACTCCCGCGGCCGTTGGTTGGAAGTTTCAGTGCAAGAGACTTTTGGCCAGAGAGTATTGGCAAGCTTGCTCACTACAGCTCCGCCACACTATGCCTGTTTCCTGTCGGCCACCTTTGGCTTCACACTAAAGGTCTTGATCCATAAGCCGAAGTGTGGGCGAATCCGAAGGAAGGCCTCACACGTGATGATAAATGTCGAGACTTGAGGAAAGGATCTGGGGCTAGATCATGAAAATCTAGTCCGTAATTAAACATGAGCCCCCGGACGAAGGGGTGAAGAGTGAATCCTAGCCCTCAGAGGAAGTGAGAGATGTATACGACCCTCTCGCTGGACCTGGGAGTCGGAATAACCTATCCTTGAACAGGAAGCCTGTGGGGGATCTCCGTGGTCAGGTATCTGGCCACCCAAAGCTTCGCGATGTCCTCCTCTGTAATAGAGGAAACCACCCATCGGCCCTGTGGGCTGGGTCCGGACATGATTGGGAAGCTTGAAGCAACGAAGTCGAACCTTGGGTGCTAGAACTCGAGGTTGGAAAGGCTGAGTAGAGGTTTGGCGTAAAAAGAGACGGCCTTTGGCTCCTTTATAACGGCTACGGGTATTGGACACCTCATCCTAAGCCTGAAAGCCTGACTATTCCTAAGGAATCATCCCAATGGGACAATTGGATAACCCACGCTCGCATTAATGAGAATCCCGCAAAAAGGGGACACGATCTCTGCTTCAACAAGACGTGTCAATAAAAACCGCACCTCGAAACATGGAACGGCAGGACAAGAAACGGTTTGAATTAATGACCGGGCGGACGTGACGTCATATTATAAAAGTTGTCGACGGATTGGACTCGTGGAATATTGTACTCTTTGTGGTTGTGTGTGGTACTTGTGTTGCAGATCCGGACACGTTCCTTGCGTCCGAAGACTATCCTGGAGTATTCGGAGAGGGGAACCCGCCTTGCAATGCCGAAGACAATCTGCGCGCCGGACACCTCGTCATTGAAGCCTCGTTCAGGGGCTACTAAGGGAGTCCTGGACTAAGGGGTCCTCGGGCGTCCGGCCTTTTGGACATGGGCCGGACTAATGGGCTGTGAAGATACAAAGACCGAAGACTCTACCTGTGTCCGGATGGGACTCTCCTTGGCGTGGAAGGCAAGCTAGGCATCCGGATATGAAGATTCCTTCCCTATAACCGACTTTGTACAACCCTAGTCCCCTCCGGTATCTATATAAACCGGAGGGCTAGGTCCATAGAGGACACATATACAATTATTGTCGGATAGGCTAGACTTCTAGGGTTTTAGCCATTACGATCTCGTGGTAGATCAACTCTTGTAATATTCATATTCATCAAGATCAATCAAGCAGGAAGTAGGGTATTACCTCCATAGAGAGGGCCCAAACCTGGGTAAACATTGTGTCCCCTGTCTCATGTTACCGTCGACCTCAGATGCACAGTTCGGGACCCCCTACCCGAGATCCGCCGGTTTTGACACCGACATGTGGCGTATGGCAAAACGGAGGAAACTGACTTGTGTTGGAGCGCCTACGGTCGAAACAGGGGTCATGTTCATCGGGAGGGTGTGGCATACTGCAAAACGGGACTCCATGGGCTACTATTCATCCACCGTCTACCGCCTCGCTCCAGCCTCCACGGGCTACTGTTCATCCACCGTCAACTTCCTCCAGCCATCACCTGCTACTGTTCATTCACTGTCGAATTCCTCCAGCCTCCACCAGCTACATGGGGGTCCTGTTCATCCAGCCTCCACTGGCTATTGTTCTACCAGGCCTCCATGCGGTCCTATTCAACCAGCCCTCCACGGGGTCCTATTCATCCACCCCCAATCGGCTCGGGTGTGTGGCGGCCTGCTCTCGATCGGGGTCCTGTTCATCCAGCGGCGATGGCCTCTACTACCACAGGGTCCTGTTCATCCAACCCCCACCGGGAACTATTCATCCAACCCCCAAAAGCGCTCACTGTTCATCAAGAGGCAACAGATTCGATCGGCTTCAGTTAGCAGCAGTAGCGAAGGAACCGCTCGATCGGGTTAAGTTAACAGCCAGGGATCGATCGATCGCTCGTGTTCAATAACGCGTAGCCAATGCAATCACTTAGGTTCAGTAAGCGAATGCCTTAGTCGGATTCAGTTAGAGCCCAACGCCCCGCACCCAGGTGCGTACGTGTATGAGAGAAACGCGCAATCCCTCCGTGCATCGCTCGCCCCCGACCACCCACCGTAACCGGGAACTCCCCAATATTTCCTCGCCCTCGCTTATACCATGATTTTTTCTATCATGAACGGCCCAAAGAATGTCATGCAGCTGCGTCTCCGGCCCGCCTAGGACGAAAATCCCATTTTCTGTCATGATTTTTTGTCATAGAAGTAGGAGCGCACCACATCTATGATGATACCGGGTTTTGTCACAATTATCGTCATAGAAGTGTCATAAACATGATAGGAAAAGAATTCGTTCGGCCCAAAATGTCACGGATGTGTCTTTTTTTTGTAGTGGCGTGAGTAGTTTACCACAGTCCTACAGGTCCATAGGTAGTAGCTAGATGGCTTCTTCTCTCTCTCTCTCTCTTTGATTCTCAATACCATATTCTCCTCGATGTTCTTGGAGATCTATCCGATGTAATCTTCTTTCATGGTGTGTTTGTCAAGATCCGATGAATTGTGGATTTATGATCAGCTTATTTATGAATATTATTTGAATCTTATCTGAATTCTTATATGCATGATTTGATATATTTCTATCTCTTTGAACTATCGGTTTGGTTTGGCCAACTAGATTGGTTTTTCTTGCAATGGAAGAGGTGCTTAGCTTTGGGTTCAATCTTGCATGATTTCACCCACTGACAAAGTAGGGGTAGCGAGACACGTATTGAATTGTTGCCATGGAGGATAAAAAGATGGGGTTTTCATCATATTGCTTGAGTTTATTCATGTACATCATGTCATCTTACTTAAGGCGTTACTCTATTCTTTATGAACTTAATACTCTAGATGCATGCTGGATAGCGGTCGATGTGTGCAGTAGTAGATGCAGGCAGGAGTCGGTCTACTTAACACGGACGTGATGCATAATCATTGCCTTGGATATCGTCATAACTTTGCGCGTTTCAATCAATTGCTCGACAGTAATTTGTTCACCCACCGTATTATTTGCCTTCATGAGAGAAGCCTCTTGTGAAACCTATGGCCACCGAGCCTATTTTCCATCATATTAGTTTCCGATCTACTATTTTCCAATCTTTTGTTTTTAGATCTATAAACCAAAAAACCCAAAAATATTTTATCTTTTGTTTAGTTCCATCTCTATCAGATCTCACATTTGCAAATGAGCGTGAAGGGATTGACAACCCCTTTATCGCTTTGGGTGCAAGTGTTTGATTGTTTGTGCAGGTGCATATATTGGGGACTTGCGCGTTTCTCCTACTGGATTGATACCTTCGTGTCGGTGGGAAACGACACCTATGGGATCACAAGAATCCCTACTACGGTTGCGGGGCGCGGGGTTGTGAAAAGAGCGGATCAAACAGGTAGCACACGGTTCCTTTACCCAGGTTCGGGCCGCAAGGATGCGTAAAACCCTACTCCTACTTTGGTGGATTGTATATCTGAGTTCCTGAGCTAGCTATGGGGCGTCGAGAGCTCCAAAAAGCCGAATCCTCCTCCTGCTCGCCTTGGGCCTCCTTTTATAGGAAAGGGGTTGCCACAGTGGCACACAGGAGGTGCAAAGGGTACAGTAATGCGAGGCTATCCTTCATATTACATGACAAGGCGCATTCAATGCGCCTTGCTTAGGTGTCCTTTCTTTATCGGGGGCGGGGGAGAGCCCCGTCTCGTCCGTCGCCGCTCCCTCTTGCGTCGACACGCGCCCTGGCCAGCGGTGCCCGCGGTGCCATGTAGGCAGGCAGGCAGCTGAGGTGGCGTAGTGGTGGGTCTCCACGAAGATCTGCACGCCGCTACGCGGGTGCCTGCCCAACTGGTTGGGTCGGTAGCTGCATGCGAACGGCGGTGGGGGTGCGATTGGCGCGGGCCTGACGGTGGCCCCACGGGCGTCCTTGGCAAGGGCCTTGCTGCGGCCCCGGCAAGGGTCTTGTCGCGGCCCCGGAAGGGTCTTGCCGCGGCGCCTGCTGTCATCCCCGGCAAGGCTCTTGCCGGGGGCCTTGTGGTCCTCCTTGGCTGGGATCCCGCCAAGGATCATCATCTTCTGAAGTGGGTATCTGATCTTGAATGTCTTCACAAAGATCTGCATGCCACCACGGGGATGTCTCCGGAATCCTTGCCCCATTGGGGCAGTGGACTCGAGGGTGACTTCACTCCATAGGTGGGGGGGCGAGCTGCCACGGCAAGGATCTTGCCGGGTTAGCTAAAGCTGCCCCCCGGCAAGGATCTTGCCGGGGGGGGTCTGCTTTGTCCCCTTTGCTCCTTGTGGTCTTGGCGTCGTTATGCTTCTCTTCAGCTTCGGCCTTACCTTGGCTTACCTCCCTTGTCGTGCTCGGTGTGGCGACGCCCGTGGCTCAGACTGCCCGTGCACAGTTATAGGGGTACAAAAAGTGTACCCCCCTTTTTGTACACCGACAGGAGCCCCCGGGCCTGGGCCACACATAAGTGCAACGCGTTGTTGGGCTAGGCCCAAAAACGGTGCGCGGGCAGGCGGGGCGGTTTTTACCACGGTAAGTTCCTTCGCGCGCTGCGCTTCCCACGCGTCCTGCGCGTGGAGCGGCTTGGGGAGGCGTGCGTGACGTGGGCGGCATGCATGGGGCTGAGCTCTGCACGCATGCGTCACGTCGTAGTAAAGGGGGCGGTTCGCTCCTTCCCCATAAACAGAGGGAGGCATGGAGGCGCGGCCCTTTCACTGAACGGGGCCGAGGCGTGGTCTTCAAGGCGTCCACTCCCTGCGATCACGAGGCAGGGAGAGGTCGCCTCACCCGTCGCCTCGGTCCTGCACGCCTGCCATGTGGCTCCCATGCGCTTGGGGTGGCGATCGGTGGAGGCGGGAAACCGGGCTGTCGCAGGCTGGGGCAGCGGGTCGGTCCCAGTTCCCTGCGCCTTCCGCATCTTGATTGTCGTAGCGGGGCGGCCGAGCCCCCACCCCGTTCCTTTATAAAGAGCGGGAGGGGGGATGGCGTCCCGCATTCCTTCATCTCCTTCTTCCTTCAGCTTCTGCTCCCCTCCCTTCCATTCGTCATGGAGAGGTGGAACCCTGGTCCTTCAACGGTGGCGGCGCGGGTCACCGCTCGACAACGCGCCCCTCCTTCTCCTGCTCCCGCAGTGGCAGAGCCAGCCTCAAGGGGAAGGGGGAGGGGGCGAGGCCGTGGGCGAGGCCGAGGCGCTCGAGGAAGAGGAGGACGGGGCGGCGCGCCGGACTTGCCTCCGCCAGCGGTTCCTCCCCCCATGGAGGGCCACGTTGGGGATGACCCTTGCGAGTTCTTCGTCAGGCTGCGCCGGCCGCCTCGCCGCCGCCTTCTTCTCCTGACCCATTCACGCGGGAGATGGAGTTGGATCCGCCGGAATCATTGCGGCTGCACATGAGGGGCTGTGGGATCAGCGGTACGCGGGTTCGCGTTGACTTCCCAGCCCCTCACGTGATGTATCTTTGTCGGGGATGGAAGACGTTCGCTCATATCCACCGCTTGACGGAGGGGCTCACTCTCCATTTCAAGCTGATGGAGGGCGGCCTCCTCTCCGTCAAGGTCTTCAGGTGCTTCGGGACCCGGGCAAGGTGCTGCGTGGAGAGCTCTTCTGGTAGCGAAGACTCCTCCTCGGGCGGGAGAGATGAGGAGGACAGCGGCAGCGACGACGAGGGTAGCAGGCGGCAGGATGACGGGTCCGACTAGGTGTCGGGCGCCGCCTCGTGCGGCACCGGCGACCCCATCATCCGTGTCGCCGGCTCCCTGAACTTCTGCCACTCGTAGTTCGCCTAGGCGCCCCTTTTGCCCTTTTCGCCTCCTTGACCTGCCTCCTGAGGAGAGAGGCAAGAAAGGGATTACGTGCACCTTATCTCTTTTTAGTTTGTAAGCCTTCGGGCCTTAGCTGAATTTGAAACTTGTAACCCCATCATTCATGTCTTTTATTCCCTATGGATTGTACCTGAGTGGAATGTTTTTAATGAAAAAGGGATGCTTGCCGGGCCATTTGTTTGCGGGTAGAACCCACGACAAGGAGTAAATCCTTGATATCTTTAAGATAAACATTTCCTCGCCCAGCAACAGGCCTTGCCGTCTCCCCACTTCACTCGACCTTTCTCACGCCTTTGGCGGAGGCAGGGATGAGGCGGGCTCAGGCTCCTCGTTTCATCCTTTCGCTGCCGCGACTACGACCAAACCCGGCCCCAGGAACGAGCCCTAGGGCCTAGAGTTAGGGGAGCATGGTAGTTTTTAGGAAAAACGAGGTTTCACATACCTCAGTCCATAAAGGAATGCATGATAAGGGATGAAGGACTTATCTGAAGCTGTAGCCCCGGCAACTTTGGTTTGCCGTGGGTGAATCTTTGCTCTTGCAGCCCCCGATAATACTGGCTTGCCGGGGTCTAGATGCTGGTCTGTCCCTCTTCTCTTCTTCGTCCTCAAGTGATCCGGCAAGGATATCAGTGACTCCTGCGAACCAAAGGAGACAAAAGAACGGCAAAGGGACGCACACTCGACCTCTAAGCTAGGGGTTAGCCGCCGCCAAGCACTATCAACCCTAACCAAGGACGAGACTCGACCTAGCATGCATGCTATAACTTAGGGCGCCAGCGCTTCGTTTATTTATGCTCAGGGTCTACGCCTGGCTTTGTACAAAGGGTTACATGCATCATCAGCAATGCTCGTACAAAAGGTGGCTTGCCGGGGGGCCCGGCAAGCCGCGCCTCACATGTAAAACTTGCGAAGATGCTCAATGTTCCAGGAGTTACTCACCGGAATGGCATCTTCGGTCTCCAGGTGGACTGCGCCGGGCCTGGTGACTCGTATTACCCGGTAAGGGCCTTCCCACTTTGGCGTCAACTTGTTGGAGTTCTTGGCCGATTAAACGCACCGAAGGACAAGGTCGCCTTCCTCAAGGCTTCGGGCATGAACCTTGCGGCTATGGTAGCGGCGCAAGGCTTGCTGGTAGCGTGCTGCTCTCATAGCCGCCCGAAGACGATCTTCCTCAAGGAGCAGTGCGTCATCTTGCCGCAGTTGCTCTTGCTCAAGCTCATCATAAGCGAGCACTCGAGGTCTCATAAGCGAGCACTCGAGGTGACCCGTATATGAGTTCAGTGGGGATAACTGCTTCTGCCCCGTATACCAGGGCAAAGGGTGTCTGGCCGGTGGCTCGATTTGGCGTCGTCCTGATCGACCAAAGAACCGTCGGCAACTCATCAATCCAGCGCCTTCCTCCCTTGTGCAACTTGTCAAAGGTCTTGGTCCTTAAGCCTCGCAGCACTTCAGCATTTGCCCTCTCAGCTTGACCATTGCTTCGCGGGTGAGCAACGGAAGCGAAACAAACTTTGCTGCCGAGGTCTTGAGTATATTGCATGAAGGTGCGGCTTGTGAATTGTGTGCCGTTGTCGGTGATAACCCTGTTGGGTACACCGAAACGGCACACTAGCCCCTTGAAGAACTTGACAGTTGACTGAGTTGTGACCTTCCTCACTGCTTCCACCTCTGGCCACTTTGTGAACTTGTCGATTGCAACGTACAAGTACTCAAAGCCCCCGACAGCGCGGGGGAAAGGGTCTAGTATGTCGAGCCCCGAGACCAAGAAGGGCCAGGTGAGAGGAATGGTTTGATGGGCTTGAGCTGGCTGATGAAGCTTCTTTGAATGGAACTGACATGCTTCACACCTGGTGACGAGTGTCGTCGCATCCTGGAGGACGGTGGGCCAGAAGAAGCCTTGCCGGAATGCCTTGTCGGCAAGGGCCCTTGACCTGATGTGGGATCCACATATGCCTCTGTGTATCTCCGCCAACGGCTCCAGTCCTTCCTCTCGAGGGATACACTTCAATTTCACACCGTTCGGCCTCCTCCTGTACAGGACGTCATCGAGGAACTGGTACATGGTAGAGCGACGGGCTACTTTTTCCGCTTCTTCCTGCTCCTCAGGAAGTTCCCCTGTTTGGAGGAATCGGACGGTATGCTGTGCCCACGCTGGAGCCTGGGGCTCGACGGCGAGGACTAAAGGCATCTCCTCCGCTATAGGAGTGGCTGTCTCGACGGCAAGAGCTTGATGCTCCGCCGGAGCTAGCCATCCCGTGGCGGGCTCAGTGTCCCTTGCAACATCCTTGCCGGCGGCTCTAGGGAGCTCGGCGGGAAAGTACTTGTCGGGCCCTGACTTCCTCCTCTTATTCTGCTCTGTTGATGGATCAACGGATGGCTGAGTTAGCTGAAGCACAAAGGTACCTGGTTCCACAGGTAGCTTGAGGGCAGCGCGCTTCGACAGGTAATCGGTGATATTGTTCTCCGCTCGGGGAATGTGTTCAGCCTGTATACCGTCGAAACGCTCTTCCAGCTTTCTCACTTCATCAACGTAGGCCTTCATCAACGGGCTCTGGTAATCCTTGTTGACTTGCTTGACGACAAGCTGCATGTCGCCCCTGACGATGAGCTTCTTGATTCCGAGGTCCGCCGCGATCCTAAGACCAGCAAGCAGCCCTTCGTACTCTGCCGTATTGTTTGTTGACACCTCCCTGGGAAAGTGCATCTGGATCACGTACTTGAGGTGCTCTCCGGTGGGGGCGACAAGCAGTACGCCAGCCCCGGCACCTTGTAGGGAGAAAGCTCCATCAAAGTACATGATCCAATTGCAACTTGCCTCCTTGCCGGGGAGAGTAGTCTCTTGGGCTTCTTCGTCAGGTGTTGCGGTCCACTCTGCAATGAACTCCGCCAGGACTCGGCTCTGGATCGTCGAAGTACTTTCAAACTTGAGGCCAAAGCTGGACAGCTCCAGTGCCCATTCCACAATCCTCCCCGCCGCATCTGGATTGTGCAATATCCGTTGCAGAGGGAGGCGAGTGACGATAGTGATCTCGTGTGCCTGGAAGTAGTGACGCAGCTTCCTCGAGGCCATAAGGAGGCCGAAGAGCAGTTTCTGCACGCCGGAGTACCTCGATCTAGCCCCCTGCAGGAGGGAGCTAACGAAGTAGACCGGGTGCTGCATCATTTTCTTCTTCGGCGGCACTTCGACTGGCTGTGTCGTCTCCGCATTGGTGGTGTCGGGCTCTGTCGCTGCCATCACCTCGTCGTCCATATAAGCTTCCATATTTCTATGGAGCTGGGGTTCAAAACCAATCTGGACCGCCCTTGCAAACGTCGAACCAGCACTCTTCAACCCGAAAAGCATCCGTATGAAACAATACATACCACATGGGGTGATGAATGCTGTTTTCTCTTCGTCTTCTCTTGTCATGAAGATCTGGTGGTAGCCGGAGTAGGCATCGAGGAATGACAACAGATCACACCCAGCCGTGGAATCAACAATCTGGTCGATGCATGGCAACGGGAAGGGGTCTTTAGGACAAGCCTTATTGATATCTGTGTAATCAATACACAGCCTCCACTTCCCATTTGCCTTGCGCACTATGACCGGATTGGCCAACCACGTTGGATGGAGCACTCCTCTTACCAAACCCGCTGCCTCCAGTTTCCGGATTTCTTCTGTGATAAACTCTTGTCGTTCCAAAGCTTGCTTTATGACCTTCTGCTTGACGGGCCGCGCATGAGGACAGACAGCAAGGTGGTGCTCAATCACCTCCCTGGGAACGCCGGGGATGTCGAAAGCTTGCTAGGCAAACACATCGACATTCGCCCGCAGGAAAGTGACGAGCGCGTCTTCCTATTTGTCATCAAGGGTGGAGCTTATAGTGAAAGCTCCTCCCGTGCCGTCCTCATTGACAGAAACCTTCTTGGTTCCCGGCGGAATGGCCCTGGGCTTCTTGTTTCCGCCGGTGGAGCTCTCTGGCACGTCCTCGACGGCAATGCTACATTCCGAAGAGGTGTGCTTGCCGGAGTGGGTGTACGAGGTCTCACCGGCCTTCTTCTTCTTCTTCCCTCCCGGGGTCCCAGCAGCAGGAGCAAGTGCCCTAGTGGCGGCAGCTGCTGCGACTGCTTGCTGGTATAGTTGGTCAGCGCAAATCAACGCATCTTTCTTGTCAGAGGGGATGGTGATGATCGTCACGGGCCCGGGCATCTTCAAGGTGTTGTATGCGTAGTGTGACGCCGCCATGAGCTTGGCCAGCGCTGGGCGGCCAAGGATCCCGTTGTAGGGCAAGGAGATCTTGGCAACATCAAACACGATCCTCTCCGTCCTGAAGTTCAGGTCGCTTCCAAAAGTCACGGGCAGCGTGACCTTTCCCTTGGGTTGGCTTCTTCCCGGGTTGACCCCTTGAAACATGCCCGTCTCTTCGAGGTCTCCGTCAAGAATCTGCAGTTTCTCGATCACGGCAGGCGAGATTAAGTTCAGACCGGCCCCGCCATCGACTAGCATCTTTGTCACCTTGAGGTTGCGTATTGTTGGTGAAACCAACAACGGCAAGCACCCGACCTCGGTAGTGCGATTAGGGTGATCCTCAGCGTCAAAAATGATAGGTGTGCTGGACCACTTCAGCGGCCTTTGGGCGTCAAACGACGGCTCTGCCGCTGTAATCTCTCGCGCCCACTATTTAAGCCGGTGGTGAGAAGTATGCAGCAAGGCGCCGCCGTCGACGCACATGGCCTCTGTAGCTTTCTGAAACTCTTGGTCGCCGGACTCGTCGTCCTCTTCGTGATCGTCGTCTTCTGGCTTTCTGTCACGGCCCCGGGCGGGCCTCTTTTGTTGTTTATCCTTGCCGCAACGGCCCGCCTGGCCGTCGCGCTTCTTGCCGGACCCATCAGCGCCGTCTTGGCCCTTCTCCTTGTCCCGCCTCTCATATTCAGCCCTCTGCTTCTCAGCGAGGAGCTCAACCTGTCGGCAGTCTTGGAGAGCATGGCCTTTGGTGCGATGGATCTTGCAGTACCGCTTGTCGGAGTTTCCTGACTTCTCGGCGGCCGCCAAGGCCCGGCAGGCGACACATCCGGCAATTTCCTTGTCGGGGTCATCTGCCTTGGTTTTCTTGGTGGAGCCGGTGTCATCAGATCCCGCGACGGCAAGCACGGCTTTTCCTTTGCGCTTCCTGTTGCGGCACCGGCCTTTCTTCGCTGGGGCGGCAGTATCCTCATCTGAGGAGTCGGTTTCCACGTCGGCATCTTCACCGGGGTACTTCCTTCCCTCTTCAGCCGGGCACATCTGTCAGCAAGAACATAGAGTTCCGCTACATCTTTCACCTTGTTCATCGCCAGCTCTTCGCGCATCTTGCGGTTACGCACGTTCTGATGGAACGCGCTGGTGATGGCGGCAGGGTGAACATCAGGGATATTGTACTGTATCTGGCTGAACCTCTGTATATACCTGCGGAGACTCTCGCCTCCCTTCTGGGGAATGACGTGCAGGTCGCTCGCCTGGCCATGGGCTTGGTGGCCTCCGGTGAAGGCGCCCACGAACTCATGGCACAAATCCGACCAGGAGGAAATGGAGTCTACCGGCAAGTGCATCAACCATGACATGGCGTTGGGTTTAAGAGCCAACGGAAAGTAATTCGCAAGCACCTTATCGTCAGGGCTCCGGCAGCCTGCATCGCGATGGTGTAGATGCTGAGGAACTCGAACGGGTGGGTCTTGCTGCCGTACTTCTCGCCCATGTCAGGTTTGAAGGTGTGCTGAGTGGGCCACTGAAACTGCCGCAGCTCACGGGTAAAAGCCGGACAGCCTACCTCGTAAGGCAGGCCTCCAGGGCTCTCTGGTTCCGGGTGGTCCACAGCAGACCCTGCTCGCATGTCTGACTGGTGGCGCGCTCCCCGCCGGCGCTCGATAGTGGTCCGAGCGTCTTCATGTTCCCGATCCCGAAGGACCTGGCGCTGGTCACAGTGGGTCCGCGGGTCGGACGACGCTATGGAGATTTCGTCGCCCGTACCGTCGCGACGGGCAGGTGTCCGCGGTACCGGGCGAGGAGGAGGCGAACGCACCGTGGTCGCGGCGCCGCCGGCTTTCCTGCCACTGGTACGCGGGACTCCGTCGGAGCATCGACCCGGGGGCTCCGCCGGACTTGGTTCGTCTTTGTTGGCCACCACAACAAGGCTTCGGATGGTGGCTCTCCATTCGTCGAGTTTCCCCGTAGTGGGAGGAAAATCGAGGAGCAACTGCGCGCGCGCCAGGGCTTCTGCTGGCGTCGGTGGCAGCGAAACCTGCATAGATCGCGACGCGCTTCGACTTCTGACCATGTCAGAAGGAGCTCTATCACGATTGCGCGGTCGCATGCCATCTTCACCAGCGCCTCGGCGAGCGGGCAGGTCTTCTACATCCCGGGAGTGGCGCTCGGGGCTCTTCCCACGGCGACGCACGAGGTCTTCAGTGCCATTACGCCGTTCGTCGCGCGCCGCTTGAGAGGAGCGCGCCGTCGGTGCCGGCGTGGGAGTCTTGGAAGCCCTTGTGTCGCCCTCGGGCAGGGCGGCAGCAATCCTGGAAGGCCCCGCGCCACCCGCGGAGGGCCCGGCTCCGTCTTTGGATTTGGCGGCGTGCGGCCCGTTACCAGGCGCATGAACATCGCGGCCTCCCAAACTCCGGCTGCTAGGACGGTGTTGGTGTTCGCGAACAGCGCCCCGGGTCCTTTCTGCGACCGGTCCGCTGCTCGCCCGCGTAGGGACGGGATGCCCAGCTTCCGACGGGCCAACCGCCACCGTTGTCTTCTTCTTGGGCACCATGACGATGAAGACGCGTCGAACTAACTGCTAAAGCCGGTCCTCACAACTATGCATCCCATACCTGGCGCGCCAAAGATGTCGGTGGGAAACGACACCTATGGGATCACAAGAATCCCAACTACGGTTGCGGGGCGCGGGGTTGTGAAAAGAGCGGATCAAACAGGTAGCACACGGTTCCTTTACCCAGGTTCGGGCCACAAGGATGCGTAAAACCCTACTCCTGCTTTGGTAGATTGTATATCTGAGTTCCTGAGCTAGCTATGGGGCGTCGAGAGCTCCAAAAAGTCGAATTCTCCTCCTGGTCGCCCTGGGCCTCCTTTTATAGGAAAGGGGTTGCCACAGTGGCACACATGAGGTGGAAAGGGTATAGTAATGCGACGCTATCCTTCGTATTACATGACAAGGCGCATTTAATGCGCCTTGCTTAGGTGTCCTTGCTTTATCGGGGGCGGGGGAGAGCCCCGTCTCGTCCGTCGCCGCTCCCTCTTGCGTCGACACGCGCCCTGGCCAGCGGTGCCCGCGATGCCATGTAGGCAGGCAGGCAGCTGAGGTGGCGCAGTGGTGGGTCTCCACGAAGATCTGCACGCCGCCACGCAGGTGCCTGCCCAACTGGTTGGGTCGGCAGCTGCATGCGAACGGCGGTGGGGGTGCGACTGGCGCAGGCCTAACGGTGGCCCCACGGGTGTCCTTGGCAAAGGCCTTGCTGCGGCCCCGGCAAGGGTCTTGCCGCGGCGCCTGCTGTCATCCCCGACAAGGCTCTTGCCGGGGGCCTTGTGGTCCTCCTTGGCTGGGATCCCGCCAAGGATCATCATCTTCTGAAGTGGGTATATGATCTTCAATGTCTTCACAAAGATCTGCATGCCACCACGGGGATGTCTCCCGAATCCTTGCCCCATGGGGGCAGTGGACTCGAGGGTGACTTCGCTCCGTAGGTGAGGGGCGAGCTGCCATGGCAAGGATCTTGCCGGGTTAGCTAAAGCTGCCCCCCGGCAAGGATCTTGCCGGGGGGGTCTGCTCTGTCCCCTTTGCTCCTTGTGGTCTTGGCATCGTTCTGCTTCTCTTCAGCTTCGGCCTTACCTTGGCTTACCTCCCTTGCCGTGCTCGGTGTGGCGACACCCGTGGCTCAGACTACCCGTGCACAGTTATAGGGGTACAAAAAGTGTACCCCCCCCCTTTTTGTACACCGACACTTGGTTCTTAACTAAGGGAAATACTTATCTCTATTGTGCTACATCACCCTTTCCTCTTCAAGGGAAAAACCAACGCAAGCTCAGGAAGTAGCAGACATATTCAGATAGGAGTATGTGATTGCTTGTATCTGCGTTGGTAATTCCACAAAGAGAGCATAGGATGATGCAGCACAACAACGGTAAGAATTTCCCTCAATTATTAAACCTAGGTTATCAATCCAGTAGGAGAATCAAGCAACACTATGTAAACATGACCTGCACACAAACCACAAAAACTTGCAACCCAATGCGTAAGAGGGGTTGTCAATCCCTCCTCGGTATTGAGATAGATTAAATTGTATAAGATTGGATAAATAGATCTAGCAAAAACACAAAACAAAATAAAGAAAGAAAAGGTGCAGGAAGCTATTATTGGGTTTTTGGAATAATAGATCTGAAAAAAATATGATAGGAAATAGACACAGGGGCCATAGATTTCACTGGAGGCTTCTCTCGAGAAAATAACATACGGTGGGTAAGCAAATTACTGTTGGGCAATTGATAGAAAAGTGAATAATCATGATGATATCCAAGGCAATGATCATGTATATAGGCATCACGTCCAAGATTATTAGACTGAAATGATTCTTCATCTACTACTATTACTCCACACATCAACCGCTATCCAGCATGCATCTAGTGTATTAAGTTCATGAAACAAATGGAGTATTGCTATAAGAACGATGACATGATGTAGACAAGATCTATTCATGTAGGAATAGACCCTATCTTTTTATCCTTAATGGCAATGATGGATGCGTGTTATGTCTCCTTCTGTCACGGAGATTGAGCACCGCAAGATCAAACCCATCACAAAGCACCTCTTCCCATGGCAAGAAAGATCAATCTAGTTGGCCAATCCAAACCAAAGTTTCGGAGAAGAAATATGAGGATATAACAATCATGCATAAGAGAGTTCAACAAAGATTCAACTAATATTCATGGATAGAACTGGTCATAAACTCACAATTCATAGGATTCCAACAAACACACCGCAAAAAGTCATTACATCAAATAGATCTCCAAGAACATCGAGGAGAACATTGTATTGAAGACCAAAAAGAGAGAACAAGCCATCTAGCTATTGCCTACGGACCCGTAGGCCTGTGGTGAACTACTCACGCATCATCAGAGGGGCAAGGGTGATGATGAATAACCCCGCCGTGATTGTTGACCTCTCCGGCAGAGTGCCGGAGCAGGCCTCTAGATTGGATCTCGTGGTTTTGGAACTTGCGGCGGCTGGAATTGTGTTTCGACGACTCCCCTAGGTTTTCTGGAATATTAGAGCATTTGTAGAGCTGAGAGGCGGTGGAGGGGGTGCCTATCGGCCCCATTACCCACCAGGGCATGCTTGGGGGCCCTGGTGCGCCCTGGTGCCTAGTGGGCCGCACAGGGCCCATCTAATGCAAATCTTGGGCCTCCTGGGTGTCTTCTGGGCAGAAAAATATATCCAAAAAGTTTTGTTGCATTTGGACTTCGTTTGATATGGATATTCTGCGAATTAAAAAACAAGCAAAAAACAGCAACTAGCACTAGGCACTATGTCAATAGGTTAGTCCCAAAAATGATACAAAGTTGCTAGTAAATGAATATAAAACATCCAAGAATGATACTTTAATAGCATGGAACAATCAAAAATTATAGATACGTTGGAGACGTATCAGCATCCCCGAGCTTAATTTCTGCTCGTCCTCGAGTAGGTAAATGGTAAAAACAGAATTTTTGATGTGGAATGCTCCCCATCATATTTATCACATATTCTTTTCTTTTGTAGCATGGACATTTGGACTTTTAGATGATTCAAAGCAATAGCCCATAATTGAGAGATAAAATTGTTTCAAGAGGCATGCTTAAAAGTAAATAAATATGCCCTTCGCAGAGGGAACCAAAGATTTGTAGAGGTGCCAGAGCTCAAAGCTTAAATTGAGAGATAAAATTGTTTCAAGAGGCATGCTTTTCCCGTCAACAAAAATGACCGAGAATTCTCAATACTTTTCATGCTAGATACATCATAGGAGGTTCCCAAACATAAAATAAAGTTTATTCCTTTTTCCACCATTCTTTCATAATCCATGGCTAGTCGTATCCATGGGTGCCTTCCATACCAATACTTTCCAAGGAATTTATTATTGATAACATAAGGTAAATTTATTTTTTCAATTCGGGACTGGGCATCCCTATTATCGGGCACACTCTCGTGCAATGACAAGTGAATAAATACTCATCTTGAGAATAACACATCTAGCATGGAAAAATATTGTCCACCCCCTGCCGCTTCATGAGCGGTACGGGCACACAAAAAGGAAATTCATTTTGAAAATTAGAGTTGGCACATACAAATTTACTTGGAACGTCATGGAAATACTGCATACGGGTAGGTATGGTGGACTCATTTGGCACAACTTGGTTTCAGGAGTTTGGATGCACAAGCAGTATTCCCTCTTAGTACAAGGAAAGGCTAGCAAATAGATTGAGAAGCAACCAACCAAAAAACAAAAACTCACATAAACGAGCATTGAACATAACTAATACCGAATAATGCACCATAAGTATGATGTAACTTCATTGCATAACTGTTGACTTTCGTGCTTGCATAGGGAATCACAAACATTAACACCAATATTCTTACTAAAGCATAATTACTCACCAACTTGACTCACATATTACTATCTTCATATCGCAAAACTGTTGCAAGGAATTAAGTTTTAATATCCAATGATCTTCGTGATAGTTTTTATTATACCTCTTGAATATCTATCACTTCGGAACTAATTTCATATAATACCATTGCTTATAACAAGCTCTCAAATAATTAAGTGAAGAACAAGAGCAAAAATATTTTTTCAAAATTTTCATCTCTCAAAATAATATAAGTGAAGCATGAGACGATATTTCTTTAGAATTCTATTAAATCTCAAAATAATCTAAGTGAAGCATGAGAGTATATTTCTTCAAATTTAAAGCATCGCCGTGCTCAAAAAAGATATAAGTGAGGCACTAGAGCAATTCCATAGCTCAAAAAATTTAAGTGAAGCACACAGAGCAATTCTAACAAATCATAGCATCATTACGGCTCTCTCAAATAGGTGTGTCCAGCAAGGATGATTGTGACAAACTAAAAAGCAAAACAAGAAAGACTCATATAATACAAGACGCTCCAAGCAAAACTCATCATATGTGATGAATAAAAATATAGCTTCAAGTAAAACTACATATGGACGTTAGAAGAAAGAGGGGATGCCTTTCAGGGCATCCCCAAGATTAGTTGATTGGTTCTCTTTGAATATTACCTTGGGGTGCCATGGGCATCCCCAAGCTTAGGTTCTTTTCACTCCTTATTCCTTCATCCATCATGATCTCACCCAAAACTTGAAAACTTAAATCACACAAAACTTAACAAAATCTTCGTGAGATCCGTTAGTATAAGAAAACCAATCTTTACTTTAAGTATTGTTGCAGACCCATTCATATTTTATTATTACACTATACCTACTCTATTCTAACTTTACCATGGCTTATACCCCTGATACAATCCATAGATTCATCAAAGCACACAGTGCAGTGAAAACAGAATCTGTGAAAAACAAAACAGTGTGTAAAGACTCGAATTTTGCTCATACTTCTGTAACTCTAAAAAGTCTAAAAAACTCGGACAATGTAGGCAATTTGTTTATCAATCATTTGTAAAACATTCAGAATTTTATCACACTTCTTTGATTTTTAACAATTATGCTACTGGGTGCAAAAGCTTTTGTTTTTCAACAAGATCAAATCAACTATCACCCAACATGATCCTAAAAGCTTTACTCGGCACAAACAATAATTAAAACATAAAAACACAATCATAATAGTATCATAATTGTGTCAACGCACAAAAACAGAAAGAAAAAGAGAAAAAAGTTATTTAATTCATTGGGTTGCCTCCCAACAAGCGCTATCGTTTTATGCCCCTAGCTACGCATAATGCATAGATTCAAGTATTGCCATCCTTAGTTTTATTTTCCATAGATGTATTTTTCTCAGGAGGTTTTTCAAATATAACCTGAAACACATTATCCACATAAATTTTAGCATTATCAAGTTGCCCATTTGCAAATCCCCTTTGATTTCCGGCTATGATCCAAGAATATTGTTGATTAACATCATTGAAAATTCATTGGATAATATCCAAACCGTGAACTTCCTTTTTAAGGTTCTCATCAAAGATGCGATAATTGCCAAGCAAATGTATTAAAACATAATCACTATTGTAAAGAATCTCATCTATCACCGGTTTTTCACGGTTCTAAAAATCAAAGATCTCCCTAGCTTCCCATACTATATGATTAAATTCATCCATAAGGACAAGGGTGGCTATCGTTTTAAGTCTAGGATCTTTTATAACAAGTAGCTCATAAAACAATCTTTGTAAGGTAGGATGAGTACGAATAAATCTATTCTCAAGAATAAGAACGAGTGCTGAAATAGCTTCCGCATAAGTTCTAGTTCTTTTAAGTATAGGAGCATCATCACAAGTGAAAGTTCCAACACAATTAAAGAATTCTTGGATGGCTCCTTTTCCTATAATATTCCCTTGTCCCAAAACAAAAGTTTTAGCATCTAGATTACCAGAAGTCCAATTTTAGGAGTTTTTCCTTCATCTATTTTGCCATACCAAAACTTGCAACCCAACGCATAAGAGGGGTTGCCAATCCCTCCTCGGTATTGAGGTAGATTAAATTGTATAAGATTGGCTAAATAGATTTAACAAAAACACAAAATAAAATAAATAAAGAGAAAGTGCAGCAAGCTATTTTTGGGTTTTTGGAATAATAGATCTAAAAACAATATGATAGGAAATAGACCCATGGGCCATAGATTTCACTAAAGTCTTCTCTCGAGAAAATAGCATACGGTGGGTAAACAAATTGTTGTTGGGCAATTGATAGAAAAGCGAATAATCATGACGATATCCAAGAAAATGATCATGTATATATGCATCACATCCAAGATTAGTAGACCGAAACAATTCTGCATCTGCTACTATTAATGGCAACAATACATGTGTGCCATGTCTCCCTCTATCACTGAGATTGAGCACCGCAAGATCGAACCCATCACAAAGCGTCTCTTCCCTTGGGAAGAAAAATCAATCTAGTTGGAGTTTCGGAGAAGAAATACGAGGCTATAACAATCATGGATAAGAGAGTTCAACAAAGACTCAAATAATATCCATGGATAGAACTGATCATAAACTCAAAATTCATCGGATCCCAACAAACACACCGCAAAAAGTCATTCCATCAAATAGATCTCCAAGAACATCGAGGAGAACATTGTATTGAAGATCAAAAAGAGAGAAGAAGCAATCTAGCTACTGCCTACGGACCCGTAGGTGTATGGTGAACTACTCATGCGTCATCAAAGGGGCAAGAGCGATGATGAAGAACCCCTCCATGATCGTTGACCCCTCCTGCAGAGTGCCGGAGAAGGCCTCTAGATTGGATCTCGTGGTTCTGGAACTTGCTGTGGCTAGAATTGTGTTTCTAAGAATCCCCTAGGGTTTCTGGAATATTAGAGTATTTATAGAGCTCAGAGGTGGTGGAAGGGGTGCCTATGGGCCCCACTACCCACCAGGGCGCGCCTGGGGACCCTGGTGCACCCTGGTGCCTACTGGGCCCCACGGGGCCCCTCTGGTGCACATCTCGGGCCTCTTGGGTGTCTTCTAGGCAGAAAAAAATGTCCAAAAAGTTTGAATGCGTTTGGACTTCGTTTGATGTGGATATTCTGCGAAGTAAAAAAAAGCAACTGGCACTGGGCACTATGTCAATAGGTTAGTGCCAAAAAATGATATAAAGTTTCTAGTAAATGAATATAGAACATCCAAGAATGATACTCTAATCATATGGAACAATCAAAAATTATAGATATGTTGTAGGCGTATCAGTGTGCGCATTATTTTGGGCTATATGGGACTACAGAAATGACATGATTTTTAACGGGCAAACTCTTAATAAATATTTTGCAGGTTATATACAGAGCCACTGCTTGGATCTGTATGTGGTCGTTAATCAGTCGTGCGGAAGCAAAGGAGCATATGACTATTGGGTGCGACCGTTGGGAGTCGGTAGCACGGGATACTTAAAACTGGTTTGGATGCGGTCCAATAACAGGCTAGGTGTTTAGTCATCTTGACCTATTTTCATCGGTTGTGACAACTCTTTTTATCACTTCATTATGTTATTTTTCGCTTTTCTTAGGAGCTTGTACTGAAATCTCAGACCGTTTTTGGATCTTTTGCTTAATGATATGGTTGCCTGCATCATTCAAATGCAGAAGCCGAGGGTGACCCTACTTTTCAAAAAGAAAATCTTCGGTCCACGCTGCACACCTCTCCCTCTCCCTCCATCTGTTTTTCTGTGTATGTTTTTTGTTGCGGGTCTCTCTCCGTTTGTGTGCCTATCCATCGAATTATGTGCATGTGTCTGCACAATTGAAAGACAAATGGGGGACGATGTTGCTATATTTTCTTATGCTACAACAAGTATGCCAAACATGAGTGGATTCTATGCTCCCTAAGCTTGCTTACACCCTTTAGGTAAAAAGAACCGAAAATCATATCCCAAAACTGTAATTAATAATGAAAAATAACTCATGTACATATGGTATGTACTATCTATGAACTTGCAAATCTTTGTAATGAATATGCCAGTTCCTATTTTCGCAAAAACAAACTAGATCGAGTGACTATAAAATTATGGACTTAATATATTCGTTTTGCACAAGGCTTAGTAATATATGTTTTTCATAGAACTTTAGAAAAAACAGAAGTATTGCAACATGTATATGTGTGATGTTTTCATGATTTTTTTATAACAGGTGTTTATTTTAAGCCAAAAGCATATGTCCCTGCTTAACTCAAAGTTATTGAAATCAAATCAGATTGTATGTTGGTATCTTTCCTCAAGCACTACCAAGATTGGATTAAACTTTTTGCAGATGGCAACTCAAATTTAATGTTTTTAATTTTCATGATTTTATTAATTAAATGGTTTTATGTCATCAAATCTAACATTATTCTTTCCGTGTTTCAAATAGTATTTTTCACTATAACAACAGAATTGCTAATTGATGCAAAATAATCTATTAAATCATGTCTTAATATATTACATGATAACCACATGAGTACCCATTTTCAAATAGTTACTCATTATGAATTGTACCACTAAGAGTACTAACTATGCAAAATATATTTTTCTCGTTATGAGTTGTACTAGTAAAATCACTAATTATGCAAAATATGGTTATCTTCTTATCATCTATAGCATAAACCCAAATACATCAAATATACTAAAGTTGAAATAGGTTCATTATTGTTTATACTAAATGTTTTTGCCTTTTCATATTTTGTGCATGCGGTCAAAACTACAATTAGATTTTTCTCATTAACCTTACAAAATTAACTAGACTACTGTGTATGTTTCTAAATAGATCATTTTGCAAGCTAGCTTGCAAAACAATCTTATATAATGGGACGGAGGGACTAGCGGATAATGTTCTTTGTCATAGTTGCAAATACATCCGTGCCAAATGAAAATAAAATTTATATTGATAGTTAGTTTATTTAGTTTGAGCCGCTTAAAATTATTTTGCTTCATTCGAAGCCTGTATAAGAGAAAACCATATCCATCCATGCATAGTTTGTCGATACAAATGTATTACTGTCTACTTATGGCCATTAATATCTTGCAGCTCGATTCACGTCTATTTATAAACTTAATTAACCAAATGCACCTCCATTTTAACATCCTAAATATCTTGGAGCTTGATCTATAGTTTACTAACAAATACTACCTCTTAGAAAAGGTTTCTAGAGTCTCGTATGATCTTATATCCTTGTCCTATTAGTGTGTAAATGTTATTACTTGCCTAGATTTATAATTTTATCCCTCCCTAACTTGTCTTAAACTAAAGACAAAATTCCCTAAAAAACAAAACTCGTGACAGCCTATCTAGTGATACTGGCCTTTAGATAATATACAATGATACAAGCTTTAAAAAATTATGTAAATGGCTAGGATTATTTACAAAAAATAGTTCACATAGATAGAGAATGATATGATGGGCTACTCACGGACATTTGAACTAAAATTAAGATCTACATCCAGATGAGCAAAAAGAAAAATTATATGAATAGTTTTTCTTATTATTATTATTATTATTATTATTCATTATATTTTGTGCTTTTAGTCTCAAATTATATGATATAGTAAATTGATTATATGTCAATGATGTGGCACTAGATATGTTCTCGTCTGTCTATGTATCGTCCATACACATAGATTGGATACCTGCAGACGAGAGCCACTTGATGGCCGTCCTCTGGGCATCATTACGTTTGAGTTCCTTTGTTAGTACTCTAAATCCACAGGAGTGACATAGCAAGTGCCTCTTTGCATCAAAACTAATATTTAGCCATATTGGAGGATTGTTATCCTTTCCTATGTTGGTTGATATAGTTTTAGGATTTGGATCATATAGGCTTTTTCTTAAGCATTTCTTTACTCTAAATTAACTTTATAGATTTTTCAGCCGCTCAAAACCTCTTGAAACGTATCTGTTAGAATAAATCCGAGGCATATCGTCGATCATCCAAGGACCAAGCAATCACACGAGCACGACACCGAGATTTGTTAACGAGGTTCACCGATATGGCTACGTCCCCGGGGCCTGACTACGGGCGCTCCTCCCCGTGACACCGTCACAATACCGCACACCGGCCACCCGGGCGCCGGCAGACGCCGCCGGCTCCCCCTTGCGCGCCTGTGCTATTATGTTGGCATAGGTTACATCGTGTGTCTACCCCCGCTATATAAGAGAGGCCTAGGATACAAGTGTCCTATTAGGACACGACTCCATATCCTATCTAAACACAATACAACTACAAGTCCAACTGTAACCTACCTTGTACACTATATTCGACACAACTCCAACAAACTCCACCTTGGCGAATATACTCCACCACCCTGAATTCGTCAATGCGTC
This sequence comes from Aegilops umbellulata, assembly GCA_032464435.1. Taxonomy (NCBI): domain Eukaryota; kingdom Viridiplantae; phylum Streptophyta; class Magnoliopsida; order Poales; family Poaceae; genus Aegilops; species Aegilops umbellulata. The sequence continues at coordinate 492,278,594 of CP136060.1, read as the reverse complement.
AAACTTCCATGTACATTGGACTTGAGCTTATCCCATGAGCACCGCTGCTACTCCAAAGACTCCATATGACTCCACCTGCAACTTGTAGTCCCTTATTTTCTTGACCACAGTCAACACTCGAACGAAAATTAAATTCCACATTACTCTAGTTTGCGCTCCCAACTTCCAGAGTATCCATCCAATGCCATCACACACTGATCAATGACCTGCGTGAAAGTGAACAGCTCACATATTGGGTGTCACACATAAGAGTTATCTGAACTCAACATCACCGCTCCTTTCTTGACCGCCTGTCTGAAACTTGAAGAAATTTCACCATTGCTTGTAGCCATCCCGAGTCAAATTCGCAGTTGTCTCACCACATGTGTGACCACCAGAGCCCTGGCCTGTCTCCATGTCCCGTGCATACCGCACGCCTCGCCGCTATTACCGCGTCGAGCCTCCGCTGTCCTGGTTGAGTCTCAAGGGTCGCGAACCCACACCACTCAACCCCCACTGCAGAGTACCATCGATCATCACCGACCGATGACGAGTTTCACGCTTCCATCAGACCACTGGGCTCCAGTCCAAACTGCATGTCACTCGCTTTTACCCCTTGCTGAGTAGGCTTCGATTCCTCGGATCCTTACATCGTAGCCCCTCAATCCAGCTCCACCTTCAACATGACTCCATGGTAGATGATCAGTCCACCCCTGCGCCTCATCGACTTCAAGCTCCGTGTATACACCACCTTGAATCAATCCCGCGTCGTAGTCTTGTCGAAGCCGCACAAGCCTCGGGCATGTGCACCACGTGTTTCCACGCCCCATAAGTCGGTCACCATCAGCATCACGCTCCTATGTCGCTGTCGCCGATCCCGCACCGTCTTCTGTACCAACCGACTTGCGTCGATCCGTCAGACTATCTAGTCCGACCCAGCCAAACCTTGTCCAACTGCGTGGCACGCAGAAGGCTCCCATTTCCATCTTAGCTGACACGACTTTCCACAACGCCTGCAAGCATCTCTGTTGTGCCAACAATCTTTCACCCATATCTGCCGTAACCCAAGGTTTTCAGTTCCGTTGAACTTCTCCACCTCAAACCTAATACCCCTTGGTGCCAGATTCTTTGTACGATTGACCTGTGAATAAATAACCGAGCTACTAACGTGATGCCCAAGTACACAAACAACCTCTGCGTGCTAATAGCAATTCCAACCCAAAAAAATCTGGTCTTCTCACGTGACATGGCTCCCTTGGCACAAAATTTCCAATGCTTCTTTCGCTTGCACTTCCTGCCAAAGCTTTCCAATGTACTGTCGTATAATGTTGGATTTTTTCCACTCGATCTGATCTGCCTCTCGCCGTCCCACGCGTGAGGACTCGGTCCTCTTTTTTCAAAACAAACCACATGCATGCAACGCTACCGAGCAGCCAGCCAGGCGTACGTGCCTGGGCCTCGTCCCAGACTCCGCTGCCGGCTCGGGCCGCCCCACCTGGGCCAGCCCGCCAGCACCAGCCCCTGTTGGGCCACGCACCCATCTGCCGCTGCGCCTTGCGTGGTCGCCTAGCCACGTTTGCGTCGTCCGTTACGCTGCTGTTGTTCCAGGATGCAAGCGACGCTCGCCTGATCGATCCACGATTGCCGCACGTATCACCTGCCGCTGCTGCCACCAATTGCTATTACGCCGATTCCGAATAGATTCATTGCCACCGTTCCGATCTGCCCGATCGGTTTCAACTCCACAACTGTGATCTTTCGGCTTTGTTTCCTCTAGATCAACAATCCACAACCTCAAATCGAACCTTGCTCTGATACCACTTGTTAAAATAAATCCGAGGCATATCGTCAATCATCCAGGACCAAGCAATCACACGAGCACGACACCGAGATTTGTTAACGAGGTTCACCGATATGGCTACATCTCCGGGGCCTGACTACGGGCGCTCCTCCACGTGACACCGTCACAATACCGCACACCAGCCACCCGGGCGCCGGCACACGCCGTCGGCTCCCCCTTGCACACCTGTGCTATTATGTTGGCATAGGTTACATCGTGTGTCTACCCTCGATATATAAGAGAGGCCTAGGATACAAGTGTCCTATTAGGACACGACTCCATATCCTATCTAAACACAATACAACTACAAGTCCAACTGTAACCTACCTTGTACACTATATTCGACACAACTCCAACAGTATCCATTGTTATTTGTGATGTAGTGAACTTTGGTGCAAAGATATATCTTGCAGGATTCGACAGGGCATGATATGAGGGCATTGTTGGGGAACGTTGCAGAAAATTAAAATTTTTCCTACGGTTTCACCAAGATCCATCTATGAGTTCATCTAAGCAACGAGTCATGGGAGAGAGATTGCATCTACATACCACTTTGTAGATCGCGAGCGGAAGCGTTCAACGAACGGGGATGAGGTAGTCGTACACGACGTGATCCAAATCACCGGAGATCCTAGCACCGAAAGCACGGCACCTCCGCGTTCAACACACGTACGGTCAGCGTGACGTCTCCTTCTTCTTGATCCAGCAAGGCAAAGGAGAGGTTGGGGAAGATGGCTCCAGCAGCAGCATGACGGCATGGTGATGGTGGAGCTGCAGTACTCCGGCAGGGCTTCGCCGTGCTCAACGGAGGAGGAGGAGGTGTTGGAGAGGGAGAGGGAGGCGCCAGGAGCAAGGGTGCGCAGCCCCCCTTCCCCTCCCCCTTTATATAGCCCCTTGGGGGGGGCGCCGGCCCTAGGAGATGGAATCTCCTAGGAGGGGCGGCGGCCAAGGGTGGGGCTTGCCCCCCAAGCAAGGGGGCGCCCCCCTTCTTTAGGGTTCCCCCCCCCCTAGGCGCATGGGCCTCTAGGGGCTGGTTCCTCTTGGCCCATGCAGGCCAAGGCGCACCCCTAGAGCCCATGTGACCCCCCGAGGCTGGTGGCCCCACCTGGTGGACCCCCCGGGACCCTCCGGTGGTCCCGGTACAATACCGATAACCCCGAATCTTGTCCCGATGGCCAAAACAGCACTTTCTATATATAATTCTTTACCTCCGGACCATTCCGAAACTCCTCGTGACGTCCGGGATCTCATCCGGGACTCCGAACAACATTCGGGTTACTGCATATACATATCTTCACAACCCTAGCGTCACCGAACCTTAAGTGTGTAGACCCTACGGGTTCGGGAGACATGCAGACATGACCGAGACGGCTCTCGGGCAATAACCAACAGCGGGATCTGGATACCCATGTTGGCTCCCATATGCTCCACGATGATCTCATCGGATGAACCACGATGTCGAGGATTCAATTAATCCCGTATACGATTCCCTTTGTCAATCGGTATTTTACTTGCCCGAGATTCGATCGTCGGTATCCCAATACCTCGTTCAATATCGTTACCGGCAAGTCACTTTTCTCATACCGTAATGCATGATCCCGTGATCAAACACTTTGATCACATTGAGCTCATTATGATGATGCATTACCGAGAGGGCCCGGTGATACCTCTCCGTCAAGCGGAGTGACAAATTCCAGTCTCGATCCATGTCAACCCAACAGACACTTTCAGAGATACCCGTAGTATACCTTTATAGTCACCCAGTTACGTTGTGACGTTTGGCACACCCAAAGCACTCCTACGGTATCCGGGAGTTACACGATCTCATGGTCTAAGGAAAGGATACTTGACATTGGAAAACTCTAGCAAACGAACTATGCGATCTTATGCTATGTTTAGGATTGGGTCTTGTCCATCACATCATTCTCCTAATGATGTGATCTCGTTATCATTGACATCCAATGCCCATAGTCAGGAAACCATGACTATCTTTTGATCAACGAGCTAGTCAACTAGAGGCTTACTAGGGACACGTTGTTGTCTGTTATTCACACATGTATTACGATTTCCGGATAACACAATTATAGCACGAATAAAGACAATTATCATGAATAAGGAAATATAATAATAATGCTTTTATTATTGCCTCTAGGGCATATTTCCAACAGTCTCCCACTTGCACTAGAGTAAATAATCTAGTTACATTGTAATGAATCGAACACCCATAGAGTTCTGGTGCTGATCATGTTTTCCCTTAGGGAGAGGTTTAGTCAACGGATCTGCGACATTCAGATCCGTGTGCACTTTACAAATTTCTATGTCTCCATCTTGAACATTTTCACGAATGGAGTTGAAGCGACGCTTGATGTGCCTGGTCTTCTTGTGAAACCTGGGCTCCTTGGCAAGTGCAATAGCTCCAGTGTTGTCACAAAAGAGTTTGATTGGCCCCGACGCATTGGGTATGACTCCGAGGTCGGTGATGAACTCCTTCACCCAAATTGCTTCATGTGCTGCCTCCGAGGCTGCCATGTACTCCGCTTCACATGTAGATCCCGCCACAACGCTCTGCTTGCAACTGCACCAGCTTACTGCCCCACCATTCAAAATATACACGTATCCGGTTTGTGACTTAGAGTCATCCAGATCTGTGTCGAAGCTAGCATCGACATAACCCTTTACGACGAGCTCTTCGTCACCTCCATAAACGAGAAACATTTCCTTAGTCCTTTTCAGGTACTTCAGGATATTCTTGACCGCTGTCCAGTGTTCCTTGCCGGGATTACTTTGGTACCTTCCTACCAAACTTACGGCAAGGTTTACATCAGGTCTGGTACACAGCATGGCATACATAATAGAACCTATGGCTGAGGCATAGGGGATGACACTCATTTCTTCTATATCTTCTGCCGTGGTCGGACATTGAGCTGAGCTCAATTTCACACCTTGTAACACAGGTAAGAACCCTTTCTTAGATTGATCCATATTGAACTTCTTCAATATTTTATCAAGGTATGTGCTTTGTGAAAGACCTATGAGGCGTCTCGATCTATCTCTATAGATCTTGATGCCTAATATATAAGCAGCTTTTCCAAGGTCCTTCATTGAAAAACTCTTATTCAAGTAGGCCTTAATGCTGTCCAAGAGTTCTATATCATTTCCCATCAAGAGTATGTCGTCTACATATAATATGAGAAATGCTACAACGCTCCCACTCACTTTCTTGTAAACGCAGGCTTCTCCATAAGTCTGCGTAAACCCAAACGCTTTGATCATCTCATCAAAGCGAATGTTCCAACTCCGAGATGCTTGCACCAGCCCATAAATCGAGCGTTGGAGCTTGCACACCTTGTCAGCATTCTTAGGATCGACAAAACCTTCCGGCTGCATCATATACAATTCTTCCTTAAGGAAACCATTAAGGAATGTCGTTTTGACGTCCATTTGCCATATTTCATAATCGTAGAATGCGGCAATTGCTAACATGATTCGGACGGACTTCAGCTTCGCTACCGGTGAGAAAGTCTCATCGTAGTCAATTCCTTGAACTTGTCGATAACCCTTAGCGACAAGCCGAGCTTTATAGATGGTCACATTACCATCCGCGTCTGTCTTCTTCTTAAAGATCCATTTATTTTCTATGGCTCGCCGTTCAACGGGCAAGTCAGTCAAAGTCCATACTTCGTTTTCATACATGGATCCTATCTCGGATTTCATGGCTTCTAGCCATTTGTCGGAATCCCGGCCCGCCATCGCTTCTTCATAGTTCGAAGGTTCATCGTTGTCTAACAACATGATTTCCAAGACAGGGTTGCCGTACCACTCTGGTGCGGAACGTGTCCTTGTGGACCTTCGAATTGCAGTAAGAGTTTGATTAGAAGTATCTTGGTCATCATCATTAACTTCCTCTCTAGTCGGTGCAGGAACCTCAGGAACGTTTTCTTGAGTTTCGCCATTTTCCGGTTCAAGAGGTAACACTTCATCAAGTTCTACTTTCCTCCCACTTACTTCTTTCGCGAGAAACTCTTTCTCTAGAAAGGATCCATTCTTGGCAACAAAGATCTTGCCTTCGGATCTGAGGTAGAAGGTATACCCAATAGTTTCTTTAGGGTATCCTATGAAGACGCATTTTTCCGACTTGGGTTCGAGCTGTTCAGGTTGAAGTTTCTTGACATAAGCATCGCACCCCCAAACTTTTAGAAACGACAGCTTAGGTTTCTTCCCAAACCATAATTCATACGGTGTCGTCTCAACGGATTTAGACGGAGCCCTATTTAAAGTGAATGCGGCAGTCTCTAAAGCATAGCCCCAAAAGATAGCGGTAAATCGGTAAGAGACATCATAGATCGCACCACATCTAATAGAGTGCGATTACGACGTTCGGACACACCATTACGCTGAGGTGTTCCAGGCGGTGTGAGTTGAGAAACTATTCCACATTTTCTTAAGTGTGTGCCAAATTCGTGACTCAAGTATTCTCCTCCACGATCTGATCATAAAAACTTGATTTTTCTATCACGTTAATTTTCAACCTCACTCTGAAATTCCTTGAACTTTTCAAAGGTCTCAGACTTGTGTTTCATCAAGTAGACATACCCATATCTACTCAAGTCATCAGTGAGGGTGAGAACATAACGATAGCCACCGCGAGCCTCAACACTCATTGGACCGCACACATCGGTATGTATGATTTCCAATAAGTTGGTTGCTCGCTCCATTGTTCCTGAGAACGGAGTCTTGGTCATTTTACCCATGAGGCATGGTTCGCACGTGTCAAATGATTCATAATCAAGAGACTCTAAAAGTCCATCTGCATGGAGCTTCTTCATGCGTTTGACACCTATGTGACCAAGGCGGCAATGCCACAAATATGTGGGACTATTGTTATCAACTTTAATTCTTTTGGTATTCACACTATGAATATGTGTATCATCACGTACGAGATTCATTAAGAATAAACCATTAACCATCGGAGCATGACCATAAAACATATCTCTCATATAAATAGAACAACCATTATTCTCGGATTTAAATGAGTAGCCATCTCGAATTAAACGAGATCCAGATACAATGTTCATGCTCAAACTTGGCACTAAATAACAATTATTGAGGTTTAAAACTAATCCCGTAGGTAAATGTAGAGGTAACGTGCCGACGGCGATCACATCGACCTTGGAACCATTCCCGACGCGCATCGTCACCTCGTCCTTCGCCAGTCTCCATTTATTACGCAGCTCCTGTTTTGAGTTACAAATGTGAGCAACTGCACCGGTATCAAATACCCAAGAGCTACTACGAGTACTGGTAAGGTACACATCAATTACATGTATATCACATATACCTTTTGTTTTGCCGGCCTTCTTGTCCGCTAAGTACTTGGGGCAGTTCCGCTTCCAGTGACCACTTCCCTTGCAATAAAAGCACTCAGTCTCGGGCTTGGGTCCATTCTTTGGCTTCTTCCCGGCAACTTGCTTACCGGGCGCGGCAACTTCCTTGCCGTCCTTCTTGAAGTTCTTTTTACCCTTGCCCTTCTTGAACTTAGTGGTTTTATTCACCATCAACACTTGATGCTCCTTCTTTATTTCTACCTCTGCTGATTTCAGCATAGCATATACCTCAGGAATGGTCTTTACCATCCCCTGCATATTGTAGTTCATCACAAAGCTCTTGTAGCTAGGTGGAAGCGACTGGAGGATTCTGTCAATGACCGCTTCATCCGGGAGATTAACTTCCAGTTGAGTCAAGCGGTTGTGCAACCCAGACATTTTGAGTATGTGTTCACTGACAGAGCTATTTTCCTCCATCTTACAGCTAAAGAATTTGTCGGAGACTTCATATCTCTCGACCCGGGCATGAGCTTGGAAAACCATTTTCAGCTCTTCGAACATCTCATATGCTTCATGTCTCTCAAAACGCTTTTGGAGCCCCGGCTCTAAGCTATAAAGCATGCCGCACTGAACGAGGGAGTAATCATCGCAGCGTGACTACCAAGCGTTCATAACGTCTTGTTCTGCAGGGAGAATAGGTGCGTCACCCAGCGGTGCTCGTAGGACATAATCTTTCTTGGCAGCTATGAGGATGATCCTCAGGTTCCGGACCCAGTCCGTATAGTTGCTGCCATCGTCTTTCAGCTTGGTTTTCTCTAGGAACGCGTTGAAGTTGAGGACTACGTTGGCCATTTGATCTACAAGACATATTGTAAATATTTCAGACTAAGTTCATGATAATAAAGTTCATTTAATCAAATTATTTAATGAACTCCCACTTAGATAGACATCCCTCTTCTAGTCATCTAAGTATTACATGATCCGAGTCAACTAGGCCGTGTCCGATCATCACGTGAGACGGACTAGTCAACATCGGTGAACATCTTCATGTTGATCGTATCTTGTATACGACTCATGCTCGACCTTTCGGTCTTCTGTGTTCCGAGGCCATGTCTGTACATGCTAGGCTCGTCAAGTCAACCTAAGTGTTTTGCGTGTGTAAATCTGTCTTACACCCGTTGTATGTGAATGTTAGAATCTATCACACCCGATCATCACGTGGTGCTTCGAAACAACGAACTGTCGCAACGGTGCACAGTTAGGGGGAACACTTCTTGAAATTATTATGAGGGATCATCTTATTTACTACCGTCGTTCTAAGTAAACAAGATGCAAATCATGATAAATATCACATGCAATCAAATAATAAACGTGACATGATATGGCCAATATCACATAGCTCCTTTGATCTCCATCTTGAGGCTCCATGATCGTCTTGTCACCGGCTTGACACCATGATCTCCATCATCGTGTCTCCATGAAGTTGCTCGCCAACCATTACTTCTACTACTATGTCTAACGCGTTTAGCAATAAAGTAAAGTAATTTACATGGTGTTTCTCAATGACACGCAGGTCATACAAAAAATAAAGACAACTCCTATGGCTCCTGCCGGTTGTCATACTCATTGACATGCAAGTCGTGATTCCTATTACAATAGCATGAACATATCATACATCACATATAGATCATTCATCATTCATCACAACTTTGGCCATATCATATCACAAAGCACTTGCTGCAAAAACAAGTTAGACGTCCTCTAATTGTTGTTGCAAGTTTTACGTGGCTGAATTAGGGTTCTAGCAAGAACGTTTTCTTACCTACGTGAAAGCCACAACGTGATTTGTCAACTTCTATTTACCCTTCATAAGGACCCTTTTCATCGAATCCGCTCCAACTAAAGTGGGAGAGACAGACACCCGCCAGCCACCTTATGCAACTAGTGCATGTTAGTCGGTGGAACCGGTCTCACGTAAGAGTACGTGTAAGGTTGGTCCGGGCCGCTTCATCCCACAATACCGCTGAAGCAAGATAAGACTAGTGGCGGCAAGAAAGTTGACAACATCTATGCCCACAACAAATTGTGTTCTACTCGTGCAATAGAGAACTACGCATAGACCTAGCTCATGATGCCACTGTTGGGGAACGTTGCAGAAAATTAAAATTTTTCCTACGGTTTCACCAAGATCCATCTATGAGTTCATCTAAGCAACGAGTCATGGGAGAGAGATTGCATCTACATACCACTTTGTAGATCGCGAGCGGAAGCGTTCAACGAACGGGGATGAGGTAGTCGTACACGACGTGATCCAAATCACCGGAGATCCTAGCACCGAAAGCACGGCACCTCCGCGTTCAACACACGTACGGTCAGCGTGACGTCTCCTTCTTCTTGATCCAGCAAGGCAAAGGAGAGGTTGGGGAAGATGGCTCCAGCAGCAGCACGACGGCATGGTGATGGTGGAGCTGCAGTACTCCGGCAGGGCTTCGCCGTGCTCAACGGAGGAGGAGGAGGTGTTGGAGAGGGAGAGGGAGGCGCCAGGAGCAAGGGTGTGCAGCCCCCTTCCCCTCCCCCCTTTATATAGCCCCTTGGGGGGGCGCCGGCCCTAGGAGATGGAATCTCCTAGGGGGGGCGGCGGCCAAGGGTGGGGCTTGCCCCTCAAGCAAGGGGGCGCCCCCCTTCTTTAGGGTTCCCCCCCTTAGGTGCATGGGCCTCTAGGGGCTGGTTCCTCTTGGCCCATGCAGGCCAAGGCGCACCCCTAGAGCCCATGTGACCCCCCGAGGCAGGTGGCCCCACCTGGTGGACCCCCCGGGACCCTCCGGTGGTCCCGGTACAATACCGATAACCCCAAATCTTGTCCCGATGGCCAAAACAGCACTTTCTATATATAATTCTTTACCTCCGGACCATTCCGAAACTCCTCGTGACGTCCGGGATCTCATCCGGTACTCCGAACAACATTCGGGTTACTGCATATACATATCTTCACAACCCTAGCGTCACCGAACCTTAAGTGTGTAGACCCTACGGGTTCGGGAGACATGCAGACATGACCGAGACGGCTCTCGGGCAATAACCAACAGCGGGATCTGGATACCCATGTTGGCTCCCACATGCTCCACGATGATCTCATCGGATGAACCACGATGTCGAGGATTCAATTAATCCCGTATACGATTCCCTTTGTCAATCGGTATTTTACTTGCCCGAGATTCGATCGTCGGTATCCCAATACCTCGTTCAATCTCGTTACCGGCAAGTCACTTTTCTCGTACCGTAATGCATGATCCCGTGATCAAACACTTTGATCACATTGAGCTCATTATGATGATGCATTACCGAGAGGGCCCGGTGATACCTCTCCGTCAAGCGGAGTGACAAATCCCAGTCTCGATCCATGTCAACCCAACAGACACTTTCAGAGATACCCGTAGTATACCTTTATAGTCACCCAGTTACGTTGTGACGTTTGGCACACCCAAAGCACTCCTACGGTATCCGGGAGTTACACGATCTCATGGTCTAAGGAAAGGATACTTGACATTGGAAAACTCTAGCAAACGAACTATGCGATCTTATGCTATGTTTAGGATTGGGTCTTGTCCATCACATCAATCTCCTATAGATGTGATCTCGTTATCATTGACATCCAATGCCCATAGTCAGGAAACCATGACTATCTTTTGATCAACGAGCTAGTCAACTAGAGGCTTACTAGGGACACGTTGTTGTCTGTTAGTCACACATGTATTACGATTTCCGGATAACACAATTATAGCATGAATAAAGACAATTATCATGAATAAGGAAATATAATAATAATGCTTTTATTATTGCCTCTAGGGCATATTTCCAACAGGCATGTCCAAGGCGGACCATCAAACCTTCCGCAAACGTTCGGACCGTGCTGTTCGAACGTAGTTTGTCATCCAATGGCAACGCTGTCCTATTTCGGTCCGCCGAGCGGTCTGGGCCACATTTTTTCGGCAAACTGGAGGGGGGTGCGGGTGTCCGGACATCCGTCTGGCCAATTAGAAGGCATCATGTGCCGTCTCTACTCTACGCCCATTCAGAATGGCTAGCATTATGGCGGAAGGCTATATGCTAATTGTGTTACATTTGGCGGAAGGTAGTGTAAAAGATGTTTTGGTGCATCTGACGGAAGGTGCTAGTTATGCTTGATTAGGCGGTCATTACTAGATTAGGCACAACTTGGTAGCTTCATTTGGCGGAAGCTAGCTTTTTGCCAAATACTTATGAGTTGCATTTGGCGGAAGCTAGCTTTTTGCCCAGTGCTTATGAGCAGCATTTGGCAGAAACTAGTAGCTTAGCCATTAAACAAATTACAAATTACAGTTGCTTTTTAAGGCGAGCATTTGCAGTATAGAGTTGGATGGATGGCTCCTGTATCCGTATCCGGATACCATACCGATTTTCTAACAAATACCGTGTCCTTTTACGGGTCGGTGTTGAAGATGCCCTTACAGTCCCACCGTTTTTACAATCATGCGTATCAAAGAGGCCTTTCCACTTGGTACAAAGACAATCAGTTGGCATTAGATTTATACTATCAGGCATCGGGACAATTGGTAAGCATTGAAAAATCCAGCATTTTCTTTAGCCCAAACACGAAGATGGAGATTAGGGAACAATTGTGCATAACGCTGAATATAATGATAGAGGCCCTCAGTGATAAATATTTGGGCTTGCCAGCAAATGTGGGTGTAGATAAAACAGGCTATTTCCAATTTCTGATTGAATGGATTGTCAAGAAAATTAGTGGCTGGAAGGAAAAATTATTGTCTGCCGGGGGGAAGGAGATCCTGCTCAAGGCTATGATCCAAGCCATACCCACCTATGCAATGTCGGTCTTTAAAATTCCTAAAAAAATTGTAAAGGAATCATTGACGCGATAGCACATTTCTGGTGGGGAGACGAGGAGAACCAGAGGAGGATGCACTGGATGGCCTGGTGGAAAATGTGCGTACCTAAAAACCAAGGAGGGATGGGATTTCGTGATATTCACTGTTTCAATCTGGCACTGCTCGCCAAACAGGCATGGCGCCTTTTGGATAATTCCGATTCTTTGTGTGCCACAATTCTAAGGGCTAAATACTATCCTGATGGCGATTTGTTAAATTCTAAGCAAAAGAAAGGCTCTTCTTTCACCTGGCAAAGTATTATGGCTGGCATAAATTCTCTGAAACGTGGCTATATTTGGCGTGTGGGGAATGGACAAAATATAAATATTTGGGAAGATGCCTGGATCCCAAATTGTGATACTAGAAAAGTTGTGACACCTAGGGGGGGACAACTGTTAACTAAGGTGGGTGATTTCATTGATCCTGTTTCAAATTCTTGGGACGAAGATCTGATTACACAAACAATGTGGCCCATTGATGTTCAACAGATTCTCTCAATTCCAATCTCACAACATGATATGCCATATTTCATTGCTTGGAGTTATACGAAAAATGGTATGTTCTCGGTTCGGTCTGCTTATTTTGTGGAGTGGAACCACCAGTATGGAAGTAGACTAAGACATTCTAACGGGATGGGGCGAAGCACAGTTAATCCTATTTGGAGTAAGATATGGAAGTTATCGTGTCCGGCAAAAGTCAAAAAATTTATATGGCGTACATTACATGGAACGCTTCCATGTCGGGTTACGCTCGCAAATAGACATATGAAGGTCACGCCCATTTGTCCTACTTGCTCTGAGGGTTCTGAAGATACAAAGCATATGCTTTTCCTTTGCAGTAGAGCAAAGGAGATTTGGACAAGGCTGGGGATGGATGATATCATTGATAAAGCTTGCAAGGTTGACCTTGCTGGAGAGGCGGTGCTGGAATACCTACTACTTCTGCCAGACCAAGAGTTGAGGATAATGGGTCATCACAATGTGCGTGAAATGATTGTTGTTTCAGCATGGTATCTATGGTGGGAAAGAAGGAAGTTAGTGCACAAGGAGACAACTCAGAATGCACTTCAGATTTCAATGGGGATTCTAGCCCTTACGTCAAACTTCATAAATGCATCATCCCCCAAGGCTACTATGAAAAAGGGGGGTTGGTCATGTCCTCCTAGGGGTTTTGTGAAACTTAACGTTGACGCTTCTTTTGACCATGACCTACTTAGGGGCACGATGGGGGCGGTTTTGAGAGATGAAAAAGGTAGGTTTATCGCGGGAGGAAACGGGAAGATTGACTATTGCGATGATGTGTTGATGGCGGAAGCCTCAGCTCTTAAATTTGGTATAACATTGGCGCAAAGGGCGGGATGTAATCGCCTTATTATTAACTCGGACAACCTGGAGGTGGTTGATACCATGAAGAACGGAGGAAAGTCGGCGGGTGCGGCGGCGGCAATTTTCGACGATTGTTTTCATTATGCTTGTGACTTCGTTGCTACTAGATTCGAACACTGCAACAGAGAAGCAAATAAAGTAGCTCATAAGCTTGCGAGTTTAGCTAGATTTTCGTTGGTTTCTGAATGGTTTGAGGAACCTGTAAATGAAATTGTAATGACCCTCACAGACGATGTACTTGCTATCTCTAATGAATAAAGTTTTCGTTTATCTCAACAAAAAAAAGACAATCAGTTGGCGCCTAGACATGTGTCACACTCATGCAATGTGTAAGGTATTGTAAGCTACACTAACGCAATTCTAAAATTTATACTGTATAAACCAGGAACTGCTACAATAATAGATCATAAGATACCACCGAAGGTGCATACCCATAGCAGAAACAGTTTGTCTAATTCACATCTAGATGTTTTTTAAGGATGTCACGTCTAAGCTCCCATAAGTATATAATGCAGCAACAAGAAACAAAAAAATTAGAACAAAAAAATAAACCACAAACAGAATGAACATCAACTTAGGTGTGACATAGTGTGACATCTAGATATGTCCTAAACAAATCCTAGCAGAAATAGACGATGTAGGCCATCCAAGTGTGGGAGCCGTAATGCCTCCAAGTTATCCAAACTTTTATGGAGGAACGTCTCACGATGGGATCCCGAGAGCACTCCCTCCACTTTAACGAATAAGGCGCGCATGGATTTCAAATATCGACTTTGACCATAAATTATATCAATAGATATATTTTTATGACATAAAAATTATATAGTTGAATTTTTTTAAAATATGAATTCATGGGTATAATTTTGTTACATATAACCCACATCTAGTTCGTCAATTTATAGTTAAAGTTTAATTCTAAAATGTGTGATGCCTAATTCGTTAGAATGGAGGTAGTAGGTTGCTATGTGGCCATGCAATCTCCTCACACATGCCCATAGTTAGAGCATCTACAGCCGGATATATATATCAAATCTGATACCCTATACGTCCGCAAATGCGCCCGAACACATTTGCGGACAATGACCGGTCAATTATCAAATCGCGGCATCCACAATCGTGTACCTCATATTTGGTACCTTAAATCCGTACTATACATGCAAGGTGAAACAGACTATGTAGATCATTTGAAACAAAGCGGACACTTAACAAACGGATATAAAAACAAACCACACATCACAGTTATCGGGAGCAAAATACAGAGTTTACATATCACAGTTCAGCTGACGCATAGAGATGTAAACTAAAAGTACGAATAATGCATATAGAGACGGACAATAGTGAGCATATTCACCACTTCCACGCCGGTCCTTTGCCATTACGGTCACCGGAGCGGCTGTAACCCTCCGTGTAGGCATCGACGGTGGGAGGAGGGTCGTCTGAGCCGTCAATGAGGAGTCGATGAAGCCGGTCATCCTCCGGACGGCGCGGTTTTGCTACTTCGCCAGCTTCATAGCTCCCGCTGCCATTGCCGCCTTCTTCGCCACTTTGCGCTCCGATTGCTCGATACTGAGCCGGGGCGCCTTGGCATCCTTCCGATGGAGCTGATGGGCGTCCGTCTCCGTCATTGTCAGCGAGCGGCAGAGAATAGCCATGAGGAGCTTCTCCTCCGCATCGAGCACCGGCAATCCGTGTCGGCGGCGGGAGGAAGACACAGCCGCCTCTGCCGCAAGCGCCGGCCCTCTCCCTAGCACGCTGCCTCTCGCGTCTGGTGGTTTTTTTTTTTTTTTTTTTGAGAATCCTCGCGTCTGGTGGTTGAGTCAAGAAAAAGTGACCAGTCACTGGGTCGTCCGTCTGGTCAGTACAGTGAGCCCCGCTGTAGATGCTCTTAGCTATCTACGCTACCAATCTCACGGCGACAAGGATTGGTGCCTGCTGGTAGCCTTGCCTGCCTCCGTCCAGACGAGGCGACCACGCAGGCATGCATGCACGCACGCACGATCGACGACGACGCGGCTCTTTGGACACCACCAGCACGCACTGGCATCTGGCAACGCGCGATCAGGTTTCAGGTCATATCAGACGGGTGCATAGGGCCTAGTATCGATATCGGGAGAGGCAGCTAGCAGAGACATTCACGCCCGTACGTAGGTGTGCTTTGGCATGGCACGGCGAAATCCAGAGCAGCAGTGCAAAGCAAAGCCTGCGGCACCACCAACGCATGCACCCATGCATGCATGCTCCCCACTGCATGCATGCGATGCAAAACCCGTATTCTGTGATTACTGATTACCGTGCCCTATCTCTGTCTGCACGCGACGGCGTACGTACGCGAATCTTGGCGCGGGCAGCTGCTGCATGCTGCGATGCCAGCGGTAGAAAGTGAAGGAGGCCTTTGGCCTGCAGTGGCACGTCTACATGCCTCGCTTTCGTCTTCCTTGGTGCGCTCTGGGACTGAGGATGACGCGGATGCGTGTAAGTTCAACTCCAGCGCGTAACCCCATCCCGTTCGTCCTATTCCGTTGAAGATAAAACAGACGAATTGCGCGGCCCAATGTGCGGCCCGAAACAGACAAATATTTAGTTTTCGTCCGTTTTTATACATTCTAGGCCCAAACTTGCGTCGCGTTTGGGGTAAAACGAACATCATCACGCGAATGGGCTGGACGCACGCCCTTGTCCTCCCCGTGGCCCGTCTGTCAGGGACACTAGCCCTCCATTCGCCTCCAACGCCTCCACACGCTCTCCCACGCCCCATCCCGCCGCCGGCGCCACCACTATTCTCTGGCCGCCTCCTCACTGCTCAACCCCCCCCCCCCCCCCGGTCGTCCATATCAAACCACATCTCGACATGACCGCCACCACGCCCGCGCTTTCATAGGAGTTTTGGCCGCCGGTTGGAGGAATTTTGGCCATCGTCGTCGTAGCCGGTGCTAGAGGGGACGGCAACAGCTATGGACCACGGCAGCTTCCGTCGGGTGCTCCAGAGCGGCCAGTAGTCGGCCGCCAACCACCCCTGCTGCATCGAGGTGATCATCGCGGTCTCTTTGCCACCACGACCGCAAGGTGTTTGACACTTTGCCCACAAAGGTATGGACAGTGGAGATGAAATTTTCTTCCATCACTTCATTTATTCATCGGACGATTCGTCCTCGGATGACGAAGATCTTGTGGTGGCTGCACTGGTTGTTCACAACCACATTGAATGGCAGCCTCCTCGATACAGGGGGTCAGTCCCTGAACGTGCTTTTGGTGTGCTTCAATCCCGATGGGGTATCGTTCAAAACCCTGCACTAACATGGGATGAAGGAAAGTTTTGGGAGGTGATGACTGCTTGTGTGATCATGCACAACATGATCGTCGAGGACGAGCGTGATAACAACATCTTCGACCAACGATTTGATTTTCAAGGTGAAAATGATGAGCCCCTGCACCAAAAACCAGCCACGTTTGAATAATTTGCCCAATTTCATCATGAAATGCGTGATTGGCGCACTCATTTGGATCTTCAAAATGACTTGGTTGAGCACATGTGGAATCACATCGGCAACCATTAGATGTATTGATTCATTATGTTCATTCAAGACAATTTCGATTTGGTTGTAAAACTATTTTATTAGAGACAATTTCGATTGGGTTGTAAAACTATTTTTATTTCAGACAATTAATATTTGGACGCGCAAACTAGTTTTGAACATTGAAATATGAATACATGGGCATTTTTGGCCGTGGCGGACAGAATGGGGCCAAAGAATGCGTCCACGCGTTAGGCGCACGGCCACCGCATTCCAGGAAAAGTCCGGATAGAACCCCATTGCCCTACCCAAACGGACAGAATCCGGGCTAAATGAGCGTCTGTTTGGGATCGTGCGTTGGAGTTGCCCTAAGCTTTTCTACGATCAAGCACGCCGCTTGCTGCAACGAAAGATAGGATAGTCTTCTTTCCGAGAAAGATACGTACTAGAGTACATCGGAGCTGCCTCCTCCTCGGAACCTGCGTGGAACTCTTGTGCTCCAAATAGATTTCATAGAATTTCTCTCTACTGAGTTTGTTTGGTTTGTCCATACCACTATATAGTGTATGAATAAGTTTGCATATGGATCGTTGGATGAACTCAATCCGACGGCCAGGAGGTGGCAAATCCAAGTGTTGCCGACCATTTGATTTAATATCAATTACATCAGATTCTGCCATGTGTACTATCTAAAA
Organism: Aegilops umbellulata; assembly: GCA_032464435.1. NCBI lineage: Eukaryota > Viridiplantae > Streptophyta > Magnoliopsida > Poales > Poaceae > Aegilops > Aegilops umbellulata. The sequence goes on along the minus strand of CP136060.1, from coordinate 492,260,934 downwards.
GTTTTCAATAATTTAGAACTTAGTACACTAATGTACTTATTACATACACTATCTTTACACACTTCTCATTTATTCTAGAGCCTTCCATGCATGATCTTGCTCCCTTTTATTTTCTCGCTTTAATAAAAGTGAATCCATTTATGATTTAGTCTAGAATCTTCCATGCGTGCTCTTGCTTCATTAGAGTTCCAGCTTGATTAAAAGTGTATCCATTTACGAGATTACTTGTGAAGTTTTACTCAAGGTGAAAGACTTCTGATAAACCATTTCTTACAGTCTATACATGTTTTCAGATAATTTCAACCAAATATATATGACAACACTATCTTTGCATATTCATGAGATCTAACCCTTAAGGTCCATACATATAATGTGTTATATACACTTATTGGAGCACTATGCAGCTAAAGTTTTCCTTTTCCAATGGGTTTAGCTATCATCAGTAACAAATTTGTATCTTGAACTTCATACACATAATATGTAAGTGTCAGTTGTTAACATTGTGTTGTCACGATATCTCACAACTCACGTGCAAAGCACGTGTAACTCACTAGTAGGGATAGAAATTACATAAATTTTACTCTAATGCACTTTGCTTGCAACTTTAAAGGTTTTTTATTTAAGGTAAAGAGTGGTTTTTTCCATTGAGTTCAACCTCTCGAAAACATTCCTCCATTTCTATGACAACCTTGCTATATGTGTGACCACTTACGATTTTTTTTAAGTTCTCTCCGAGTGCAATCAAACAACTTCTATTATATATGGCTGCCAATGTTTATAGTTTCTGTTAGAGTTAGTATGGCATGACACTCTAATCCCATGCTTTTCGTATTTCTGTGTTTCTAAAATCTCGCAAACTGAAGTGGAAGCCTCAAGAGAAAAATCGATCATGTGTATAGTGCATTAATTCATAATGTGCAATTATGTTTGCTTAGGGCATCTCCAACGCCGAGCCCCAAATCGGACACCGTATCCGTCCACGGAGCGGTTGAGACCAGCATACGGACACTGATGCGGAGCCAGCCATCCAAAGCTACATGTGCCTCTCTTTTTTTAGGTCCGCAAGCTTAAAGTAACCGCATAGTGAATCGTAGTTTATCGAAAAATGTTCAAATGCAGCAGTAGTTGTAATTTAAATATTACAATCCAACAAAGTTTAAATTAAAATTGTTTAAAGTTGAATTCAACTAGCATATATGTACTAGTTGTGTCCTTTAACCGTCTATAGATACCCAATCAAATCTTTCTTCCGTTGCTCATGAGTTGCTCGATGCCGAATTTGTCGATGCATTTGAACGAACTCATCAAACATAGCTGGATTCTACTCTAGAAGTTTGATAAGATCACTCATATTCTCAAATGAGATGTGGCAGCATCCTCACCCTCATCTTCCACAGTCATGTTGTGCATGATCACACTACGTGTCATCACCTCCCATAAGGTCTCCCAATCCCATTGTTTATAAGGTCCACGAACAACTGCAAAACATGCTTGGAGAACTCTAAATGTCCTCTCAACATCATTTTTAGTTGCTTATTGTCTTTGAGAAAGGTGAGACCTTTTCTGATCAAGTTGCTCCCATATGATCTTGACAAAGGTGGCCACTGAGAATAGATATAGTCAACCAGATAGTAGCCATGTTGTATTCATGCTCATTGACAGTATTTGTGATCTCCATTGACAGTACATAAGGACATAAGCATGTCTATAAGCATGCCCAGGTCTGCCTCACATAAGGACAGTATTTGTGATCTCCATTGTTTGTGATTCATGCTTATAGACGGCAGAGAGGATCTTTCTCTTCAGTCTGCCTCACAAACAATGGAGATCACTGCAGCACATTTATGTCCTTGTGAGACCCGGGCATGCCAGAAAAAGCGTGCCAATTCTAGAGATCTTGTGATGCAACTACTTCAAGAATGATGGTAGGCTTCTCAACATGACTCTTATATTGCCCTGGTAAAGCTTTTGGGCAGTTTTCCATCTCCTGTGAATGCATTCAAGAGATCTAGACAAACCTGGCCACTCTCTTGCTTCGGACATTGCCAAGAGCTTCTCGGTGTCTGTGACAGTTGGTTCTCTCAAGTACCGAGGTCCAAACAGCGAGACCATGGAAGTAGCAAATATGACCATGGCATCTCTGCATGTTCTATTAAACATCCTTAGGTATTCGTCCCATGAATCAATAACCCTACCATATGCACGCATCCGTAATGCTGTAGTGCACTTGTGGTAACTAGAGAATCTAATCCTTTCTACGGCTTCCTTCTTCAAGATTAAGTAGTCATCAAATAACCGGACTCCCTGGTAGTGATGATCAAAGATATTTTTTTGCATTCAATAGCGCTGGCGAAAATTGTCAGCGAATAGGGCATCGAGGGCAAAGTAGTCCTCCTTCAGCGTCCAATGGTCGTGTGCCCTATTTGGAGAGCACTCGCTGACCCTTCATCGATCCCTTGAAATTGAGATCATGCTCTTCCAAACGATCCGCCATCACATATGTGTAGTCCTCCTCGTCGGACAACTCAAAGTAGTGCTCGTGTATGTACTCCATATACGAATCCATTGCTTGAAAGAAGAAGGGACAAAAAAATTAGTATGAGCATTTTACAAAACCCTTGTTGGGTGTGGTGACTACTGTAGGGGCGGATGATAGCTACGCTGCGGATGGTGGTGTGGACGTATGACGGAGGACAAGCGGCGGGAAGCCCAAGTGTAGCGGTGGAGGTCGCCGAGCTCCGGGAAGGGTTTGACAGGCGGCCGGGATTATGGACCGGCAGCGGCGGTGAAAGTGCGTTATATCGACTAGAGGGGGGGTGAATAGGCGATTTTTATGAAATTCTTCACTGAGGAATTTGCTCGTGAGGAAATTCCTTAGCGAAGAAATACTAGCAGCGGAATAAGTACTCAGAAGTAAACATACAGATTACATGCATGGTCATCATGATGAAATGAAGACAAACACAGAGTACAGAAAGCGTAGGCACAGGATAACTCTAGATGAAGACAAACAGACTGAAGAAATTGAACTGAGGAATTTGTGAAAGTCTTCAGTCAGAGTCTTCAAACACATATATGAACAAACAGACAACACAGTAATGAGGAAATGAAAGTGTTGAGGAAATGGAACCAGTAAGCTTGGTGAAGACAATGATTTGGTAGACCAGTTCCAACTGCTGTCTCAGTTGTACGTCTGGTTGGAGCGGCTGAGTATTTAAACTCGAGGACACACAGTCCCGGACACACAGTCCTGAGCACACAGCTCGGGACACCAAGTCCTCACCGTATTCTCCTTGAACTAAGGACACACAGTCCTCGTCCAATCACTCGTGGTAAGTCTTCAGGTGACTTCCAAACCTTCACAGACTTGGTCACTCAGCGATCCACAATTCCTCTTGGATGCTCTAGACCTTGACGCCTAACCGTCTGGAAGAAGCACAGTCTTCAAAGGTAACAAGCGTCGGATCCACGCAGGATCAATTTCTTCAGTGATGCTCAATCACTTTGGGTTTGTAGGTGTTCTGGGTTTGGGTTTGGTTTTTCCTCACTTGATGATTTTCGCTCAAAGTCCTCGGAGGATGGGTTGCTCTCAAATGACAAGTGTCAAGTTCACACGGAGTAGCCAACCAGCTAGTGGTTGAAGGGGGCGGCTATTTATAGCCTAGGGAGCAGCCCGACATGATAAGACATAAATGCCCTTCAATGATATGACCGTTAGGTGGACAAGATATTTTAGGACAGCTGGCGCGTGGCACAGCAACGGTCGGAAATTTGGAGTACAAATTCCTCAGGGCTATCATGTTCCTCACTGTGTAGGCAATTCGCACTGGCGAATTCCTAACTCCTCAGTCAGAGCAAAGTCCTCAGTGACCAGAAGAACTGCGTCTCTGTCACTGAAGAAATTGACTGAACTGTATGAGATTTCCAATGGCTTCACTCGAAGGGATTGGTAGGTGTAGGATTTGAGTTGAGCATCACATGGAAATTTTCTCCTTAGTATTTCCTCGACCCCCTTTAACAGTACGGTGTTTCCTATGACTCAAGAAAGAGAAAATGAAACTACGAAAACAAAAGTCTTCACGCTTCACGTTCCTCGAACGAATACCATGTCTTCAAGGTCACACCAATTTCTTCACTTTCAAAGTCTTCAGAAAGTCTTCAGTATATCAAAGTCTTCAGTCGAAGAACTTCATTTTTAGGGGTCGACTTTCTCTGTAAATATCAAACTCCTCATAGACTTATAAACCTGTGTACACTCATAAACACATTAGATACTTAACCTATAAGTCTTCAATACACCAAAATCACTAAGGGGCACTAGATGCACTTACAATCTCCCCCTTTTTGGTGATTGATGACAACATAGGTTAAGTTTTCAACGGGGATAAATATATGAAGTGTAGAACCTGATATTGAGGAATTTGATTGCAAGATATAGAAGAACTCCCCCTGAAGTTGTGCACAGTGAGGAATTTGCTTTTGAAGCAATGCACACATGAAGAGTTAAATCATGGAGATCTCCCCCTATATCTTGTAATTCATACACGCATTTGAAATGCATGATGAAATATGGTGCCTGATGCAATTCAGCATGCGTGCGATAACATTAATGAGGAATAAGCATGCAGAATAGCGCATCAAAAGTATCAGAGCTCAAGCATGTATCAAGGTATCAGAGCACTGAGCACCATAGGGTTTAAGATTACAACTCGATCCAATAAAAGTTTCGGAAGAACGAGAGTTGCGACTTAAAAAAATATGCCCTTATTATAGACCCGCTTGAAGACTAACTCAGATTTCTCCCCCTTTGTCATCAAATGACCAAAAGGATCGAAACTGAGGACTAACGCCCCCAAAGATATTCAATTTGATGGAGGAGCGCCAGTGTTGTTGGGGTCGGTTGTTGAAGTAGGGCCTGCTGCAGTGTCGTCCAAGTCTTCATTTTCATCAGTGTCGCGTGATGAAGAATATGAACTGGCCACCAGAGAAGGAACCTTGACCTTCTTGAATTTCTTCGGCGGAGGTGCCGACCAGGAAAATTCTTCTTTGAGGCCCATGTTCTCTAAATCTTCAGCACTATATACTTGAGACAGAACAGCCCAGGTGCGGTTGAAGGTTTCATGAAGGTAGTGATGGTTTTTCTTCACTGCATTATATGTGGCAGTCATGTTGTGAAGAATTGAACCAAACTGACGCTTGACCCATTTGTGATTGCGATCAACCTTTTGATGAAGACTGAGGAGTAACTCACGATCAGTCATCACCCTGGGTGCTGTGGCTTGAGGATTTGTCTTGGCAGTATTAGCAGCAGAGTCATGTGTGGCAGAGTCATCATTGGTGGAATAAGAAGCAGCCTTGCGAAATTGACCATCCAATGGACGAATGCCTTCATCTATCACAGCAGTGGCCTTGCCCTTTTCATCAGCTGAGGAAAATGTCCTTTTGAGGACTTCAATAGGAGGCAAGTAGCTGCAGTGGTTGAGAGTTTCAGCCTTGTAGTTGAGTGAAGACCTTGTCCTGATGAATCTCATAATCCAAGGTGCATAAGGCTTCAGCTCAAATGGTGACATAACAATGTTGGCCAGAGTCCTCATGAAGAAATCATGGAAGTTTATGGGAACGCCATGTATGATATTGAAAAGCATATTCTTCATGATGCCAACAATTTCTTCATCGTAAGAATCGTGTCCTTTGATGGGACATATTGTCTTCGTCAGAATGCGATAGACAGTCCTAGGCACATACAGCAATTCCTTGACGAGGAATTTGGTACGAGGTGATTGCCCTTGTTTTAGAGGCTTCATGAGCACTTGCATATAGTGGTTTGACAGTTCAGGTTCATCATACACGCAACGCGCATCTTCAGTGGGTGGACTAAGAGAAAGGCAGCGAAGCAATTCAGTTGCTGGGGCCTTGTAATGTGTATTTTCAGTCATCCAGTCCAGAACCCATGAATTGACATCTTCAGAGTTGCCAGTGATGTGCAGTGTAGCATAGAACTGAAGAATAAGTTCTTCATTCCAATCGCATATATCTGTGCAGAAGTTGAGTAGCCCAGCGTCATGAAGAACACTGAGGACTGGCGTAAAGCACGGCATTGATTCCATATCCACGTGAGGAATATGTGCATGGTCGAAGACTTTGTCTTTGTTGTAAAGCACTGAGGAATAGAAGTTTGCTTGGCTGGCAGTCCAGAAACGCCTCTTCCTTATGCGAGCAGAGTCATAAGGATTGTATTCAGTGAAGAATACGTGCTCGCCATAGAAGTCTTCAGCCTTGAATTTCTGTTTGCGTGAGAATGGATCCTTTGGCCTTGGCAGAGGAGTGTCAGTGAGTTGCATCACGACCTCAGGAATCACAAGCTCAGGTTCTTCTGGCTGAGGAATTTCAGTATTTTCCTTAGGTGCAGTCACCTTGTCTGTTTCAGCAGCAGTTTCTTCAGCACTAGTGGCTGGAATTTCTTCATTCACAGAAGCAGTGGGATGAGTTGCATCAGAGCCCAATTTTATGGTTGGTGAAGAAGAGTGAGGAATTTGCTGCAGGGGAGTGAAGAGTGGGGAATTGGGATGCTGACTTTCCCAAAAGTCGTCATTCATTATTGGAGTTGTGCTTCCAATATCCACATCTTCATCATCAATTTCTTCAACACCAGCCTCTTCAGCATCAAACTGAGGCATTGGTGATGAGACTATTGGGGTTGAAGGGATTGTATCCACTTCAATTTCTTCATCAATATGCTCTGAGGAAGCAGCAGACTGAGTTTCTTCATCTGATCCACTTGGGATCTCATAATCTTCACCAAAAGGAACAAGGTCCTTTGATGGCATGGAGGAGATAGGAACAGCATCAATTGGATTGGCAAATGAGCTGGTCATGGGCTTCATCTTCTTTGGTACTGAATATTCTGAAGCACTTGATGCTTTCCTTTTCTTCACTGCAGCTCGCTCTGCAGCCTTGGTTTTCTTCACATCTAAAGCAGAGGGAAGAATTGGAGTTGGAGTTGGTGCAGGTGGAGCTGAGGAATCTGGTTCATTTTCTTCAGGCACAACTGATGCAGTTGCCCTGGTCTCTTCATTTTCTTCAGGCGCACCACTAGTGGATGCCCTGGCAATTTCATCAACAGCTGGAGCAGAGTCATCAGCCTTGGAACTAGCATTTTCTTCAGCAGTCTGAACTTCATCAGCGGTGCTGGCATGTTCTTCAGTTTGCTGAACAGATGCTTCAGCTTGAGGAATTTGTTGCTTTGAGGCAGTACCCTTGGTGAAGGTATCAGTCAGCCTCACAAATCTGACCTTGGATCCTTGCCCATCAGCATAGTACGAGTCAAAGTTGTCGCTGAGGGCTTTGATCTCAGCCTGCATCTTGACAAGTTCCTCAGGCTTCATTTTGAGAACATTTTTCTTCAGCAGCTTCTCTTTGCGGTACTGGGATTTCTTGATCTCTCTGGCCCTATCATATTTCCACTTCTCCTCTTGGATGAAGTGACTCAGCATGTGACTTTGGCCAGGTGTCAGCTTGAAATCAGGCATAGGAGTGTTGGGATCCTTGTGCCAGAGATCAATATAGTCTAGGATCGCCCTTGGATCCAAAAGCATGGGCACAGGTGTGCCTTTGGCTTTAGCAGCCCTTTCTTGGCGGTCTCTGATGATTTCAGCGAGTTCTTCTTCATCAGCTTCATCATCATCAGAGGGCATAGTGAAGACCACTTGCTTCTTTGGACTTGGGCGAGTGCCGCGTCCAGCGGTAGCCTTTTTCTTCAGTATCGAGGGTCCAGCTGAAGATTTTGGTGCAGCTGAGGAACTAGCTGAGACACCAGAGGCAATAGAGATGCCAGTTGTCCTTTGGCATGAGGCCATATGCACAGGAGCAGAGGACTTTGTGGGAGCAGGAGCAGCATGAGGAATTTGCTTTGAAGATTTTGAAGATTCTGGCCGTGAGGGCGCAGCTAAGGAACTTGGCCGTGAGGGCATTGAAGGTGAAGCACTTGGCTTACGAGCAGGCTTCTTCATCATTGATTTCCTCGGCTTGGCTGAAGCCTCAGTGGCAGCAGCAGCAGCAGATTCTTCATTGAATTTCCTCACTGCTTCTTTTGCTTGCTTTTGTAGTTTACGCTGGCGCTTGGCCCATTCTTGAGGAAATTCCTCACCTCTTCTGATGCTAGAGGGATCAGCCACTTGGCCAGGTGCCAGTGGAGGGCGTTGACATGGAGGGTTTATGGCGAATTTCTTCATGTACTTAGGAGTAACATATCTGTACTCCCTCCATTCTCTTGCCCATCTCCTTTCAATCCTCTGTATGCGCACCTTGCGCTGATTTCTATCTTCTTCAGGAGGTGTGCAGTACCCAGCATAAATGTCCTCAGGGATTTCAAATGCAGTCATGACCTCTGGTCTCTTTCCTCCTTTTTGCGTCCTTTTACCTTCAGCCATTTTCTTCAGATGAGGAATTTGAACAATGGAATTCTCTGAAGAAGTATGCAACTTTTCTTCGAGGAACGCTGCAAATGAGTTAAGTTGATGAGAACCTAAGGATTCAGCAGCGGACATGTGTACCTGTGAACAGAGTATAGTTGCGAGGAATTTGAAGAGGTCATATGCGTTCTCAGAGTTTTTCATAAAGAACAAGTTTTGAGGAATTTGACCAGATTCATCTTGAGGAATTTCACTAAGCTCCATATATATCTTAGGTTCCAGAGTTGTATAGATTGAGAATCCACACAATTGAGGAATCTTGAAGAAATTTAGACTTAGGGAAATGAATCAAGAACAGAGAATAAGTGAGGTGTTTTGTGTGTGAGGATTTGAAGAATAAAAACACCTTTGAAGATTTTGTAGAAAAACTTCAAATCAAAGAGGGCAGTAAAAATAGCTTTTAATTACCCTGAATGAAGAACACGACGAACTGTGAGTTGGAATAGTGAAGTTCGTCAATGCAGATCTTCCACGCCCTAACTTGGCGGAGGAAGACGTCTACGGCGGCGGCGGAGGTGAAGATTTCCGCTGTCGGCGCGAGTACGTTGGCGATGAGGTCGAGGCAGTGAAGCTTTTCCTCACCGACGACGATGGAGTTGCAACGGCGCTAGGTTTTGGAGAGCTCGAGCGAGGTAAAGGAAGTGAGGATGGCAACGGAGGGGTATTTATAGCCGCAGTAAAAACTGCTCGTCCGAAGATTTAGGACTAACATGCCCCTGGCCGTTCTCCTTCACTTGACATGTGTCACCCACGTACCGTGTAGTGGAGATCGTGTAAGATCGTGGGTGAGTAAACTAATCCATCGTGGAAAGTGGAACGGATTGCGCGGCAAAACCGAAGGTTTGGATAAGATTAGTTTTAACGTTTCGTTCATAATTTCTTCAGCTGACAGGACACAGTGAAGAATTTGAACGAGTTTCAAATAGAACGCACATGAAGAATTTGTGAATAGACTGGATTGAGTATAGCATAGAGGGGAAGGGACCGATCACATTCACTTAGCAAAAAAAATTCCAACTTGAGGAAATAGCTATAAGTGAATGCTGTAGAGGACATAAACTCATATATAAATATATAACACATGAAGAAAAACGACGGCACAAGTGAAGACTTTGTAAAGTTTGAAGAATTTGAAAAACTGAAGAATTTCAAAAGTTGAGGAAAAACTCAAATTGAAGATTTTCAACTTTTGTGGTGGCGTGACCCACCGTGTAAGAATGATGATTTCAGACACCGCGTACAATTGTCGTAGGGTTCTGAGAATCAAATTCTTCATTAATTTCTTCACACTTAGAGTGTTATTCTTCATTGATTGAAGAAAAACGTTTCTTCATGTGTTGCACATCTAAGTCATCAATTATGCATAAGTGTTAGGATGAGTGCATTTTCAAAGTACATTCAAAGATTCTAAGATATTTAGCTCACACCGCAACTTGCTAAATCTCTTCTCATCCAAGGGCTTAGTGAAGATATCGGCTAGCTGTTCTTCAGTCTTCACATGCTCAATAGAAATGTCGCCCTTCAACACATGATCACGAAGAAAATGATGACGAATCTGAATGTGCTTTGTCTTCGAGTGCTGAACTGGGTTGTGAGCAATCTTGATGGCACTCTCATTGTCACAGAGGAGAGGCACATTCTTCACGTTGACTCCATAGTCCTTGAGTGTTTGCTTCATCCATAGTAGTTGAGCACAGCAGGAACCAGCAGCAATGTACTCAGCTTCAGCAGTAGACAGTGATACGTAGTTCTGTTTCTTCGAGGACCAACAGACCAAGGATCGTCCGAGGAAATGACAAGTACCAGATGTTGACTTGCGATCCACACGGTCACCAGCATAGTCAGAATCAGAATATCCAATGAGGTCAAAGTCTGAGCCCTTGGGGTACCATAATCCTAGTGTTGGTGTGTGAGCTAGATATCGAAGAATATGCTTCACAGCCATATGGTGTGATTCCTTTGGTGCAGCTTGAAATCGTGCACACATGCAAACACTAAGCATTATATCTGGCCTAGATGCACATAAGTACAATAAAGAGCCAATCATGGAGCGGTATACCTTGTGATCGAAGTCAGTACCATTTTCATCAGTGCATAGATGACCATTTGTGGGCATAGGAATTTTGAGACCTTTGCAATCTTGCATGCCGAATTTCTTCAGGACATCCTTGAGGTATTTCTCCTGAGATATGAATATCCCATTGTGTTGTTGACGAATTTGTAGACCTAAGAAGAATTTCAATTCTCCCATCATAGACATTTGATATTCTTCACTCATCATATAGGCAAATTCATCACTATAACGTTGGTCAATACAGCCAAAGATGATATCATCAACATATATTTGGCACACAAACAGTTCACCATCATATAATTTTGTAAAAAGAGTGGGATCGAGTGAACCGGGTGTGAAGCCTTTCTTCATGAAGAATTCCTTCAATGTGTCATACCACGCCCGTGGGGCCTGCTTGAGGCCATAGAGGGCCTTGTTAAGTCTGAAGACTTTGTCAGGATGTTTTGGATCTTCAAAACCTGGTGGTTGAGCAACATATACTTCTTCCTCAATCTTACCATTGAGGAATGCACTTTTCACATCCATTTGGTATAAGATGATATCATGATGGTTAGCATAAGCAAGTAATATGCGAATAGCTTCAAGTCTAGCAACAGGTGCAAAAGTTTCATCGAAATCAATTCCTTCAACCTGTGTGTAGCCTTGAGCTACTAGTCGTGCCTTATTCCTCACCACAACACCATTTTCATCTTGCTTGTTGCGGTAGATCCACTTTGTACCAATGATGTTATGCTTGCGAGGATCGGGATGATTGACCAGTTCCCATACGTTGTTGAGCTTGAACTGATGTAATTCTTCTTCCATGGCATGAATCCACTCAGGCTCCAGAAATGCTTCATCTACCTTAGTGGGCTCTGTGATAGAGACAAAAGCAAAGTGCCCACAAAAGTTAGATAGATGTGAAGCTTTTGAGCGTGTGAGAGGACCTGGTGCTCTAATGTCATCGATGATCTTCTCCACTTGCACTTCTTTTGCAATGCGAGGGTGAGTTGGTTGCTGTTGAGGAATTTGATCAGCATTTTCTTCAGCATCAATTTCCTCAGCATTTTCTTCAGGTGCATTAGTTCGATGTTCTTCACGTTCTGGAACGAATTCTTCAGCAGATTCTTCAGTAGGAATGATATCTTCAGTAGCCTTGTGCTTGATCGATTCCTCAGGTGCTGGTTCATCTAACACAGAAGGTAGGTGCTCTCTTTGCGAGCCATCAGTTTCATCGAACCGCACATCTACAGTTTTAACAATCTTGTGAAGAACATTGTTGAAGACTCTGTAGGTGTGCGAGTCCTTTCCGTAACCAAGCATGAAACCTTCATGTGCTTTCGGTGCAAATTTAGAGTTGTGATGAGGATCTCTAATCCAGCATTTAGCACCGAAGACTTTGAAATAACTCACATTGGGTTTCTTGTCAGTGAGGAGTTCATAGGCAGTCTTCTTGAAGAATTTGTGAAGATACACTCTGTTGATGATATGGCACGCAGTGTCAATTGCATCAACCCAGAAACGACGAGGGGTTTTGTACTCATCGAGCATAGTGCGAGCCATCTCAGCAAGAGTCCTGTTCTTGCGCTCCACGACGCCATTCTGTTGAGGAGTATAAGGAGCAGATAATTCATGAGTAATACCAAGTTCATCAAGATAGTCATTGAGACCCGAATTCTTGAACTCAGTGCCATTGTCACTTCTAATGTGCTTGATCTTCACACCAAAGTTAGTTGAAGCCCTCGAGGAAAATCGTTTGAAGACTTCCTGCACTTCAGTTTTGTAAGAGACAAGGTGCACCCATGTGTAACGAGAGTAATCATCAACAATAACAAAACCATATTGAGATGCTTCATTAGAGACAGAGGAATAATGGTTAGGACCGAAGAGATCCATGTGAAGCAATTCAAATGGACGAGTAGTGGTCATGATAGTCTTTGTTGGATGCTTGGCCTTGGTCATCTTTCCAGCTTCACAGGCACCGCATAAGTGATCCTTGAGGAATTTGACATTCTCAATGCCAATGACATGCTTCTTCTTCGCAAGCGTGTGCAGATTCCTCATGCCTGCATGACCAAGTCGTCGATGCCATAGCCATCCTTCTGAAGTTTTTGCAAGTAGGCACACGGCAGGTTGTGAATCTGCAGAGAAATCAACAATATACAAGTCTCCTCTCCTAAAGCCTTCGAAGACTTTGGATTTGTCAGATTCCATAATCACAACACAACGATACTTGCCAAAGACAACAACCATATCTAGATCACAAAGCATTGAGACAGACATAAGATTGTATCCTAAGGACTCAACAAGCATGACTTTGTCCATGTGTCGATCCTTTGTGATAGCAACCTTACCTAGACCCAATACCTGACTTTTGCTTTTATCAGCGAAGATGATATGCTTCATGTGTGATGCTGATAAGGGAGCATCCATCAACAGATTCTTGTCACCGTTCATGTGATTTGTACATCCACTATCAAGTACCCATTCAGTGGCTTTGGGTTGATCATCCTGCAGATGAATTAGTGCAACTTACGAACCTCATATACTTCAGTAGTGAAGAATATGACATCACAATTCATCAGATCAATTTCATCAAGCAGTAGAACCGATAAAACAGAGGGAGGACATGTGAAATGAAAGTTCATTTCATCATGGTTAGCCTGCGTCCTTTCAGGCATTTCTGTCAGGTCCCCAGCAAATTCTTCAGACGTTACAGCACGACTGGAGACCTGACCCTGCAGAAGAGATTAGTTCTTTTTCTTCACCACCCACATCTGAAGGGGTGGCAAAGAGTTCATCACTCTGCGAGCTCCATATGAGAATGGTGGCAAAGCAGCCAAACCATTTCGTTTCACATAAGAGGGGTTAGGATAAGCATATGAATAAGCAGAGAAATTCTTCGAGGACTTATGAACATAATAATCTGAAGAATAATGCTCATATTCATAGCCCTTGGCTCTTCCCTGTGAAACAGAGTTGTTAGCACGATGATGTTCATATGAGGACTTTGATCCATGTGAGGAATTTGATCCTCTTGAGGAATTTGGTCTGTATGAGGACTTGGATCCATATGAAGAATTTGGTCCATATGAAGAATTAGATCTGGGGTTCCTTTTCTTCACAGGTGGTGTCATGAGGACATTCACCTGAAGACTTTCAAGGCAGCTTTTGGGAACCCAGATTTTCTTCATAGGGGAACCGTTCCTGCAGTTAGTGCCAACATATCTAGCAAATACTTCACCATTCTGATTTTTGAACAGTTTATAGTTGGAGTCAAATGACTCATCAGAAGAATGAGAAGATTCACATGTATAGCCAGATAAATCAGATGGATCAACTGTAGGTCCCTTTGCAGCAACCCATGAGGTTTTGGGGTACTGCTGAGGCTTCCAATAAGTACCATCCGCATTGAGTTTCCTCTCAAAGGCAATACCCTCTTTCCTAGGGTTCCTGTTGAGGATCTGCTTTTTAAGCACATCACAAAGAGCCTGATGCCCTTTGAGGCTTTTGTACATGCCTGTCATGTACAATTCCTTCAGCCCTGCATCGTCAGTGATACTAGCAATGTCCTCAGATGAGGAATTAGTGATAGTAGAGACAGGTGAAGAATTTGTAACATTTGAAGCATTTGAACATTCAGGTGAAGAATTAGCAGATTCTCGTTCAATGCATTTTAAACATGGAGGAATAAATTCTTCCTGAGCAGCGCTGATTTGTTGAGCAAGTAATGAATCGCGCTCCTTCTGAAGATCTTCATAACTCACTCTTAGCTTCTCAAGATCTTGCTTCTTTTGAAGATATTCATAAGAAAGCTTCTCATGATCAGATAAGAGAGTGTTATGATGATTTTGAAGGTTTTCAAGCTTAGTCTGAAGTCTCTGAAGATTTTCAGTCAAGGCCTTAGTGCGATCCATTTCTTCACCCAACATATCATCACTTCTGTCTAGCATGTTTTGAACCTTTTCAAAAGCCTTGTGTTGTTGCACAGCAATCTTAGCAAGTTTAGAGTAGCTAGGCTTAAGATTTTCATCAGATTCATCATCACTAGATTCAGAGGAGGCGTATTTGAGTACCTTGGCACCCTTTGCCATGAAGCAATAGGTGGGAGCGTAGTCATCACTGCCTTCGTCAGCCTTGTTGGTGAGATCACTTTCTTCAGCGTTGAAGATGGATTTGCTGACGAATGCAGTAGCGAGGGCTAGGCTCGCCACACCAGACTCAGAGTCTTCAGATTGTTCCTCTTCCTCATTTTCTTCAGATTCAGCCTCAGAGTCCATTTCCTTGCCAATGAATGCCCGAGCCTTCTTGGAGCTACTCTTCTTGTGAGACGAAGACTTCGAGGATTTCTTCTTTTTCTTTGCATCATCAGAACTATAATCCTTGTATTTCTTCTTCTTTGATTCCTTTTCCCACTGAGGACAATCTTGAATGTAATGTCCTGGTTTCTTGCACTTGTGACAAAGCCTCTTCTTATAGTCACTGGTTGAGGAATCGTTGCTTCTTGAGGATTTTCCAAAACGACCACGTCTTGAGAACTTCTGGAATTTCTTCACAAGCAGTGCCAGATCATGACTTAGTTCTTCAGGATCACCAAGGCTGCTATCAGAGTCTTCATCTTCGGACTCAGATACTACCTTGGCCTTCAGTGCACGTGATCTGCCATAGCTCGAACCGTAGAGATCTCTCTTCTCAGCAAGCTGGAACTCATGAGTGTTTAGCCTCTCGAGGATATCAGCGGGGTCAAGTGACTTGTAATCACCATGCTCTTGAATCATCAGTGGCAGAGTGTCAAATGAGGAATCAAGCGATCTCAGCAATTTCTTCACCACCTCATGGTCGGTGATGTCAGTGGCACCAAGTGCTTGAAGCTCATTTGAGATGTCAGTGAGGCGATCGAAGGTTTGCTGAACATTTTCATTGTCGAGTCTTTTGAAGCGGTTGAAGAGATTGCGAAGAACATCAACTCGAGAATCACGCTGAGTTGAAACTCCTTCATTGACTTTGGACAGCCTATCCCAGATAAGCTTAGCAGTTTCCAAAGCACTCACTCTACCATACTGTCCTTTGCTCAGATGGCCACATATGATATTCTTCGCTTGGGAATCGAGTTGCTTGAATCTCTTCACATCGGTAGCGTTCAGTGAGGGTGAGACAGAGGGAACACTATTTTCCACAACATACCAGAGATCGTTATCAATTGCCTCAAGATGCATGCACATCTTGTTCTTCCAGTAGGGGTAGTCCGTCCCATCAAAGGTAGGACACCCAGCAGAGACCTTGATCATACCTGCGGTCGACATAACTAAAACTCCA
Organism: Aegilops umbellulata; assembly: GCA_032464435.1. Lineage (NCBI taxonomy): Eukaryota > Viridiplantae > Streptophyta > Magnoliopsida > Poales > Poaceae > Aegilops > Aegilops umbellulata. The sequence continues at coordinate 492,245,094 of CP136060.1, read as the reverse complement.
GGCGGTTAAACCAAAATCACACAGAACAAGGGAGTACCTTGCTCTGATACCAATTGAAAGTGCGTTATATCGACTAGAGGGGGGGTGAATAGGCGATTTTTATGAAATTCTTCACTGAGGAATTTTCTCGTGAGGAAATTCCTTAGCGAAGAAATACTAGCAGCGGAATAAGTACTCAGAAGTAAACATACAGATTACATGCATGGTCATCATGATGAAATGAAGACAAACACAGAGTACAGAAAGCGTAGGCACAGGATAACTCTAGATGAAGACAAACAGACTGAAGAAATTGAACTGAGGAATTTGTGAAAGTCTTCAGTCAGAGTCTTCAAACACAGATATGAACAAACAGACAACACAGTAATGAGGAAATGAAAGTGTTGAGGAAATGGAACCAGTAAGCTTGGTGAAGACAATGATTTGGTAGACCAGTTCTAACTGCTGTCTCAGTTGTACGTTTGGTTGGAGCGGCTGAGTATTTAAACTCGAGGACACACAGTCCCGGACACCCAGTCCTGAGCACGCAGCTCGGGACACCAAGTCCTCACCGTATTCTCCTTGAACTAAGGACACACAGTCCTCGTCCAATCACTCGTGGTAAGTCTTCAGGTGACTTCCAAACCTTCACAGACTTGGTCACTCGGCGATCCACAATTCCTCTTGGATGCTCTAGACCTTGACGCCTAACTGTCTGGAAGAAGCACAGTCTTCAAAGGTAACAAGTGTCGGATCCACGCAGGATCAATTTCTTCAGTGATGCTCAATCACTTTGGGTTTGTAGGTGTTCTGGGTTTGGGTTTGGTTTTTCCTCACTTGATGATTTTCGCTCAAAGTCCTCGGAGGATGGGTTGCTCTCAAATGACAAGTGTCAAGTTCACACGGAGCAGCCAACCAGCTAGTGGTTGAAGGGGGCGGCTATTTATAGCCTAGGGAGCAGCCCGACATGATAAGACATAAATGCCCTTCAATGATATGACCGTTAGGTGGACAAGATATTTTAGAACAGCTGGCGCGTGGCACAGCAACGGTCGAAAATTTGGAGTACAAATTCCTCAGGGCTATCATGTTCCTCACTGTGTAGGCAATTCGCACTGGCGAATTCCTAACTCCTCAGTCAGAGCAAAGTCCTCAGTGACCAGAAGAACTACGTCTCTGTCACTGAAGAAATTGACTGAACTGTATGAGATTTCCAATGGCTTCACTCGAAGGGATTGGTAGGTGTAGGATTTGAGTTGAGCATCACATGGAAATTTTCTCCTTAGTATTTCCTCGACCCCCTTTAGTAGTACGGTGTTTCCTATGACTCAAGAAAGAGAAAATGAAACTACGAAAACAAAAGTCTTCACGCTTCACGTTCCTCGAACGAATACCATGTCTTCAAGGTCACACCAATTTCTTCACTTTCAAAGTCTTCAGAAAGTCTTCAGTATATCAAAGTCTTCAGTCGTAGAACTTCATTTTTAGGGGTCGACTTTCTCTGTAAATATCAAACTCCTCATAGACTTATAGACCTGTGTACACTCATAAACACATTAGATACTTAACCTATAAGTCTTCAATACACCAAAATCACTAAGGGGCACTAGATGCACTTACAGGCGGCGCGAGAAAAAATGGTTGCAGAGAAAGAGAGGAGGATGGAGATGTGGGCTTCGAGAGGGGTTTTGGATGGGTTGGGGGTGTCGGACTCCTATGCGCCAGCTGTCCGGACTTCCACAAAAACCCCCTTAGTTTGCTTCCGTTTGCGAGAAAAAGAACGTCCAGATCAGTTGGCGGAGAGATACATAACCGTGTTGAATGTTAAAACACATCCAGACCAACCGTGTGGTTCAGACGGTTGCAGGTCGTTCTTGAGTCCGTTTGAAGATGTCCTTAATGCATCTACATCCGCAACCTGCAAATCCGGCCCCTCAAACACCCGCGAACGCGCACTGACAAGTCATGCCTAAAATTTCTCTTCCACATCTGTGTACGTCATATCCGGCACCCTATATCCATACTATCCATACAATGTAAGAGCAACTTTACGAGATCAAACAACACACAACAAAATTGGCATCACACGGGCAAGCAAATGCACATAAACAAAATATACATCATCCAAGAGATCATCAGAGTTCATTGGCGGACAAGTTCTTAACTTCAACAACTAAAAGCGATAAAAACGTAGGAGGATGAGCGTCTTCACCACTTCATCGTTGGGCCTTTCCCCTTCCAGTCGCCATCGTAGTTGTAGGCGTCCGCGGCTGGTGGAGGATCTTGGTCGTCGTCGGAGGAGGTGGAATTGTGGTCATCGTCATCGCCGTCGCTGAAGTCGGAGAGGACGATCAGCCCCTTCATCTGGCGGACGGCCATGTCCTGCTGGCGCTTCAACTTCGCGAATCGAGCTGCCTCCTTCGCCTTGCGCTCCGACTGCTCTATGGCAAGCTGGAGCGCCTTCGCGTTCATACGTTGTAAGCGGCGAGCGTCCGTCTCCGCCGTCATGAACGATCGGCGGTAGACCCAAGCAAGGAGCCTCTTGTCCTCGGCGGGTTCCGCTAGCGTGAGCGACCAGCTGTAGACCCAAGTGAAGGGCCAGCTCCGGTCGCGACCATGTTGCGCCTACGCGGGAGCTGCGGCAACGCTGTCGATCCGAAGCTGCACTCGGTGTCCATGTTGGACCGTTGCAAAGACAATACAGAGGGCTAGCTCCTTGTCGACGTCGAGGTCAGAGCCGGAGTAGCTGTCAGAGCTTGACATTGCGCCGGATTGGATCAGAATCGGTGTGGGGAGAGGAGAGGACGGAGCGAGAGAGGTGAGTGTTTTTTTTAGACAATCTCGCGAAGCTTTTATTAAGTCGTCACAATGTTTACAGGGACGAAATGAAGATCTCCGGGATGGCCTAACCAAACATGACGGCCAACCCCTCGAGAAAGTGCATGCTTCGCTAAATTGTGAGCCTCAAAATTTGAGCTCCTAAATTCATGGCTAAATTTACAAAAATCAAAAGACGACGAGTGATCTACTATTTCATGTATAATCGCTCCATACCGAGAGGCATTTTCCTTCGTGATCTCTTCAACCACCGCTTTGCAATCAGAAGCCACATGGATCCTCCGCAGATATAAGTCATTAGATAAAGCAAGTGCTTCTCGGATAGCCAAAGCTTCAAGTGTTTCCGGTTCAGAGACATATCTAAAAACCAGGGCCGAAGCTCCCAAGAAAACTCCTTCGGCGCTCCTACATATCGCACCCACTGCTCCGTATCTTCTGTGTTGTGGAGCCGCAGCATCAACATTTACTTTCGCGCTGTTCGCTACCAGCGGCTGCCAAACGGAAGGTCTTGGGGCCCTCGCTACCATCGGCTTCGACGACACTGTGTTCACAACTTGCAGCTCGATCAAGTAGCGCGTCATGAAACCGTTGATTGATAACGGAGACTGAAATATGTCCTCATGGATTGCTTTCCTTCTCGCTCCCCAAATTGCCCATGAGGTGACAACAAGCCGCACAAAATCTTCCTTGCTTAATATCTCATGTAAAGCAAAAATCCAATCCTTCGGGCTCTCCTCTTGGCGATCAACTAGATGTTGCACGAGGTGTTCAGGGGCCAACGCCCAGACACAGCTGGACATTGGACAAGTTAGTAACGCATGTCTCCATGTGTCCCTCGCCCCGCATAGGTTACATGTGTCCTCTGTCGACATATGGCGGTGCTTTAGCAAAACGCCTGTAGGCATGGACTGCCTAGCTAGCCTCCATACAAACATCCGGAGCTTTGAAGGTACTTTAATATGCCAAATGCTGCTCCAGTGCTTTCTTTCATGCTGAACATGCGATGATCCCTCAGCCTCATACAGCCATGCCTCTCTGTTTAGTTTTGTCCTCAAGATCATACGGTATGCCGAGCTAACACTGAAGATTCCTCGTGGTTCCTCCTGCCATGCCCAAAAATCTGAAATTGTACGTGTACAGAGTGGTATCTTGAGGATTTCCTCCGAATCAAAGGGAGTGAAGATAGACCGAACTAGAGCTTCATTCCAAGACGCTGTCGAAGCAGTAATGAGTTGAGCAACTCTAGCCGGAGGATGTTGCACCAAGGATGTTATAGGCCTTTTAAAACTCTCTCTCGGGATCCAGTTGTGCTCCCAAATTTTCGTGGTTTCTGCATCCCCAATCCTTCTGATGATGCCTTGCGCCAAAATGTCCCGGCCGTCCAAAATAGCCCTCCAAATCTGCGACGGATGAGGTCCCAACTCAGCTTCTAACAAAGAGCAGTTTGGAAAATAAACTGATTTGAGAATCCTTGAGCTTAGTGACAGTTCAGAGGTCAATGTGCGCCATGCCTGCCGTGCCAAAAGTGCCAAGTTAAAGATCTCCATGTCACGGAAGCCGAGGCCACCCATATATTTCGGCTGTGTCATGACATCCCATGCCACCCAACTGGGTTTCCTTCTTCCTTGCTTACTTCCCCACCAGAATTGCCTTATGATTGATGTGATGTTCTCACAAAGCCCTCGTGGTAACCGGAAGCAGGCCATAGAATATACAGGAATCGCTTGTGCCATTGATTTAATCAGTACTTCTTTTCCCGCCGAGGACAGTAGCTTCTCCATCCATCCTTTAATCTTTTCCCAAACCCTATCTCTCAGGTATTTGAACGTTCCATTCTTTGAATGCCCCACATCAGTAGGCGTTCCGAGATACCGGTCAGACAAAGATTCATTATGGACCTGTAGAGACTCCTTTACCTCTGTTCTGATGGGGCCTGGACACCCTTTGCTGAAGTATATAGAGGATTTCTCATGGTTTATCCTCTGCCCTGAAGCGTCACAATATTTTCCTAGCAGGTTTGACACTGCAACTGCTCCCTCTACACTGGCCTTGAATAGCAACAGGCTGTCGTCAGAACAGAGGTAAAGGAGTTAAAGTTCCGAGCGAGGAGCCGGGTTGGATTTTTTTGGTACAACCGTGGGCTCGGTGATGGGCCCAGCTTGCCAAAGGAACGTCGTCCGTATCCGCCCTATATTTGGGCTGGATATGAGGGGCGCCGGACAACCAGGTGTTTGAAACTGGCTTGAGACGTTCAGATGGGTCCGCCTGCCCTGTTGAGACGGGTTTAAGGTGCCCGGGTATAGATGCTTGTCACAATAGTGCGGCTGACAAGATTATTCATTCTCAGTGATGTTTGAAATGAAAACAGGAACCTGAGAATCGTCGTACTACAACGACATAGGTTGTGGTGCATGCGCCACTGCTTGCTGGTGGCGCTGGGCCTGCCCCATGTCTCGCCACTCGGGGTGCATACGCGCAGTGCTGCCGCTCTAGCAAGAGACAAAAGGAGCGTTCTACACTACACCACACCATGGCCTGCACAGCGATAGTAGATGCGAGCAGGCGCCAACTTTTGTCGCTCGACCACGAGAGAAAGCACCAAAAGCATTCGCTGTTTGCTTTGGCCGTTGGTCAGCTCAGTTCAATTCTGCCAGCTTTTTGGAAAGAAAAGATTGATGTTTTGTGGTCGTGTCTGAACATGATTGGCCTTTACGCGCCAGCAATATCCACGACGCACCATCGTGAATTTGTCGAACGAGGAAAATATGGGTGCTTAAGCGAGGTGATGTAGATTTGGGTCATTGTTTACTACTGTAGTAGCTAATTCTTCAGTTTGTACTAAACGGCTCATAGATCTTTAATACCTTCACTTCTTTTGCATACAGAAAGACAACGTGGTTGGTTCGTGTTACGAGAGCAAATGTGAGTATAGTAGGTGATGATGTTGTGATCAATCCGTTGGAAAAGTTGGTGGTCGATCCATTTAACGAGAAAATGGGTGTGGTATTTCTGTTGCACGAGTTCTTTTCTTTTTCTGAAACTGTGTTGCACGAGTTCTACAACTCTCTGAATCATGATGGGTAGTTGGGAAAGCCAAGAAAGACCATCACGTGTGGTACATGATTGCAGGACGAAGACAAATGTCACTGCGAGAAGGGATGATGTTGTGGATCCTTGGTGTACTCAAAATTAACTCTGGTTGCATGAGTAACAAATGATTCGAGAGCATTATCCTTCTATAACCCTCGAACAAATGTACATTTTGCACTCCATATCCTAGTCATCGATGAGTATTATTGCTTCGGTACACCACTACACATACTGCCTCTGTCCTGATTTACTAATTCACCTCATATTTTCGGTACTATCTTAACCTTGATTTTAACTAATTAATATAAGTTATACGTATCAAAGGTAATATCATTGAAACTACAATAAAATATGAATCCAACAATATATTTTTTGGTAACATGCATTAACATTTCGCTAATCAAATATATGGTCAAATTTTGACCCAAACTACGATGAAGACTAATAAATACGGACAAAGATAATATTTAAAAACATAACTCAAAGAAAAGAAAATTCTATGGTGATTGCTTCTTTTCCTCCTCACATACTGATCCGATTTTGGGTTAAAAAGACAAACAAAACCATCAGTGACATAACTAAACACAGTAATCGACCAAAACAAGTTCTCGGCGATGCAAGATCAGAGCATTTCTCTTGGTGCCAATAGAACACTCTACTGAAAGTAAAAAAATGTTATACTCAATATGACGAACATGACTGATTCAGTTTTAGCATATGCAATGATGCAATGTTGACTGAGACTCCAACTAAACACCAAGGCCGGAAAAGGGACATACCCAGTGTTAACCCCCCCCCCCCCCCCCACACACACACACACACACTAGGTGGGGTCTCGTAAAGGATTATACGAGGCAAGCCTTACCCTTTTGCAGTGCAATGCATAGAGGCCGCATCGAACTCGGGACCTCTTGGCACAAGTGGCGAATACTCCACCATTGTGGCATGCCCGCCCTTCACTCCAATTAAACAACACAACAAAAGAAGCTAAGAATTAGCATATGTACCGATGATCCAATTTTATTGATAAAAGGAGATCAGACGTATTCATCAGGCGGCCAAAAATTAACTACTAAAGATTGACATACACTAGACATGCAAGACAATTAATAAACATGTTTCCATTGTTGCATTTATTCCATGATCTCATTGAGAATCGACGAGCAAAGTCGGCCCCAAAAAGCACCATGTAAGTTTAATCGGAAGGGTTGATCTGGCACTCTTATTAATTGTTTTTTATCATTACTAGGCGATACAACGCGTATTACCACAGGAATTTATAAGAATAAATTTTATCATGAACAAATTTGAAATATTAATATCCTCTACATTTTGGCCATATATAAACGGAGCAACTTCGTGTTATAGTTTCATGTGACTTTCTAGCTTAGGTGAATGATTTGTTGCTAAAACAAGTACAAATATGATATGAAGGGCTTGCTTATGCTCGATGATGTGGAAGGTTCGCATGTGTTAAAAAATAGAATGCAAAGGTTTTGTATGTATTTGATGATGTAGACAGTTATAGCAATGTGTTGATAAATTTATAATATTAATATTCTCCACATTATCGCCATATATATAGAGGGTGAGTGCATGTTATAGTTGCTCGTGACTTCTGCACTTCCGCTTTTGTGAAGCTAGTAGATACATTTGGCTTATTTGTTTTCTATGTTTTCTGCTTTGGGTTTTATACTGGCTTTTGTTTTTCTTCTTTGATTTGTTAGTTTCTTTTTTAATATTAATATTTTTTAAACCACAATTTCTTTTCAATTCATGAATAATTTTTTTCAAATTTACAGAAAAATTAAACCCAAGAATTTTTTCAAATTGTTAACATGTTTCCAAACCATGAGCCTTTTTCCAATTTGAAAATGTTAGTAAATGTCCAATTTTTTCAGCTTATGAACTTTTTTTAGAAAAGTCAACGGTCAACGGACAAATAGACTACTGGCCAACAAAAGGGGAAACCTGAGCGATCAAGGAGGTCGCATTGTTTGGCCGGGCCACGGGAGTGGACATGCGAGCGCAAGTTAGGTAGCTAGCGCTTAAGGCGCTGACTAGGAGCTTCAGGATGGAAAACCCTATTCGCCGCTCGTTGCGGTGAATTGTGGGGGATTCGCACAGGGCAGGCATGCTAGGGACAGGAGATGGGCCGGCCCAGTTCCAGCTTTACACAGTGAGCCCAACTCTGAACCCAGTTTTTCCTGTGTATTCTGTTTTTTCCGTTTTCTTTTTCCTTTCTTCTTCTTCTTTTCCTATTCCTCTTAATCTTTTTCCTTTGTTTTCTAGTTTCCTTTTTATTTTTTATTTTTTCTTCTTCCTTTCGTATTTATTTAATTCTGTTTCTTTTTCCTTTTCTTCTTTTTTTGATTTTGCTATTTTTTTTCTTTATTGGGTTTTTTATTTCTTTTTCCTTTTCTTTTCTTCTCTTTACATCAAAAGAATTTCCAAATATTCAAATTTTGTTCGTGTTTCCATAAAATGTTCAGGTTCCAAAAAATGTTCTCAAGATTCAAAAATTGTTCTCGTTACACAAAAAGTTGAAAACTTTCGAAATACAGAAAATGTACCACATTTCAATTTTTTGTCCACGTTTTCATAAATTGTTCACACTTCCAAATTTGTTCAGGATTTTTCAAAAAAAAAATCTATTTCAAAATTTGTTCTCAATATTCAAAAATTGGTCTCATGACACAAAAAGTTGAAAACTTTAGAAATGGAGAAAATGTACCAGATTTCAATTTTTTGTTCACGTTTTCATAAACTGTTCACGCTTCCAAATTTGTTCGGGATTTTTTAAACTTGTTCTCCATTTCAAAATTTGTTTTCAAGATTCAAAAAATATTCTTGCTTTAAAAAATTGTTCGCGCTTATGAATTTGTTTGGAATTTTTCAAAATTGTTCTCCGTTTCAAAATTAGTTCTCAAGATTCAAAAGTGTCTGTGTTTTAAAAAGTTCTTAGCACTTCCGAATTTGTTCTGTTTCAAAATTTGTTTTCAAGATTCAAAAAATGTTCGCGCTTCTGATTTTGTTCGGGATTTTTCAAAATTGTTCTCTGTTTCAAAATTTGTTCTTAAGGTTCAAAAAAGTTTGTTCTTTAAAAATTGTTCGTGCTTCCAAATTTGTTCTTCATTTCGAAATTTGTTCTAAAGATTCAAAAAATGTTCCTGCTTTATTTTTTCTTTCACAAATTCAAAAAATGTTTGGGAAATCCAAAAAATTGTGTTTGTGAAGAAATATCGTACGTTCAAAAAATTACTCAAATTTGAAAAAAAATCGGGATTTTGTCAAATAGTGATAAATCCGGAACTGTACTTAGTTTCTTATAGTGTTTCGCTGTATTCTGTTCGGCATGTCTAGCGCACTGGCTCTCACCGGGGCCGCACAAGCAAGCAGTCCCGAGTTCGATTCACAGCTACCGCGCGCATCCTTTTTGGCGATTTTTCTGACTCATTTTCGCAGTGCACTGAATGGGCCGGCCCAGTCGGCGCGCCCTGTGCGGCGGGTCGTTTATTTGCCGCAAAACGCGGCAAATAGGAGCTCCCCTTCAGGATGGTCCCCTAAAGAAAAAAGAGCGTCAGAATCGAGCCTGTGACACTCGCTAACTGGGCCAGGTCCAATGTACAACACAAGCTGAGATAACACTACGCATGTTCTTTTTCATTCGTTTTTCCCTTTTTTTGTTTTACCTTTTTCTATTTGATAATATTCTAAGTATGTATTTCCAAAATTAATTTACGTAAATTTTAAAAAATACCACGTATCTAAAAATGTTAATGCAGTGTAAACAAATTGTTTGTGCAACATAAAAAAATATTTCCAATAAACAAAATGCTCGTGTCATTTTAAATAAATCACACGTTTTAAAAACAATTCATGAAATTTAAATAAAATGTTCATGAAAATGTAAAAATTGGTTGTCTAATTTTTAAAATAAATGATCGACCCATTCAAAAAATTATTCATGACATCCAAAAAACTTCACCTTGTTTAAAAATATGTTTGATGACATTAAAAAAATCATGAAATGTAAATATTTGTTCACGCAATTTTAGAAAAAAAAATCATAACATTTGAAACTTTACGTGCCATTATAAAAATTTTATAACACCTAAAATATTATTTGCATATTTAAAAAAATGTTGAGGATGTTTCCGAAATTTTTTAAACATGTATTTAAAAATACTAAGTACTCCCTCTGTCCCATAATATAAGAGTGTTTTTGACACTATACTGATTGTGCATTAATAAAATGTTTAATGGGTTAAAAAATGTTTAAACCTGTATATGAAAACATGATTGTTGGCGAAAATTATGTAAAATATTCAAGGTTTTTGAAAAAGGTCAATATGTACCTGCAAATTGAAGAAAAAACCAAAACCAATGGAAAATAAAGAAAAAGATAGATAAAAACAGGCAAGAAAGAAGCTTTTAAAACGTCCATTGAAGCTTTTCAAAACCGCTCCCAGAAAACAATAGGAAATCATGTACTGAGCCAACCCAGATCCAGTCACGACGAAAACTCTTAAGGCAGGATGGTGCTCGATCTCGCAGTTGGCGAGGTATAGCATCGATGCTTGCGAGAAAGTGTGATCTACTAGTGGGCAGCACATTTTTTTTAGGGGTACTAGTGGGAAGCACATGAGAGAGTAGTTTTTCCTTTGAGCGAAATGAGAGAGAGTAGGCATGTAACAGACGTATGGATCCAAGGCCCAAAAGGCAAAAAGCTGACAAAAAGCCCACCCAATATCGCAGAGCGGACACCGGCGTCCGCGTGCCCGGTGCGTGCGCGTACGCCACTCGCGTCGCGCTAGTGCGGCCGCGGCTTTCTTTCTTCCTTCCCTTTTTTCCTCCCAGAAAAGCCTACGCCACTTTTCACCAGCCATGACATGCGGGTCCCGCGCTCGCGGTGGCCCGGCCGCTCAGCGGTGGAAGACGGCGACGGAAAAGTTGCACCAAAACCCCTCCCTCCACGGCGCACTCACTCATCAAGACGAGAGTGAGGGGAGAAGAGGAATGTGCGCGAGGACGACGACGACGACGACGGCACGCTCCAGGGTCTCTCCCTCCTTCGCTCGCTAGTCTAGTCCCCGGCTCTCCGCTCGCCGCCCGTGCGCGGATCCGCCGCGGCCATGGATTTCCTCTGCCCCGGCGATCCCACGGTACGGCTCCTAAACCCCTCGCGCGCGCCGGATCCCCCCGTTCTTCGAATGCGCGCTTTGATCGGGACGCGGCGGTGGTTTCTGCAGGTCTGGGACGGGAGGCGTTTCGCTCCGTGCTTCGCGGATTTATATCCTTTTTCCTTGTTCTTCGTTGTGCGGGCGGTGACGATCGGAAATCGTTTTTGGCTTTGCCGTTCCTTAATTCTCCTCCGCGTCGCACGGTGCTGGGGTTCGGGGGGAATGTGGTCGCCGCGGTCGCCGTCCTGGCGCTTTTCATCGCCAAGAGGAACGAGTCCAGAGCCGAGGTACTAGTCCGACTGGGTTCAGAACTTATTACTGGATACATGGTTGACGGCACCAACTTATTACTTACTCCCTCCGTTCCGAATTACTTGTCTTGGATTTGTCTAGATACGGATGTATTTAGACTTATTTTAGACATATCCAAGACAAGTAATTCGGAACGGAGGGAGTACTGGCGAGGCATCAGCACCGCGCAAAATCGCATACAAGTTCAGTTCAGTTTGCTTGCAATTGGGCCTCTGGAGTTTGAGGATGTCTGAAAGCACGAAGACAGTTAACTATTGACAGAGACAACATATATGACTATTTGCGGGACCTGTCATTCTCAAGGTGTTATTGTCTGTTTGCAAATTATAGGCCAGTCGGATGCTGACAGCTATTTCTTATAGGCGGAGCATTTATGTACTTATACTAATCTAGGTTGAAACAGGGGTTCAGTTAACAATATGCTGAAGGATGAATTGCTAGGTCTACCTCCGGGCACTATGGAACTTGCATGCAGTATTTCAGAACTCGCTGAAGGTCTTTGTTGCCGGTTGGTTGTTCTACCAATTGGAGTGCTGAACTCAAAGATTCTAGCTAACGATATGTTTGATGTTTCTAGTGGAGAACAAATATGTCCTGTTTGAATAAGTGGAGAACTGAGAGTTGCTTAAATGCTGCAGAAGTTTAATCATCAAATATGTCCTGTTTGCAACGATAGTTAATTAGACTGCAATTAGCAGTGTTATTTAATTTTATACGCTGTTATTACTTATTGCCATGCTTTTTTAACGATTATAATTTCACCCACTGCTTCAGAACGTCGGGAGACGTTTACCAGAGAAGTTGTTTGTGTTCGGCATACCTAGCTTTGCAGCTTGCCTTTCTCTGCTTGGACTAATTGTGCTTGTAAAGAAGAAAATTGAAGGGATAGATGTCCCAAACCACGAATCATTCTTCAGGTGCTCCCAGTTTCTTGCATGGGTAAGAGGTTCATTACAATAACGATCTGCATGCTCTTCCTTTCCAGCCGGCCATTATAGTCTGTCCTTTGAATAGGTAGCTGTTCTTATCTCTGCCAATGGCCCTTGGTCCGAAATACTATGCAACCCAATCATATGCATCTGCTGGATGTTGAAGATTCTTATAGAGATACCTCATTTGCAATACACGCTTACAGATATGAAGGTAATCCATTTTACACACAACCTGACGTCTTTTTTTCCCTTTGAGTGATGCTTCTTTGTTATGGATACGAGTTATGACGCTCTTCTCTACGATTTTCTGCTGTATTATGATAACCTATAACTTCTCTGTCCATTCCACTGTTTCTTTAGCTGGCATGCTACTGCAATTTGCATATAAATTAACATGAAATGGCAGCTACACAAATAGAAGCATCTAGTTTATGCTCTGTTTTTGGTATTCATTACAGGCAATGGCATATGTTACGGAGATCGTCTCATTCTCTACATCAATTACATTTGGACTTTTTCTTATTGTCATAACTGCAGTACGCAAATTATGCAACAAAAGGTAACTGGTTTGTAAATCACCTACATCACATTATTGTTTTTATTAATCCATTAAATCGGTTTTTATCTTTTAGGAATTAGGAGTTGTACTTGGAGCAAGCATGTTGCTTATCATGAAATGCAACCTAAGTCATTGGTATATCATGTATAAATAACTTATGCTTAGTCATTCTAATTAGTACACTCTTGTGCTTTATTTTAATCTTACCATGCTCTATTTTATGTTTGTTGTTGCTAAATGAGGCAAAGTCAAACTACAACTGTAATTTGTTTTGGATCCATGCAGGCTGCATCCTCTATTTAACTTTAAGCTAGGCACGCTAGACAATTCTTTTGCCAAGCACAGCAACCTAGCTACTCTGTCGAATAACCAACCCTGTGTTGTTATTCATCATTATAAATCATACTGAGCTGTGTTCCTCACAATTCATGTAAAGCTGTGTGCTGTGTTGTTCCCTTTCAGAGAAGTTAACTCTATCGAAGCTCCCCTCATTCCGAACAATGAAAATTCTGAGGCTGAAAATGCAAACTTGGTATGACGTTTTTGTAATCCCTTTTCGAGTTCCTGTTGTACATTCAGGATGTGTGCAATTTCTTATGTTATAGATGCATAATTTTGCCTAAACTCGTCAAGTTAATGTTAACTTTTCTTGTCAAAAATATATGGCATCTTTGTTTTGAGAGCAAGTGATTTCTGCGATACAAATGGCATCCCTGTATTGGGTGCAGGTGTCAACCCCAAACAGCTGAAAACTCCCAAGTGACAATTGCAAACATGGCAGGAATAGTTGAATCGGTATTAAGGTTATGCCAACCTATAATCCACACCTGCAAACATGTTCCTCTAAAACCATACCAGTATGTTAATGTAAACCTTTGGTGTATGAAAAAAAATGTTCCTGCTACTTGATTATTTGTAATTTGGGCACTGGTATTTCGCTTCTATTAACCAAATTACGCAGTTCAGGTTCTGAGTTTCTCTATGCTTTATGTCCTGTCCTCACAGGTAAATAAGCAGCACAATGCCTGGGAACTGTTGACTTTTAAGTCTGTTAATCCAATGATGGACATTGGTATCAGAAGACAACTTGACTTCGCAGATCTACTTGAATTACCCGCTGAGCTCAGAACTGCTTCCTGTTATGACAAACTTCTGTCTTCCTGGACTGCTGAACATCAAAAATACCATGCTGATTCTTCTCTACTTAGAGCTATGTTTTACGCTTATGGATGGTCCTACTTACGTTTGGGCATACTAAAGGTACCTTTTTAAAATTATTATAGATCAGCTGAGTAAATTTATGTCGTATATATGGATTAGTTGTTCGGGGTTGTAATTTTATTAAAGAGGGCGAGGGATTTATGACACAGAAGTAATGATCTCTTTCTGCATCCCCCTTCTAGAGCCATGTTGCATACATGACCAGATTAACATATTGCTATTGAAAACTCCATGTATTAAATGCTGGGATGGATTTTATTAATTTGATACGTGTCCTGTGACAAACAGCTTTGTGATTAATGTATTGCTAGCAGTTCACAAAAAGGAGGTTGATATACTTGGTTAATAGTTACTATCTTGTTCGATGAATGCTGGCAAAATTATTGCTTAGAATGAACCCTATATTCAAAGATTGTTTTGTTTTCTAATACATTATCATAATTTCCGTTTGTGCAGGTGATAAATGACAGTATCAGTTTTGTAAGCCCATTGCTACTCAACAAGTTCATAAAGCTTATTCAAGAAGGTGTTGTTTCCTAAAAATTTACAAGGCTTTCCACCAAAAATTTCTAAGGATAATAACTGCCATGTTCCTCTGGCACTGGAACTTGCACTATAGTGTTTCGTTAGTTTGCTTCACATGGATAGCTCAGGAAAACCAAAGACAATCAGCAAACATTCTCACAAGCTTTTTAGAAGTAGTTCTTAGGATTCTGCTGGTAGTTCTTGTAGAAGCACTGCATAATATGTTGGGATTCATCAATAAATAAACTACAAGATGTATTAAACAACAGGGTATCTAAATAATGTTTCTTATCAAAGTAGCATCCATTATACTGGTTTATTTGTGCTTTTTAGCCATGTAAGTAAACCAAGCTACATATTCTGGTATTTATCAACATTTCTTTCGTCAGGTTCCGTTGGCATGGACGGATACATTATTGCCATTTCCCTAGGATTGACTTCGATTATCAAGTAAATCTTCTCACCACAAATTAATTGTGCGTTTTTGTGTGATTTGGAAGTCTAGCTAGACACATTATTCTTAACTCAGTCTTAGATACTGATGAGCTACAAGTGAAATTTGCACCAAAATTTATGAAAATGAAATTTTTTATTTCGATACTTCACCTCGAGTGTTGGTTCCATTTTAGTTTTTCTTTAAATTTGAAAGTGTAGACATTGTTTTCAACCGAGTCTTAGATACTAATGAGTTATAGGTGAAAATTGTGGTAACATAGTCGCAGTTTATGAAGATGAAAAATTTATTTTTGATACTTCAACAAGAGTGACGAGTCTTTCTTTAACAGAAAGTGATGAGCCCGTTTTATGTATTGAATTTATTGAGATCCACAGTATGCCTTCAATTTCATTTTGAACGAAATAAACTTTCAGTTTAAAAGTTGCAAAGTGCGTAAGCCTTTTATTCACTGACGGACAGGTTATGTGATAGGCATTGTGGTCTTCTCATGTTATCTTCTGAAGAATGCTGCATCATGCCGTAGACTTGTACTGATGCACATGTTCTCATGACTTCACCAGTTATAACTTCTGACCACTTGTGGTATTACGGGTGTGGTTTTTACTAGTCGTAATGACCATACTAAATAGTGAAACGAGATAAATGCTGAACAATTATTTTCAGATGATTAACCACTTGTGCATCTTTCAAATCTCATAAATAATTAACTTTATTCAATTTCTGTTTCACCGTTTGCTAGGTCATTTCTAGATACCCAGTACTCCTTTCGTCTTGCAAAGCTCAAGTTAATGTTGCGATCAAGCATGATGGGAATAGTTTACCGGAAGGTATGCCTACTGTAATTCTGTTAAAAGGAAAAAATCTAAGCAAAGAACATTGCAGTCTGCTTGCATTGTACAATAATAGTTAATCAAACCGGTAATAAGGACATATTACTAAGACATTCGTATGTATCTTGGCTACTATTCACTTCCCAAGAACGATAGGAATCATCATCTAGTACACTAGGTCACTGACATTCAGTATGGATCCAATGAGTAGTTTGTATGATAGCTCATGTTTTGTTTAGACCAATCTTGTGAGATTGTACAATAGTTGTAGCATATCTTCTGTTGCTGGCTGCTGCTGTAGAATGTTTTTTCATTCTTAAAAATCAAAAAGGAATTTTGTAACAACTTCCAGTAGACTTGAAGCATCATTCAACCATTACTTGACTTACCTTTGTCCCTTTTCAATTTGTATGTGCCTTAAAAAAACAGTGTCTATGCCTCAGTCTATCTGAGCGTTCTAGGTTTTCTGAAGGAGAGATTCAGACCTTCATGTCTGTTGACGTTGACCGCACAGTAAACATATGTAACAATCTTCACGATGCTTGGAGGTATTTCATTCTCTATTGATTCTTGGCTATTAAGGACTTAAATTGTATGCTTGTGCCGCCTTAATTAATTGCAGAATTGCACACTTTGGTGTTTGGTTAGCTTCCCATTGCAGATTGGACTTGCTCTTTACCTACTGTATACACAAGTCAATTATGCATTTCTATCTGGACTTGCAATAACAATCATACTGATACCAGGTATTGCTATTTTTCTAATTGTTTAATGTGAACTAGGTTTCCGTATATCTCGAGAGACTTGCCAGGTCATAAATCCCATTTTTCATGTTACTTGTAGATCATTCTTCAGCCTCTCACTTCATCAATGTCTCCGTTTATCTAGGGCATTGACAGATACATCCTCCTATGCTAGCGCTAACACATAAAAATGTGCATCTTAAAGCAACCATGATTCCATAAATATTGCATCACGTCATGCTAGGCCTTTCTTAATCATTACTTCAAGATTTATGTTAAAATTGTGTCATCAAAATACTGCCATATTTTACAGTGAACAAATGGATTTCTACAAGGATTGCTACTGCCACACAAAAAATGATGAAGCAAAAAGATGAGAGGTGAGATAAGCAATTCCTCTCTTACTATCGTGGAACAAAGAAACTATTGTCTTAATTGAATAATAGGAATGGAAAAAAAGTTTGAATAATTGTGCAAAAATGTCTGTTGCTATTGTTCTGTGGATAGGATAAGTTGTGCAGGAGAACTCTTAGCACACATTAGAACAGTGAAGATGTACAGCTGGGACAAACTATTCACTCAACGCTTGAATAAAAGAAGAGAACTAGAAGTGAAGCATCTTGCGGTGTGCAGTTGCTTGTTAGCAATTTTAAAATTTCTATCAAGTTGCATTTTTGGCACTAGAACTCACAGGTGCTTCTTTTCCTGACAGACTCGAAAATATCTGGATGCATGGTGTGTCTATTTCTGGGCAACCACGCCAACATTGTTCTCCCTTTTCACCTTTTCCATATTTGCAATAATGGGCCACTCACTGGATGCCGCCACGGTAAAGCAATATCTTGAATTGTATGTTTGAAAAATGCCCTCGGGTCTTGGGGTGTGACAAGAACTCCATACATGGATTCCTTCTTACAGGTCTTCACTTGTGTCGCACTCTTCAACACATTAATATCTCCCTTAAACTCATTGCCATGGGTTATCAATGGGATGATTGATGTAAGTTAGATGATCTCCATCTGCTATTGTAATGCCAGATGCATCTCTACCACTGTAACCTTATCTGTATTCTCTGGTATTGCAGTCTGTTATCTCTAGCAGAAGATTGCACAACTATTTGTCTACTCCAGAGCATTGCTCTTCCGAGTTGACTAGCTCAAGTGACATTGTAAAGGATGACTTCAACAGAAATACTGAAACAATCTATGATCCCACAGATGTTATAATCAGGAACCTATGTTGTTCTTGGTCTAGTACCTCCACTGTTGAGCCCCAAATAATTCTCAGAGACATATCTCTGCAGCTACAGAAAGGCCTCTTCATTGCAATCGTAGGCGAGGTGATTTTTAAAATTGTATAATTATTCTACTACCTTCTTTGAATATTTCTCTTTTAGTTGGTGAAAGAATACCTTGGGGATACTGTATTACTGGCTGAAAATCATATTTGAATTTGCAATACTATTACCAGTGAAACCCTCTTAAATGTTCATTGCCACACTTTCTTTTTGCTCCAGCTTCATCGATTCTCTCACACTTCTATAATGCAAATTTGCGTTTGATTTGGATACTGATAGTTGGATAGGGAACTTTCACAAGGCTTTCTATTAAGCACCTTAATTTGCCAAGAGGATTTAAAATAACCACTCTTGTAGAGTGTTGTGGCTATTGCAGTTGTTTTCTGTTAATTGAAAAAATAAATAACATTATGTTCATTTTCAGGTGGGTTCAGGCAAGTCATCTTTGCTGAACTCTATTATTGGAGAGATGTCTGTCATCAGTGGTTCTATTAACTCATGCAGTTCAATTGCATATGTTCCACAGGTTGTACTTTATGATTTAGAGATGGCTTAAGATTCGCAGCTGAACTGCATAAAACTAAAAAAAATCATTGGTTTTTGTAGGTACCTTGGATATTATCTGGGTCT
Organism: Aegilops umbellulata; assembly: GCA_032464435.1. Lineage (NCBI taxonomy): Eukaryota > Viridiplantae > Streptophyta > Magnoliopsida > Poales > Poaceae > Aegilops > Aegilops umbellulata. The sequence continues at coordinate 492,226,498 of CP136060.1, read as the reverse complement.
TTACGGGATAACATTTTGCTTGGAAAAAGATTTGACACAAGGAGGTAGATTATTAAAATGTTAGCTTTACCAACAAGAATCACTTGTTCTACTAACGGTGGTGCTTTTTTTAATTATTTTTCTTAAAAGCTGAATTAGCTGGTGTTTATTGTGTCTTATTTTAATTATTATTCTGTGTTGAGCATTTATGTAGATATGAAGAAGTAATACAAGCATGTACCCTTGATGTTGACATCTCAACAATGATTGGGGGAGATATGTCACATATTGGAGAGAAAGGTCTCAACTTATCGGGTGGACAGAGAGCACGTCTAGCATTGGCAAGGTCATATTAAAAACATTGTGCAGTTGAGACTGGAAAGTCCAAAGTTTTTGTACTAACAACGTGATCATATACATGCAGGGCTTTGTATCATGACTCTGATGTATACTTGTTCGATGATATACTTAGTGCAGTTGACTCACAGGTTGCTTCATGGATCCTCGAGAAAGCCATTATGGGATCACAAATGAAGCGAAAAACACGATTATTAAGCACCCACAATCTCCAGGTAATGATTTTCTGATCTCACCAAAACAGATTGTAGCATGTTGTTTCTAAATGCATGAAACAAGCATTTAATTTGATAGCAAGAAAATCAAGATAGCTTCCACTAAAACAACAACAACGTTTCCTTTTATCTTCAGGCTATTTATGCTGCAGATATGATTGTGGTCATGGCTAATGGATTTGTCAAGTGGTTTGGGACATTGGACAGTTTCTTGGCAACTCCATATTCAAAAATATCTAATCCAGATAGTTCATCTGCTGTCTCAGCAACAAGTTCAGAAAAAAATAAAGGACCAAGCACCTTTGAATTCAACAATAAAGATGTGCTTGACAATGGTTCAGTGGTTGACCAGGAGGAACAAAGAGATCAGACTGAAGCAGAGGGCAGGAAAGAAGGCATGGTTGAGATAATTGTGTACAAGTGAGTACTTTCGCAATATTGTTGATTTACTGCATTGAATAGTGGAAGCTTCTTAAACTTCCTACTACAGCTAACCCGAAATGATTATTTCTACAGAAAATATGCAACACTTGCAGGGTGGTCAATGGTATTTCTGATATTTGTGAGTGCATTCTTAATGCAAGCATCTCGTAATGGCAATGATCTTTGGTTGACTTATTGGGTGGATAGCAGCTCAGGCACCAATAACACAAGATTTTATCTGGTAAGAGTGCTCTCTATCTAAGTCTACTGAATTTGAACAGTTATTATCATAAACATGTTATCTATATCTGGTCACTCAGAACAGAAGCAGTGTGTGAAATAAATAAGATCTGATGTGCATATATGCTGATTCAAGATTTTGATCTCTGTAGACTATCCTTGCTGGGTTTGGCATAATCAACTCCTTTTTCACATTGGGAAGGGCATTTTCTTTTGCATATGGCGGTCTGTGTGCAGCAATTCAGATACATGCCGATCTTCTTGGCAGTCTAATCGGTGCCCCGGTTTCTTTTTTCGACCAAAATCCCAGTGGCCGAATACTGAATAGGTTAGTATGTCAGGAATCTTCAGCAAACTCTGCAATACAGAAACACCCTTGATGAACTTTATGAACTTCCAGATTATCGTCAGACCTATACACTGTTGATGATTCTCTTCCATTTATCCTCAATATATTTGTGGCCAACTTCTTCGGCTTACTTGGCACCCTTGTTGTTTTGTGTTATTCACAGGTAAATATGCAATAGTTTTACTATAATTCTAATGTGGGACAACATTATATTCAAATAAACCAATTCATTTAGCTTGTAACTCATGAACGTTCCCACACAGGTTACGTTTCTACTAATCTTAGTCCCTCTCTGGCTTATCTACAGCAAAGTGCAGGTACTGTTATTCATTTCCTTAGTTTGTGCTTTTCTTCACTAAGGCTTTGGTCCTTCACATTCTTCCAATTTTTTAAAATTCATTATTCGAACATTCTCAATGCATGTTATTTAGTGATAAACTGGTATATAACATGCATTGAGAATGTTCGAATAATGTTATGTAGTGATAAACTGATTTGACACTTACCCCACAAAAAAAACTGATTGACACTTATGGTATCAACTATAAAGTTCTACTGCATAACATGCGTTTCAGGAGAGCCTTCCACAAAACTGAAAACAGACTGTAAGGAGCTCATGTGTAGTGCAGAACTCATCTTGTTAGCCTAAATACATTTAGTGTGGAATCTGATTCGTTCGCACTGTACATATGCTCTACTTTTGGAGAAACAAATTAACATTCTGTGCAGTTCTATTACAGGTCGACATCACGTGAAGTAAGACGGCTTGACAGTGTTGCTCGTTCACCTATCTATTCATCTTTTACAGAGACACTTGATGGTTCATCAACGATAAGAGCATTCCAAAAGGAGGTATGTGAATTACATCAAGACTATTGAAAATTATATGAAGGATACCAGAGCCTTTACCTTCATTTGAACCTAGCTGTTAGAACTTTAAAGCTCGAGTGACTTGTGTTGATGTGATTTGTTCAAGACACTGACGGTAAAATACACAGGTTTTTTTCTTAGAGAGGTTCATCCAACAACTGACACTATACCAGAAAACATCCTACTCTGAGCTTACTGCTAGTCTGTGGCTCTCATTACGACTCCAGGTATAATTCTTTGTCAAGGGATAGTAACTTCATCTTCTGTTATGAAACCATAAATCTTTCTCTATTAGTTAGGCCTATTGCGTAGTCAATGTATTAACCAGCAGATCACTTCAGTTGTTGGCAGGGTTGATCATTTTGTTCATCGCCGTGATTTCCGTTGTTGGCTTCCATAGTAACTCTCCTGTTAAGTTTGGTACACCTGGACTGGTAAGTATGACAGGGAAGAAATTACCAACTCCAGGCTCATTTTTTTACTTTTCTGTTCCTGTTGAAAATATTGGTATGTTTGACTATATAGAATTTAAGATAGAAAAAATACACTGCAGGTTGGCCTGGCGTTATCGTATGCAGCACCTGTTGTATCACTGTTGAATAGCTTCTTAACCACTTTTACAGAGACAGAAAAGGAAATGATCTCTGTTGAGAGGGTTGTTGAGGTAAAAAGCCAAGAAATATTCTGCCTGTTACTGACAAGCATATTTTCCTCTAATAATTCAATAATGCTTGCAGTATGTCGGTATACCTCAAGAAGAACTCCAGGGATCAGAATCTCCTGATAGAAGTTGGCCAACAGAAGGGAAGATTGAGTTTGAGCATGTAACTCTAAGGTACAAAGCGGATCTACCACCGGCTTTGAATGAAATCTCATTCCATATTGAATCTGGCATGCAGGTATGGTAACTGTTTGCACATGCTTATTGAGTCATTCAGAAAACTACCATTAAACTGCCCTGGTTTGTTAGGTTGGAATAATAGGAAGGACCGGAGCAGGAAAATCCAGTATACTGAATGCACTTTTCCGTTTAACTCCAATCTGCAATGGTCGCATCTTAGTAGACGGTTTTGATGTGGCCAAAGTTGCTGTCCGAGATCTTCGTGGACATTTTGCAGTAGTACCCCAGAGTCCGTTTTTGTTTGATGGTTCTTTGAGGTAAACTATTAGTTGCTCTTATTTCTGGCTTCTACAATTTTGTGGGCATTGGTTGGACATTTATTTAGAGAACTAAACAGAGAAACCCATGTCCAGCATTCTAATTTTGAGTTGACAAACAGGGAAAACCTAGACCCTTTCGGTATAACAACAGATATCAGGATATGGGAAGCTCTTGAAAAATGCCATATGAAGGCAGAGATAGAATCAATAGGAGGACTCGATATCCATGTGAAAGAAAGTGGTGGATCCTTTTCAGTAGGCCAGCGACAACTCCTATGTCTCGCCCGTGCCATCCTAAAATCATCAAAGGTACCCGTAGTACGTTGGTATTTTCAAACTTTCTGCAAATTTCATCAGCAGCAAAAGCTTATGATGTTAAGTTGCATGCCACGTAGTTGCTCAAAGAAGTTAAACTTGCTAATGATTCTACAGGTACTTTGCCTTGATGAGTGCACAGCCAATGTTGACAATCAGACAGCATTCCTGTTACAGAAAACTATTTCTGCTGAATGCAAGGGCATGACGGTCCTCACCATAGCCCACCGCATTTCAACTGTGATGAAGATGGACAATATTCTAGTTCTTGATCAAGGCAAACTGGTAAGTCATGCCTTTATGCTTTTGTAACCTCTTAGTGATGAGATATACCCGATGAGTCAAAATCTGGATGCAACAAAATGCTTCACAGAAATGAACAGACGGCAACGTGAATCAGATGCCCTTCATTGGACATCTGCAGCAGCGTGATTATACTATGTTCAAGTCATTAGAAATGCCCTTCGCTCACCATGTTAGAATATTATCTAACTCTATTTCCTCCAAATTTAGGTTGAAGAAGGAAACCCGGAGGTTCTTATGAATGACAACAGATCAAGATTCTCACGATTTGCCAAGGCATCTATGTAATCCTAGGAAAATCATGTGGCACTCTCTGTTGTACCACTAGATGAAACACTAGGGCTTAGTTGTATCTCTCACTTTGATCACCGATACCTTCTTCAGTTCACATGCACATCTAAGAGCTTATAGGAAGTCTGATCATCTATCTTATGAATCGATTTGTCGAAACTCAAGATTTTCTGATATGGATCTAGGATAGAATCTGTTATGTCAAACAGTTTTGCTAAAGCACATCTAGATGTGCCATAAGTATTATCACAGCAAAGTTGAAATGAACCCAGATGAAATACTCATTAACCAACAATCACAACTGAACCAGGCAAGTAAGCGATAATTGCAATCCACGGTACCAGCAAATCTGGATCCAATTTCAGGTACTATATAACCCGTCCAAAATGTACATATACAGGGGGCAGGAACAGGACTGGTTCATTCCACTAACCTAATCCCACAGGAAGACCACACGGCGGGGGAAGGGAGGAGTGCTGCTCAGGCGACGTAGATGTAGTCGTCGTCGCTGTCGCCGCGGCGGCGGACGCGGTCGGGGTCGACGGAGCAGATGACGTAGGCGGCGTAGAGGACGCCCGGCAGGTAGCCGAGGATGGTGAGCAGCACGCTGATCCAGAACTCCATCTGCCGCAGAAACGAGGAAGAGAGACATGGTGATTAGCCGGCGAAGAAAGGGAGGGGGGACGGGGAGGCGAAATCGGTGGCGTACGGAGCAGCAGCCGTGGCGGAGGCAGACGCCGAGGGGCGGGAGGAGGATGGCGCACATGATCTCCAGGCACCGGCAGCAGCACGAGCACAGCCCCATCGCGCTCGCTCGCTGCTGTCTCCGGCTGGGTTGCTCGCGGTCGCCGGGCTCGGAGGCGGAGGTGGGGAACAGCGGGAGGGAAGTCGACCAACGATGCGTGCGGGGCTCTGCTTTTCTGTGGGGGAGATCGCGACTCGGCTGGTTGGGGGACACCGGACACGGAGACGCGAGCCTCGCGACTTGTGCGGGTTGGGTTGGCTGGAAGTTGTGCGAGGCACGTCAGCTCTGTCTGTTGGTCCCGTTTTACAGGTCAGCTCGGGTTTATCACACATTCACACGCTCACGTGTCCTACTACCAAATTGCGTATTGAGCGACAAAATCTAAAATTCTACGACTCCCATTCTTTGAATATAAGCATCAACCGACATTCCAGTGCCGATGGCCATCCAAAACTGAAGTTGAAAAACCAGTTACGCACCATTAGAGCATCCCCAATCGTCCTCTCATAGCCACCCATTTGTTCTGACGAGTTGTACAGACACCGTCCGAAAAAATCTCACAGAAACCACCCATTTATTTGAATTGCTCCGATTGCTTCAAACTCATCCTACATGTTGGGTGGATATTGGGTTCCGCGAACATGTTCGGACATGTCTGCCATGTCGGCTTGTCCTGACCCATCCGCACAAACCCGGCCTCTCACTCTAATTCCCATCTCCTCCTCTCTCCTCGTCGATCATGTTCGGATCCAGATCAGGGTCCAAGTCCAGCGGGTGGACTTGGAGCTGCTTGGGGCGATGCTCAAGTTGACATAAAAACGGCAAGCCGAAGCTACCCAAATCTTCTTTCACTATTATTCAATGTGGAATACAACAAGTTTCATATTTTTTTCTTTTCGTTTTATCCGGCGTGGCATCACTAAGATATCATCATTGTACATGCCCTAAGACATCATAGAGTTTACATCAACTTTTCTTAAACTATACTTTCTTAAGATATCTCCCGGATGTACTCCATTTGGGGTCGTGCGTTGGAGTTACCGGAGGGTGTACTAAAGCAGATGTGTTTCAACTTTTGGGATAAAATGTACAATACTACTTAACGTGGCAAACAAGCAGTCATAATGGAGTACTCACGAGTCCGGGACAACTTAGTACGATCCATTGTCGATGTATACCACGAGTTCGCGACAAGTATTTGGCAGATTATGAAACCACATCTTCTGCTAGCTACTCGTAGCTTTATTGTCTGGTTAACTAACCTCGAACTAGCGAGAGATGGGTGGTCGGTCAGGCTAGGCGATGGAGACGTAGGAGGCGGCGGCGGCGGGGTCGTCCTCCTCGTCGACTTCTCCGTCGTCGCCGTTGCTGGGGTAGCGGACGAATAGTGCGAAGACACAGACGGCGCCAAGGTAGCTGTGCAGGCAGTCCTTGTTGGGGTGGTAGCCGAGAAGGAGAAAGACACCAAGGCAGGCGAGTTGGTTGTGCAGGTAACAACCCTTGTTGTTGCAGTGGTAGAGTAGCACGAAGGCGCCGAGCAGGGCGAGGTAGTCGTGCAGGTGGCCCATCAGGGGGGCCTCGGTGACGAAGAGAAGGCAGACGAAGTAGCCGAGGACGGTGCACGGCACGCTGATCCAGAACCGCATCTGTTCAGGCGACCAGCGGCGAGAAAGAGTGGCGCAACATCCGGTGAATCAGCTGGTGAAAGGGATGCATGGGGAAATGAATGTGTGAGCTGCGTAGGTACGGAGTAGCAGCCGTGGCGGAGGTAGACGCCGAGCGGCGGGAGGAGGACGTCACGCGGGATAAGCACCTCCCTTGGACTTGAACTACAAATAAGCAACCTCCATGCGGAAAACTCTCATCGGCTGAATTCGGCGAATGTTACTCTCATGCCCAAGAAAGATGGTGCTGAGGACATCACGGATTTCTGACCTATCAGCCTTATTCATGCCGTGGCCAAGCACATTTTGCAAAAAATATTTCTACTCGGTTGGCTCCGCACATCAACAGATTGTTTCAATTGCACAAGATGCCTTCATCAAAAAATGAAGGATCCGAGATAACTTCCTGTTCGTGCGTAATCTGGCCAGAAGAATCCACTGCATCAAAAATCCAATGTTCCTTCTCATGCTCGACACCAAAAAGGCATTTGATTCCGTTCGGTGGGACTACCTCATGGACATGCTCAACCACCACGGCTTGGCTTAACTGCTCGCTTCCGCGAATGGATCTCGGCCTTTCTATCATCGTCATCTTCTCGGGTCTTGCTAAATGGGATTGTCGAGGACATGATAAAGCATAGATATGGCCTCCGGTAGGGAGACCCACTATCTCCGTCGCTATTCGTGCTAGCCATCGACACGTTGCGCCACATTCTAAGCAAATCGACCCGCTCCACCACATTCTAAGAAAGGTTGCTGATTAGGGGAAACTTCATCCTCTGGGAAGACGACGCACGTGCATTCGAGCTTCTCTCTACGCCAACGGTTCGACTGTTTTCTACGCCCTAATCAAGGAGGATGTATAATTCCTTGCTGCCACTTTTGCCTCCTTTGAGAATCTACCAACGTAGTCACAAACTGCGCCAAGAACCTGGTTGCACCTATCCTGTGTGAGAACAATGACCTCGATGACACGCTACAATCGTTTCCAGCCTGTCGATCCTCCTTCCCCATCCAGTACCTGGGGTCTGTCGCTCATGATCAAAAGGTTACGGAGGATTCACCTACAACATTTTGAGGACAAAACCACAGGGAAGCTTGCACCATGGAGGGGGAGGCATGTGGCCAAAGGCGGTCCTCAGGATGGTGACCATCCAATATCTCACGCCACTTGATCTCCCGGTCGAGGTGCTTAGGAAAATTGATTGTTTGTGGCACGCCTATCTTTAGGCTGGCTCTGACACCGTGATCGGTGGGAAGTGCAAGATCGATTAGGAGAAATTGTGTAGGCCTAAAGAGTTCGAAGGCTTGGGAATTTAAAACCTTGAGAAGTTCGCTATTGCAATTCGGTTGAGATGGCTATGGATAGAATGGAACACGCACCGGCCGAGAGCGCCGCCCACGTCGTGTCCCTGTTGTCCATGTTTGTTCAATGTCTCCGAGATGTTTACTGTACGGGACAAGACGGATATCTACCACGCCCATTCAATGCCCGTTCGTCGGTATGCCGCCATCAAGCAGGCTCACTGGCCGAGAAACCAACTCCGGCATTGCGCATTGACGCACCCGGACGCTTGGCCTTACTATAATCCGCTATTTAAAGGCGGCCACACCTGGCTAAACTCCACAACGCAACACTTTCACTCCACATCCTCCTCCCTTGCACCGCATCCACCATGACTGCAACCTCTAGCACGATGTAGGAGAGCCTGTCATCAAAAAGAATCACGAGATGGTCGCCCTTGCAGCTGCCTGGCTGACTCACCGTGCCTGGCGGATCGAGCATGGTATGTCGACCTGCTCGCCCAAGGTCTCCGACGATGACACGACGCTGGACCCCGTTCCTGTGCATGCCAGCATGACTATGAAGTAGGCGTAGGCACACTACGACGTCGCCATAACGGAGGAGGAGGAGCCTGCCCGACTCCTATGTCGACCTTCCAGCAGGCGCAAGAGGAGCAGAGGTACAACATGTTCCTCCCCGAGTAGCACTGGCAGGCGGAGGGCCAAATCTACGGCAAGAGCGCAATTGAGTAGGTCGGGGCCGCCATGAGCGCGGCGAACCCGAACTTCTTTGTGGAGCAGCGGGCGCTCTACAAGGCCACGCGTGCTCAAGGCGTCGCTCGAAACACAAAGCAAACGCGGCCGTGCCCGCACAAGCACTGGCGGCGCAGGCGGTCGTGGACTCCAGCGCCATCGGCTACACATCATACGCGCCACCGTCCAACTTTCGGGGGCGCATGTGGCATGTGGACAGTGGCGAACCGTCCATGTCCATCATCGACCTCACGTCCACTGGCACTGGCGGCGGATAGGTCGGGGACTCCTCTGAGGATGAGTAGGGCATGGGAGGCGACAGGGCACTCTGTCCCAAGTGGGCCGGTCTATCTCTCATGTTCTACCCTTCCTCGCCGGAGACTGCACCTTCACTTCACGGGTTTTGAACCCTGCCGTCGCTCATGGAGGCAACAGATGGAGAACGTGGTCACTGATGCGGAATACAAAGGAAGTAACGTGGTCACTGATGCGGAATACAAAGAAAGTGGACGACGGGCGCCGCCGTAGGATAGGTTTAGGGCCCGGCTGCTTTTTTAATGAAAAATGTCCGAATTGTAATGAATGTGCTCCGGTTTATATGAAAATCCGTCGTGTTTGCATGAAATTTATCCGGTTAGTTGAAACCGTGTTTGAAATGTATGCGGCCAGTGTTGGATGGCCAGCTCCCATATCCGTGTCCGCGGACGAATGTGGAAGCAAATTTACGGGCCAGCCCTAACTATGCAAAGACCGGGTGTGTATATCACTTTTATGCTCCGTTTTTAAGCTAAAATTCACCCTTTTGTAAAAGAAAAAAAAACACAAAGGAGGCACAATAAGGAGGTTGGAATTAAGTGGGTCAACTCAATTTTGGTACAGTGACAAGACCTCGCCCAAATAATCTCGTTGTGGGACTGACAATCCACACGGCATGGAATCGTCAAACACGGTCAGGCGACGAAGACGTAGGAGGCAGCGGTGGCGGAGTCGTCGTCTTCGTCGACGTCGTCGTCATCGCCATTACTGGGGCGGTTGAAGAATGCGACGAGGAGCAAGACACAGAAGACGGCGAGGTAGTTCCGCAGGTAACCCATGACGGGGGCCTCAATAACGAAGAGAAGGCAGAAGTAGTAGCTGATGATGGTGCGCAGCACGCTGATCAAGAACCGCATCTGCTCCGGCACCAAGCGGCAAGAAAGAGTGAGCGGCAGCATGCATCGGGTGAATCAGCTGGTGAAAGTCGAAAGGTATGCATGCATGGAGGACACGAAACATGGGGTGTTCGCTCGTCGGCGGGTGCTTACGGAGCAGAAGCCGTGGCGGAGGTAGACGCCGAGCGGCGGGAGGAGGACGGCGCGCAGGATCTCCAGGCACCGGCGGCAGCGCGAACCCGGCGCCATCTCCATCTCCTCCTCCGGTGGACGCTACTGTCTCCGGTGAAGGTGCAGCTCGCGGTCGCCGGAAGCGGAGGCGGGGGTGGGACGAGCAACGGACTAATGGAGCGCTCCTTGCTTCTGTTCATTTGTTGGAGCTTGGAACGGAAGGATAACTCGACCAGCGACCGCGCGTGCGCTGGCTCCGTTCACAATATTAGACTGGCTTTTCCGGCTGTGCCAGTTGCAACTTGCAGTGAGTGACACTCCAGGGTTGTAAAGTTTGACCCGTGGAGTCCAGTTTGGAGCCTTTGGACCGGAGCTATGGTTGATTGTTTTTAGAGGCCCACTTCGGTACAACCCCCCTCTAAAACGTATAAAGGGTAATATAGTCTTTTCACAAGTCGTACTTACTTCTGTATGTATGGCACGTAGTCATATACGTGATGGTCCGGCCCATGAAGATAGCGTATAGCAGCGCTTCAAAAATACGTATACGTGTACAGGAGACCATCAGATTGGGCCGGCCCATGAAGATAGCGTATAGCAGCGCTTCAAAAACCGCGCTTGCAAGAGCTCTAACTCAGAACGTCTAGTGTACGACAAACGTGGTACAACCAGCTCGCCTAGCAAACATTTATGACTAAATAGCAGCACGAAGCATTAAGGATAAGAACAACGCAGAATATTTTTAAAAACTTCCAACGTAAAATATTTTTGAAAACAAAACGTGATTTTTCTGTGAATCCCAATCACTTTTCAGATTTTTGAACAAATATATAATAAACTGAAACATTTTTTAAAACCACGAAGAGCTTTGAAACGAGAATATTTTTTTAAAACGGAACATTTTTATAATTCCAAATTTCTACGGAAACACAAACAACTGTTGGAACGTAAACGTTTTTTGCTACTCCAGAAAAGAAATGGAAAACAACAAACATTTTTGTAACAGAAGCATAAGACCATCATTTTTTGAATTTTTTTAAAAGAATATGAAAACGGGAACATTGATTGAATTGCAAACAAATTATAATACAAGAATATTTTTTGGAATCCCAATCATTTCTCTAACAGTTGTGAAATTTTTGAATAAACACATTCTGAACAATTTTTGGAAAACACAAACTTTTTCTAAAATTCTTGATTTTTTTTTGAGAAATGACAAACAAAATTTGGAAAACATTTTCTTAATTTTTTGAAAACATTGACTAATAAATATGAATATTTTGAAATTCTGAAAATTTCAAAATATTGAAGGTTCAGTGGTCACTACGGATGCTCAATAGGCGAGACCATAAGTTATTTGCTTCGGTCATTCTATACATTTGGTTGACAACTTCATGCGACGAGTGTCAATTAGGAAATTCCATATGGTTCGGGAGTACCGTCAAATAGATGGCAACACACGCAGGAGGCCGGCCGACTGGGCTGGCCCATTGACGCTCGCAAAAACAGAAAATAATTCACCAATATGACAATTTGAAGTAACTATTTTTAATTATGATTTTTAAATACTTTTCCCTTCAAACCTAGCATGGATGCAAACCATGGGCATGCCCACCTGCTAGCAAAAGTTGGGATCGTTACAAGAATGTCCCAAAAACCACAGTGCTCAATGGAGGGTGTCTGGATAGGCCATGAGCATGTTTTTCTGAACATCCTGAAATGGCCCGAATTTTCTACATGGCTTGTATGACCAATTCAAGGCACCACGCCAAGTTTTTTGGGTTTTCGAAAAGTTTTGCATTTTCTGGTGTTTTCCTGGTAAAAAAGATCGATAAATGATTGGACGTGTCGCAACCTGCATAGGTGACGGAAATTGTTCAAACCTGGCATGTATGCCTACCTTGGGCATGCCCACCTGCTTGGAAAATTGGGGTCATTTCAAGAATGTCCAAATAGACCATGTTCAACGGAGAGTATCCGGGTAGGCCAGAAAGGTCCGTCTGAGAGCACGTTGCTTCTCAACATCCTTTAATTGGCCCCGGTTTTTCCGTGGCCTTTTATGACCAATTCAAGGCACCGGTCCAAGTTGCATGGGTTTCTACAAGTTTGCATTTTCTAGAGTTTTCTCGGTCAAAAAATGCCAATAAATGGTCGGAGGTGTCGCGACTTGCATACGGTGTCAGAAATCATTCAAACCTGGCATGGATGCCTATCATGGGCATGCCCACCTGCTTGCAAATGTTGGGTTCATTTCAAGAATGTCCAAAAAACATTTGTGTTTCTTTTTAATAACCAAATTCAAATCAGGTTCGGTATTAAAACGTATAACTGAAAGAAAAAACTGAAATCCAGGCATCCAGTACGAGGCCCCCTCTCGCGTGTCACCCAACACCAAAGGCTCAATCGCACGCGTGTGTCCAACAATGTAGGATACAAATGGCCCAATGGATGCTTTGTTCCCCACGTGAGAGCTAAACCAGCTAAACTATTGTGGATTTGAAATAAGTTCATCAATGATGAAAAAATATTCATGTTGAAATTTTTCCAAAAAAGTCCACCAAAAAAGTTGGAAAAATAAGCTCAAGAAATTTAAAAGGATTGAAAAATTTGAGAACAAATTCATGTTTTTTATAAAGTTTCACACATTTGAAATAACAGGAAAAAATAAAAAGGAAAACAAAGGAAAAATAAAATAAAAAGGAAAACAAACCAGAATAAAGCCCGTTTTTAAAAAACATGAAAAACCGGCCTAAAACTTCACGAAGTTACATTTGCCACATTATAAGCCACAAAGAAAGCAATTGTTCAAGTTGTGTTCATAAAATTGTTCAGAAAGTCACTTAAGTTTGCACGCTCCTCATATCTCTTTAAAATTATTGAAAATGTTGTTCAAAAGAATATACTTAATATTTTGAACTAACATATATCTTTTTTTTTTTTAAATGTTCATGCTTTTAAAAAATGTTGTTCAAATTTTCGAAATATGTCATGCTTCTAAAAAAACTGAAATTTTCGAAAACTGTTGGATTTTAAAACATTATTTGATTTGTAAAATTGTATTCAGAATTTCCAACAAATGTTTGAATCTTTTGAAAAGGTACCTAAGTTCTGCATTAGTGTTAGTATGTGCACTCCTCGTTTTGCACAAACATTAGTCAGCTGCTTTTTTTGTGATTTTTCCCAACCCGCGAAAAGGCGCGCTCCTTGGTGTTACTTTCTAGGATTTCACGTCATTGCTTTACACAATCATTAGTTGGGTCAACTGGTGAGCCACTCAGGCTTGTTGCAAGAGGTTTGCGGTTCGAATCCTGGTTTCTCCACTTGCTACAACCATCACCGTTGGGCCCGGCCCAGTCCGGCGGGGGTTGGGTATACATGTTGACGAAAAAAAAATCATCATCAATTAAAAAATAAAAAGACCATCCTGCCCTTTATTATGAAGAGGTATGGGTTGGGTATACATGTTGACGAAAAAAAAATCATCATCAATTAAAAAATAAAAAGACCATCCTGCCCTTTATTATGAAGAGGTATAAACAGATCTCCACCGTTGATGTGTTTAGGGGGTTGTACCGAAGAAGAAGTGTTGTTTTTAACTTCTCTAATTCAAAACCAAACATGAAATTTTGATTTCATTCCCTCCCAGCAGCAAGTGATTGTTCGTATGAGCCAAGCAACGACCAAAAAATCATCATCAATTAAAAAATAAAAAGACCATCCTGCCCTTTATTATGAAGAGGTATGGGTTGGGTATACATGTTGACGAAAAAAAAATCATCATCAATTAAAAAATAAAAAGACCATCCTGCCCTTTATTATGAAGAGGTATAAACAGATCTCCACCGTTGATGTGTTTAGGGGGTTGTACCGAAGAAGAGGTATGGGTTGGGTATACATGTTGACGAAAAAAAAATCATCATCAATTAAAAAATAAAAAGACCATCCTGCCCTTTATTATGAAGAGGTATAAACAGATCTCCACCGTTGATGTGTTTAGGGGGTTGTACCGAAGAAGAAGTGTTGTTTTTAACTTCTCTAATTCAAAACCAAACATGAAATTTTGATTTCATTCCCTCCCAGCAGCAAGTGATTGTTCGTACGAGCCAAGCAACGACCATGCTTTACCCTCAGAGTGAAGTTGGCATTCATAGGTCTTGTGGAGTTGTGGAAACTCCTTCATGAAATTCTTTAGCGTTTTTTTTCCCTTTTTGAAACCGGTCTTGTGGAGTTGTGGAAACTCCTTCATGAAATTTTGATTTCATTCCCTCCCAGCAGCAAGTGATTGTTCGTATGAGCCAAGCAACGACCAAAAAATCATCATCAATTAAAAAATAAAAAGACCATCCTGCCCTTTATTATGAAGAGGTATGGGTTGGGTATACATGTTGACGAAAAAAATCATCATCAATTAAAAAATAAAAAGACCATCCTGCCCTTTATTATGAAGAGGTATAAACAGATCTCCACCGTTGATGTGTTTAGGGGGTTGTACCGAAGAAGAAGTGTTGTTTTTAACTTCTCTAATTCAAAACCAAACATGAAATTTTGATTTCATTCCCTCCCAGCAGCAAGTGATTGTTCGTACGAGCCAAGCAACGACCATGCTTTACCCTCAGAGTGAAGTTGGCATTCATAGGTCTTGTGGAGTTGTGGAAACTCCTTCATGAAATTCTTTAGCGTTTTTTTTCCCTTTTTGAAACCGGTTTTGTAGATGGTCGTAACACAGATTTCGTGTCTGGCTCACTAGTCACCACGATCGGCCAAGGATGAAACCATTTGACGACGCCGACGTGGAGGACAAAAGGCCACTTGAACTTGAGCTACAAATGAGCAACCGGCCGGGTGAGCCGAGCTGCAAATACAGCCCTGCAACTGGCACATCACGGCATCACAATCACACCCTGATTTAGAACTGAACCAACACCGAAATCTGATACTACATCCCCTCAAAAAACAAAAAAACAAAAACTGATACTCGTGCCTGATAGCAATATGCAGGATTTCGTGCCTGACTCGCTACGATCGCCAAAGTATCAAAACTTCATCCATTTGTTACTACCGATACAATCGACTAGTTTTTTTTGGTTCCAGTGCTGGACACTGCACAAACACAGATGTTGGTTAAATTTCAGAAGAACACCACTTGTGAGAATTCACATGCACAGTATAAAAGCGAGGCCTCACCATGGTGAAGGTTGCAATCGCTTCCAGCCTACTGTTCATTTCATAACAATAAGGCCCCGTTCGGGAATACTCCGCTCCACGCTCCGCTCCGGGAGCGGACAGAGCTACAATACAAAATCTGGGAGCGAGCAAACTGCTGCTCCACAGATTCTAGGAGCTGGCGAATTCCCGAACGGGGCCTAAATCAAGTTAAACTGTCTCCAGCCACACTAGCAATAGGATACCCTGGGTAGTTTCTTACGCAGAGAGTTCACTGATGTTGTACACCCGAAATCCTGGAACATAAGGTGGAACTGCGTTCTCATTTGTTATATCAAGAGATGTAATGCGGTATGAAGGGTGTATTGACAGACCAAACTATTTCGGAAGGGTAAAAAAGGGCGCATGATGCACTATTCTCACAGATAAATATCTATCATGAACGAGGTTCTACAATACAGATTGTGTTATCAACACCAGGTAGAGAAAACAAAGAGCAATTTCTCACAGGCATAAACACTTATTCTACAACTGAACTTTACAAGCAAAAATAATAAAAATGTACCACACTAAAGTTTTGCTGTGTAGTTCTTCATATCATACATGATACCTGGAATAGCCTTTTCTGGATGCCATACCTGATTTACTTCGGAAATTGCTATTGTCAAGCAAGTCCAGCGGCCGTTGCTGCCAGCAACAAGCAATTTTTTTCTGATCCCGTATCTCCATCAAAGACATTTTGTGTATCTTCTCAACTCTGTGGGTATTGCATCAATCATGCCAAAAGCCGTAATTGTGCAGAAGTTTGAATCAACCAGGTCAACGCAGTTCCTCCTTATGCTTTTCCGCATTTCCGCATCAAAACATATTGAATCTATCAAGCAGAAGTACATTCTTTCATGACTTAGACTCTCTATGACTGTGATTTGCCACTCGATAGCACTAAGGCATCATAAACCGCAAACGGCACATCATGGCATCACAGGGGCATCAGCAGCAAAGGATGCAGAGTTATCTCCAACTCCTTTTGGTACGATGGCACATAATACACTATTCTCACGGATAAATAGCTCAAGTGCACCACATCATGATCAAGGTTCTACAACACAATCGATACAGATTGTGCTATCAACACCAGATAGAGAAAATAAAGAGCAATTTCTCACAGGCGCAAGCGCTAGTTATTCTACAAACTGAAGTTTACAAGCAAAAGGAATTTGAAACATGTCTGACCAGAGCATTTCAGAAAGAAAAAAAAATCACATAACACACTATTCTCACAGAAAAACATCTTAACTGCACCACCATGAACGATGTTCTACAATACAATCAATACTGATTGTGCTATCAACACCAAGTAGAGAAAGTATAGAGCAATTTCTCACAGGCGCAAGCACTATTTATTCTATAATCGGACTTTACGAGCAAAAGGAATTTTAAATGCATCACGTTACTACAGTTTGTTGTGTTCAATACATGATACCTGGAATAACCATTTGTGAATGCCACCATGATTTACCTCGGAAATTGCAATTAACAACTTAAACAGCAGCCCAACAATCATTGCCGCCAGCAACAAGCAATTTTTTCTGATCCCACGTCTCCTGTCAAGACATTTTGTGCATCTTCTCTGCCCTGGGGGCATGTCATCGATCATGCCAGAAGCAGTAATTGTGCAAAGCTGAGTCAACCGATAATCCCAGTGAAGGTGGCCCTCCTGCTTAATTCATGAATTAGACTTTCTATGACTGTGATTCGCCACTCGATAGGACCAAGACATGCAATTTTCATCGAAGAATTTCAGTCATAAGATCCCCTATCATCAGAGGCAGAGCCCCTGTCACGGCGAGGAAGGCTATTATTCTGTTGTGGCTGAGAAATCCAGTGCAGCCCATCGAGCAATTCCGAGTACATCCTCTGGTCCAACGCCCCTCGCTTCCTCTCTTTCAGCTCCTCCAGCAACTGGAACGCGTCCTCTGTCCGCGTAGCTCGGCACAGCTCCTCCAGCAGCGTCCTGTAAGTGATCATATCCGGCTTCCTCTTACTATCCAGCATATCCAAAAGCACCTCCCTGGATTCCTCGAACCTCCATTCCAGCGCCAGCGCGGCCACCGCCGACATGTACACGCCGCCGCTCGGCACGAACCCCTTGTCCCTCATCGTCTTGAGATACAGCAACCCGTTGTCGGTCCTGCCCTTCTGGAACATGGCCTTGACGATGTAGCCGTAGGTGAACTCGTTGGGCTCGCAGCCGTAGAGGGGCATTTCGCGGAACACCTTGAGGGCGTCGTCCACCTCCAGGCAGCGCCCGTACGCCTTGATGATGAGGTTGAGCAGGTAGGTGTCCGGGACCACGCCCGTGGCCTTCATCTGGCGGGAGAGGGATCGGACGGCGTGGAGGTAGACCAGCGATGCGGGCGGGCGGCGGACGCGGCGGACGACGGTGCTGAGGAGGAGCGTGAAGGTCTCGACGTTGGGGCGGCAGCCGGCGTTGGCCGGGAGGGCGCGCATCTTGTTGAACATGTCGAAGGCGATGGGGAAGAGGCTGCGGCGGTCGCAGCAGAAGCGGAGGCAGGCGTTGAAGAGCTGGAGGTCGGGGGCGCAGGCCCCCGCGAGCACGTCGTGGATGAGGTTCTCCGCGGCGACGGGGCGCTTGCCGGAGGACGCGGCGTTGAGGGCGGCGATGTAGGAGGCGGGGCCGTGGCGGAAGCCCGGGCGGAGCCCGGCCCAGCGGAAGAGCGCGAGCGCGAGGTCCGGGTCCTGCTCGGAGTTGATGGCGTCGGCCAGGTCGCACGCGGTGAAGCCCGGGCGCAGCCGCGTGACCCACGCCGCGAACTGGTCGTCCGGCGGGGAGCGGACGGGGGACCGCGGCTCCCAGGCGGGCGCAGGGCCCTCGGAGTCGCCGAAGAAGGTGGAGGAAGAAGTGGTGCTGAGGTGCTGAGGCTTTAGGAGTCGGACGGCCCGAGGAAGGCGGCGGACGGCGGCGAGGAGCGCCATGGCGGGTGGTCGGCGGCGCGGCGGCGTCTCCCTAAAGCGCAGGAGGAGGAGAGATCGGAGCGACGGTGGAAAGGTCACGCGCACGAGAAAGGCCTCGCCACGCGGGCCGGTGAAAACGGGCCGGCAAAAGAATCAGGCCCAGTGACCCATTTCACTCGGGAAGGTGAGTGCTCGGACTTACTCAGACCATGGAGATGCCGCCGTCGGTATCGTCGGCCTTCTCGCGGCGCCGTTGACGGCGGAGGCGGCGGGCGAGGGAGAAGAGGACCGCGGCGAGGGCGACGCCGAGGAGGTCGGCCGCGGCATCCCTGAGCGAGGCGCCGGAGGACCCGAAGAGGCGGGCCTCGTCGGCGGCCTCCTTGGCGGCGCCGACGGCGAGCGAGGCGGCACAGCCGAGGGCCAGCGCGTGGCGGCGGAGGAAGGGGCGGGAGCTCCGGCCGGCGAGCGCGGCGGCGGCGAGCGCGATGAGGAGGCAGGCGAGGACGTGCTGCAGCTTGTCCGGGGCGAGCCACTCGTCGCCCCACTCCATCAGTCAGCAGCCGCTGCCTCTGTCGATGCAGTGGAGTCTCTCTCTGTATGTCTCTCTCCGCCTTTGTTGGTGCTTTTAGAAGGTAGAACTTTTTTTTTGCATGATACAAAGGTAGAACTTTTTGTTTCAATGTAGAACTTTGATAGATGCAGTACACATACCAAATGCTTTGCGTCATCAATTACGAGTAGTTTTTTTTCTAGAACCATCAATTACGAGTACTACCTCCGTCCTGATTTATTAGTCCCCTTTGTAATTTATTGTCACGACCGGTTTTTCCAGGCATTAATTTCCAGAAAATGGCCGTTGTGCTCACCAGCCCCAGGATTACTGTTAGCTGATGAGGCACCAACTTGATACAAAAATTCCAAGCAAAAATAGAAAACATGTAGTACAAGACCATTGCGGCCTATGAGTACAACAAATGGTTTCTAGTGGTTGAGGGCGGAAGCGTTTTGTGGATCACCACGGTTTATGGGACTCCATTTTCCACGGGAACAGTTGACCAGGTTAACTCCTATCTTCGCGAGGCTGCTAACACCGTTGCTTAGGTTCTGAGGCGGTCGTCACAACGCTCCTCTCCAAGCAATCAATCTGGCCAAGACAATAGCCAGGGACAAGCCAGTGAGTACTTTGAATGTACTCGCAAACATTAAGAACACAGGTATAATATAGCCATAAATAATCATGCTTCAAAACATTCTATAATCATTCTGATAACTATGGTGTAAGGTTCATGATGCACGCGAGTATATTATTTAAGTAAGTCATGGGTAAACAGTTAAGTAAAGGGAATAACAAATCATGCCACAGTCGGGCGTCTGAGCGACGTCACATACATGGCTTTAAAAGGAATGCCACAGTCGGGCGTCTGAGCGACACCACATACATGGCTTTTAAAAGAAATGCCGCAGTCGGACGTCTGAGCGACACCACATACAAGGCTTTAAAAGAAATGCCACAGTCGGGCGTCTGAGCGACACCACATACAGGGCTTTAAAAGAAATGCCACAGTCGGGCGTCTGAGCGACACCACCTATAGGGCTTTAAAAGAAAACACAGTAAATATCCAGGAGGTAGAATCATCACGGGGATATTCGAATAAAACCAATGATATCACGGGTTAGTCAATAATAATAATAATAATCATGAATAACGCAAGTCTCAAATCATGATCCCAGTTCTGGTTTAACAGTTTCTCCTCCGGAGACCGACACTAAGACTGACACTTGACCCATCCCAGACTGTAATCCTTATCCATGGACACGGCTATTCGAATAGGTTTAATCTCTGCAGAGGGTGTACTCTTTACCCACGAGTAATGGATTCCTTTAGTCCATCGGGACTAATTCCGTCTACGGTCTTTTAATTGAAAACACACCTGACTTGCACACACCAGCTTAACTCACCGGTGTCCGAAATCACCCACGACACCTGTCAAGCAAACTCTAAGTGGGGAGGCTACAACCTCGACGTAGCATGGGATCACAAAATTTATACCGCACGCAAACTAGGGGAGCTACCCCCTCGGCTACAACCGAAACACCCATGCCCCGGACCAGGTGGCATGCCTACCGGATGCAGCCGGTATCTTGCACCATGGCCTCTCTGTACGGTGTGTGCCAAGACAAGGGTTAACAACTTACTGAACCATACCCTACTTACGGTAGGGACCTGTGGCAGTACGAAACAAGTATGGGGGTTACCGGAACAAGACTCGATCTACGGTCGACTCAGGAGGTAGTAATATTTCCTGCAAGATTAGCATAACAATGCATATACTTCAACCAACAGATAGAAACACCATACGACATACCCCGTCATGCCATACCGGACACGACCGTCTCGACGGAGGACTAGGGACAAGACCGCGTCTACCCAAGACAGAGGCCTTTCCGGCATTCCTTCCGGTATGCATAAAAAGTGTATGGCGGTGATTTCCATCACAAAACATGTCAACTCCATTTGCATGAAATTCACTAATATGCACTTATGAATAGGATCACATCCTCACATAAAATGACGCATGCAAGTGTCGGGGTGGTGTTGTCACCGAGCCAAACAACACACACAAAAAAATTTCACCAGGGTTCAGAATGCTTGCCTTTAGGTCATGGAAAAGAAGGGTGCATCCAAAACATCTTGAAATCTTCAAAAATCCTATTTAAAAGAATATGTATGAATTAACACATACAATCAAAACAGCACAAAAAGTTGTTTTAATTTTTTTTCAAATAAATCTTAAAATAAACTAGACAATGTTTGAGAGAGGTAGGAAAAATAATTAAGTCATTTGGAGTTGTATTTAAAAAGATACAGCTGGTCAAAGTTTGGTCAAAAATCTGTTATTTAAAAAAACACAGAAAAGAAAACGTTTCGAATATACGTACACGTCGAAGGCGCATTTTTGAAATGCGCTTCCACTTATCTAGCATGGACTGCGCCTGGGTCACTGACAGTGGGCCCGCCTGGCCCACCAGTCAGGTTTGACCAGTCCACCCCTCCTTCTTCCTCCTTTGCCCGAATGGTGTCGGGGCGACGGCGATCAACGCCGGCGAACGGCTGCTCCCCGCGGGCTCCAGAGAGTCGGGATGGAACCGCAAGACCGGGGCGGTCCTCATGGTGGTCGACGGGTTGGCCGGGGTGGAGGGAGTCGCCGACAGTGAGCTACGCGGCGGAGGAGGCCTCGGGTGCAAAGTGGTTTGGGGCTGCGGTGGCTCCCGATCGAAATCGAGTAGGGGGAAAGGTTCACGGGAGGGAGAGAGTGTTCCTGGTGGGGAGAGTGGAGAGGGGGAGGCCCTGGTTGCGCCGGAATGGCCGGGACCGTAGCGGCGGCTGTGGTTGCCAGAGATGGGGAAGGAGGTCTCCCCGAGTTGATTTGCTGCCAATAGGGTTCCTAGGGAGAGGGTTTGGGACTGCCTGCGTGCGGGGGTGAGCTCGGGGCTCCATATATAGGCGATGGAGGTCGGTTCCGAGGCGGCCGGCGATAAGGATGACGGCGAACCGCCATGCTGTAGCTTGGGCGATGTTTCGGCGACGAGTGCTAGAGGACGAAGTTGTGGATGAGCACGCACTGCTCCAGGAGGCAGGTGGCAAGCGCTGGTGGCTTGGGCGGCGCTGGCTTGTGCAGGAGCGGTCGGGCGGCGGTGGCGGCTAGTGGCTGGCCTGCCGGAGACGTGGCGAGCGCTGCGGGGTTGGTGGGTGCAGGTGCGGACATTGCGGGCCGGCTGCGGTCGGTCACGGACTAGATTGAGTGCGGGGCGTGACGCGGCGGCTCGGGCGCTCGCGGGTGCCAAACGCACGCTCTGGGCGCGCCCAGAGCATGCCCGGGACATGCTTGACGAAATGCCAGGGCAGCCTAGAGGTCGCGGTTGAGGCTGGCAACAAACAGGTCTAGTCTAGGGTTAGCAATGGAGCTAAGGGACATGGTGGGTTGGTTGGGGGCTCAAGTTCACCAATAAAACTTGAAGTCATGCCAAAACTGGATGTGCACTCAGCGTGTTTGACAAAATGCCAAAGGCACCTAGGTAGTTCTTGGAGTGGCAAAAATCTCCAGATCAGTGTCTCTGAGGATGCAAGAGAGGGTGGTGAAGTTGGTTTGCAAAAAGGAGAAACTTGCTAGTGCAAGTTTTGCAAAACTACATTCCTGGACAGGAAGTAAATGGCCTCATTTCATGGACCAAAAATGTTCCAAGGAGTGCATGCTCCTGGACTTAGGGTTTTTGCATGGTTGACTACAAGCATGAGAAAGCACAAGATCACTAGAGCAAGAAATAATAGGGTTGCAGTAGAAAACACAAGTCTGGTCCAGAATGAAAAAGAGGTTGGTTCACTCAAATTCTCCAAAGAACAACACTATGTTTTTGCATAAAGTTGGATGGCATGCTACTACTGACATCCCACAATTTTGGTGGAGGCTCTAGGGAAATATTTAACATGGTTGTAGTGCAAAAATGCCCACTGGACCAGAGAAGAAAATTAGGTGTAGAGCTCAATTTATTTCAAGAATAAAAGATATTTTTGCACAAAAGTGATTTAATAACATCACATGACATCTCCAAATTCTGGTGGGATTTTTGAATAAATTTTTGAAGAGGTTGTAGTTCAAATATGGCCATATAGTCAAGGGAAATCATTTTTTTTAATAAAATGAAGAACAGTCAAATTAATTATGTAATTAGTTCTACTAATAAAGAAAAGTTTTTCTTGAGAGGTTTAAACAAGTCCAATAACATGTTTGAAAAGTTTTCACTTTGGGGGAAAAACTCCATAATAACAAGAGAGATAAAGGTTCAAAAATTAAAAGGGAGCTCAGAAAATAATAGTTTTAATCTCCTGGCAAGATTTTAATTAATAAAACTTGGTCAAAAAGTTTGGGTGTCACAACACTACCCCCCTTAAGAAAAATCTCGTCCTCGAGATTTGCTAAGGGTTGCTTTGAAAAAAACGAGAACTCTCCGGGATTTTTTGCGAGGGAAGAATGGTTACAATAAAGGAGCATAAGTCACAACAAAACCATACATATTAGTAGAAGCCAAATAACTTATCCGTCGCGCAAGCTCAGGTTATCACGCATAAGTCACAATACATAATTAAATGTTGTAACCATGAACACAACAGCGATGTCTAAAATGGAAACGGTAACTGGACGGGGTCCTGCGAGAACGTTTCTGGTACTGAGACACATTCCTCTTCTATCGGGGGAAGGGGTTTAACCAGTCGATGAATGCGTCTCTCTTGGCCGGGCCTCAGTGATCTGCCGATGGCGATCTGAGGATTTAAATCCGCGAGACTCTGGAGATAACCCATCACATGTTGGGTTAAGCGTTCTTGAGCGATGACGTACTGGACCAGGTTGGCTAGGACTGGGTCTTTCTCAATTCGTCCACCGGGAAAATATGTTACTCCACCGGGTGCTGCACGGCTCGGAAAGTAATAATACCCTCGTTCGCTGGCATAGGGAACCGCGAATCGAAGGCGAGCAAGCGCTTCGCATGCAGCAGCCTCTATGGCCATAAGCGGGGTCGGCATAGATTTCCCCACTAAGGAGATCTCTGTTGGGTCTTGGTTTGAGTTCACGGGAGGGATGTGCACTGCTGCCCAATATCTCGAGGTGGAAGAGGTGATTCTCGATTTGAACAGCTCGTACTGGGGTGGCTGGGTAGCGCCCATGGTACTGCATGTAAAATCCCACAATATCTTGACAAAACTACCCGGGGTTGCATATGGGGTTCTCAGATGAATGCTGGGGCTCGGCATGGCAAGAAATGGTTGTGAGGGTGGTGCACAAGGTGAGAGATGCTTTGGCAAGGTCACGCGGTGGCCTTTTATAGCACTGGAGCTGGGTCACTTTTACCATGGTGAATGGTAAGGGAACTTCCAGCTCCGCTCCACGGGTCGGAGTCAAGCCACAGATACACATATTTCACCGAGGTGACGTGTTACTGTGGGGGTTATCGGGGGTCTTTGGCAACTGTGCCTGGGGTAGAAATGCTGGCATACCCATGCAAGGCTGCAGGGGCTCAACGACAGGCGGCATTTATTTACAAGGTCACACGGTTACAAGCGAGAATACATCGGGACTCGATATTACTCAGGTGACTTAGTCTACCTCGTTTACATCCAAGTGGGCGTGCCTGGTGGATGTTGAGGCTTCTCCACGCGTCTCACCGTTGGAATTAGCTGGAGTGGGTTGAGGGGCTGCAGGCTCGGGGTAGCGATGATGATTATTTCGGGGATTGTTGGCTACAACCCCGTTGGAGTGTGCTCCCGATATGCGACGAAGCACTTCTGGGGTTATTGCAACACCTTGGCCGATGGCTGGGGTAGCTCTCAGGGACTCGATCGGCTGTCCAAACAGCACGACTGGGTTGTCGGTGTTGGGCTCGTCCTCTTCTCTCGCCGGGGCTCGACGAACCAGCTCTCCACGAGCTGCGATAAGATCAATAGTGACCTGATCGCACAGTTCCTCTAGTGCACTCACGTAGCGCACTAGGTGCAACAATGCAGGATCTGTTTCGTGATCTCCGTTGGCAACTTGGGGTGGTCTACCATACCCTTCACGTCTGGGATAGTAGTGGAACGAGCGACAGTTAACTCTGGGCGACAAGTGCCGGAGATGAATTATAGCTTCTCGAGCGGCTAGTTGGATGGCTTGAGGCTCAAAGGAAGTCGTGCTTCCAGTGAACCTGTAGGGGCGTTCGGGTGCTAGACCCCTACCATAGATATGCACAGTGGCCCAGAATTGACGGCTCTCACCGCTCATGGACCCTTGGTACACAACATATTCTGGGGGCTCTTCTAGCGCATAGGCGCGACGGGTGAGGTTTGCGAGTATGGTCACAAAACCTCCAAGGTTGGTTGCTGTGGTCTCATTGTGCACGACAGGACGAGGCATTGTGGCTCGGTTTAGGATAGCGGCTGTGTTGTGCTGGGTTGGGGCTAGCGTGCCCTTTTTATAGGAAAAAGGGACGGAGTCTTCCTTCGCACGCTTGCGAGAAAGGACTATTTAGGATCCGGTCACTGGCGCATGAGCGACAGGCTAGGTTGATAGGTTGGGCACTGACTGCCAAAAGGTGTCGGGTCACTGTGGGGCTATCTTGCATGAGAAGCTTGGCTGGGGTTTTGGTTATGGCTTGGTGGGTTGGTTTGCCTAAGATTATTGACCTGACTAGGATAGGATTAGCCAATGGTCAGCCTGGCTCTGATACCAAGTCTGTCACGACCGGTTTTTCTAGGCATTAATTTCCAGAAAATGGCCGTTGTGCTCACCAGCCCCAGGATTACTGTTAGCTGATGAGGCACCAACTTGATACAGAAATTCCAAGAAAAAGTACAAAACATGTAGTACAAGACCATTGCGGCCTATGAGTACAACAAATGGTTTCTAGTGGTTGAGGGCGGAAGCGTTTTGTGGATCACCACGGTTTATGGGACTCCATTTTCCACGGGAACAGTTGACCAGGTTAACTCCTATCTTCGCGAGGCTGCTAACACCGTTGCTTAGGTTCCGAGGCGGTCGTCACAACACTCTTCTCCAAGCAATCAATCTGGCCAAGACAATAGCCAGGGACAAGCCAGTGAGTACTTTGAATGTACTCGCAAACATTAAGAACACAGGTATAATATAGCCATAAATAATCATGCTTCAAAACATTCTATAATCATTCTGATAACTATGGTGTAAGGTTCATGATGCACGCGAGTATATTATTTAAGTAAGTCATGGGTAAACAGTTAAGTAAAGGGAATAACAAATCATGCCACAGTCGGGCGTCTAAGCGACGCCACATACATGGCTTTAAAAGGAATGCCACATTCGGGCGTCTGAGCGACACCACATACAGGGCTTTTAAAAGAAATGCCGCAGTCGGGCGTCTGAGCGACACCACATACAGGGCTTTAAAAGAAATGTCACAGTCGGGCGTCTGAGCGACACCACATACAGGCACTACTGGAATCAGCTACTTTGCCATCTGCCAGCTTTTTGCCGTCTGCTAGCGGACGACAAAGAAGCTCTTTGCCATCATCTACCTATAAGCCGACGACAAAGAAATGGCGGGTGACAAAGAAGCTCTTTGCCATGAGCCATTTCGTTGCCGTCGGCCAGCTGACGGCAAAGATTCTTTGCCGTCAGCCAGCTGACGGCAAAGAGGGAGGTGGCCCCCACCCACCCGCCCGTTTAAAAAAACTTAACACCCCCACCTCTTTGCCGTCAGCTAGCGGACGGCAAAGAGGTACAATGGCGGACGACAAAGACTGGCGGACGGCAAAGAGCTTCTGTAACTAACGGACGTCCACAACCCCCCCAACCGTTACTCTCCTCTTCCTCTCTACTCCCCGAGGGCCCGCCCTAGATCGATCCACCGCCGCCCCTGCCCCTGCCGCCCGGCGCCGCCCCCGCCTTGCCCCCCCCGCCGCCCGGCGCCGCCCCCGCCTTGCCCCCCCCGTCGCCCTGGCCCCACCCCCCGCCGCCCGGCGCCGCCCCTGCCGCCTGGCGCCGCCCCCGCCCCCCACCACCCCTCCGCCCCACCACCCCTCCGCCCCCACCACCCCACCCGCCACCCCGCGACGCCCCGTCGCCCCGGCCCCGCCTCCCGCCGCCCGGCGCCGCCCCTGCCGCCTGGCGCCGCCCCGCCCCCCACCGGCCGGCGCCGCCCCCGCCCCCCACCACCCCTCCGCCCCACCACCCCTCCGCCCCCCACCACCCCACCCGCCGCCCGGCGACGCACCCGCCGGCCGGCGCCGCCCCGCCGACCGTCCCGGCCCATTGCTCAGGTGAGGGAACTACTTTTTTTTCTTCTGTTTTTTCAATTTTTTTGCTGTTTAATTGTTAGTGCTAGATTGTGTTAGTGTTAGTGTTAGAAAAGAATTAGAAGAAGTAGAAGTAGTAGAAAGATGAAAAAAAAGGAAGAAGAAAAGAAGTAGAAGAAGAAGAAGAAGAAGAAGAAGAAAAGAAGAAATGAAAAGAAGAAATGAAAAGAAGTAAAAAAGTAGAAAAAAGATGGAAGAAGAAGAAGAAGAAGAAAGGAAAGAAGAAGAAGAAGAGAAAGAAAGAAGAAGAAGAAGGATAGAAGGAAATACCCCGACCCCCTGACCCCCGACACCCCGACCCCGACACCCCGACCCCCTGACCCCTGACCCCGACACCACACCCCGACCCCGACACCACACCCATACACCCCGATTAGTTAGGTTATATATTTTCTGATTTTGTTATGAAAAACATCATATATAATTGTGTTGATCGGGTTGATTTAAATGTGCAGTTGTTTCACCGCTGTGAGGTTTGGTGTTCGACGACCTCGCTGTGCGTTTAACGAGCTCTGCCCCTTCGTTCGTGGGTGAGCACAAATGACATGTCCTCCTCCCCCATTAATTATTTGCTCTGTTCCGGTGTTCGTGCCGATGAAACTTGATAGCTAGCTATATATGTTTCTTGAATCATCAGTATGCGTAACCAATATGTGTCTCCCGTTCGAAAGCATCATAGTTATAAATATGCATGCATTTTGCATATTTATAACCTTGATTCTTTTGAATTGTCCAACGCTATCCATGGACAGCCCGAGTATGTGTAGATTGGGTTCGTTTTCCCATATGCTTTGCTCCGAATCCGACGCATATATTTCGTCAGTGCCTCCCCTGTTGTTCTCCGGGTACACATCCTCTCTGTTTATTGCAGAGACGTGTATCAGGAGAACAGCGGGGAGGTGCTGCCGAAATTTTGCGTCGGATCCAGAGCATAGCATGGGAAAATGAACCCAATCTACACATACACGGGTGGGATTAGGACCTATCATTACCTATTAGAGTGTAGGTTGCATGGACGTAATAAAATTGACAAAGTAGATCAACTGATGAATATATACATGATGAATTACATATATAATTGTTGTGTGCCCAGTAGCTCTGAAAGTCAAGATGAGTGACCGTGCGTGGATGTATACCGGTCACACTGTTCAGAACAAATGGAGCGCTGAATGGTTCACAAAAACTAAGGGGTTTGTGCAAGACGCATTTGCAAATGGCCAAAAGAAAACCTGGTGCCCCTGTTTCCGGTGCGGCAATTGGGAAAAGAAGACAGAGGCTGAAATGGGCAAACACCTGCAGAAGAGTGGTTTTACGCCCGATTATACGGTGTGGACATTTCATGGTGAGTCTGCCCAACGTGACCGAGCTGAGGTGGATCGTCGTCGCACCGACGAGCATGGTACCGGGATGGAAAACATGGTGCAAGGCTATGATGATGCTCGGGATTCGGACGAGGAGATGGAGGAATCTGCAAAGGCCTTCAATGAAATGTTGGAGTCTTCAAAACGTCCGCTCCACGAGCACACTGAGCTTTGTCAGTTGGATGCCATCTCACAAGTAATGGCTCTGAAGGCTCAGTTCAACTTGGGCAGAGAATGCTATGACACAATTATGACAGTATTTGGACGCTTTCTACCCAAAGGCCATGTAATGCCTGCAAACCTGTACCAGTCGGACAAAATCCTCCGTGCACTGAAGATGCCCTATGAGAAGATACATGCCTGTGAGAAAGGATGTGCCTTATTTAGGCTTGACTATGCGGACTTGAACTATTGTCCCATTTGCAAGTCTTCCAGGTATATTGTGGTAGACAACGGTATGGGTGAGAAGACACAGACCAAAATCACCGTTAGTGTTCTTCGGTATATGCCAATTATACCAAGACTTCAACGTCTTTTCATGGTCGAAGAGACAGCCAGACATATGACATGGCACAAAACAGGCAAAAGAATCGAACTAGATGCAGATGGGAATCTGATGATGGTACACACATCGGATGGTGTTGCGTGGAAAAAGTTTGATGAATTACATGCTGACAAAGCGGCAGATCCGAGGCATCCTCGAGTCGGCGTTAGCACGGATGGGTTCAATGTGTTTGGTATGACGGCAGCCCAATACAGTTGTTGGCCCGTATTTGTCTTTCCACTCAATCTCCCCCCGGACAGATTATGCAAAGAAAGAACATTTTCCTGACGTTGATAATTCCAGGACCCAACTATCCGGGCAAAAATATGAATGTGTACATGCAGCCGCTTAAGGACGAATTGCAAGAAGCCTGGGATAATGGGTTCAAGACATACAACGCCTTTAGCAAACGAAACTTCATAATGCGTGTCTGGTACATGTACTCGACGCATGACTTGCCGGCGTATGCGCTATTCGTTGGCTGGTGTGTGCATGGAAGGTTCCCGTGCCCCACATGCAAGGGAGCTCTTGAGTTTCGTTGGCTTCAGGCCGGGCGCAAGTTTTCTTGCTTCGACATGCATAGACAGTTCCTGGATCCTCGCCATAAGTTCAGGAAAGACAAGAAGAACTTCATCAGGGGTAGAGTTGTCAAAAACTCTGCACCACCTGCATTGACAGGCCAACAGACCCTGGATCAGTTAAATGCTCTCGAGCCAGATCCACAACGTCCAGGGTACTTCAAGGGGTATAATACTAAGCACGCGTGGACTCACAAAACATGCTTATGGGATCTGCCTTACTTCAAAGACCTCCTTTGCCGGCAAAACTTCCTGGGGTTTGTCACGTTGCCCGGTGAGGGTCGGCTTCCAGAGCTTGGATTGAGCTGGGAGCACTACGTGGCTGCCCCGGCCCCGCCGGATGAGATCATCGACGGTGTCGTGTGCCACACGAGGGCAGACATGGTGATCAGAAAGTTCTGGGTAATTTCTCCTTTACACATTTAAAAATCTTCAACTAGCTAGTTATTAATTATACTAATCAATATTGTCTCATTTGATTGCAGACATTCTACAGGTGTGAGGAGGGATACGAGGAGGACGCGGCACATGTTATCGAGAAAGTCTGCAAGCGCCTACTCCAGAACTTACGGCACGAGGCTCGGGTGCAGGCTGTTCAAGACTACTACGCCTTGCGTGGTATCAAGAAGACCAAGCCGGCGTGCCGCGATAAGTTCCTGAGTAAGGAGCAATACATGAAGGTAATTCTTAAGGGCTTCTCTACTTAAGTTCCTTCATTTAGTAATTCTTAGCCGTAGCGCTCAAGTTTCTATTTGCTAACTTAGGCGCTTCCGAGATGGTGTGCGGATCGGATGGATTGTTGGGAGGTGTTGGTCGATGAGTGGTGCTCACAACAATGGCTAGCCCTCCACAAAGAGGCCAAGGACAAACGTGCCCAAATGGAAGGTGTGCCACACCATCAAGGCAGCTCCAACTTATATCAGTTCGGGCGCAACTGGGTATGTGGTTTGCTTCATGATTCATGCAATTCATTCAGCATGCTAGCTTGAGCCCTTTAATTACTAATTTTCATTGTTTCTCTCTTTCAGGCACGCTACAATAAGGCGGATAAGGTGCCAGAGGTGTACGACCTGTATGCCATGGCCCACACTGCCTCTTTCAAGAAAGTCAAGGCTTTCTCTCAGTCTGACCTCGATGATGCAAACAACTTCACCAACATCTCCTCCCACAACAAGCTCGTGAGATATAGAGATGAGGGGAAGGCGAGGAAAGGGGAGGACTTTAACCCGAGCCAGGGTCCCATTGATCCAGAGCTGGTGATGATATCTGGTGGCGGGAGGTCCCATGGCTCCATAGCCATTGGAGATGGACTTATCCGTTGTCCTAGCACTCTCCCGGAGATCAAGGCGCGCCAGTCGAGCTCCGCTCCTGAGATAAGGCCTCGTGAACGGCCAATGCAACTCGCCATCAAGGTTAGTGATACGTACTCAGTTATCTTTCTCCATTACATTGTGTGCGCTTCCATCAATGATTACAAATGGTCATGTGAGTGGTGTTGTAGGCTGCTATACAGAGTGAGAGAGATAGAACGGAGAAACTTCTGGCAGAGGCGACGGAGAGGCAGCGGGAGTTGGAGGAGAGGACGGCAAAGATGATGGAGGAGGACAGGGCATGGAATGACATGCAGGCAAGGGCCATGTACGAGCTCCTTGTGGTAAGTTTCTTCTGCAGATTAGCCAAAACATTCATGTAGTGTTTGTCTCTTACTAACTAGTATGACTGAGTCGTCAAAACCAAATGTGCAGTCTGTGTGCGAGAAGACAGGTCAGACCGCTCCGCCGATGCCAGTGATTGCTCCTGGGACCACGGTGAGTTTTATTTGAATGGACATTACTTGCTAGTCTTAACATTTGAGTGTCATCATGCTAACAGGACATTGGAAATGATCTTTGGTGCAGGGTAACTCCAGACAAGCATCGCACGATCCTTCTCCAGCTACCGACACGAGCCACCCCGCTCCTACACCTCCTGGATCTTGGTAAGTTTATCTAGTGTTTTGCTTAACACATCCATAAAGACCTAGACTTAGCTTTATTTCCTCCAATGCTTACCATAATGACCTAGACTTAGCTTCTTCTCCTCCAAAATGACTTAATAAGCTTACTGACCTCCAAAACCATCCATTTTACCTAAGTTAGCTCTAAAACGATCTGTACTTAGCTTACTTATGTCAAAAATTGCATAATTAGCTTAGTTAGCTCATAGACGATCCATTTTACCTAAGTTAGCTCTAAAATGACCCATTTTACCTAGGTTAGCTTATAAATGATCCAGTTCATCCAAGTTAGCTCAAAAATGACCCATTTTACCTAGATTAGCTCCTAAATGATCCATTTTACCTACGTTAGCTTTAAAATGACCCATTTCACCTAGGTTAACTCCAAAATGACCCATCTTACCTAGGTTATCTCATAAACGATCCATTTCAACTAATTTAGCTCATAAACGATCCATTTCACCAAGTTAGCTAAAAAACGATCCATTTCACCTAAATTAGCTCTTAAATGATCCATTTCACCTAAGTTAGCTCAAAAAGATCCATTTCAACTAAATTAGCTCATAAATGATCCATTTCACCTAAGTTAGCTCAAAAACGATCCATTTCAACTAAGTTAGCTCATAAATGATCCATTTCACCTAAGTTAGCTAAAAAACGATCCATTTCACCTAAGTTAGCTAAAAATGATCCATTTCACCTTAGTTACCTCAAAAACGATCCATTTGACCTTAGTTAGCTCATAAACGACCCATTTCAACTAAGTTTTTTTTGACTGAAAGACTGTAAGGGAACCCCCTACAGTATAATTGGTGCAACAACCCCAAATTGCAAGTACCATGCCTTGAACCTGGGTGGGTGGGAAGGCATCAGCCCCTTCCCATTTCAACTAAGTTAGCTCATAAATGATCCATTTCACCTTAGCTAGCTCATAAACGACCCATTTCAACTTAGTTAGCTCATATATGATCCATTTCACGTAAGTTAGCTCATAAATGACATACTCTTCTTGTTCTAGTCTTCTTCTTGTTCTACTCTTCTTGTTCTAGTCTTCCTCTTGTTCTACTCTTCTTCTTGTTCTACTCTTCTTGTTCTAACTTTCTTATTTTTCATTTTGCAGATTTCATTCACTTGACGAAAGCTTGCATAGATGGAGTGCTCCTTATCCCTTTCTCTGTTTCTTTTGTATCGTTGAACTATGCATGTATCGTTGGATGAAACTATTGTAATATATATGGTTGGATGCCTCTATGTTGAACTTGTTATGTATGATGGAACTATGCATGTAATATATATGGTTGGATGATGAAGTTATGTGTTGGATATCTTATATGTTTGCTCTGTAATGGCCTTTTGAAATATATCTATATATGTCATATATATTTGTGATGAAAATTGTTGGATTTAATAAAAAACAGATAAAAGAGCCAATATGCAGGCTCTTTGCCGTCTGCCACCGACGGCAACGGCCTCTTTGCCGTCTGCCGCGGACGGCAAAGAAGACACGTGGCATCCAGCTGTGCTTCCTGGGAGCTGACCCATTTGGCCAGTTTGCCTACAGTGGCAGACGACAAAGACTTTGCCATCAGTGGCAGACGGCAAAGAACCTGCCATGCAGTGACGTGTAGATGACATCATACGGCGGACGGCAAAGACACTAGAAATTTTGCCGCCAGCGGCGAACGGCAAAGGCCTATCGTCAGCCACTTAACGGACTGACAACGCAATTATTGCCGTCCGCTCTCTTTGCCGTTCGCCGCGGACGGCAAAGGGCCTTTGCCGTCAGCCGCCAGAAAGCAGACGGCAAAGTAGCTGTTTACCGTAGCCTATGTTGCCGGAGCCTTTTGCCATCCACGGCTGACGGCAAAGGCCTTTGCCGTCCGCCGTTCATGCCTTTGTCGTCCGCCGTGGCAGATGGCAAAATGGCTGATTCCTGTAGTGAGGGCTTTAAAAGAAATGCCACAGTCGGGCGTCTGAGCGACACCACCTACAGGGCTTTAAAGAAAACACAGTAAATATCCAGGAGGTAGAATCATCACGGGGATATTCGAATAAAACCAATGATATCACGGGTTAGTCAATAATAATAATAATAATCATGAATAACGCAAGTCTCAAATCATGATCCCAGTTCTGGTTTAACAGTTTCTCCTCCGGAGACCGACACTAAGACCGACACTTGACCCATCCCAGACTGTAATCCTTATCCATGAACACGGCTATTCGAATAGGTTTAATCTCTGCAGAGGGTGTACTCTTTACCCACGAGTAACGGATTCCTTTAGTCCATCGGGACTAATTCCGTCTACGGTCTTTTAGTTGAAAACACACCTGACTTGCACACACCAGCTTAACTCACCGGTGTCTGGAATCACCCACGACACTTGTCAAGCGAACTCTAAGTGGGGAGGCTACAACCTTGACGTAGCATGGGATCACAAAATTTATACCGCGCGCAAACTAGGGGAGCTACCCCCTCGTCTACAACCGAAACACCCATGCCCCCGGACCAGGTGGCATGCCTACCGGATGCAGCCGGTATCTTCCACCATGGCCTCTCTCTACGGTGTGTGCCAAGACAAGGGTTAACAACTTACTGAACCATACCCTACTTACGGTAGGGACCTGTGGCAGTACGAAACAAGTATGGGGGTTACCGGAACAAGACTCGATCTACGGTCGACTCAGGAGGTAGTAATATTTCCTGCAAGATTAGCATAACAATGCATATACTTCAACCAACAGATAGAAACACCATACGACATACCCCGTCATGCCATACCGGACACGACCGTCTCGACGGAGGACTAGGGACAAGACCGCGTCTACCCAAGACAGAGGCCTTTCCGGCATTCCTTCCGGTATGCATAAAAAGTGTATGGCGGTGATTTCCATCACAAAACATGTCAACTCCATTTGCATGAAATTCACTAATATGCACTTATGAATAGGATCACATCCTCACATAAAATGACGCATGCAAGTGTCGGGGTGGTGTTGTCACCGAGCCAAACAGCACACACAAAAAAATTTCACCAGGGTTCAGAATGCTTGCCTTTAGGTCATGGAAAAGAAGGGTGCATCCAAAACATCTTGAAATCTTCAAAAATCCTATTTAAAAGAATATGTATGAATTAACACATACAATCAAAACAACACAAAAAGTTGTTTTAAATTTTTTCAAACAAATCTTAAAATAAACTAGACAATGTTTGAGAGAGGTAGGAAAAAGAATTAAGTCATTTGGAGTTGTATTTAAAAAGATACAGCTGGTCAAAGTTTGGTCAAAAATCTGTTATTTAAAAAAACACACAAAAGAAAACGTTTCGAATATACGTACACGTCAAAGGCGCATTTTGAAATGCGCTTCCACTTATCCAGCGTGGACTGCGCCTGGGTCACTGACAGTGGGCCCGCCTGGCCCACCAGTCAGGTTTGACCAGTCCACCCCTCCTTCTTCCTCCTTTGCCCGAACGGTGGCGGGGCGACGGCGATCAACGCCGGCGAACGGCTGCTCCCCGCGGGCTCCAGAGAGTCGGTATGGAACCGCAAGACCGGGGCGGTCCTCATGGTGGTCGACGGGTTGGCGGGGGTGGAGGGAGTCGCCGACGGTGAGCTACGCGGCGGAGGAGGCCTCGGGTGCAAAGTGGTTTTGGGGCTGCGGTGGCTCCCGATCGAAATCGAGTAGGGGGAAAGGTTCACGGGAGGGAGAGAGTGTTCCTGGTGGGGAGAGTGGAGAGGGGGAGGCCCTGGTTGCGCCGGAATGGCCGGGACCGTAGCGGCGGCTGTGGTTGCCGGAGATGGGGAAGGAGGTCTCCCCGAGTTGATTTGCTGCCAATGGGGTTCCTAGGGAGAGGGTTTGGGACTGCTTGCGTGCGGGGGTGAGCTCGGGGCTCCATATATAGGCGATGGAGGTCGGTTCCGAGGCGGCCGGCGATAAGGATGACGACGAACTGCCATGCTGTAGCTTGGGCGATGTGGCGGCGACGAGTGCTAGAGGACGAAGTTGTGGATGAGCACGCACTGCTCCAGGAGGCAGGTGGCAAGCGCTGGTGGCTTGGGCGGCGCTGGCTTGTGCAGGAGCGGTCGGGCGGCGGTGGCGGCTAGTGGCTGGCCTGCCGGAGACGTGGCGAGTGCTGCGGGGTTGGTGGGTGCAGGAGGGGACATTGCGGGCCGGCTGCGGTCGGTCACGGACTGGATTGAGTGCGGGGCGTGACGCGGCGGCTCGGGCGCTCGCGGGTGCCAAACGCACGCTCTGGGCGTGCCCAGAGCATGCCCGGGACATGCTCGACGAAATGCCAGGGCAGCCTAGAGGTCGCGGTTGAGGCTGGCAACAAACAGGTCTAGTCTAGGGTCAGCAATGGAGCTAAGGGACATGGTGGGTTGGTTGGGGGCTCAAGTTCACCAATAAAACTTGAAGTCATGCCAAAACTGGATGTGCACTCAGGGTGTTTGACAAAATGCCAAAGGCACCTAGGTAGTTCTTGGAGTGGCAAAAATCTCCAGATCAGTGTCTCTGAGGATGCAAGAGAGGGTGGTGAAGTTGGTTTGCAAAAAGGAGAAACTTGCTAGTGCAAGTTTTGCAAAACTACATTCCTGGACAGGAAGTAAATGGCATCATTTCATGGACCAAAAATGTTCCAAGGAGTGCATGCTCCTGGACTTAGGGTTTTTGCATGGTTGACTACAAGCATGAGAAAGCACAAGATCACTAGAGCAAGACATAATAGGGTTGCAGTAGAAAACACAAGTCTGGTCCAGAATGAAAAAGAGGTTGGTTCACTCAAATTCTCCAAAGAACAACATTATGTTTTTGCATAAAGTTGGATGGCATGCTACTACTGACATCCCACAATTTTGGTGGAGGCTCTAGGGAAATATTTAACATGGTTGTAGTGCAAAAATGCCCACTGGACCAGAGAAGAAAATTAGGTGTAGAGCTCAATTTATTTCAAGAATAAAAGATATTTTTGCACAAAAGTGATTTAATAACATCACATGACATCTCCAAATTCGGGTGGGATTTTTGAATAAATTTTTGAAGAGGTTGTAGTTCAAATATGGCCATATAGTCAAGGGAAATCAATTTTTTAATAAAATGAAGAACAGTCAAATTAATTATGTAATTAGTTCTACTAATAAAGAATTTTTTTTCTTGAGAGGTTTAAACAAGTCCAATAACATGTTTGAAAAGTTTTCACTTTGGGGGAAAAACTCCATAATAACAAGAGAGATAAAGGTTCAAAAATTAAAAGGGAGCTCAGAAAATAATAGTTTTAATCTCCTGGCAAGATTTTAATTAATAAAACTTGGTCAAAAAGTTTGGGTGTCACATTTATGCTAACTTTTGACAATGATTTAACTGACAAAATGTGAGTGCATGTCAACAAAAATTATATCGTTCGATTCGTATTTAAACATGGCTTTCAATGATATAATTTTTTGTGACATACATGAATATTTTGTTAATTAAATTTATGATCAAAATTTGACACAGACTACAGTGGACCAATAAACCAGAACGAAGTAGTAGTAGACTGGTGGTGGTGCTTTACAGCATTTAAGGCTAAACTAGAATAAACTGCATTCTACCCAGCTTATTTTAGAATCCCAATTAAACTTTTTTAGAAATCTATTAACATACTAATTAAGAATTGACTAGTAGGTTTCTAAAAAAATGTTTGGTTGGCCTTCTAGAGTAAGCTGAGTAGGGCAGCTTATTCTAAAAGCCCTCAAAATAACACGAAAGAACTGGCCCTTACAGCCGAGCTCCACAAATGCCTCATATATGTCGCATACTACCCAATCAGTGACCGGTCACAAAATTGTGACCTACCCGAGCTCCTCAAACCGGCCCTATAAATTTGGCTAACCGATAACCCCATATCTAGCCCATAGCAGGGCGGATGTTACTAAAAAAATCTGGGCAGATACGAGGAGGCTCGGGCGCATCATGTTGGATCCAACAGCTAGGGCTCATCACAAATTCCACCAAATCCCCCCGACCTCGTCCAACGAGCCATTTTTCTTTCCTATCTTTTCCCTCGTC
Organism: Aegilops umbellulata; assembly: GCA_032464435.1. Taxonomy (NCBI): domain Eukaryota; kingdom Viridiplantae; phylum Streptophyta; class Magnoliopsida; order Poales; family Poaceae; genus Aegilops; species Aegilops umbellulata. The sequence goes on along the minus strand of CP136060.1, from coordinate 492,188,697 downwards.
TGCCCCGGTCCTCCCCTAGCTCCACCGCCACCCTAGCCGTGTCGTCGCATCGACCCCTGAGCGCCACTACCACTGCCACAAAATTCCTACCCGGTCGTCTCGCCTCTCTAGACACCGTCGCCAGCCTCTTTCTGTTTGACAAATTGTCCGAGCAGTTTTTTGTGATTCTTTTGTAGGCAAAACGATGGATGCGGATGGCTCGTCGGATGAGGAGTATGGAAACACGGAGCTTGGTAAATTAATGCAAAAGGAGTTCTTTGATTCATCATAGTCAAACAAAAATGTCGAGATGATGATGATCATGAGCATCCAGGAGAAAATGGACAGGGATGTGGAGCACATTATTAAGTTCGGGAGTTAAATCAAAGGGAGAATAATTTTGAACCAGGGCGCTCGATCACACCCGCTCTACATGAACTACTTTGATCCCAAACCAACATTACCTAATACATCGTTTCGTTGACGCTTCCTGATACGTCTTCAATGTATCTATAATTTTTTATTGATTAATGTTATTATATTATTAATCTTGGGTAGTTTATATACAATTTTATATCATTTTTGAAAACTAACCTATTAACCTAGTGCCTAGTTCTACCGTCGTTGGAGGGCACGTGGAGGCAAATCTCGCGGGATTAAGTTAGTGTTTGTCTTTGGTGGATCCACATGGATCATGTCTTCGTTTGCCTGCGTTCGTGCGTCTAAAGGTTCAGTCCCTCTAATCTATGCTTCTCTTCATTGGCGACGGTTGATGTTCTGATGCGTTGGTCATGTGAGGCCTTAGCACGACAACTTCCCAAGTGTCTACTATAATAAGGTTTGCCCAACTCGGGTGAGGGGGACGTTGGCGGCGGTGCGCTTTCGGCTCGCTCTAGTGCTTGTTGTAGTCGTTGCTAGATGATATATGGACCTGGATTGCTAGATGGTGTCTGGACCTAGATGTATCTTTTGTTACTTCTCGTGGTTAATGAATATATTAAAAACATTTTTTCCAAAAAAACACAAGCAAGTCCTACGAATTTAATAAAAATAGACATTCTAAAGTGTTGCCCGGGCACATTCCCGAGTTGAATAAGTGAAAATAGGGACCGGTTATATACTTCAATCCTGAAAAATTATTTTGGGCAAGTCATTAGATTATAAGAGATTCAAGTGTCGTCCTTGTTTCTCCATCTTTCTTTCTCTCTCAACGGTTCTTTCTTCCACAGAATCTACTTACCCAAACTACAAATTCAATCAACTTACATATACGTAGCTACTATGAAAAATAAAACAGCCTATAGCACACGCAACCACTATACAATCCATGCAACGAACGTCGACGATGGTCGTGCCTCTAGGTACGTAGTGTACTACACCTCGAGACGGGCCAGCTCGTGGGCGAACACCTTCCTGAACTCCGGCATGCTCTCCGGCTCCAGCGACAGCGCGAGCGTGAGGGCGCCTTCCTTGCCGGCCGCGTTCATCACGTACACGAAACCGCTGTAGTACATGAGCGCGGGGCCCATGAACGCCGGCGCGCCCCACCCGAAGTCGGCGTCCGAGAGCGACATGCCCATCCAGCTGATGGCGCGGAGGTGCGCGCGAGAGATGCCGCTTCGTGGCAGGCTCATCACGTCCACGCCATCCAGGTAGTCCACCAGGGACCGCGCATAGTCGTCGCCCTGGCTCGTCGCCGCGCGCGCCCGCCGAGCGCCATAGTCGACCGGGTTAGACACCACCTCCCCGACGGTGGCCACGGTCGACGTCCGGATCACCGCATTCCCGAAGTACCCCTGCGGGAGCGGCGGCGCCAGGCGCGGGCGCATGTCGATCATGGAGTAGAGCCGCGTCTCCGCGTCCAGCGGCAGCTCCCGCGCGCGGCACGCGCACTGCCACACCAGCGCCACCACGGCGCGGAACGTGGAGGCACCTGCGCACCGCGCCCTTAGCGCGCTCACCTGCTGCTTGCTGACCGTGATCAGGGCGCTCGCGTACGTGGACGCGGTTGCCGCGTGCACCGGGGCCGGCTCCGGCTTGTACTCCGGGTGGTCGTACGGCACCGCGCGCTCTTGGCGCGCGGCGAGCAGCCTGTGGTCGAAGCTAGGCGGCACGGGCGCATCCTCTTTGCTGGAGCCGCGTTCGACGCTCGCCCAGGTCTCCACGAAGAGCGCCGCGCTCCGGGCGTCGACGACGGAGTGGTGCAGCGCCAGACCGAGCACGACACCTCCGCAGCGCAGGTACGTGACCTGTGCCAGCAGCAGGACGCACGGAGGGTACGGCGCGGGCGTCGGGGGCACGAACAGGTCGCGCATCTCGCCGCACGGCACGAACTCGTTCATGAGGTCCTCGAGCGCGTAGTGATCCGAGCGCGCGGTGACGAAGACCGCGCCCTCGCCGGTGCAGTCGATCTGGACACGCCCGGCGCCGTCCAGCCCGAGGCGGCCGGCCAGCGGGTAGAACGCCACCAGAGCCCTGGCGAGGCTGTCCTTGACGGCGTCGGCCGCGAAGAAGCCCGCATGCTCGCTGTTCGGCCGGTAGAAGTAGACCGTGGGCGTGTAGCCCCGGCGCGCAGCCAGGTCCAGGTTGGACAGCCAGACGGCGCCCCCCGGCGTTGCCTCCGCCGGGACGACCATCTCCGTCGACAACACCTGGACAGTTGCCATTGTGTGCCTCCTGTACGTGTCTCTTGCTCTCTTGTGCTGTACGTGCTTGGGACTTGCGAGTGCTCTACTGCTGTGCGTGGACGTGGATACTGTGTCTCCGAGCTCATCGGGTGGTTTATATAGGCAGAGGATCAAATGTGCAGCAAGAGCAACTGCAACGGGGGCGACTCATTCAGTCCGTCCATGGCCGTTTGGATCGTGGCGGACAAAAACGCCGGTCCAACGTGTCGACCTAAACTTAAAATGCGTTCGTTTTGTGTCCGCGCCGACACATTTCAAGTCTAAATTTAGGCCAGAAATACGTCGGCGCGGACACGAAGTGGACACGCCGCCTCGGTGTCCGCCGCGGCCTCACATGTCGGTCGGGAAACTATCCCACACGGTCGTAATTAATGGCGACCACCGACTGCGGGTCCACGCGTCAGTAACGGAGGGTGTCCTTTTTTAATCCAAGCGCGCGCGCCGGGGGGGGGGGGGGTCATCCACTTCCATGGGCTTCTTCGCCGACAAGAACAAGGGCAAGGCCCCCGTCGGCTCTTCGTGTGCGCTTCCCCCGCCTCCGTCGGCGACTACCCGGTCGGCAAGGCAGCGGCTACATGTCCCAGTGCACCAGGCGAGGTGGCACTGAGAGAACTGCATCCCCCTCCCGTACCCCGACGTGACGCTGCGACATGACTGGCATTTGGATCCAGAGCGGATCCCGGTGATGGCGGTGCCGCGGACGCCGCGGGCGCACGCGGAGGAGGTGCGACGCCGGCGGGTGCTGCTGAAGCCGGAGCAGCGCCTCAATCCGGCCTACGCGCCAGACTCTCCCAATTGGGAGGTCTGGTTTGCCCTCGAGCACGAGGCGCAGCGTCGGCGCGACATCCAGCATGTTTGTGCTGGCATTCCACCGCCCCCCGTCGTGCGCAAGGAGCACCGGGAGGAGGAGGCCGCCTACGAGGCGGCGCTGGCGGCCACCATGCAAAATAGTGTAGAGGACGAGCGGCGCAAGACGGAGGAGGACGAGGCGGCGTACCAGGTGCGACTACAGGAGGCCATCGCACTCTCGCTTCCGGTGACTACGTCGTGCTGCCGCTGGTGTCGCCGTCCCTTGTCAAGGCCGAGACGGCATCGTCCCCTGTGCCGGCGGCCCAGCGGTTCACCTGGGATGGAGTGGTGTGTGAGTGGGTGAACGTGCCCCCCGTCTGGCTTGGGGCGATGCCAAGGTGGTAGCAGCTCTACCTCAAGCAGTGGCGGACACGCTGGCTAGCGAAGGAGCGCGTTGACGGCGAGCACTAGATGCAGTTGGAGCGCAAGGCGGAGAAGGAGGAGCGCCGTGGCCACGGCAGGGCAGCCCAGCCGGCGGCGGAGGATATCACTGAAGCCTGGAAGGCGGCGTTCCCCTGGGCTAGCCCGCCGCGACGCTTCTCGACCTATCGGCCCTGACGATGACGACAATGACGGGGACATCTAGGGCAGCGCGTCTCATTTTTTATTAATGTTTTAATTAATGTAATGTGGATTCTCACCAGCCTTTCAGGCCGGCATTATGTTTAATTAATGTTTTAGTTCCAAAATATTTCCATTTTTTCATTTTTCGCGCGCGCAAAAGAATAGGTCGGGCCAGTGTTGGAGTAAGCGCCGACCCGAACGTAAAACCGAACATGTGTGTCCGCCTGGCTGACTCAATCGGACGAAAAAGAAACCTAGCGCGCGTCCATTTGGATTGCCTGGTTGGAGTTGCTCTAAAAGGCAGTGAAGACCCAGAGAGCTCAGTGGGAGACCGAATAAAGTGAAGTCATCGCATGTTTCAAGTGCCAAAAAATTTGGCCTTTGAGCAAAGACCTATCGTGTTGGGACTTGCGATGCATTGACGTGGATGTTGTTGTGTCTCCGAGCTCTTTGGAGTATATAGGCAGAAGCTCAGCTGTGTAGTAAAGGCAGTGGAGAGCCAGCAGGGGTCTCAGTGGGAGACCGAATAAAGTGAAGTAAAAGTTTGGCCGTTTGAGAAACACCTGTCGTGTTCATATTCTTATTGACCGACTTTCGTAAATGCGCAGACCATATGCTTTTTTACTCTTCTCCTTTCATAAACGCGCACACCTGATTCACTTTCCAACACTTCCACGAAATTTCTCCTTTTGTTACAGTTGCAAAGAACCAGACCATCTAAGCTCTTACGAGTCACGCCACATGGACAGTTCACTGAAATTCGGCTCAATTCTTAGCTCTCCGACCGAATCCAGTGAGATCCGCCGAAGACACACCTCAACATGTTTACCGATGTTGCTAGACACAATGCCAGGACGAGGGCTAAGCGGGAAGAATGTCAGTATGATGCCCCCCTTTCCCTAAGATTTTGTGGCACCCTCTAAAAACACCTCTCTAACCTGAAAAATCCCGTACTCAAATGCTCTTGCGTGAACAGTAAAATTCAAAAAATAAATATAAAAAACTAAATTTATTTGGCAACAAACACTGTTTAGTTTCTTGCCTGTGTGTAAATTTTCGTGATGACATAAAATTTGTGGGTGTCTAGACGAAAATAACTAAATTAGTTCTCCAAAATGCCGTAAAAGAAAATTGGAGTATCAATTTTATTATTTTTGGTCCAGACCTTCATGGATGTGATTGCGTCACAAAAATTTGCATGTAAGAAGATAATTCAACAATGTTCATTGCCAAAAAAATTCAGAAGTTTTTGAAACATGAGGGCGCATTTGAGCTCAAGTGTAGAAGTTCCATGTCCAATCTCTATCCTCCAAATATATAGAAAAAAGAGAGGGAAATATACATGCGACTTTGACATCTTGATTTTCTTGAAGGAAATATGCCCTAAAGGCAATAATAAAGTTATTATTTATTTTCTTATATAATGATAAATGTTTATTATTCATGCTAGAATTGTATTAACCGGAAACATAATACTTGTGTGAATACATAGACAAACATATTGTCACTAGTATGCCTCTACTTGACTAGCTCGTTAATCAAAGATGGTTATGTTTCCTAACCATAGACATGTGTTGTCATTTGATTAAACGGGATCACATCATTAGGAGAATGATGTGATTGACATGACCTATTTCATTAGCTTAGCACCCGATCGTTTAGTATGTTGCTATTCCTTTCTTCATGACTTATACACGTTCCTATGACTATGAGATTATGCAACTCCCGTTTGCCGGAGGAACACTTTGTGTGCTACCAAACGTCACAACGTAACTGGGTGATTATAGAGGAACTCTACAGGTGTCTCCGAAGGTACATGTTTGGTTGGCGTATTTCGAGATTAGGATTTGTCACTCCGATTGTCGGAGAGGTATCTTTGGGCCCACTCGGTAATGCACATCACTTAAGCCTTGCAAGCATTGCAACTAATGAGTTAGTTGTGGGATGATGTATTACGGAACGAGTAAAGAGACTTTCCGGTAACGAGATTGAACTAGGTATTGATACCGATGATTGAATCTCGGGCAAGTAACATACCGATGACAAAGGGAACAACGTATGTGGTTATGCGGTCTGACCGATAAAGATCTTCGTAGAATATGTGGGAGCCAATATGAGCATCCAGGTTCCGCTATTGGTTATTGACCGGAGACATGTCTCGGTCATGTCTACATAGTTCTCGAACCCGTAGGATCCGCACGCTTAAGGTTTCGATGACATTTATATTATGAGTTTATGAGTTTTGATGTACTGAAGGAGTTCGGAGTCCCGGATGAGATCGGGGACATGACGAGGAGTCTCTAAATGGTCGAGACATAAAGATCGATATATTGGACGACTCTATTCGGACATCGGAAAGGTTCTGAGTGATTTGGATATTTTTCGGAGTACCGGAGAGTTATCGAAATACGTATTGGGCCTTTTTGGGCCATACGGGAAAGAAGCAAAAGGGCCTCAAGGGTGGCCGCACCCCTCCCCTTGGTCTGGTCCGAATTGGACTAGGGAAGGGGGGCGCCCCCTTCCTTCCTTCTCCTTTTCCCTTCCTCTTTTCCTATTCCATATGGGAGGTGGAATCCTACTAGGACTAGGGAGTCCTAGTAGGACTCCACACTTGGTGCGCCCCCTCCTAGGGCCTGCCTCCTCCTCCCTTTCTCCTTTATATACGGGGGCAGGGGGGCACCCCAAAGACACAACAATTGATCCTTGAGATCTATTAGCCGTGTGTGGTGCCCCCCTCCACCATAATCCTCGATAATATTATAGGAGTGCTTAGGCGAAGCCCTGCGACGGTAGAACATCAAGATCATCACCACGCCGTCGTGCTGACAGAACTCATCCCCGACAGTTTGCTGGATCGGAGTCCGGGGATCGTCAACGAGCTGAACGTGTGCAAGAACTCGGAGGTGCCGTAGTTTCGGTGCTTGATCGGTCGGGCCGTGAAGATGTACGACTACATCAACCGCGTTGTTATAACGCTTCCGCTTTCGGTCTACGAGGGTATGTGGACAACACTCTCCCCTCTCGTTGCTATGCATCACCATGATCTTGCTTGTGCGTAGGATTTTTTTTGAAATTACTACGTTCCCCAACAGTGGCATCCGAGCCTAGGTTTTATGTGTTGATGTTATATGCACGAGTAGAACACAAATGAGTTGTGGGCGATATAAGTCATACTGCCTACCAGCATGTCATACTTTGGTTCGGCGGTATTGTTGGATGAAGCGGCCGGACCGACATTACGCGTACGCTTACGCGAGACTAGTTCTACCGACGTGCTTTGCACACAGGTGGCTGGCGGGTGTCAGTTTCTCCAACTTTAGTTGAACCGAGTGTGGCTACGCCCGGTCCTTGCGAAGGTTAAAACAACACCAACTTGACAAACTATCGTTGTGGTTTTGATGCGTAGGTAAGATTGGTTCTTGCTAAGACCGTAGCAGCCACATAAAACTTGCAACAACAAAGTAGAGGACGTCTAACTTGTTTTTGCAGGGCATGTTGTGATGTGATATGGTCAAGACATGATGCTAAATTTTATTGTATGAGATGATCATGTTTTGTAACCGAGTTATCGGCAACTGGCAGGAGCCATATGGTTGTCGCTTTATTGTATGCAATGCAATCGCCCTGTAATGCTTTACCTTATCACTAAGCGGTAGCGATAGTCATAGAAGCATAAGTTTGGCGAGACGACAACGATGCTACGATGGAGATCAAGGTGTCACGCCGGTGACGATGTTGATCATAACGGTGCTTCAGAGATGGAGATCGCAAGCACAAGATGACGATGGCCATATCATAGCACTTATATTGATTGCATGTGATGTTTATATTTTTATGCATCTTATCTTGCTTTGACTGACGGTAGCATTATAAGATGATCTCTCACTAAATTTCAAGATAAAAGTGTTCTCCCTGAGTATGCACCATTGCCAAAGTTTGTCATGCCCAGACACCACGTGATGATCGGGTGTGATAAGCTCTACGTCCATCTACAACGGGTGGAAGCCAGTTTTGCACACGCAGAATACTCAGGTTAAACTTGACGAGCCTAGCATATGCAGATATGGCCTCGGAACACTGAGACCGAAAGGTCGAGCGTGAATCATATAGTAGATATGATCAACATAATGATGTTCACCTTTGAAAACTACTCCATTTCACGTGATGATCGGTTATGGTTTAGTTGATTTGGATCACGTGATCACTTAGATGATTAGAGGGATGTCTATCTAAGTGGGAGTTCTTAAGTAATATGATTAATTGAACTTAAATTTATCATGAACTTAGTCCTGGTAGTATTAGCATATCTATGTTGTAGATCAATAGCTCGCGTTTAGTTCCCCTGTTTTATTTTTGATATGTTCCTAGAGAAAACTAAGTTGAAAAATGTTAGTAGCAATGATGCGGATTGGATCCGTGATCTGAGGTTTATCCTCATTGCTGCACTGAAGAATTATGTCCTTGATGCACCGCTAGGTGACAAACCTATTGCAGGAGCAGATGCAGACGCTATGAACGTTTGGCTAGCTCAATATGATGACTACTTGATAGTTTAGTGCACCATGCTTAATGGCTTAGAATCAGGACTTCAAAGACGTTTTGAACGTCATGGACCATATGAGATGTTCCAGGAATTGAAGTTAATATTTCAAGCAAATACCCGAGTTGAGAGATATGAAGTCTCCAACAAGTTCTATAGCTAAAAGATGGAGGAGAATAGCTCAAGCAGTGAGCATGTGCTCAGATTGTCTGGGTACTACAATCGCTTGAATCAAGTGGGAGTTAATCTTCCAGATAAAATAAGTGATTGACAGAATTCTCTAGTCACCATCACCAAGTTAGTAGAACTTCGTGAGGAACTATAATATGCAAGGGATAACAGAAACAATTCCCAAGCTCTTCGTGATGCTGAAATCGACGAAGGTAGAAATCAAGAAAAACATCAAGTGTTGATGGTTAACAAGACCACTAGTTTCAAGAAAAAGGGCAAAGGGAAGAAGGGGAACTTTAAGAAGAACGGCAAGCAAGTTGCTGCTCAAGTGAAGAAGCCCAAGTCTGGACCTAAGCCTGAGACTAAGTGCTTCTACTGCAAAGGGACTGGTCACTGGAAGCGGAACTGCCCCAAGTATTTGGTGGATAAGAAGGATGGCAAAGTGAACAAAGGTATATTTGACATACATGTTATTGATGTGTACTTTACTAGTGTTTATAGCAACCCCTCGATATTTGATACTGGTTCAGTTTCTAAGAGTAGTAACTCGAAAAGGGAGTTGCAGAATGAACAGAGACTAGTTAAGGGTGAAGTAACGATGTGTGTTGGAAGTGGTTCCAAGATTGATACGATCATCATCGCACACTCCCTATACTTTCGGGATTAGTGTTGAACCTAAATAAGTGTTATTTGGTGTTTGCATTGAGCAGGAATATGATTTGATCATGTTTATTGCAATACGGTTATTCATTTAAGTAAGAGAATAAATTTTTGTTCTGTTTACATGAATAAAACCTTATATGGTTACACACCCAATGAAAATGGTTCGTTGGATCTCGATCTTAGTGATACACATATTCATAATATTGAAACCAAAAGATGCGAAGTTAATAATGATAGTGCAACTTATTTGTGGCACTGCCCTTTAGGTCATATTGGTGTAAAGCGCATGAAGAAACTCCATGCTGATGGGCTTTTGGAATCACTTGATTATGAATCACTTGATGCTTGCGAACCATGCCTTATGGGCAAGATGACTAAGACTCCGTTCTCCGGAACAATGGAGCGAGCAACTGACTTATTGGAAATATTACATACTAATGTATGCGATCCGATGAGTGTTAAGGCTCGCGGCAGGTATCGTTATTTTCTAACCTTCATAGATGATTTGAGCAAATATGGGTATATCTGCTTGATGAAACATAAGTCTGAAACATTTGAAAAGTTCAAACAATTTCAGAGTGAAGTGGAAAATCATCGTGACAAGAAAATAAAGTTTCTACGGAAGACAAATATTTGAATTACAAGTTTGGTCTTCAATTAAAACAATGTGGAATAGTTTCACAAATTCGTGCCACCTGGAACACCACAGCATAATGGTGTGTCCGAACGTCATAACCGTACTTTATTGGATATAGTGCAATCTATGATGTTTCTAACCAATTTACCACTATCATTTTGGGGTTATGCTTTAGAGACGGCCGCATTCACGTTAAATAGGGCACCATCGAAATCCGTTGAGACAACGCCTTATGAACTATGGTTTGGCAAGAAACCAAAGTTATCGTTTCTCAAAGTTAGGGGCTGCGATGCTTATGTGAAAAAACTTCAACCTGATAAGCTCGAACCCAAATCGGAGAAATGTGTCTTCATAGGATACCCAAAGGAAACTGTTGGGTACACCTTCTATCACAGATCCAAAGGCAAGAAATTATTTGCTAAGAATGGATCCTTTCTAGAGAAGGAGTTTCTCTCGAAAGAAGTGAGTGGGAGGAAAGTAGAACTTGATAAGGTAATTGTTGAAGGAAATATGCCCTAGAGGCAATAATAAAGTTATTATTTATTTCCTTATTTCATGATAAATGTTTATTATTCATGCTAGAATTGTATTAACCGGAAACATAATACATGTGTGAATACATAGACAAACAGAGTGTCACTAGTATACCTCTACTTGACTAGCTCATTAATCAAAGATGGTTATGTTTCCTAACCATGGACAAAGAGTTGTTATTTGATTAACAGGATCACATCATTAGGTGAATGATCTGATTGACATGACCCATTCCATTAGCTTAGCACCCGATCGTTTAGTATGTTGCTATTGCTTTCTTCATGACTTATACATGTTCCTATGACTATGAGATTATGCAACTCCCGTTTGCCAGAGGAACACTTTGTGCGCTATCAAACATCACAACGTAACTGGGTGATTATAAAGGTGCTCTACAGTTGTCTCCAAAGGTACTTGTTGGGTTGGCGTATTTCGAGATTAGGATTTGTCACTCCGATAGTCGGAGAGGTATCTCTGGGCCCTCTCGGTAATGCACATCACATAAGCCTTGCAAGCATTACAACTAATAAGTTAGTTGTGAGATGATGTATTATGGAACGAGTAAAGAGACTTGCCGGCAACGAGATTGAACTAGGTATTGGATACCGACGATCGAATCTCGGGCAAGTAACATACCGATGACAAAGGGAACAACGTATGTTGTTATGCGGTCTGACCGATAAAGATCTTCGTAGAATATGTAGGAGCCAATATGGGCATCCAGGTCCCGCTATTGGTTATTGACCGGAGACGTGTCTCGATCATGTCTACATTGTTCTCGAACCGTAGGGTCCGCACGCTTAACGTTACGATGACAGTTATTATGAGTTTATACATTTTGATGTACCGAAGGTAGTTCAGAGTCCCGGATGTGATCACGGACATGACGAGGAGTCTCGAAATGGTCGAGACATAAAGATCGATATATTGGAAGCCTATATTTGGACATCGGAATCGTTCCGGGTGAAATCGGCATTTTATCGGAGTACCGAGGGGTTACCGGAACCCCCCGGGGGGTTAATGGGCCTTCATGGGCCATAAGGGAGAAGAGAGGGGCCGGCCAGGGCAGGCCGCGCGCCCCCTCCCCCTAGTCCGAATAGGACAAGGAAGGGGGGGGGGGGGCGGCGGCCCCCCTTTCCTCTTCTCCCTCCCCCTTTCCTTCTCCAACAAGGCAAGAGAGGGGGGAGTCCTACTCCCGGTGGGAGTAGGACTCCTCCAGGCGCACCCCATGGGGGCTGGCCGCACCTCCCCCTCCCTCCTTTATATACGGGGGCAGGGGGGCACCCTAGAACACACAAGTTGATCTTCGTGATCGTTCCTTAGCCGTGTGCGGTGCCCCCCTCCACCATATTCCACCTCGGTCATATTGTTGCGGTGCTTAGGCGAAGCCCTGCGTCGGTAGAACATCATCATCGTCATCACGCCGTCGTGCTGACGAAACTCATCCCCGAAGCTTTGCTGGATCGGAGCCCGGGGAGCGTCATCGAGCTGAACGTGTGCTAAGAACTCGGAGGTGCCGGAATAACGGTTCTTGGATCGGTTGGACCGGGAAGACGTACGGCTACTTCCTCTACGTTGCGTCAACGCTTCCGCTTCGGTCTACGAGGGTACGTAGACAACACTCTCCTCTCTCGTTGCTATGCATCACCATGATCTTGTGTGTGCGTAGAATTTTTTTTTGAAATTACTACGTTCCCCAACAGTGGTATCAGAGCCTAGGTTTTTATGGTTTGATGTTATATGCACGAGTAGAACACAAATGAGTTGTGGGCGATATAAGTCATACTGCCTACCAGCATGTCATACTTTGGTTCGGCGGTATTGTTGGATGAAGCGGCCCAGACCGACATTACGCGTATGCTTACGCGAGACTGGTTCTACCGCCGTGCTTTGCACACAGGTGGCTGGTGGGTGTCAGTTTCTCCAACTTTAGTTGAACCGAGTGTGGCTACGCCCGGTCCTTGCGAAGGTTAAAACAGCACCAACTTGACAAACTATCGTTGTGGTTTTGATGCGTAGGTAAGATTGGTTCTTGCTTAAGCCCGTAGCAGCCACGTAAAACTTGCAACAAACAAAGTAGAGGACGTCTAACTTGTTTTTGCAGGGCATGTTGTGATGTGATATGGTCAAGACATGATGCTAAATTTTATTGTATGAGATGATCATGTTCTGTAACTGAGTTATCAGCAACTGGCAGGAGCCATATGGTTGTCGCTTTATTGTATGCAATGCAATCGCCCTGTAATGCTTTACTTTATCACTAAGCGGTAGCGATTGTCGTAGAAGCATAAGATTGGCGAGACGACAATGATGCTACGATGGAGATCAAGGTGTCGCGCCGGTGACAATGGTGATCATGACGGTGCTTCGGAGATGGAGATCACAAGCACAAGATGATGATGGCCATATCATATCACTTATATTGATTGCATGTGATGTTTATCTTTTTATGCATCTTATCTTGCTTTGATTGACGGTAGCATTATAAGATGATCTCTCACTAAATTATCAAGAAGTGTTCTCCCTGAGTATGCACCGTTGCCAAAGTTTGTCGTGCCCAGACACCACGTGATGATCGGGTGTGATAAGCTCTACGTCCATCTACAACGGGTGCAAGCCAGTTTTGCACACGCAGAATACTTGGGTTATACTTGACGAGCCTAGCATATGCAGATATGGCCTCGGAACACGGAGACCGAAAGGTCGAGCGTGAATCATATAGTAGATATGATCAACATAATGATGTTCGCCATTGAAGACTAATCCATTTGACGTGATGATCGGTTATGGTTTAGTTGATTTGGATCACGTGATCACTTAGAGGATTAGAGGGATGTCTATCTAAGTGGGAGTTCTTAAGTAATATGATTAATTGAACTTTAATTTATCATGAACTTAGTCCTGGTAGTATTAGCATATCTATGTTGTAGATCAATAGCTCGCATTGTTGCTTCCCTATGTTTTTATATGTTCCTAGAGAAAATTGTGTTGAAAGATGTTAGTAGCAATGATGCGGATTGGATCCGTGATCTGAGGTTAATCCTCATTGCTGCACAGAAGAATTATCTCCTTGATGCACCGCTAGGTGACAGACCTATTACAGGAGCAGATGCAGACGTTATGAACGTTTGGCTAGCTCAATATGATGACTACTTGATAGTTTAAGTGCACCATGCTTAACAGCTTAGAATCGGGACTTCAAAGACGTTTTGAAAGTCATGGAGCATATGAGATGTTCCAGGAGTTGAAGTTAATATTTCAAGCAAATACCCGAGTTGAGAGATATGAAGTCTCCAACATGTTCTATAGCTAAAAGATGGAGGAGAATCGCTCAACTAGTGAGCATGTGCTCAGATTGTCTGGGTACTACAATCGCTTGAATCAAGTGGGAGTTAATCTTCCAGATAAAATAGTGATTGACAGAATTCTCTAGTCACCATCACCAAGTTAGTAGAACTTCGTGATGAACTATAATATGCAAGGGATAACGGAAACGATTCCCAAGCTCTTCGTGATGCTAAAATCAACGAAGGTAGAAATCAAGAAAAACATCAAGTGTTGATGGTTAACAAGACCACTAGTTTCAAGTAAAGGGCAAAGGGAAGAAGGGGAACTTCGAGAAGAACGGCAAGCAAGTTGCTGCTCAAGTGAAGAAGCCCAAGTCTGGACCTAAGCCTGAGACTGAGTGCTTCTACTGCAAAGGGACTGGTCACTGGAAGCGGAACTACCCCAAGTGATTGGTGGATAAGAAGGATGGCAAAGTGAACAAAGGTATATTGGATATACATGTTATTGATGTGTACTTTACTAGTGTTTATAGCAACCCCTCGGCATTTGATGCTGGTTCAGTTGCTAAGATTAGTAACTCGAAACGGGAGTTGCAGAATGAACAAAGACTAGTTAAGGGTGAAGTGATGATGAGAGTTAGAAGTGGTTCCAAGATTGATATGATCATCATCGCACACTCCCTATACTTTCAGGATTAGTGTGGAACCTAAATAAGTGTTATTTGGTGTTGAGCATGAATATGATTTGATCACGTTTATTGCAATACGGTTATTCATTTAAGTAAGAGAATAAATTGTTGTTCTGTTTACATGAATAAAACCCTTCTATGGTCATACACACCAACGAAAATGGTTTGTTGGATCTCGATCGTAGTGATACACATATTCATAATATTGAAGCCAGAAGATGCAAAGTTAATTATGATATTGAACTTATTTGTGGCACTGCCGTTTAGGTCATATTGGTGTAAAGCGCATGAAGAAACTCCATGCTGATGGGATTTTGGAATCACTTGATTATGAATCACTTGATGCTTACATACCATGCCTTATGGGCAAGATGACTAAAACTCTGTTCTACGGAACAATGGAGCGAGAAACTGACTTGTTGGAAATAATACATACTGATGTATGCGATCCGATGAGTGTTAAGGCTCGCGGCGGGTATCATTAATTTCTGACCTTCACAGATGATTTGAGCAGATATGGGTATATCTACTTGATGAAACACTAGTCTGAAACATTTGAAAAGTTGAAAGAATTTCAGAGTGAAGTGGAGAATCATCGTAACAAAAATAAAAGTTTCTACGATATGATCGCAGAGGTAGAATGTTTGAGTTACGAGTTTGGTCTTCAATTAAAACAATGTGGAATAGTTTCACAAACTCATGCCACCTGGAACACCACAGCATAATGGTGTGTCCGAACGTCATAACCGTACTTTATTTGATATAGTGCAATCTATGATGTTTCTTACCGATTTACCACTATCGTTTTGGGGTTATGCATTAGAGACAGCTGCATTCACGTTAAAAAGGGGCACCATCTAAGTCCGTTGAGACGACACAATATGAACTGTGGTTTGGCAAGAAACCAAAGTTGTCGTTTCTTAAAGTTTGGGATTGTGATGCTTATATGAATAAGTTTCATCCTGATAAGCTCAAACCCAAATCGGAGAAATATGTCTTCATAGGATACCCAAAGGAGACAGTTGGGTACACCTTCTATCACAGATCCGAAGGCAAGATACTCGTTGCTGAGAATGGATCCTTTCCAGAGAAGGAGTTTCTCTCGAAAGAAGTGAGTGGGAGGAAAGTAGAACTTGACAAGGTAATTGTACATGCTCCCTTATTGGAAAGTAGTTCATTACAGGAATCTGTTCCTGTGACTACTACACCAATTAGTGAGGAAGATAATGATGATGATCATGTAACTTCGGATCAAGTTACTACCGAACCTCGTAGGTCAACCAGAGTGAGATCCGCACCAGAGTGGTACGGTAATACTATTCTGGAGGTCATGTTACTTGACCATGACGAACCTACGAACTATGAGGAAGCGATGATGAGCCCAGATTCCGCAAAATGGTTTGAGGCCATGAAATCTGAGATGGGATCCATGTATGAGAACAAAGTATGGACTTTGATGGATTTGCCCGATGATCGGCAAGCCATAGAAAATAAATGGATCTTCAAGAGGAAGACAGACGCTGATAGTAGTGTTACTATCTACAAAGCTAGAATTATCGCAAAAGGTTTTCGAGAAGTCCAAGGTGTTGACTACGATGAGAGTTTCTCAATTGTATCTATGCTTAAGTCTGTCCGAATCATGTTAGCAATTGCCGCATTTTATGAAATCTGGCCAATGGATAAACAAAACTGCATTCCTTAATGGATTTATTAAAGAAGAGTTGTATATGATACAACTAGAAGGTTTTTGTCAATCCTAAAGGTGTTAACAAAATATGCAAGATCCAGCGATCCATCTATGGACTGGTGCAAGCATCTCGGAGTTGGAATATACGCTTTGATAAGTTGATCAAAGCATATAGTTTTATACAGACTTGCGGTGAAGCCTGTATTTACAAGAAAGTGAGTGGGAGCACTACAATATTTCTGATAAAGTATATGTAAATGACATATTGTTGATCGGAAATAATGTAGAATTAATCTGCAAAGCATAAAGGAGTATTTGAAAGGAGTTTTTTGAAGAAGAACCTCGGTGAAGCTGCTTACATATTAAGCATCAAGATCTATAGAGATAGATCAAGACGCTTGATAAGTTTTCAATGAGTACATACCTTGACAAGATTTTGAAGTAGTTCAAAATGGAACAGTCAAAGAAAGAGTTCTTGCCTCTGTTACAAGGTGTGAAATTGAGTAAGACTCAAAACCCGACCACGGCAGAAGATAGAAAAAGAATGAAAGTCATTCCCTATGCCTTGGCCATAGGTTCTATAAAGTATGCCATGGTGTGTATTAGATCTATTGTATACCCTACACTGATTTTGGCAGGGGAGTACAATAGTGATCTAGGAGTAGATCACTGGACAACGGTCAAAATTATCCTTAGTGGAATAAGGATATGTTTCTCGATTATGGAGGTGACAAAAAGGTTTGTCGTAAAAGGGTTACGTCGATGCAAGTTTTGACACTAATCTAGATGACTCTAAGTCTCAATCTAGATACATATTGAAAGTGGGAGCAATTAGCTAAAGTAGCTTCGTGCAGAGCATTGTAGACACAGAAAGTTGCAAAATACATACGGATCTGAATTTTGGCAGACCCGTTGACTAAGCTTCTCTCACAAGCAAAACATGATCACACCTTAGTACTCTTTGGGTGTTAATCACATAGAGATGTGAACTAGATTACTGACTCTAGTAAACCCTTTGAGTGTTGGTCACATGATGATATGAACTATGGGTGTTAATCACATGATGATGTGAACTATTGATGTTAAATCACATGACGATGTGATCTAGATTATTGACTCTAGTGCAAGTGGGAGACTGAAGGAAATATTCCCTAGAGGCAATAATAAAGTTATTATTTATTTCCTTATTTCATGATAAATGTTTATTATTCATGCTAGAATTGTATTAACCGGAAACATAATACATGTGTGAATACATAGACAAACAGAGTGTCACTAGTATGCCTCTACTTGACTAGCTCATTAATCAAAGATGGTTATGTTTCCTAACCATGGACAAAGAGTTGTTATTTGATTAACGGGATCACATCATTAGGTGAATGATCTGATTGACATGACCCATTCCATTAGCTTAGCACCCGATCGTTTAGTATGTTGCTATTGCTTTCTTCATGACTTATACATGTTCCTATGACTACGAGATTATGCAACTCCCGTTTGCCGGAGGAACACTTTGTGTGCTACCAAATGTCACAACGTAACTGGGTGATTATAAAGGTGCTCTACAGGTGTCTCCAAAGGTACTTGTTGGGTTGGCGTATTTCGAGATTAGGATTTGTCACTCCGATAGTCGGAGAGGTGTCTCTGGGCCCTCTCGGTAATGCACATCACATAAGCCTTGCAAGCATTACAACTAATAAGTTAGTTGTGAGATGATGTATTATGGAACGAGTAAAGAGACTTGCCGGCAACGAGATTGAACTAGGTATTGGATACCGACGATCGAATCTCGGGCAAGTAACATACCGATGACAAAGGGAACAACGTATGTTGTTATGTGGTCTGACCGATAAAGATCTTCGTAGAATATGTAGGAGCCAATATGGGCATCCAGGTCCCGCTATTGGTTATTGACCGCAGACGTGTCTCGGTCATGTCTACATTGTTCTCGAACCGTAGGGTCCGCACGCTTAACGTTACGATGATAGTTATTATGAGTTTATACATTTTGATGTACCGAAGGTAGTTCGGAGTCCCGAATGTGATCACGGACATGACGAGGAGTCTCGAAATGGTCGAGACATAAAGATCGATATATTGGAAGCCTATATTTGTGTCGGCGTTCTGGGAACGGGGGTCTTCAGACTTGCCTGCATGCGGCCTGCGGCGTGGCTCAAATGGGGGCCCAGCGTGGCCCATCTTCATCAGCACAAGGCTCAAGACCCTCGCGAGGGGCCAAGCCTCGCGAGGCGGACGACATGGAGCTTCCTCAAGCACGGCCTCCTCAGGCTGGCTCGCGAGGAGGCGGAGAGATCAAGGCGGGTACCTCACGAGGTGCCCATGACGCAAGCCATGACGACCAAGGGTGCCAGGCGGGCGCCAGCCTGCGCAGCGTCTCCCTCTCCTCTTTGGTGCAAAGGGGGCAAGCGCAGGCGAGAGGATCAAGCAAAGGCACCCATTTCGGTGCAACGAGACCAAGACCAGTCCAACGGTGGGAAGGAGGTCACCATGGAGCCCAGGACGGCGTCACCACAGGGCCTTTGGTAGGCGAAGACCAACTTTAGTCAGGATAAGTGTACCAGATGTTCCCCTTCAAAATGGCCAATTGTTGGCGCCCTTCCCGCTCAATATTTGGGAAGAGGCCCAGGGCCTTTGCCTATAAATAGGACTAGCCACCCCCAGGGTAGAGGCAATCTGATCGAGTACCAAGAAACCGTAGGGCATCGAGAAACCAGCCAAAAAAGAGGCATCTAGAGAGAGAGAGAAGGGCGATTGGACTCCTCCAACAGTTCATCCCCTAGCCAAGAACTGACCCTCGCGAGGCTGTTCTTCCTTGTACTGTTCTTCATCATCAGCCCAAGAGGCAATCCACCCACCACAAACTAGAGTAGGGTATTACACCAAAATGGTGGCCCGAACTAGTATAAACCCTGTGTCTCTTGTGTTGTTCTTCTCGTAGCTAGTTCTTTGCAAGACGGAGAGGTAGAGGGCACGATCTCCGCGCGCACCCCAGAGTTCGAACCTTAAGGGTCTGCCGGAACCCGTGATCCGACATTTGGCGCGCCAGGTAGGGGTGCGCCGGAATCTGTCTTCCACCGCTCCGCTCTCCTCCGACCGTCGCATCCATGTCTGACGCTCGTCGGGCCCGCGCCGAGCGCCGGGCCGCCATCACTTCCCGCGCCGTCCAGACGGCCCCCGTCGGTGGGCGTCCTCGTCGTTCCCCGTCGCCCGCCGTCAACGCCGCCACCGGCCCGGCGGGGAACGAGCAACAAGCATCCTCTCAGCACCCGTCCGTGCGCCGGGATGGCCGCACCGCCACTTCGTCGCTCACCCCGGCCGGTTCTTCGTCGCACGCACTTCGCGCGCCCTTGGAGGCTCGAGCTGCGCTCATCGCAGCGAACGAGCTCCTGCGCTACCGCCCCGTCGACGACGTCTACGAGGAGTGGCTCGACCGCGTCGCCGAGCTCGTCCGCGCCGCAGGGGGCTCTCCCGCGCCTTCCGCACCGCTGCGCCGCACTCCGCCCCGCGTGGGCAATGAAGCCCCGGGGGCATTCGAGCCGCCTCCTTTCCAAGAAGATGCCATGGCCCCAAGGCGCGCAGCTCCTGGGCGGAACCCGCTCCATCGTGCGCCGGCCCAGCAGGAACGGAGCTGCCAAGAAGTCCCGCGACCGCAAGAGGCCGCCCGGGCGCTCCCAGCCCCGGCTCGCCGAGACCCCGCTCCAGCTCCGGCACGTCAAGACCCCGCGCTGCTCCCAGCTGCAGCGCAAGGGGACCCGCAAGGCCAAGCTCTCCCTCAACCAAAACCTCCTGCAGCCACCGCTGGTTGCCGCACCTACACCGCCGAGCTGCATGGAGTCGCGTGGCCCGACAAGTTCAAGCCGGACCTGCCCCCTCGCTACGATGGCACGACTGATCCCACAGAGTTCCTCCAGCTCTACGAGCTGGGAATCAAAGCTGCCAGCGGGGACGAAAAGGTCATGGCGAACTGGTTCCCCATGGCGCTGAAGGAAGGTGCTCGCACTTGGCTCCTGAACCTGGCCCCAAGCACGATCTCCTCCTGGGACCAGATGCGTACTCGCTTCATCGCCAACTTCCAAGGTACCCGCGACCGGCCTCCCGCCGTGAGCGACATGCACCGCATCAAGCAGCAACCTGGAAAGACCCTGCAAAAGTACATCCAGCGCTTCAACAGTGTGCGCCTCAAGATCCCCAGGGTGTCCGAGGAAGCCATCATTTCGGCCTTCTCCGATGGCGTGCGCGACGTCAAGATGAAGGAGGAGTTGGGGATGCATGAAGACCTCTGCACCTCCCTGGAGCTGTTCAACCTGGCGACCAAGTGCGCCAGGGCTGAGGAGGGATGCCTCTCCCTCCTCGAGTTGCCTGCCGTAGACCCAGAAGAGAAGAAGCCCAAGGCCAAGGACGTGAAGCGCAAGGGGGCTGCCGTGCTCGCGGCAGAGCCGGACACCAAGCGGGGCAAGGATCTGCCCGAATCCTCCAGGGGCAGCCGGTACTGTGTGTACCACGACCTCCACACCCACAACACCAATGAATGCCAAGAACTCCGCGCCGTGCAAGAAGGAAGAGTCGGCCGACGCCCTGACCGTGCTGACCGGGGCTACGGCCAAGGAGGAGGAAGGAACCCGGGACGCTGGGAAGATCGTGCCTCACGTCAAGGCTGGTGTGACCAACCTCGCGAGGACCGCTGGCGTGACCCGCCTCGCGAGGGGGACTGGAGGGATCAGCCTTGTGAGGATCTCCCTCATGGCAACCCAGGCCTGCCGCCGTTGCCGCCTCAGCCAAGAAGGAATGAAGACCGCCACCAAACCGAGGGGGCTGGGGGCTTCTAGGAGCCTCGCGCCATCGCCTGCATCCTGGGCGGAGCTCAAGCCCCAGCCTCTCAGCGTATCTTCAAGCAGTTTGCTCGCAAAGTGAATGCAGTTCTCCCCAAGCTCGAAGCAACGCGTCCCCTCAGGTGGTCGGCCTGCACCATCACGTTCAGCTCAGCAGACCAGCTCAAGTGCGCGGCCATGGCCGGAGTCCTCCCAATGCTTTGTTCCCCAGTCATCAGCAACGTTCTGGTCACCAGGACCCTCATCGACGGAGGGGCAGTGCTCAATGTCTTGTCCGTGGAAACATTCAACAGCCTCCAAGTGCCCTATGACCAGCTTCAGCCAACCAAGCCCTTCTCCGGAGTCACCGACGGTTCCACAGTCCTGATCGGGCAGGTCCGCCTCCCAATCACCTTCGGGGCCCGCAACAACTACCGCACCAAGCTCATCGACTTTGACGTCGCCCACATCCGCCTGCCGTACAATGCCATCCTCGGGTACCCGGCGCTAGCCAAGTTCATGGCCGTGACTCACCACGGCTACAACGCCCTCAAGATGCCAGGAAGCGGCGGCGTCATCACGGTGCCCTGTCAAGAGAAGGATGCAGTGTGTACCCTGGAGCGAGCCTTTCAGGCCGCGTCACTAGAAGACCCAGATCGCGGAAGCAGGAGGCTTCCTGAGACCACCCCCAAGAAGAAGAAGACGACGTCAGGCTCAGCCCCTCAGGAGGCAGGCCCTTTAGGGCCCGCGTCTGCCCCGGGGGATCCTCCTTCAATCGCACAGGAAAGCGCGCCCGACGCCCTCCTCAGGCAGGGCTCGGGGGCTCTCACCTGGAGGGCCACCGACCTCGCCAAGGTCACGAGGGAGGCGCTGGGGCACCATGTGGAGGCGTGTTTCGGGGCACGTTTCCCTCGAAAGGAAGCCAGGGAAAGAAGGTCAGACCAACAGGAGTTTGTTAACAAGGCCACTCAAGAACTACAGGAGTCAAGGATCATAAGAGGTTGCCGTCGCCTACCAGCTGTGGCTCCCCATCCAGGCGAGGATGGTGGGCTGCGCGTCTGCGTCGACGTACCGGGGCTCAATCAGATCGCCACGGCAGAGCGCCTCTGGCCCTCACAAGTGGGGCGCTGCGGAGGACCACCCCACAGCTATGTTCACATGCCTTATGGCCTGGCGAGCATGGCTGCGGCGTACCAGCGCATCATGAGGAGCACCTTGGAGGTGCAAGAAGACATGCGTTCCACGGCCCTGGCGGAGATGGAGGCTGCTCACGAGGAGCCACCAGTGCCCCCGGAGCCTCCCGAGGCCCCTGGGCCTGGGGGCTCGGGAGGATCGGCTTCTGGAGCCCACCGAGTCTGCTGCACCAACGCCACTGCACCGACGACATCTTCAGGTAACACCTTTCAAGTTTCATTCCTAGCTGGGAGCGCCCTCCCAGGGTTGCGTCATTCCCAGGCCGCGTGGGTCCGTCCCTATGGCATGTATCCCTTTTTATCTTTTCAGTCGCTAGCTTGCTTTGCTGGGGGCGCTCCTCAGGCTGCATCATCCCCAGGCCACTCGGGCTAGGCCCAGCGGCATGTATCCCTTCCGCGTTTATCTCCAATTATGCATCATGCTTGATTACTTGATGCCGTCCACGGCACCTTTTCTTCTTCATGTCGACCACTTGCACGTTAAAGGGGGGGGGGTGCCTGAGCATCGCGACTCAGGGCTCTTACTGGCTCTCCAGCACTCACCCTCTGGCCTTGTCCACGGCATCGCGACCTGGCATACCAGCGACGGCTGAGACAAGATCGAGGGCCGGGACCCGAGGACGTAGAGTGCCGGCATCTAACCAGATTTTGTAGGAACACATCTCAAGATACGGCCCAGTGCCAGGCGCAACCCGCCTAAGAGGTAGGGCCTCGTGAGTCCCGCGCCGGCTCATGGGTGCCCTGGTACACCTCACCTACTCCAACCAACGAGCTCTTGAGTGACTAATGATCGACTGATAACTGCCATGGCAGCCCCATCTTCTTTCTGTAATGAATCTGCAGGATCCTTAGAGGAAGCTGTGCTAGCCAAGGCCCTCACGGCGTTTCCTTCACCCTCGCCCG
Source organism: Aegilops umbellulata (assembly GCA_032464435.1). Classification (NCBI taxonomy): domain Eukaryota; kingdom Viridiplantae; phylum Streptophyta; class Magnoliopsida; order Poales; family Poaceae; genus Aegilops; species Aegilops umbellulata. Next base: position 492,165,485 of record CP136060.1, on the reverse strand, counting down.
CGCAAACCACTTGCACGTTAAAGGGGGGCGCCTGAGCATCGCGACTCAGGGCTCTTACTGGCTCTCCAGCCCTCACCCTCTGGCCTTGTCCACGGCATCGCGACCTGGCATACCAGCGACGGTTGAGACAAGCTCGAGGGCCGGGACCCGAGGACGTAGAGAAGAAAGGGGAGCAGAGGCGAGGGAGAAGGGGCACGCGAGGACCTCGTCAAGCAACTCCTTTCAAATTACCCCCCGGACCAGACGACGCGCTGGGGGCAATCCCCGATTCTCAAGATAAGTCACCATCCAAAGCGTTGGCTACCGTGGCACTACCCCCGCACCTAAAGCGACTCCGTACTAGCGACGTTGCTTCTCTTTCTCACCAAGCGATGGCTGCTTGGGCGCCAAAGGGGACCTCCTGAGCATCACGCCTCAGGGGCTCTTATCGGACCCTGGGTCGCTCACCTCCTGGCCTTGACCACGACATCACGACCTGGCATACCAGCGACGGCTGACACCGCCTTGGGACTGGGACCTGTCGACGCAGAGCACCAAGCCCTCGCGAGGTGCGAAAGGGAAGACCGAACTATGACGGAATTTGCGATCCGCACAGATCCATAGCAAGGGTTACATATTAACAACAAGGATCACAACCGCCTTACAAGCCCCTATGGGGCACAATGTGATTCCTCGCAGGGAACGGATCATAAAGGGTGCTAACTACACGCGCCCTTGCAAAAGATGCCATCATCAACAGTGGGCCGTCAAGCACCGGCGCCAACCCCATCCAGATCAGGACCAGCGGCGACCAAGCGAGCCTGCCCTGCTCCGGGAGCGGCGTTGGCTCGCGGGCTCATAGCTGTCGTCGCTCGTCTCCGGAGTCGCGAAGACCTCACTGGGATCGCTGGATCCTCCGGCGCTCCCGTCGCTCGTGGAGCTGTCCAGGGGCGGTTGGCGGGCCCAGCCGTCGCCATAGCAAGGTCCTGGCCGCCTTCCCCGGGGCAGCACTCTAGCCGGCGACCGTTCGCGTCGAAGACCTTGAAGAACATCACCGAAGAGCCGTCGTACTCCAGGTGGATCGTGAGGGCGCCCCTTGTTCTGCAGCACCGAGCGATTTCGCCCCAGCCGCGAGTCATGAAGACCTCGCCCGGGGCAGTGATCGCGACCTCTGCCTCGGTCGCAGGAGTGCTGCAGTTGGCGTGCTGCAGCCATAGCTCCAGGAGTCTTCCCCGCGGGAAGACGGAGGCGAAGAAGGGAGGAAAGCGAATCCAAGTCCGCGGAGGCATGGCGGCGTGGAGCATGAGCTCGCGGGAGGAGCCCTAGGCGTGGACTCCAGGAGGAACGACCCACACCTTCGTGACCCTCCGGCGCCAGCGACGGCGCTGGCCGAGGGGATCGGCATCTCCTCTTCCAATGCCCTCGGCGTGGGCATACAAGGGAAGCGGGAATCCCGGCGGAGGCCGCTCGTACCAAGGCCTCGGCACCACTAGGCGGTCCTCCTCGTCTCGGTCGCGCAAGGCAAGCCGTTTCTTCGGCGGGAGCGGGTCTGGTCCCTCTTGAGGAGCCTTTCCCTTCTCCGCTGCAGAGAACCGGCGAATCGGAGCCATCACGACAAGGCGGAGCAAGAATCAAGGCGAAGGAGAAATCAAGGGGAGATGGACTGGAAGGGCACGCGCGGTGCCGTACTTATAGCCGGCGGAGGCCAACCGTCGGCCTCCACGATCACAGGTAATCATGACACGATTTGCATGCAGGGACTTGTCCAATCCGCGCGATCGTCGAGGCGTCGTGGGAAAGCGGAGACGCCCACGTCCAATCAACCGCCAGGCGGCGCCCAAGGCCGCAGGCTGTTAGGGCCCGCGGCGCTTTGCCCTTGCCCTTTCGCCTCTCGGCACAGCCAAGTCCGTGCGCGCCTTGGGCCCGGGGGCTACTGTCGGCGTTCTGGGAAGGGGGGTCCCCAGACTTGCCTTCCTGCGGCCTGCGGCGTGGCTCAAATGGGGGCCCAGCGTGGCCCATCTTCATAAGCACAAGGCTCAAGACCCTCGCGAGGGGCCAAGCCTCGCGAGGCGGACGACATGGAGCTTCCTCAAGCACGACCTCCTCAGGCTGGCTCGCGAGGAGGCGGAGAGATCAAGGCGGGTACCTCACGAGGTGCCCATGACGCAAGCCATGACGACCAAGGGTGCCAGGCGGGCGCCAGCCTGCGCAGCGTCTCCCTTTCCTCTTTGGTGCAAAGGGGGCAAGCGCAGGCGAGAGGATCAAGCAAAGGCACCCATTTCGGTGCAACGAGACCAAGACCAGTCCAACGGTGGGAAGGAGGTCACCATGGAGCCCAGGACGGCGTCACCACATGGCCTTTGGTAGGCGAAGACCAACTTTAGTCAGGATAAGTGTACCAGATGTTCCCCTTCAAAATGGCCAATTGTTGGCGCCCTTCCCGCTCAATATTTGGGAAGAGGCCCAGGGCCTTTGCCTATAAATAGGACTAGCCACCCCCAGGGTAGAGGCAATCTGATCGAGTACCAAGAAACCGGTAGGGCATCGAGAAACCAGCCAAAAAAGAGGCATCTAGAGAGAGAGAGAGAGAGAGAGAGAGAGAGAGAGAAGGGCGATTGGACTCCTCCAACAGTTCATCCCCTAGCCAAGAACTGACCCTCGCGAGGCTGTTCTTCCTTGTATTGTTCTTCATCATCAGCCCAAGAGGCAATCCACCCACCACAAACTAGAGTAGGGTATTACACCACAATGGTGGCCCGAACTAGTATAAACCCTGTGTCTCTTGTGTTGTTCTTCTCGTAGCTAGTTCTTTGCGAGACGGAGAGGTAGAGGGCACGATCTCCGTGCGCACCCCAGATTTTGAACCTTAAGGGTCTGCCGGAACCCGTGATCCGACATTTGGCGCGCCAGGTAGGGGTGAGCCGGAATCTGTCTTCCACCGCTCCGCTCTCCTTCGACCGTCGAATCCATGTCTGACGCTCGTCGGGCCCGCGCCGAGCGCCGGGCCGCCGTCGCTTCCCGCACTGTCCAGACGGCCCCCATCGGTGGGCGTACTCGTCGTTCCCCGTCGCCCGCCGTCAACACCGCCACCGGCCCGGCGGGGAACGAGCAGCAAGCATCCTCTCAGCACCCGTCCGTGCGGTGGGATGGCCGCACCGCCACTCCGTCGCTCACCCCGGCCGGTTCTTCGTCGCACGCGCTTCGCGCGCCCTTGGAGGCTCCAGCTGCGCTCATCGCGGCGAACGAGCTCCTGCGCTACCGCCCCGTCGACGATGTCTATGAGGAGTGGCTCGACCGCGTCGCCGAGCTCGTCCGCGCCGCAGGGGGCTCTCCCGCGCCTTCCGCACCGCTGCGCCGCACTCCGCCCCGCGTGGGCAATGAAGCCCCGGGGGCATTCTAGCCGCCTCCTTTCCAAGAAGATGCCATGGCCCCAAGGCGCGCAGCTCCTGGGCGGAAACCGCTCCGTCGTGCGCCGGCCCAGCAGGAACGGAGCTGCCAAGAAGTCCCGCGACCGGAAGAGGCCGCCCGGGCGCTCCCAGCCCCGGCTCGCTGAGACCCCGCTCCAGCTCCGGCACGTCAAGACCCCGCGCTGCTCCCAGCTGCAGCGCAAGGGGACCCGCAAGGCCAAGCTCTCCCTCAACCAAAACCACCCGTGGCCACCGCCGGTTGCCGCGCCTACACCGCCGAGCTGCGCGGAGTCGCGTGGCCCGGCAAGTTCAAGCCAGACCTGCCCCCTCGCTACGATGGCACGACTGATCCCACAGAGTTCCTCCAGCTCTACAAGCTGGGAATCGAAGCTGCCAGCGGGGACGAAAAGGTCATGGCGAACTGGTTCCCCATGGCGCTGAAGGAAGGTGCTCGCACTTGGCTCCTGAACCTGGCCCCAGGCACGATCTCCTCCTGGGACCAGATGTGTACTCGCTTCATTGCCAACTTCCAAGGTACCCGCGACCGGCCTCCCGCCGTGAGCGACATGCGCCGCATCAAGCAGCAACCTGGAGAGACCCTGCAAAAGTACATCCAGCGCTTCAACAGTGCGCGCCTCAAGATCCCCAGGGTGTCCGAGGAAGCCATCATTTCGGCCTTCTCCGATGGCGTGCGCGACATCAAGACGAAGGAGGAGTTGGCGATGCATGAAGACCTCCGCACCTCCCTGGAGCTGTTCAACCTGGCGACCAAGTGCGTCAGGGCTGAGCAGGGACGCCTCTCCCTCCTCGAGCTGACTGCCGCAGACCCAGAAGAGAAGAATCCCAAGGCCAAGGACGTGAAGCGCAAGGGGGCTGCCGTGCTCGCGGCAGAGCCGGACACCAAGCGGGGCAAGGATCTGCCCGAATCCTCCAGGGGCAGCCGGTACTGTGTGTACCACGACCTCCACACTCACAACACCAATGAATGCCAAGAACTATCGCAAAAGGTTTTCGACAAGTTCAAGGTGTTGACTACGATGAGAGTTTCTCACTCGTATCTATGCTTAAGTCTGTCCGAATCATGTTAGCAATTGCCGCATTTTATGAAATCTTGCAAATGGATGAACAAAACTGCATTCCTTAATGGATTTATTAAAGAAGAGTGGTATATGATGCAACCAAAAGGTTTTGTCAATCCTAAAGGTGTTGGGGAACGTAGTAATTTCAAAATTTTCCTACGCACACGCAAGATCATGGTGATGCATAGCAACGAGAGGGGAGAGTGTTGTCTACGTACCCTCGTAGACCGAAGCGGAAGCGTTGACGCAACGTAGAGGAAGTAGTCGTACGTCTTCCCGATCCGACCGATCCAAGCACCGTTACTCCGGCACCTCCGAGTTCTTCGCACACGTTCAGCTCGATGACGCACCCCTAGCTCCGATCCAGCAAAGCTTCGGGGAGGAGTTCCGTCAGCACGACGGCGTGGTGACAATCTTGATGTTCTACCGGCGCAGGGCTTCGCCTAAGCACTGCAACGATATATTCGAGGTGGAATATGGTGGAGGGGGGCACCGCACACGGCTAAGGAACGATCACGAAGATCAACTTGTGTGTCTATGGGGTGCCCCCTGCCCCCGTATATAAAGGAGCAAGGGAGGGAGGAGGCCGACCCTAGGTTTGGCGCGCCAAGGGGAGTCCTACTCCCACCGGGAGTAGGATTCCCCCTTTCCTAGTCCAACTAGGAGTCCTTCCATGTAGGGGGAGTAGGAGAGAAGGAAAGGGAAGAGAGAAGGAGAAGGAAGGAAGGGGGCGCCCCCCTTCCCTAGTCCAATTCGGACTAGAGCAAGGGGAGGGGCGCGGCCACCTTTTGGCCCTTTCTCTCCTTTTCCCGTATGGCCCAATGAGGCCCAATACGAATTCTCGTAACTCTCTGGTACTCCGAAAAATACTCGAATCACTCAGAACCTTTCCGAACTCCGAATATAGTCGTCCACTATATCGATCTTTATGTCTCGACCATTTCGAGACTCCTCGTCATGTCCCCGATCTCATCCGGGACTCCGAACTCCTTCGGTACATCAAAATGCATAAACTCATAATAACTATCATCGTAACCTTAAGCGTGCGGACCCTAAGGTTCGAGAACAATGTAGACATGACCGAGACACGTCTCCGGTCAATAACCAATAGCGGGACCTGGATGCCCATATTGGCTCCTACATATTCTACGAAGATCTTTATCGGTCAGACCGCATAACAACATACGTTGTTCCCTTTGTCCATCGGTATGTTACTTGCCCGAGATTCGATCGTCGGTATCCAATACCTAGTTCAATCTCGTTACCGGCAAGTCTCTTTACTCGTTCCGTAATACATCATCCTGTAACTAACTCATTAGTTGCAATGCTTGCAAGGCTTAAGTGATGTGCATTACCGAGAGGGCCCAGAGATACCTCTCCGACGATCGGAGTGACAAATCCTAATCTCGAAATATGCCAACCCAACATCTACCTTTGGTGACACCTGTAGTACTCCTTTATAATCACCCAGTTACGTTGTGACGTTTGGTAGCACCCAAAGTGTTCCTCCGGCAAACGGGAGTTGCATAATCTCATAGTCAAAGGAACATGTATAAGTCATGAAGAAAGCAATAGCAACATACTAAACGATCGGGTGCTAAGCTAATGGAATGGGTCATGTCAATCAGATCATTCAACTAATGATGTGACCTCGTTAATCAAATAACAACTCTTTGTTCATGGTTAGGAAACATAACCATCTTTGATTAACGAGCTAGTCAAGTAGAGGCATACTAGTGACACTCTGTTTGTCTATGTATTCACACATGTATTATGTTTCCGGTTAATACAATTCTAGCATGAATAATAAACATTAATCATGAAATAAGGAAATAAATAATAACTTTATTATTGCCTCTAGGGCATATTTCCTTCAGTCTCCCACTTGCACTAGAGTCAATAATCTAGATTACACAGTAATGATTCTAACACCCATGGAGTCTTGGTGCTGATCATGTTTTGCCCGTGGAAGAGGCTTAGTCAACGGGTCTGCTACATTTAGATCCGTATGTATCTTGCAAATCTCTATGTCTCCCACCTGGACCAAGTCCCGGATGGAATTGAAGCGTCTCTTGATGTGCTTTGTTCTCTTGTGAAATCTGGATTCCTTCGCCAAGGCAATTGCTCCAGTATTGTCACAAAAGATTTTCATTGGTCCCGATGCACTAGGTATGACACCTAGATCGGATATGAACTCCTTCATCCAGACTCCTTCATTTGCTGCTTCCGAAGCAGCTATGTATTCCGCTTCACATGTAGATCCCGCCTCGACGCTTTGTTTAGAACTGCACCAACTGACAGCTCCACCGTTTAATGTAAATACGTATCCGGTTTGTGATTTCGAATCGTCCGAATTAGTGTCAAAGCTTGCATCAACGTAACCCTTTACGATGAGTTCTTTGTCACCTCCATACACGAGAAACATTTCCTTAGTCCTTTTCAGGTACTTCAGGATATTCTTGACCGCTGTCCAGTGATCCACTCCCGGATTACTTTGGTACCTCCCTGCTAAACTTATAGCAAGGCACACATCAGGTCTGGTACACAGCATTGCATACATGATAGAGCCTATGGCTGAAGCATAGGGAACACCTTCCATCTTCTCTCTATCTTCTGCAGTGGTCGGGCATTGAGTCTGACTCAACTTCATACCTTGCAATACAGGCAAGAACCCTTTCTTCGCTTGATCCATTTTGAACTTCTTCAAAATCTTGTCAAGGTATGTGCTTTGTGAAAATCCAATTAAGCGTCTTGATCTATCTCTATAGATCTTAATGCCCAATATGTAAGCAGCTTCACCGAGGTCTTTCATTGAAAAACTCTTATTCAAATATCCCTTTATGCTATCCAGAAATTCTATATCATTTCCAATCAGTAATATGTCATCTACATATAATATCAGAAATGCTACAGAGCTCCCACTCACTTTCTTGTAAATACAGGCTTCTCCAAAAGTCTGTATAAACCCAAATGCTTTGATCACACTATCAAAACGTTTATTCCAACTCCGAGATGCTTGCACCAGTCCATAAATGGATCGCTGGAGCTTGCATACTTTGTCAGCACCCTTTGGATCGATAAAACCTTCTGGTTGCATCATATACAACTCTTCTTCCAGAAACCCATTCAGGAATGCAGTCTTTATATCCATTTGCCAAATTTCATAATCATAAAATGCGGCAATTGCTAACATGATTCGGACAGACTTAAGCATCGCTATGGGTGAGAAGGTCTCATCGTAGTCAATCCCTTGAACTTGTCGAAACCCCTTTGCGACAAGTCGAGCTTTGTAGACAGTAACGTTACCGTCGGCGTCAGTCTTCTTCTTAAAGATCCACTTGTTTTCTATTGCTTGCCGACCCTCGGGCAAGTCAACCAAAGTCCACACTTTGTTTTCATACATGGATCCCATCTCAGATTTCATGGCTTCCAGCCATTTTGCGGAATCTGGGCTCACCATCGCTTCTTCATAGTTCGTAGGTTCGTCATGATCTAGTAGCATGATTTCCAGAATAGGATTGCCGTACCACTCTGGCGCGGATCTTACTCTGGCTGATCTATGAGGTTCTGTAGTAACTTGTTCTGAAGTTTCATGATCAATATCATTATCTTCCTCACTAATTGGTGTAGGTGCTACAGAAACAAATTTCTGTGATATACTACTTTCCAATAAGGGAGCAGGTACAGTTACCTCATCAAGTTCTACTTTCCTCCCACTCACTTCTTTTGAGAGAAACTCCTTTTCTAGAAAGACTCCGAATTTAGCAACAAAAGTCTTGCCTTCGGATGTGTGATAGAAGGTGTATCCAACAATTTCTTTTGGATATCCTATGAAGACACACTTTTCCGATTTGGGTTCGAGCTTATCAGGTTGAAGCTTTTTCACATAAGCATCACAGCCCCAAACTTTAAGAAACGACAACTTTGGTTTCTTGCTAAACCATAGTTCATAAGGTGTCGTCTCAACGGATTTTGACGGTGTCCTATTTAACGTGAATGCGGCCGTCTCTAGAGCATAACCCCAAAATGATAGCGGTAAATCTGTAAGAGACATCATAGATCGCACCATATCTAGTAAAGTGCGATTACGACGTTCGGACACACCATTGCGCTGTGGTGTTCCGGGTGGCGTGAGTTGCGAAACTATTCCGCATTGTTTCAAATGTAGACCAAACTCGTAACTCAAATATTCTCCTCCACGATCAGATCGTAGAAACTTTATTTTCTTGTTACGATGATTTTCAACTTCACTCTGAAATTCTTTGAATTTTTCAAATGTTTCAGACTTGTGTTTCATTAAGTAGATATACCCATATCTGCTTAAATCATCTGTGAAGGTGAGAAAATAACGATATCCGCCACGAGCCTCAACATTCATCGGACCACATACATCTGTATGTATGATTTCCAACAAATCTGTTGCTCTCTCCATAGTACCGGAGAACGGTGTTTTAGTCATCTTGCCCATGAGGCACGGTTCGCAAGTGCCAAGTGATTCATAATCAAGTGACTCCAAAAGTCCATCAGTATGGAGTTTCTTCATGCGCTTTATACCGATATGACCTAAACGGCAGTGCCACAAATAAGTTGCACTATCGTTATCAACTCTGCATCTTTTGACTTCAACATTATGAATATGTGTATCACTACTATCGAGATTCATCAAAAATAGACCACTCTTCAAAAGTGCATGACCATAAAAGATATTATTCATATAAATAGAACAACCATTATTCTCTGATTTAAATGAATAACCGTCTCGCATCAAACAAGATCCAGATATAATGTTCATGCTCAACGCTGGCACCAAATAACAATTATTTAGGTCTAATACTAATCCCGAAGGTAGATGTAGAGGTAGCGTGCCGACCGCGATCACATCGACTTTGGAACCATTTCCCACGCGCATCGTCACCTCGTCCTTAACCAATCTTCACTTAATTTGTAGTCCCTGTTTCGAGTTGCAAATATTAGCAACAGAACCAGTATCAAATACTCAGGTGCTACTGCGAGCATTAGTAAGGTACACATCAATAACATGTATATCACATATACCTTTGTTCACCTTGCCATCCTTCTTATCCGCCAAATACTTGGGACAGTTCCGCTTCCAGTGACCAGTCTGCTTGCAGTAGAAGCACTCAGTTTCAGGCTTAGGTCCAGACTTGGGTTTCTTCTCTTGAGCAGCAACTTGTTTGCTGTTCTTCTTGAAGTTCCCCTTCTTCTTCCCTTTGCCCTTCTTCTTGAAACTAGTGGTCTTATTGACCATCAACACTTGATGCTCCTTCTTGATTTCTACCTCCGCAGCCTTTAGCATTGCGAAGAGCTCGGGCATAGTCTTATCTATCCCTTGCATATTATAGTTCATCACGAAGCCTTTGTAGCTTGGTGGCAGTGATTGAAGAATTCTGTCAATAACACAATCATCCGGAAGATTAACTCCCAGTTGACTCAAGTGATTGTAATACCCAGACATTCTGAGTATGTGCTCACTGACAGACCCATTCTCTTCCATCTTGCAGCTATAGAACTTATTGGAGACCTCATATCTCTCAATCCGGGCATTCTGTTTGAATATTAACTTCAACTCCTGGAACATCTCATATGCTCCATGGTTCTCAAACCGTCGTTGAAGTCCTGGTTCCAAGCCGTAAAGCATGGCACACTGAACTATCGAGTAGTCATCAGCTGCCAGACGTTCATAACATCTGGTGTTGCTCCAGCAGCAGGCCTGGCACCTAGCGGTGCATCCAGGACGTAATTCTTCTGTGCAGCAATGAGGATAATCCTCAAGTTACGGACCCAGTCCGTGTAATTGCTACCATCATATTTCAACTTTGCTTTCTCAAGGAACGCATTAAAATTCAACGGAACAACATCATGAGCCATCTATCTACAATCAATCATAAACAAGCAAGATACTATCAGGGACTAAGTTCATGATAAATTTAAGTTCAATTAATCATATTACTTAAGAACTCCCACTTAGATAGACATCTCTCTAATCCTCTAAGTGATCACGTGATCCAAATCAACTAAACCATGTCCGATCATCACGTGAGATGGAGTAGTTTCAATGGTGAACATCATTATGTTGATCATATCTACTATATGATTCACGCTCGACCTTTCGGTCTCCGTGTTCCGAGGTCATATCTTATATGCATAGCTCGTCAAGTATAACCTGAGTATTCCGCGTGTGCAACTGTTTTGCACCCGTTGTATTTGAACGTAGAGCCTATCACACCCGATCATCACGTGGTGTCTCAGCACGAAGAACTTTCGCAACGATGCATACTCAGGGAGAACACTTCTTGATAATTAGTGAGAGATCATCTTATAATGCTACCGTCAATCAAAGCAAGATAAGATGCATAAAAGATAAACATCACATGCAATCAATATAAGTGATATGATATGGCCATCATCATCTTGTGCTTGTGATCTCCATCTCCGCAGCACTGTCATGATCACCATCGTCACCGGCGCGACACCTTGATCTCCATCGTAGCATCGTTGTCGTCTCGCCAATCTTATGCTTCTACGACTATCGCTACCGCTTAGTGATAAAGTAAAGCATTACAGGGCGATTGCATTGCATACAATAAAGCGACAACCATACGGCTCCTGCCGGTTGCCGATAGCTCGGTTACAAAACATGATCATCTCATACAATAAAATTTAGCATCATGTCTTGACCATATCACATCACAACATGCCCTGCAAAAACAAGTTAGACGTCCTCTACTTTGTTTGTTGCAAATTTTACGTGGCTGCTACGGGCTGAAGCAAGAACCAATCTCACCTACGCATCAAAACCACAACGATACTTCGTCAAATAGACTCCGTTTTAACCTTCCCAAGGACCGGGCGTAGCCATACTCGGTTCAACTAAAGTTAGTGAGACAGTCTCCCGCAAGCCATCTGTGTGCAAAGCACGTCGAGGGAACCGGTCTCGCGTAAGCGTACGCGTAAGGTTGGTCCGGGTCGTCTCATCCAACAATACCGCTGACCCAAAGTATGACATGCTGGTAGGCAGTATGACTTGTATCGTCCACAACTCACTTGTGTTCTACTCGTGCAAATAACATCAAACCATAAAAACCTAGGCTCGGATACCACTGTTGGGGAACGTAGTAATTTCAAAATTTTCTTACACACACGCAAGATCATGGTGATGCATAGCAACGAGAGGGGAGAGTGTTGTCTACGTACCCTCGTAGACCGAAGCGGAAGCGTTGACGCAACGTAGAGGAAGTAGTCGTACGTCTTCCCGATCCGACCGATCCAAGCACCGTTACTCCGGCACCTCCGAGTTCTTCGCACACGTTCAGCTCGATGACGCACCCCTAGCTCCGATCCAGCAAAGCTTCGGGGAGGAGTTCCGTCAGCACGACGGCGTGGTGACAATCTTGATGTTCTACCGGCGCAGGGCTTCGCCTAAGCACTGCAACGATATATTCGTGGTGGAATATGGTGGAGGGGGGCACCGCACACGGCTAAGGAACGATCACGAAGATCAACTTGTGTGTCTATGGGGTGCCCCCTGCCCCCGTATATAAAGGAGCAAGGGAGGGAGGAGGCCGGCCCTAGGTTTGGCGCGCCAAGGGGAGTCCTACTCCCACCGGGAGTAGGATTCCCCCTTTCCTAGTCCAACTAGGAGTCCTTCCATGTAGGGGGAGTAGGAGAGAAGGAAAGGGAAAAGAGAAGGAGAAGGAAGGAAGGGGGAGCCCCCTTCCCTAGTCCAATTCGGACTAGAGCAAGGGGAGGGGCGCGGCCACCTTTTGGCCCTTTCTCTCCTTTTCCCGTATGGCCCAATGAGGCCCAATACGAATTCCCGTAACTCTCCGGTACTTCGAAAAATACTCGAATCACTCGGAACCTTTCCGAACTCCGAATATAGTCGTCCAATATATCGATCTTTACGTCTCGACCATTTCGAGACTCCTCGTCATATCCCCGATCTCATCCGGGACTCCGAACTCCTTCGGTACATCAAAATGCATAAACTCATAATAACTGTCATCGTAACCTTAAGCGTGCGGACCCTACGGTTCGAGAACAATGTAGACATGACCGAGTCACGTCTCCGGTCAATAACCAATAGCGGGACCTGGATGCCCATATTGGCTCCTACATATTCTACGAAGATCTTTATCGGTCAGACCGCATAACAACATACGTTGTTCCCTTTGTCCATCGGTATGTTACTTGCCCGAGATTCGATCGTCGGTATCCAATACCTAGTTCAATCTCGTTACCGGCAAGTCTCTTTACTCGTTCCGTAATACATCATCCCGTAACTAACTCATTAGTTGCAATGCTTGCAAGGCTTAAGTGATGTGCATTACCGAGAGGGCCCAGAGATACCTCTCCGACGATCGGAGTGACAAATCCTAATCTCGAAATATGCCAACCCAACATCTACCTTTGGTGACACCTGTAGTACTCCTTTATAATCACCCAGTTACATTGTGACGTTTGGTAGCACCCAAAGTGTTCCTCCGGCAAACGGGAGTTGCATAATCTCATAGTCAAAGGAACATGTATAAGTCATGAGGAAAGCAATAACAACAGACTAAACGATCGGGTGCTAAGCTAATGGAATGGGTCATGTCAATCAGATCATTCAACTAATGATGTGACCTCGTTAATCAAATAACAACTCTTTGTTCATGGTTAGGAAACATAACCATCTTTGATTAACGAGCTAGTCAAGTAGAGGCATACTAGTGACACTCTGTTTGTCTATGTATTCACACATGTATTATGTTTCCGGTTAATACAATTCTAGCATGAATAATAAACATTAATCATGAAATAAGGAAATAAATAATAACTTTATTATTGCCTCTAGGGCATATTTCCTTCAAAAGGTGCTAACAAAATATGCAAGCTCCAGCGATCCATCTATGGACTGGTGCAAGCATCTCGGAGTTGGATATACGCTTTGATAAGTTGATCAAAGCATATAGTTTTATACAGACTTGCGGTGAAGCCTGTATTTACAAGAAAGTGAGTGGGAGCACTACAACATTTTTGATATGTATATGTGTATGACATATTGTTGATTGAAAATAATGTAGAATTATTCTGCAAGGCATAAAGGAGTGTTTGAAAGGAGTTTCTCAAAGTAAGACCTCAGTGAAGCTACTTACATATTGAGCATCAAGATCTATAGAGATAGATCAAGACGCTTGATAAGTTTTTTCAATGAGTACATACCTTGACAAGATTTTGAAGTAGTTCAAAATGGAACAGTCAAAGAAAGAGTTCTTGCCTGTGTTACAAGGTGTGTAATTGAGTAAGACTCAAAGCCCGACCACAACAGAAGATAGAAAGAGAATGAAAGTCATTCCCTATGCCTTGGCCATAGGTTCTATAAAGTATGCCATGCTGTGTACCAGATCTATTGTATACCCTACACTGATTTTAGCAAGGGAGAACAATAGTGATCTAGGAGTAGATCACTGGACAGTGGTCAAAATTATCCTTAGTGGAATAAGGATATGTTTCTCGATTATGGAGGTGACAAAAGGTTCGTCCTAAAGGGTTACGTCGATGCAAGTTTTGACGCTGATCCAGATGACTATAAGTCTCAATCTGGATACATATTGAAAGTGGGAGAAATTAGCTAGAGTAGCTCCGTGCAGAGCATTATTGACATAGAAATTTGCAAAATACATATGGATCTGAATGTAGCAGACCCGTTGACTAAAATTCTCTCACAAGCAAAACATGATCACACCTTAGTACTCTTTGGGTGTTAATCACATAGCGATGTGAACTAGATTATTGACTCTAGTAAACCCTTTGGGTGTTGGTCACATGACGATGTGAACTATGGGTGTTAATCACATGGTGATGTGAACTATTGGTGTTAACTCACATGGTGATATGAACTAGATTATTGACTCTAGTGCAAGTGGGAGACTGAAGGAAATATGCCCTAGAGGCAATAATAAAATTATTATTTATTTCCTTATATCATGATAAATGTTTATTATTCATGCTAGAATTGTATTAATCGGAAACATAATACTTGTGTGAATACATAGACAAACATATTGTCACTAGTATGCCTCTACTTGACTAGCTCGTTAATCAAAGATGGTTATGTTTCCTAACCATAGACATGTGTTGTCATTTGATTAAACGGGATCACATCATTAGGAGAATGATGTGATTGACATGACCCATTCCATTAACTTAGCACCCGATCGTTTAGTATGTTGCTATTGCTTTCTTCATGACTTATACATGTTCCTATGACTATGAGATTATGCAACTCCCGTTTGCCGGAGGAACACCTTGTGTGCTACCAAACGTCACAACGTAACTGGGTGATTATAAAGGAGCTCTACAGGTGTCTCCAAAGGTACATGTTGGATTGGCGTATTTCGAGATTAGGATTTATCACTCCGATTGTCGGAGAGGTATCTCTGGGCCCACTCGGTAATGCACATCACTTAAGCCTTGCAAGCATTGCAACTAATGAGTTAGTTGTGGGATGATGTATTACGGAACGAGTAAAGAGACTTGCCGGTAACGAGATTGAACTAGGT
This sequence comes from Aegilops umbellulata, assembly GCA_032464435.1. Lineage (NCBI taxonomy): Eukaryota > Viridiplantae > Streptophyta > Magnoliopsida > Poales > Poaceae > Aegilops > Aegilops umbellulata. The sequence continues at coordinate 492,150,455 of CP136060.1, read as the reverse complement.
ATTGAGATACCGACGATTGAATCTCGGGCAAGTAACTTACCGATGACAAAGGGAACAATGTATGTTGTTATGCGGTCTGACCGATAAAGATCTTCATAGAATATGTGGGAGCCAATATGAGCATCCAGGTTCCGCTATTGGTTATTGACCGGAGACGTGTCTCGGTCATGTCTACATAATTCTCGAACCCGTAGGGTCCGCACGCTTAACGTTTAGATGACAGTTATATTATGAGTTTATGAGTTTTGATGTACCGAAGGAGTTCGGAGTCCCGGATGAGATCGGGGACATGAGGAGGAGTCTCGAAATGGTCGAGACGTAAAGATCGATATATTGGACGACTATATTCGGAGTACCGGAGAGTTACGGGAATACGTATTGGGTCTTATTGGGCCATACGGGAAAGAAGGAAAAGGGCCTCAATGGTGGCCGCACCCCTCCCCTTGGTTTGGTCCGAATTGGACTAGGGAAGGGGGCGCCCCCTTCCTTCCTTCTCCTTTTCCCTTCCTCTTTTCCTATTCCATATGGGAGGTGGAATCCTACTAGGACTAGGGAGTCCTAGTAGGACTCCACACTTGGTGCGCCCCCTCCTAGGGCCGGCCTCCTCCTCCCTTGCTCCTTTATATACGGGGGCAGGGGGCACCCCAATGACACAACAATTGATCCTTGAGATCTATTAGCCGTGTGCGGTGCCCCCCTCCACCATAATCCTCGATAATATTGTAGCAGTGCTTAGGCGAAGCCCTGCGACGGTAGAACATCAAGATCGTCACCACGCCGTCCTGCTGACAGAACTCATCCCCGACACTTTGCTGGATCGGAGTCCGGGGATCGTCATCGAGCTGAACATGTGCAAGAACTCGGAGGTGCCGTAGTTTCGGTGCTTGATCGGTCGGGCCGTGAAGACGTACGACTACATCAACCGCGTTGTTATAATGCTTCCGCTTTCGGTCTACGAGGGTACGTGGACAACACTCTCCCCTCTCGTTGCTATGCATCACCATGATCTTGCGTGTGCGTAGGATTTTTTTTGAAATTACCACATTCCCCAACATTTCTATGGGTTGGAAGTCTCAGCATCTTCCCATGCTCCCTTGTCGGCCACCTCACCATGCAAATCGCTGCCAAACGGCTCCGCCTTCCATTGCAAACTCGTTCATGTTCCTGTGCCGCCAACCCGCCTAAGCTTGATGTGTCCCACCCAACTACCGCCATGGCCACATCGCAGGAGTACACCGCGAACGTCCCTCTATTGCTTGGGCATCGCCGCTATGGAAAGAGCCCTTGCTCTTGAAGATCAAAATTTTGTTTGGCAATTATTGAGGGATCACCTACCATTTGGGAAGGAGGTGATCAAGAGAGACAACCCGGGGAATGGGCTATGCCCTCTGTGTGAGGTCTCGGAGACAGGGACCCACATCATCTTCTCTTTCATGATAGCAAGGTTTCTTTAGAGTTTTGTCTATGAGGCTCTAGGGCCTGACTGGGTTCATTCAAAACAGAGCCAACCAGATCGGTAGGAGGAGACGCCTCTTCTGGCTTGTGTTGACGGCATTAGCTTGGACTCTGTGGATGATGTGTAATAAGAAGGTGATTGAGAGGGTCTTTCTTCAACTGGTCTTTGACTCGATCTAGGTAGCGCGACCGCGAGTGGCCGGGACTGATGATGGACGTGATGCATGATGCCGCTCGCCACCTTACCTTGCAGCGGGCCCCCTGAGACCGAGGCCACTTGGTGGCCTTTTTATTCTTTTATGCTTTTCCTTTGGTGTGTTTGTGTTGTTGCCCCAGCAGAATATTCTATTTCGGTGCACTTAAAACTCTTGTATGGAAGAGGTGGTGTGGCTTTAATTGTAAAATGGGGCGAAAGCCTATTTCGAGGGAATGTGACCGCCCAGACCTCCTCTTTTCCCAAGGCTAGCAGAATGGGGATGTTGCTGCATGCAACTTTAAGGTCAATGACCATGGTTCTGATGTGGGATACTATCTAGTTGATCCCATCTATCCTACATGCAGTGGCGGAGCTACAACAAATAAATTGGGCAGGCCAAAAAATTTGATTCTAAACCATACAGTTAAGTAGGCGTTAGTCAGGGAAAGTAACCACATCATGTAGAAAAGAGATACAGCCCACGAGGAAGGAGACATGCACTACCATGTTGGTCTGCTACTAGATTAAGCTATTACATGTACAAAAGCATAATATAATTTTTCTATGGAGCTAGGCGGGCCACGGCCTGGTACTGGTCAATATTTGTGAAGATATTCTCGACCCCCAATGTAAGAATAGTGACCACTTTGCCAAGGACCAAGAAGCTTAGCAGAAAGATATCAGACTTCTGGTGTGTTGAAAGTTTGGTTTCCAATTGTCCGGGGTCCTGCTACTTCTGAAAATATATTTAATCATATGTAATTTGTTGGAAAAAGATGATTATACTGTATATTTCCAAAGACGCAATATTAATGAAGATACTCGTTTGTGTATGAGACTAAACTGTTACATAAAAGTTTATACTTGTACATGAGACTAAATCAGTATAAGAAAGTTTATATTGTGACCTTGCTAGTAGTTTGTATGTGATGTTAGATCAATATGTGAGGTCAGCATCCATATAATCAATCATTTGTATTAGATGTACAAACGTGAGAAATTTTTATATATGTCGTGGACTTGATAATAATTAGGTTTCACTTGTGCAATAGCTACATAGTGATCTTTTGGATGGGACGGACAAATAAATTTGTTTAAGTAAACTTTCCTCCTTAATAGGAAGAAAACATAATGGTAAGTGTATTTGTCTTACTTTGTCAAAATCTTGTTTCCTCTCATTACTTTATCCATTCTAAAATACATGGCACATTAGAATCGAAGAGTCTCTGAGATGTAAACTTCATTATTTGGTAAATTATTTTATTACTAAAGGGTAGAGAAGTTTCCCTATAATTTTTTGTAATCCATTATTTATTTTTGAAATGCACAAGTTGTATTTTACCTATATACTTGATAACTCTCTTCCCATTATACTAATTCTTCAATCAAGTTGCTCTAAGCTACCACTCACTTCCATCTATTTGTCATGTAACATGACCAAACTTATCAATAAAAATAACATGACCAAGATGACATGGATAATGTAGTTTTAACATCTGAATTCATTCCATGCTGTCTTAAATTTCAAAGAATTAGAAACAACATAATTTGAACAAAAGTGTATTAAAAAACCATTCACCAAAAAATATAGAAACTCATGAGCCGTAGATATTTTCTATGAGAGTAAAAAACATACATTTGGTCTAAAAAGTTATACCAAAAAAGCTTTTCCTTACGAAATTTGGGTGATTTTTCACCAAAATCATGTATGATTGCTAATAAATTAAATTAAACTATTTTTAAAATTATCTTGATAAAAGGGTTGTAGATCTGCGTTGTGGATAATGATGAGGAATAAATTCTCCTGACAATGTTGATCTTAATATTTCTATAGTTGTATCAACCTCTGATTTGTGCAAGAACATGCCCTAGTTACTACCAATCAAGCCTTCAGCTCCATGCACATCTTGTGCTTGATCTATTTCTTTTGCTAGTGTTGGCTAACTATGCCCAGATGCTATGGGTGATCATGCCATCACTTTTGATTTCAATTAAAAAAATCTAGTCGATTTCACCTGACATGTTGTGTCAGGAAGACATCGCAACAAAGGTGAGAGACACTTTGTCCAACTATCGCCGAAAACTGTTCATGTCACATTGTCATGGACATGTAGCCAAGCATTGAGACAACTCTTCAAGCAAGCACCAATAAGCTAATTAAGTACTAATCCACATTTTGGCATAGCTAGTCGGAATCCAATCTTTGACTATGTGCCACATGTGATGAATCATTGAGTGAGTTGGGCCTAACTAGTTGCACCGGATAACCCACTTCTATACTCCGAACTACAGTCCGAACGGTCAACGGAATCCTCATGTGCTGAGGTTTGACTAAAGAAATAAGGACCGGCCTTGTGAAGCGTGTAGAGTATGTGTTGTCTGGGTGACATAGTATGTTAAGGTTGAAGGGTGGTTGTTATATGTAATTTAGAAAAAGTTATTTCTCAATCATTTTAAATGTAACCAAACTTATAACATAGATCTATTTTAGGAAACTTATAATATAAAGCTGGTTACAATATGTTTATGTAGTAGTTAGCTAGTTATGCAGCTTGTACTTTGCTTTCATTGTTTATCAATATATATACTACTAGATAGTGTATGCATAACTTTGAATATTGACCGTTGGTTGAAGCCAATCCGATGAAAAATAGGTTGCAAATTCTAGCACTATTGGTCATTGGATATCCATGGTTGAGCATAATCTCTAGGCACAAATCTCACAATACAAGCACTAATCCTTTATTCAAGGATCCTTCCATACTTTAGTTGTTTAAAAACATTGCAACATTGCTTTAAATGAATTACCTTTCTTGACTTTATAATTTACAAAAATGCACAGTATGCATAAGCTTCCTTTATTCTAGGATCTTCCATACTTTAATTATCTAAAAACATTGCAACGCTGCTTTAAATGAATACCTTTTGTTGACTTTATAATTTACAATGCACAATATGCACAAGCTTCGAAACACAACCACTTCTCCTTTGCTCTATAATCATCCGTCCTTTCATTATCCAAACCTTTTTCTTATTCATTTTTAGTGTATCATTTACAACGCACAATATGCACAAACCTCATCACGAACACTTCTTATTAGTTCTAGACTCTTCCATACTTTAGTTCTTCCACTTTTGTCCTCTTCTAAAATAATTGTAATTCATTTTTACTTTATGATTTATTTTTTGTCAAGGCTTATCACAACAATAGCTACTCAAAATTGCAATACTAGATACCTAATGACAAATGTGTTGCATATATTTCACATGAGTTTCGTGTAGTATTATGCCATGCAGTCTTCAAATGTTTTCATAATGATTTTCAATAGGATAAACTACGAAAACTATATGTACATCTACGCCATGCATATATGACTCTCAATTTACATGTTTACCTCTATTATAATGTGGTATGTCGATAGTAATTCATAAAAAAATGCGATCAATTCATACGATAAAAAAATGTTATCTATATAAGCTACGTACATTGCCCATGTACCTTACTAGTATGGGCTTAAAGAGGCAATTAACATCAATGATTTCGGAGCTAGAACAGGAAGTACGTGAGGAAAAGGTAAAGTCGTGGGTGGCCGGTCAGTTGGTGGGTGTGAACCCCAATCAACGGTTAACCTATGACCACGGTTGGTCAACCAGCAAATTGGTTTTTAGCTCCAGATTCACGCGAGCCACTTCTCTCAGCACTCTGAACACGATAGATCAAGTTGGTATTGGTATAATAGGACCTGGCAAGATCCTCAGCTCTTGGTTTTAATAACACAGATTCCAAGTCTTCGCTGGATGGAGTCGTCCAAGTGCGTGACATTTTTTTAGAGGAAGTGATAAGAAAATAGGCAGTTTTTCGATTAAATTAATCCATGAATAAATCATGAGCATGACATGTACAACATTGATAACACACGGATTACGATCTAACAGAGCATGTACTACGCATATAGTAGAAACATCTATCGCTAGTACTGCTACAACAGAAAGAAACACGAGAGGGATAAACGATGTGTACCCTCCAATCGGCCACGCAGCGGTGTTGGCGGTGGCAGTAGCCGCGGCATCCTCGATGGCCTTCTTGTCGGCCTCGGCCTTCTCAGCGGCGGCACGGTCGGCGTCGGTCGACATGGTGATGCGGACGTAGATGAACAGAAGCGAGCAGTCGCGTAGTCGCTACCCAAAAACCTAATCGCCCCTCTCCCGTACAGGATTCGGAGAGTCGAGGTTTCGGAGGCCTGCTCTCCCGTCAACCGTGTACGCGGTGAACGGGACGGAGTCGCCGGCGGCAGCAGCAATAGAGGAACGACGTGGGCGTGGAGGCGGAGATGCGTTCTGTTTCGTGGTGGCTAGGGTTGGCAGCGCCCCACATATATATGTGAGGCTGCGCGTGGAGAGACGTGGGCTGAACCCACGTCCAAGTCGATAGCCCCCGATCCGACGTCTCAGATCGTGGCCCCACCTGTCAAAGACTCTCCGTTCCTGACCAGCAAAAAGAAGCGCATAGGAGTGAGCTCGGCTCGGCTCAATCCCGCAACCCGCGGCGCGTCGTGACGAGGCGTGGCGAGCGGAGGAGGAGGAGTGCGCGAGGGCCTAATCTCTTCTCAAGCTCCAATAGCATGAGGAAGAGACTCCCTTATAAACCACTCCAACTCTCCTTCCACTTCCGGGGTGGGACTAAACTTCCCACCACCTTGTCATGCCACCTACGTGGGCCATTAGTGATCAAATCGGAAATTATTATATGGGCTCTAGGCCCATCTCATATTTCAACAATCCCTCACCAGATCTCAGGGCCCCACTTCGTCCTTTGTTCCAAACGCTATTTTGATATACCAGCATTTCAGTGGAGACCGATTAAGGTTGAGCTCCACCTTGACCAAGTAGTTACACTCCTTCACAACTGAACAATGGACTCTGCCTTGAATTGTCAGTTTGGCGTCAAGAAGTTTCACCACAAGTCTCACTGATTCGAGGCTACCGAAGGCCGACCCCTCGGGTGGAGCATATTAGTCACACTCCTGGCCTGTTCATGAGCTTGCTAGAGATCACCCCAATCTCATAGACTGTGACCAGCAGTCGGGCTCATATAGGTGTGTTCCTCCAAAGATCGCTCTGTAGGACAGCATCTTGCTTATGCATATAGCCTTGGAACACATTAAGACAGTAGTCATCCTTCCATACAAATTTCCGAGAGTATTGCATCTCCAACGGAGTGGGTTAGTAAAGTTAATCTCCTCAGTTCACCACTGGCTTGTTTTCCCAGGTCCTACTTCACGGGATCTCTGATCACATAGGTTGGGTTACTACCATGGCAACTCATGTGGGTCTCATACCCATCTCCCTTGATGCGTTATATATCACAACCCGTGATAGCCCTTTAGTAAAGGGATCTGCCAGATTCTTAGCCGTTTGAATATAATCCAACGCTATCACTCCGAAGTTCCCCATCAGTATGGACCCGTGACCTGTGGCCTGGTAAGAAGAAAACAATGAAATGTCAGCACACACATGAACACCTGCACCTGTGTCGACCCGCTAATCGGTCGACGACCAAACTGAAAATACAGCAAATAAATTATCGTACCCAGATGCACCACTCTCATTGTTGCTCACAATCACATTGACAGACTTGGAGTCCCGCCCTTGCTTCTTATACTTGTTTGGGCACTTGTTGGCCCAATGTTCAAGCGAACCACAAGTAAAGCAGCCCTCATCCTTCTTGTTGTTCTTGAAGGTCTTCTTACCCTTCTTCTTAAAGTCGGTACTCTGTTGGACACCGTTCTTTCCCTTGGGCTTGTGGGAATTGGAGTTCTTCTGATGCACCATATTGGCCACAGAAGTTCCTTCGACCCCTTTTCCGTGCGAGTCCTTTGCCCTTGAATTCTGCTCAACACTCAGATGGCCAATGACATCCTCCACAGAGAATTCACGCCTCTGATGTTTCAGAGTGGTGGCAAAGTTCCTCCAGGAATTGGGAAGCTTAGCGATTATGCAGCCCGCGACAAACTTGCCCGGTAACTCGCACTTAAGAAGCTCAAGCTCCTGAACAATGCATATTATCTCATGAGCCTGTTCCAATACAGGACGGTTTTCAACCATCTTGTAATCATGGAACTGCTCTATAATATACATCTCGCTCCCTGCATGGGCAACCCTTAAAGTACGTCCCCGTAAACGGGGACGGTTTCAGTGCAGCAGCAAAACCAGAATTCAAAAAACTCCTACACATATTAGGTTTTTGGATTGATAAGAAAATAGGCAGTTTTTTGATTAAATTAATCCATGAATAAATCATGAGCATGACATGGACAGCATTGATAACACACTGATTATGATCTAACAGAGCATGTACTACGCATATAGTAGAAACATCTATCGCTAGTACTGCTACAACAGAAAGAAACACGAGAGGGATAAACGATGTGTACCCTCCAATCGGCCACGTGGCGGTGTTGGCGGTGGCAGTAGCTGTGGCATCCTCGGCGGCCTTCTTGTCGGCCTCGGCCTTCTCAGCGGCGGCACGGTCGGCGTCGGTCGACATGGTGATGCGGACGTAGATGAACAGAAGCGAGCAGCCGCGTAGTCGCTACCCAAAAACCTAATCGCCCCTCTCCCGTACAGGATCCAGAGAGGCGGGGTTTCGGAGGCCTGCTCTCCCGTCAACCGTGTACGCGGTGAACGGGATGGAGTCGTCGGCGGCAGCAGCAGCAGAGGAATGACGTGGGCGTGGAGGCGGAGATGCGTTCTATTTCGTTGTGGCTAGGGTTGGCAGCGCCCCACATATATATGTGCGGCTGCGCGTGGAGAGACGTGGGCTGAACCCACGTCAAAGTCGATAGCCCACAATCCGACGTCTGAGATCGTGGCCCGACCTGTCAAAGACTCTCCATTCCTGACCGGCAAAAAGAAGTGCATAGGAGTGAGCTCGGCTTGGCTCAATCCCGCAACCCGCGGCGCGTCGTGACGAGGCGTGGCGTGGCGAGGCGAGCGGAGGAGGAGGAGTGCGCGAGGGCCTAATCTCTTCTCAAGCTCCAATAGCATGAGGAAGAGACTCCCTTATAAACCACTCCAACTCTCCTTCCACTTCCGGGGTGGGACTAAACTTCCCACCACCTTGTCATGCCACCTACGTGGGCCATTAGTTATCAAATCTGAAATTATTATATGGGCTCTAGGCCCATCTCATATTTCAACAATCCCTCACCAGATCTCAGGGCCCCACTTCGTCCTTTGTTCCAAATGCTATTTTGATATACCAGCATTTCAGTGGACACCGATTAAGGTTGAGCTCCACCTTGACCAAGTAGTTACACTCCTTCACAACTGAACAATGGATTCTGCCTTGAATTGTCAGTTTGGCGTCAAGAAGTTTCACCACAAGTCTCACTGATTCGAGGCTACCGAAGGCCGACCCCTCGGGTGGAGCATATTAGTCACACTCCTGGCCTGTTCATGAGCTTGCTAGAGATCACCCCAATCTCATAGACTGTGACCAGCAGTCGGGCTCATATAGGTGTGTTCCTCCAAAGATCGCTCTGTAGGACAGCATCTTGCTTATGCATATAGCCTTGGAACACATTAAGACAGTAGTCATCCTTCCATACAAATTTCCGAGAGTATTGCATCTCCAACGGAGTGGGTTAGTAAAGTTAATCTCCTCAGTTCACCACTGGCTTGTTTTCCCAGGTCCTACTTCACGGGATCTCCGATCACATAGGTTGGGTTACTACCATGGCAACTCATGTGGGTCTCATACCCATCTCCCTTGATGCGTTATATATCACAACCCGTGATAGCCCTTTAGTAAAGGGATCTGCCAGATTCTTAGCCGTTTGAATATAATCCAACGCTATCACTCCGAAGTTCCTCAATTTTCTGACAGCTTTCAATCTCATTCTTATGTGTTTGTTGGACTTCATGTTGTCCTTTGAACTCTTCACCTTGACAATAACTGTTTGATTGTCACAGTTCATATGGATGGCCGGAACCGGCTTCTCAACCACTGGCAAGACCATCAACAGATCTCGAAGCCATTCTGCTTCGCCACCCGATGTGTCTAATGCTGTTAATTCTGCTTCCATTGTCGATCTTGTTAGGATCGTTTGCTTGCAAGACTTCCAGGAAACAGCACCACCTCCAAGAGTAAATATATACCCAGGTGTGGCCTTCATCTCATCAGCATCAGAGATCCAATTCGCATCACTATACCCTTCAAGTACCAACGGGTATCCGGTATAGTGAAGTCCATAGTTCATAGTACCTTTCAGATAGCGCATAACTCTCTCAAGAGCACGCCAATGTACATCACCCGGTTTGGAAACAAATCGGCTCAGTTTGCTAATAGCAAATGCGATGTCGGGCCTCGTTGCGCTCGCTAGATACTGGAGTGAACCAACAATCTGAGAGTATCTCAATTGATCTATAGCTGTGCCTTTAGACTTTCGAATCAGCACACTAGGATCATATGGTGTTTGAGATGGTTTGCAGTCCGAATATCCAAAACGACTCAACACCTTCTCAACATAATGGGATTGCAGAAGTGTAATCCCACCCTCATCATCTCTCAATAGCTTGATGTTCAGGATAACATCAGCCACTCCAAGGTCCTTCATCTCAAAGTTCTGAGATAGGAAAGACTTAACCTCCTCGATCAACTTGAGGTTAGTCCCGAATATCAGTATGTCATCAACATACAAACATAGTATAACTCCTTCGCCCCCACCATAGCGATAGTATACACATTTGTCGGCCTCATTAACAACAAAACCAACAGATGTCAACGTTTCATTAAACTTGTCATGCCATTGCTTAGGCGCTTGTCTCAGGCCATACAAAGATTTCACCAACTTACACACCTTTCCTTCCTGACCATCCATCACAAAGCCATCAGGATGTTGCATATAGATTTCCTCCTTTAGCTCTCCGTTCAGGAAAGATGTCTTAACATCCATCTGATGAATGAGAAGACCATGTGAGGCCGCCAACGAGAGTAATACTCGAATGGTGGTCAGTCTGGCCACAGGTGAATAGGTGTCGAAGAAATCTTCTTCTTCTTTCTGGGCGTAGCCCTTGGCCACAAGCCTAGCCTTGTACTTTTCTATCGTACCGTCGGGCCTAAGCTTCTTCTTAAACACCCACTTGCATCCCAATGGTTTGCAACCATAAGGACGTTCAGTAAGCTCCCAAGTCCCGTTAGCCATGATGGAATCCATCTCGCTACGGACCGCATCCTTCCAGTAATCAGCTTCTGGAGATGCATACGCTTCTGAAATAGAAGTGGGATTATCCTCCACAAGGTATATGAAGAAATCATCACCAAAGGTCTTTACAGTCCTTTGTCTCTTGCCCCTACCAAGGGTTTCCTCATTATCCTCCTCAGATTTTCATCATGTGTTTGATTATAATATTCCATCGGAATGGCAGGTTCAGGAGTCTTCTCAGATTCCTGTCTAGAAGTGCTTTGTACATCTCTCATGGGGAAAATGTCCTCAAAGAATGTAGCATCTTTAGACTCCATAATTATACCAACCTTCAAGTCAGGTACCTCAGATTTCACTACTAGAAATCTATAGCCAACACTATTCATAGCATAGCCCAAATTAACACAGTCCATAGTCTTTGGTCCAAGCTTACGCTTTTTGGGGATCGGCACATTAACTTTCGCCAAGCAGCCCCAGGTATGTAAGTATGAGAGTGTTGTCCTTCTCTTGGTCCACTTCTCGTAAGGAGTGATCTCGTTATCCTTTGTCGGAACTTTATTCAGGACATGACATGATGTCATTATAGCCTCCCCCCACCATGCCTTGGATAAACCCGACGTATCTAACATGGCGTTAACCAAATCAGTTAGAGTACGGTTTTTCCGCTCGGCAACCCCTCTTGACTGGGGTGAGTAGGGAGGCGTCCTCTCGTGAATAATACATGTTCCGCACAAAAGGCATCAAACTCTTTCGAGAAGTACTCTCCACCACGATCTAACTGGACTCGTTTAATGTTCTTTTCGCACAGATTTTCTTTTCGCACAGAAGCACTCACGCCATTCCCCATCAGTATGGACCCGTGACCTGTGGCCTGGTAAGAAGAAAACAATGAATTGTCAGCACACACATGAACACCTGCACCTGTGTCGACCCGCCAATCGGTCGACGACCAAACTAAAAATACAGCAAATAAATTACCGTACTCAGATGCACCATTCTCATTGTTGCTCACAATCATATTGACAGACTTGGAGTCCCGCCCTTGCTTCTTATACTTGTTTGGGCACTTGTTGGCCCAATGTTCAAGCGAACAACAAGTAAAGCAGCCCTCATCCTTCTTGTTCTTCTTGAAGGTCTTCTTACCCTTCTTCTTAAAGTCGGTACTCTGTTGGACACCGTTCTTTCCCTTGGGCTTGTGGGAATTGGAGTTCTTCTGATGCACCATATTGGCCACAGAAGTTCCTTCGACCCCTTTTCCGTGCGAGTCCTTTGCCCTTGAATTCTGCTCAACACTCAGATGGCCAATGACATCCTCCACAGAGAATTCACGCCTCTGATGTTTCAGAGTGGTGGCAAAGTTCCTCCAGGAATTGGGAAGCTTAGCGATTATGCAGCCCGCGACAAACTTGCCCGATAACTCGCACTTAAGAAGCTCAAGCTCCTGAACAATGCATATTATCTCATGAGCCTGTTCCAATACAGGACGGTTTTCAACCATCTTGTAATCGTGGAACTGCTCTATAATATACATCTCGCTCCCTGCATCGGCAGCCCTGAACTTAGATTCGAGCGCCTCCCATAAGTCCTTGGCAGACCGCACATGCAAATATGCATCAACCAGCTTATCTCCAATCACGCTCAGAACTGCCCCGAGGAACACGACAGTGGCCTCCTTAAACGCCTTCTCCTGTTCAGGAGCGATCGTTCCTGTGGGAGTCACACCGGCGACCCAGAACACGTTCATGGTCGTGAGCCATAAGGTGGTTTTAGTCTGCCAACGCTTAAAGTACGTCCCCGTAAACGGGGACGATTTCAGTGCAGCAGCAAAACCAGAATTCAAAAAACTCCTACACATATTAGGTTTTTGGATTGATAAGAAAATAGGCAGTTTTTTGATTAAATTAATCCATGAATAAATCATGAGCATGACATGGACAACATTGATAACACACTGATTATGATGTAACAGAGCATGTACTACGCATATAGTAGAAACATCTATCGCTAGTACTGCTACAACAGAAAGAAACACGAGAGGGATAAACGATGTGTACCCTCCAATCGGCCACGCGGCGGTGTTGGCGGTGGCAGTAGCTGTGGCATCCTCGGCGGCCTTCTTGTCGGCCTCGGCCTTCTCAGCGGCGGCACGGTCGGCGTCGGTCGACATGGTGATGCGGACGTAGATGAACAGAAGCGAGCATCCGCGTAGTCGCTACCCAAAAACCTAATCGCCCCTCTCCCGTACAGGATCCAGAGAGGCGGGGTTTCGGAGGCCTGCTCTCCCGTCAACCGTGTACGCGGTGAATGGGATGGAGTCGCCGGCGGCAGCAGCAGCAGAGGAATGACGTGGGCGTGGAGGCGGAGATGCGTTCTGTTTCGTTGTGGCTAGGGTTGGCAGCGCCCCACATATATATGTGCGGCTGCGCGTGGAGAGACGTGGGCTGAACCCACGTCAAAGTCGATAGCCCACAATCCGACGTCTGAGATCGTGGCCCCACCTGTCAAAGACTCTCCATTCCTGACCGGCAAAAAGAAGCGCATAGGAGTGAGCTCGGCTTGGCTCAATCCCGCAACCCGCGGCGCGTCGTGACGAGGCGTGGCGTGGCGAGGCGAGCGGAGGAGGAGGAGTGCGCGAGGGCCTAATCTCTTCTCAAGCTCCAATAGCATGAGGAAGAGACTCCCTTATAAACCACTCCAACTCTCCTTCCACTTCCGGGGTGGGACTAAACTTCCCACCACCTTGTCATGCCACCTACATGGGCCCTTAGAGATCAAATCTGAAATTATTATATGGGCTCTAGGCCCATCTCATATTTCAACAATCCCTCACCAGATCTCTGGGCCCCACTTCGTCCTTTGTTCCAAATGCTATTTTGATATACCAGCATTTCAGTGGAGACCGATTAAGGTTGAGCTCCACCTTGACCAAGTAGTTACACTCCTTCACAACTGAACAATGGACTATGCCTTGAATTGTCAGTTTGGCGTCAAGAAGTTTCACCACAAGTCTCACTGATACGAGGCTACCGAAGGCCGACCCCTCGGGTGGAGCATATTAGTCACACTCCTGGCCTATTCATGAGCTTGCTAGAGATCACGCCAATCTCATAGACTGTGACCAGCAGTCGAGCTCATATAGGTGTGTTCCTCCAAAGATCGCTCTGTAGGACAGCATCTTGCTTATGCATATAGCCTTGGAACACATTAAGACAGTAGTCATCCTTCCATACAAATTTCCGAGAGTATTGCATCTCCAACGGAGTGGGTTAGTAAAGTTAATCTCCTCAGTTCACCACTGGCTTGTTTTCCCAGGTCCTACTTCACGGGATCTCCGATCACATAGGTTGGGTTACTACCATGGCAACTCATGTGGGTCTCATACCCATCTCCCTTGATGCGTTATATATCACAACCCGTGATAGCCCTTTAGTAAAGGGATCTGCCAGATTCTTAGCCGTTTGAATATAATCCAACGCTATCACTCCGAAGTTCCTCAATTTTCTGACAGCTTTCAATCTCATTCTTATGTGTTTGTTGGACTTCATGTTGTCCTTTGAACTCTTCACCTTGACAATAGCTGTTTGATTGTCACAGTTCATATGGATGGCCGGAACCGGCTTCTCAACCACTGGCAAGTCCATCAACAGATCTCGAAGCCATTCTGCTTCGCCACCCGATGTGTCTAATGCTGTTAATTCTGCTTCCATTGTCGATCTTGTTAGGATCGTTTGCTTGCAAGACTTCCAGGAAACAGCACCACCTCCAAGAGTAAATATATACCCAGGTGTGGCCTTCATCTCATCAGCATCAGAGATCCAATTCGCATCACTATACCCTTCAAGTACCAACGGGTATCCGGTATAGTGAAGTCCATAGTTCATAGTACCTTTCAGATAGCGCATAACTCTCTCAAGAGCACGCCAATGTACATCACCCGGTTTGGAAACAAATTGGCTCAGTTTGCTAATAGCAAATGCGATGTCGGGCCTCGTTGCGCTCGCTAGATACTGGAGTGAACCAACAATCTGAGAGTATCTCAATTGATCTATAGTTGTGCCTTTAGACTTTCGAATCAGCACACTAGGATCATATGGTGTTTGAGATGGTTTGCAGTCCGAATATCCAAAACGACTCAACACCTTCTCAACATAATGGGATTGCAGAAGTGTAATCCCACCCTCATCATATCTCAATAGCTTGATGTTCAGGATAACATCAGCCACTCCAAGGTCCTTCATCTCAAAGTTCTGAGATAGGAAAGACTTAACCTCCTCGATCAACTTGAGGTTAGTCCCGAATTACAGTATGTCATCAACATACAAACATAGTATAACTCCTTCGCCCCCACCATAGCGATAGTATACCCATTTGTCGGCCTCATTAACAACAAAACCAACAGATGTCAACGTTTCATTAAACTTGTCATGCCATTGCTTAGGCGCTTGTCTCAGGCCATACAAAGATTTCACCAACTTACACACCTTTCCTTCCTGACCATCCATCACAAAGCCATCAGGATGTTGCATATAGATTTCCTCCTTTAGCTCTCCGTTCAGGAAAGATGTCTTAACATCCATCTGATGAATAAGAAGACCATGTGAGGCCGCCAACGAGAGTAATACTCGAATGGTGGTCAGTCTGGCCACAGGTGAATAGGTGTCGAAGAAATCTTCTTCTTCTTTCTGGGCGTAGCCCTTGGCCACAAGCCTAGCCTTGTACTTTTCTATCGTACCGTCGGGCCTAAGCTTCTTCTTAAACACCCACTTGCATCCCAATGGTTTGCAACCATAAGGACGTTCAGTAAGCTCCCAAGTCCCGTTAGCCATGATGGAATCCATCTCGCTATGGACCGCATCCTTCCAGTAATCAGCTTCTGGAGATGCATACGCTTCTGAAATAGAAGTGGGATTATCCTCCACAAGGTATATGAAGAAATCATCACCAAAGGTCTTTACAGTCCTTTGTCTCTTGCCCCTACCAAGGGTTTCCTCATTATCCTCCTCAGATTTTCATCATGTGTTTGATTATAATATTCCATCGGAATGGCAGGTTCAGGAGTCTTCTCAGATTCCTGTCTAGAAGTGCTTTGTACATCTCTCATGGGGAAAATGTCCTCAAAGAATGTAGCATCTTTAGACTCCATAATTATACCAACCTTCAAGTCAGGTACCTCAGATTTCACTACTAGAAATCTATAGCCAACACTATTCATAGCATAGCCAAAATTAACACAGTCCATAGTCTTTGGTCCAAGCTTACGCTTTTTGGGGATCGGCACATTAACTTTCGCCAAGCAGCCCCAGGTATGTAAGTATGAGAGTGTTGTCCTTCTCTTGGTCCACTTCTCGTAAGGAGTGATCTCGTTATCCTTTGTCGGAACTTTATTCAGGACATGACATGATGTCATTATAGCCTCCCCCCACCATGCCTTGGATAAACCCGACGTATCTAACATGGCGTTAACCAAATCAGTTAGAGTACGGTTTTTCCGCTCGACAACCCCTTTTGACTGGGGTGATTAGGGAGGCGTCCTCTCGTGAATAATACATGTTCCGCACAAAAGGCATCAAACTCTTTCGAGAAGTACTCTCCACCACGATCTGACTTGACTCGTTTAATTTTCTTTTCGCACAGAAGCACTCACGCCATTCCCCATCAGTATGGACCCGTGACCTGTGGCCTGGTAAGAAGAAAACAATGAAATGTCAGCACACACATGAACACCTGCACCTGTGTCGACCCGCCAATCGGTCGACGACCAAACTGAAAATACAGCAAATAAATTACCATACCCAGATGCACCACTCTCATTGTTGCTCACAATCATATTGACAGACTTGGAGTCCCGCCCTTGCTTCTTATACTTGTTTGGGCACTTGTTGGCCCAATGTTCAAGCGAACCACAATTAAAGCAGCCCTCATCCTTCTTGTTCTTCTTGAAGGTCTTCTTACCCTTCTTCTTAAAGTCGGTACTCTGTTGGACACCGTTCTTTCCCTTGGGCTTGTGGGAATTGGAGTTCTTCTGATGCACCATATTGGCCACAGAAGTTCCTTCGACCCCTTTTCCGTGCGAGTCCTTTGCCCTTGAATTCTGCTCAACACTCAGATGGCCAATGACATCCTCCACAGAGAATTCACGCCTCTGATGTTTCAGAGTGGTGGCAAAGTTCCTCCAGGAATTGGGAAGCTTAGCGATTATGCAGCCCGCGACAAACTTGCCCGGTAACTCGCACTTAAGAAGCTCAAGCTCCTGAACAATGCATATTATCTCATGAGCCTGTTCCAATACAGGACGGTTTTCAACCATCTTGTAATCGTGGAACTGCTCTATAATATACATCTCGCTCCCTGCATCGGCAGCCCTGAACTTAGATTCGAGCGCCTCCCATAAGTCCTTGGCAGACCGCACATGCAAATATGCGTCAACCAGCTTATCTCCAATCACGCTCAGAACTGCCCCGAGGAACACGACAGTGGCCTCCTTAAACGCCTTCTCCTGTTCAGGAGCGATCGTTCCTGTGGGAGTCACACCGGTGACCCAGAACACGTTCATGGCCGTGAGCCATAAGGTGGTTATAGTCTGCCAACGCTTAAAGTACGTCCCCGTAAACGGGGACGGTTTCAGTGCAGCAGCAAAACCAGAATTCAAAAAACTCCTACACATATTAGGTTTTTGGATTGATAAGAAAATAGGCAGTTTTTTGATTAAATTAATCCATGAATAAATCATGTGCATGACATGGACAGCATTGATAACACACTGATTATGATCTAACAGAGCATGTACTACGCATATAGTAGAAACATCTATCGCTAGTACTGCTACAACAGAAAGAAACACGAGAGGGATAAACGATGTGTACCCTCCAATCGGCCACGCGGCGTTGTTGGCGGTGGCAGTAGCCACGGCATCCTCGGCGGCCTTCTTGTCGGCCTCGGCCTTCTCAGCGGCGGCACGGTCGGCGCCGGTCGACATGGTGATGCGGACGTAGATGAACAGAAGCGAGCAGCCGCGTAGTCGCTACCCAAAAACCTAATCGCCCCTCTCCCATACAGGATCCGGAGAGGCGGGGTTTCGGAGGCCTGCTCTCCCGTCAACCGTGTACGCGGTGAACGGGATGGAGTCGCCGGCGGCAGCAGCAGCAGAGGAATGACGTGGGCGTGGAGGCGGAGATGCGTTCCGTTTCGTTGTGGCTAGGGTTGGTAGCGCCCCACATATATATGTGCGGCTGCGCGTGGAGAGACGTGGGCTGAACCCACGTCCAAGTCGATATCCCACGATCCGACGTCTCAGATCGTGGCCCCACCTGTCAAAGACTCTCCATTCCTGACCGGCAAAAAGAAGCGCATAGGAGTGAGCTCGGCTCGGCTCAATCCCGCAACCCGCGGTGCGTCGTGACGAGGCGTGGCGTGGCGAGGCGAGCGGAGGAGGAGGAGTGCGCGAGGGCCTCATCTCTTCTCAAGCTCCAATAGCATGAGGAAGAGACTCCCTTATAAACCACTCCAACTCTCCTTCCACTTCCGGGGTGGGACTAAACTTCCCACCACCTTGTCATGCCACCTACATGGGCCCTTAGAGATCAAATCTGAAATTGTTATATGGGCTCTAGGCCCATCTCATATTTCAACAATCCCTCACCAGATCTCAGGGCCCCACTTCGTCCTTTGTTCCAAACGCTATTTTGATATACCAGCATTTCAGTGGAGACCGATTAAGGTTGAGCTCCACCTTGACCAAGTAGTTACACTCCTTCATAACTGAACAATGGACTATGCCTTGAATTGTCAGTTTGGCGTCAAGAAGTTTCACCACAAGTCTCACTGATATGAGGCTACCGAAGGCCGACCCCTTGGGTGGAGCATATTAGTCACACTCCTGGCCTGTTCATGAGCTTGCTAGAGATCACCCCAATCTCATAGACTGTGACCAGCAGTCGGGCTCATATAGGTGTGTTCCTCCAAAGATCGCTCTGTAGGACAGCATCTTGCTTATGCATATAGCCTTGGAACACATTAAGACAGTAGTCATCCTTCCATACAAATTTCCGAGAGTATTGCATCTCCAACGGAGTGGGTTAGTAAAGTTAATCTCCTCAGTTCACCACTGGCTTGTTTTCCCAGGTCCTACTTAACGGGATCTCCGATCACATAGGTTGGGTTACTACCATGGCAACTCATGTGGGTCTCATACCCATCTCCCTTGATGCGTTATATATCACAACCCGTGATAGCCCTTTAGTAAAGGGATCTGCCAGATTCTTAGCCGTTTGAATATAATCCAACGCTATCACTCCGAAGTTCCTCAATTTTCTGACAGCTTTCAATCTCATTCTTATGTGTTTGTTGGACTTCATGTTGTCCTTTGAACTCTTCACCTTGACAATAGCTGTTTGATTGTCACAGTTCATATGGATGGCCGGAACCGGCTTCTCAACCACTGGCAAGTCCATCAACAGATCTCGAAGCCATTCTGCTTCGCCACCCGATGTGTCTAATGCTGTTAATTCTGCTTCCATTGTCGATCTTGTTAGGATCGTTTGCTTGCAAGACTTCCAGGAAACAGCACCACCTCCAAGAGTAAATATATACCCAGGTGTGGCCTTCATATCATCAGCATCAGAGATCCAATTCGCATCACTATACCCTTCAAGTACCAACGGGTATCCGGTATAGTGAAGTCCATAGTTCATAGTACCTTTCAGATAGCGCATAACTCTCTCAAGAGCACGCCAATGTACATCACCCGGTTTGGAAACAAATCGGCTCAGTTTGCTAATAGCAAATGCGATGTCGGGCCTCGTTGCGCTCGCTAGATACTGGAGTGAACCAACAATCTGAGAGTATCTCAATTGATCTATAGCTGTGCCTTTAGACTTTCGAATCAGCACACTAGGATCATATGGTGTTTGAGATGGTTTGCAGTCCGAATATCCAAAACGACTCAACACCTTCTCAACATAATGGGATTGCAGAAGTGTAATCCCACCCTCATCATCTCTCAATAGCTTGATGTTCAGGATAACATCAGCCACTCCAAGGTCCTTCATCTCAAAGTTCTGAGATAGGAAAGACTTAACCTCCTTGATCAACTTGAGGTTAGTCCCGAATATCAGTATGTCATCAACATACAAACATAGTATAACTCCTTCGCCCCCACCATAGCGATAGTATACACATTTGTCGGCCTCATTAACAACAAAACCAACAGATGTCAACGTTTCATTAAACTTGTCATGCCATTGCTTAGGCGCTTGTCTCAGGCCATACAAAGATTTCACCAACTTACACACCTTTCCTTCCTGACCATCCATCACAAAGCCATCAGCCTATTGCATATAGATTTCCTCCTTTAGCTCTCCGTTCAGGAAAGCTGTCTTAACATCCATCTGATGAATGAGAAGACCATGTGAGGCCGCCAACGAGAGTAATACTCGAATGGTGGTCAGTCTGGCCACAGGTGAATAGGTGTCGAAGAAATCTTCTTCTTCTTTCTGGGCGTAGCCCTTGGCCACAAGCCTAGCCTTGTACTTTTCTATTGTACCATCGGGCCTAAGCTTCTTCTTAAACACCCACTTGCATCCCAATGGTTTGCAACCATAAGGATGTTCAGTAAGCTCCCATGTCCCGTTAGCCATGATGGAATCCATCTCGCTACGGACCGCATCCTTCCAGTAATCAGCTTCTGGAGATGCATACGCTTCTAAAATAGAAGTGGGATTATCCTCCACAAGGTATATGAAGAAATCATCACCAAAGGTCTTTACAGTCCTTTGTCTCTTGCCCCTACCAAGGGTTTCCTCATTATCCTCCTCAGGATTTTCATCATGTGTTTGATTATAATATTCCATCGGAATGGCAGGTTCAGGAGTCTTCTCAGATTCCTGTCTAGAAGTGCTTTGTACATCTCTCATGGCGAAAATGTCCTCAAAGAATGTAGCATCTTTAGACTCCATAATTGTACCGACCTTCATGTCAGGTACCTCAGATTTCACTACTAGAAATCTATAGCCAACACTATTCATAGCATAGCCCAAATTAACACAGTCCACAGTCTTTGGTCCAAGCTTACGCTTTTTGGGGATCGGCACATTAACTTTCGCCAAGCAGCCCCAGGTACGTAAGTACGAGAGTGTTGTCCTTCTCTTGGTCCACTTCTCGTAAGGAGTGATCTCGTTATCCTTTGTCGGAACTTTATTCAGGACATGACATGATGTCATTATAGCCCCCCCCACCATGCCTTGGATAAACCCGACATATCTAACATGGCGTTAACCAAATCAGTTAGAGTACGGTTTTTCCGCTCGGCAACCCTGTTTGACTGGGTGAGTAGGGAGGCGTCCTCTCGTGAATAATACCGTGTTCCGCACAAAAGGCATCAAACTCTTTTGAGAAGTACTCTCCACCACGATCTGACCGGACTCGTTTAATTTTCTTTTCGCACAGAAGCACTCGCGCCATTCCCCATCAGTACGGACCCGTGACCTGTGGCCTGGTAAGAAGAAAACAATGAAATGTCAGCACACACATGAACACCTGCACCTGTGTCAACCCACCAATCGGTGGACGGCCAGACTGAAAATACAGCAAATAAATTACCATACCCAGATGCACCACTCTCATTGTTGTTCACAATCATATTGACAGACTTGGAGTCCTGCCCTTGCTTCTTATACTTGTTTGGGCACTTGTTGGCCCAATGTTCAAGCGAACCACAAATAAAGCAGCCCTCACCCTTCTTGTTCTTCTTGAAGGTCTTCTTACCCTTCTTCTTAAAGTCGGTACTCTGTTGGACACCGTTCTTTCCCTTGGGCTTGTGGGAATTGGAGTTCTTCTGATGCACCATATTGGCCACAGAAGTTCCTTCGACCCCTTTTCCGTGCGAGTCCTTTGCCCTTGAATTCTGCTCAACACTCTGATGGCCAATGCCATCCTCCACAGAGAATTCATGCCTCTGATGTTTCAGAGTGGTGGCAAAGTTCCTCCAGGAATTGGGAAACTTAGCGATTATGCAGCCAGCGACAAACTTGCCCGGTAACTCGCACTTAAGAAGCTCAAGCTCCTTAACAATGCATATTATCTCATGAGCCTGTTCCAATACAGGACGGTTTTCAACCATCTTGTAATCGTGGAACTGCTCTATAATATACATCTCGCTCCCTGCATCGGCAGCCCTGAACTTAGATTCGAGCGCCTCCCATAAGTCCTTGGTAGACCGCACATGCAAATATGCGTCAACCAGCTTATCTCCAATCACGCTCAGAACTGCTCCGAGGAACACGACAGTGGCCTCCTTAAACGCCTTCTCCTGTTCAGGAGCGATCGTTCCTGTGGGAGTCACACCGGCGACCCAGAACACGTTCATGGCCGTGAGCCATAAGGTGGTTATAGTCTGCCAACGCTTAAAGTACGTCCCCGTAAACGGGGACGGTTGCAGTGCAGCAGCAAAACCAGAATTCAAAAAACTCCTACACATATTAGGTTTTTGGATTGATAAGAAAATAGGAAGTTTTTTGATTAAATTAATCCATGAATAAATCATGTGCATGACATGGACAGCATTGATAACACACTGATTATGATCAAACAGAGCATGTACTACGCATATAGTAGAAACATCTATCGCTAGTACTGCTACAACAGAAAGAAACACGAGAGGGATAAACGATGTGTACCCTCCAATCGGCCACGCGGCGGTGTTGGCGGTGGCAGTAGCCACGGCATCCTCGGTGGCCTTCTTGTCGGCCTCGGCCTTCTCAGCGGCGGCACGGTCGGCGCCGGTCGACATGGTGATGCGGACGTAGATGAACAGAAGCGAGCAGCCGCGTAGTCGCTACCCAAAAACCTAATCGCCCCTCTCCCATACAGGATCCGGAGAGGCGGGGTTTCGGAGGCCTGCTCTCCCGTCAACCGTGTACGCGGTGAACGGGATGGAGTCGCCGGCGGCAGCAGCAGCAGAGGAATGACGTGGGCGTGGAGGCGGAGATGCGTTCCGTTTCGTTGTGGCTAGGGTTGGCAGCGCCCCACATATATATGTGCGGCTGCGCGTGGAGAGACGTGGGCTGAACCCACGTCCAAGTCGATAGCCCACGATCCGACGTCTCAGATCGTGGCCCCACCTGTCAAAGACTCTCCATTCCTGACCAGCAAAAAGAAGCGCATAGGAGTGAGCTCGGCTCGGCTCAATCCCGCAACCCGCGATGCGTCGTGACGAGGCGTGGCGTGGCGAGGCGAGCGGAGGAGGAGGAGTGCGCGAGGGCCTCATCTCTTCTCAAGCTCCAATAGCATGAGGAAGAGACTCCCTTATAAACCACTCCAACTCTCCTTCCACTTCCGGGGTGGGACTAAACTTCCCACCACCTTGTCATGCCACCTACATGGGCCCTTAGAGATCAAATCTGAAATTGTTATATGGGCTCTAGGCCCATCTCATATTTCAACAATCCCTCACCAGATCTCAGGGCCCCACTTCGTCCTTTGTTCCAAACGCTATTTTGATATACCAGCATTTCAGTGGAGACCGATTAAGGTTGAGCTCCACCTTGACCAAGTAGTTACACTCCTTCATAACTGAACAATGGACTATGCCTTGAATTGTCAGTTTGGCGTCAAGAAGTTTCACCACAAGTCTCACTGATATGAGGCTACCGAAGGCCGACCCCTTGGGTGGAGCATATTAGTCACACTCCTGGCCTGTTCATGAGCTTGCTAGAGATCACCCCAATCTCATAGACTGTGACCAGCAGTCGGGCTCATATAGGTGTGTTCCTCCAGAGATCGCTCTGTAGGACAGCATCTTGCTTATGCATATAGCCTTGGAACACATTAAGACAGTAGTCATCCTTCCATACAAATTTCCAAGAGTATTGCATCTCCAACGGAGTGGGTTAGTAAAGTTAATCTCCTCAGTTCACCACTGGCTTGTTTTCCCAGGTCCTACTTCACGGGATCTCCAATCACATAGGTTAGGTTACTACCATGGCAACTCATGTGGGTCTCATACCCATCTCCCTTGATGCGTTATATATCACAACCCGTGATAGCCCTTTAGTAAAGGGATCTGCCAGATTCTTAGCCGTTTGAATATAATCCAACACTATCACTCCGAAGTTCCTCAATTTTCTGACAGCTTTCAATATCATTCTTATGTGTTTGTTGGACTTCATGTTGTCCTTTGAACTCTTCACCTTGACAATAACTGTTTGCTTGTCATAGTTCATATGGATGGCCGGAACCGGCTTCTCAACCACTGGCAAGTCCATCAACAGATCTCGAAGCCATTCTGCTTCGCCACCCGATGTGTCTAATGCTGTTAATTCTGCTTCCATTGTCGATCTTGTTAGGATCGTTTGCTTGCAAGACTTCCAGGAAACAGCACCACCTCCAAGAGTAAATATATACCCAGGTGTGGCCTTCATCTCATCAGCATCAGAGATCCAATTCGCATCACTATACCCTTCAAGTACCAACGGGTATCCGGTATAGTGAAGTCCATAGTTCATAGTACCTTTCAGATAGCGCATAAATCTCTCAAGAGCACGCCAATGTACATCACCCGGTTTGGAAACAAATCGGCTCAGTTTGCTAATAGCAAATGCGATGTCGGGCCTCGTTGCGCTCGCTAGATATTGGAGTGAACCAACAATCTGAGAGTATCTCAATTGATCTATAGCTGTGCCTTTAGACTTTCGAATCAGCACACTAGGATCATATGGTGTTTGAGATGGTTTGCAGTCCGAATATCCAAAACGACTCAACACCTTCTCAACATAATGGGATTGCAGAAGTGTGATCCCACCCTCATCATCTCTCAATAGCTTGATGTTCAGGATAACATCAGCCACTCCAAGGTCCTTCATCTCAAAGTTCTGAGATAGGAAAGACTTAACCTCCTCGATCAACTTGAGGTTAGTCCCGAATATCAGTATGTCATTAACATACAAACATAGTATAACTCCTTCGCCCCCACCATAGCGATAGTATACACATTTGTCGGCCTCATTAACAACAAAACCAATAGATGTCAACGTTTCATTAAACTTGTCATGCCATTGCTTAGGCGCTTGTCTCAGGCCATACAAAGATTTCACCAACTTACACACCTTTTCTTCCTGACCATCCATCACAAAGCCATCAGGCTATTGCATATAGATTTCCTCCTTTAGCTCTCCGTTCAGGAAAGCTGTCTTAACATCCATCTGATGAATGAGAAGACCATGTGAGGCCGCCAACGAGAGTAATACTCGAATGGTGGTCAGTCTGGCCACAGGTGAATAGGTGTCGAAGAAATCTTCTTCTTCTTTCTGGGCGTAGCCCTTGGCCACAAGCCTAGCCTTGTACTTTTCTATTGTACCGTCGGGCCTAAGCTTCTTCTTAAACACCCACTTGCATCCCAATGGTTTGCAACCATAAGGATGTTCAGTAAGCTCCCAAGTCCCGTTAGCCATGATGGAATCCATCTCGCTACGGACCGCATCCTTCCAGTAATCAGCTTCTGGAGATGCATACGCTTCTGAAATAGAAGTGGGATTATCCTCCACAAGGTATATGAAGAAATCATCACCAAAGGTCTTTACAGTCCTTTGTCTCTTGCCCCTACCAAGGGTTTCCTCATTATCCTCCTCAGGATTTTCATCATGTGTTTGATTATAATATTCCATCGGAATGGCAGGTTCAGGAGTCTTCTCAGATTCCTGTCTAGAAGTGCTTTGTACATCTCTCATGGGGAAAATGTCCTCAAAGAATGTAGCATCTTTAGACTCCATAATTGTACCGACCTTCATGTCAGGTACCTCAGATTTCACTACTAGAAATCTATAGCCAACACTATTCATAGCATAGCCCAAATTAACACAGTCCACAGTCTTTGGTCCAAGCTTACGCTTTTTGGGGATCGGCACATTAACTTTTGCCAAGCAGCCCCAGGTACGTAAGTATTGTCCTTCTCTTGGTCCACTTCTCGTAAGGAGTGATCTCGTTATCCTTTGTCGGAACTTTATTCAGGACATGACATGATGTCATTATAGCCTCCCCCCACCATGCCTTGGATAAACCCGACGTATCTAACATGGCGTTAACCAAATCAGTTAGAGTACGGTTTTTCCGCTCGGCAACCCCGTTTGACTGGGTGAGTAGGGAGGCGTCCTCTCGTGAATAATACCGTGTTCTGCACAAAAGGCATCAAACTCTTTTGAGAAGTACTCTCCACCACGATCTGACCGGACTCGTTTAATTTTCTTTTCGCACAGAAGCGCTCGCGCCATTCCCCATCAGTACGGACCCGTGACCTGTGGCCTGGTAAGAAGAAAACAATGAAATGTCAGCACACACATGAACAACTGCACCTGTGTCAACCCACCAATCGGTGGACGGCCAAACTGAAAATACAGCAAATAAATTACCGTACCCAGATGCACCACTCTCATTGTTGTTCACAATCATATTGACAGACTTGGAGTCCTGCCCTTGCTTCTTATACTTGTTTGGGCACTTGTTGGCCCAATGTTCAAGCGAACCACAAATAAAGCAGCCCTCACCCTTCTTGTTCTTCTTGAAGGTCTTCTTACCCTTCTTCTTAAAGTCGGTACTCTGTTGGACACCGTTCTTTCCCTTGGGCTTGTGGGAATTGGAGTTCTTCTGATGCACCATATTGGCCACAGAAGTTCCGTCGACCCCTTTTCCGTGCGAGTCCTTTGCTCTTGAATTCTGCTCAACACTCTGATGGCCAATGCCATCCTCCACAGAGAATTCATGCCTCTGATGTTTCAGAGTGGTGGCAAAGTTTCTCCAGGAATTGGGAAACTTAGCGATTATGCAGCCAGCGACAAACTTGCCCGGTAACTCGCACTTAAGAAGCTCAAGCTCCTTAACAATGCATATTATCTCATGAGCCTGTTCCAATACAGGACGGTTTCCAACCATCTTGTAATCGTGGAACTGCTCTATAATATACATCTCGCTCCCTGCATCGGCAGCCCTGAACTTAGATTCGAGCGCCTCCCATAAGTCCTTGGCAGACCGCACATGCAAATATGCGTCAACCAGCTTATCTCCAATCACGCTCAGAACTGCCTCGAGGAACACGACAGTGGCCTCCTTAAACGCCTTCTCCTGTTCAGGAGCGATCGTTCCTGTGGGAGTCACACCGGTGACCCAGAACACGTTCATGGCCGTGAGCCATAAGGTGGTTTTAGTCTGCCAACGCTTAAAGTACGTCCCCGTAAACGGGGACGGTTTCAGTGCAGCAGCAAAACCAGAATTCAAAAAACTCCTACACATATTAGGTTTTTGGATTGATAAGAAAATAGGCAGTTTTTCCATTAAATTAATCCATGAATAAATCATGAGCATGACATGGACAGCATTGATAACACACTAATTACGATCTAACAGAGCATGTACTACGCATATAGTAGAAACATCTATCGCTAGTACTGCTACAACAGAAAGAAACATGAGAGGGATAAACGATGTGTACCCTCCAATCGGCCACGCGGCGGTGTTGGCGGTGGCAGTAGCCACGGCATCCTCGGCGGCCTTCTTGTCGGCCTCGGCCTTCTCAGCGGCAGCACGGTAGGCGTCGGTCGACATGGTGATGCGGACGTAGATGAACAGAAGCGAGCAGCCGCGTAGTCGCTACCCAAAAACCTAATCGCCCCTCTCCCGTAAAGGATCCGAAGAGGCGGGGTTTCGGAGGCCTGCTGTCCCGTCAACCGTGTACGCGGTGAACGGGACAGAGTCGCCGACGGCAGCAGCCGCAGAGGAACGACGTTGGCGTGGAGGCGGAGATGCGTTCTGTTTCGTGGTGGCTAGGTTGGCAGTGCCCCACATATATATGTGCAGCTACGTGTGGAGAGATGTGGGCTGAACCCACGTCCAAGTCGATAGCCCACGATCCGACGTCTCAGATCGTGGCCCCACCTGTCAAAGACTCTCCGTTCCTGACCAGCAAAAAGAAGCGCATAGGAGTGAGCTCGGCTCGGCTCAATCCCGCAACCCGCGGCGCGTCGTGACGAGGCGTGGCATGGCGAGGCGAGCGGAGGAGGAGGAGTGCGCGAGGGCCTCATCTCTTCTCAAGCTCCAATAGCATGAGGAAGAGACTCCCTTATAAACCACTCCAACTCTCCTTCCACTTCCGGGGTGGGACTAAACTTCCCACCACCTTGTCATGCCACCTACATGGGGCCTTAGAGATCAAATCTGAAATTGTTATATGGGCTCTAGGCCCATCTCATATTTCAACAATCCCCCACCAGATCTCAGGGCCCCACTTTGTCCTTTGTTCCAAACGCTGTTTTGATATACCAGCATTTCAGTGGAGACCGATTAAGGTTGAGCTCCACCTGGACCAAGTAGTTACACTCCTTCACAACTGAACAATGGACTATGCCTTGAATTGTCAGTTTGGCGTCAAGAAGTTTCACCACAAGTCTCACTGATTCGAGGCTACCGAAGGCCGACCCCTCGGGTGGAGCATATTAGTCACACTCCTGGCCTGTTCATGAGCTTGCTAGAGATCACCCCAATCTCATAGACTGTGACCAGCAGTCGGGCTCATATAGGTGTGTTCCTCCAAAGATCGCTCTGTAGGACAGCATCTTGCTTATGCATATAGCCTTGGAACACATTAAGACAGTAGTCAACCTTCCATACAAATTTCCGAGAGTATTGCATCTCCAACGGAGTGGGTTAGTAAAGTTAATCTCCTCAGTTCACCACTGGCTTGTTTTCCCAGGTCCTACTTCATGGGATCTCCGATCACATAGGTTGGGTTACTACCATGGCAACTCATGTGGGTCTCATACCCATCTCCCTTGATGCGTTATATATCACAACCCGTGATAGCCCTTTAGTAAAGGGATCTGCCAGATTCTTAGCCGTTTGAATATAATCCAACGCTATCACTCCGAAGTTCCTCAATTTTCTGACAGCTTTCAATCTCATTCTTATGTGTTTGTTGGACTTCATGTTGTCCTTTGAACTCTTCACCTTGACAATAACTGTTTGATTGTCACAGTTCATATGGATGGCCGGAACCGGCTTCTCAACCACTGGCAAGTCCATCAACAGATCTCGAAGCCATTCTGCTTCGCCACCCGATGTGTCTAATGCTGTTAATTCTGCTTCCATTGTCGATCTTGTTAGGATCGTTTGCTTGCAAGACTTCCAGGAAACAGCACCACCTCCAAGAGTATATATATATAGCCAGTTGTGGCCTTCATGTCATCAGCATCAGATATCCAATTCGCATCACTATACCTTTCAAGTACGGACGGGTATCCGGTATAGTGAAGTCCATAGTTCATAGTACCTTTCAGATAGCGCATAACTCTCTCAAGAGCACGCCAATGAACAACACCCGGTTTGGAAACAAATCGGCTCAGTTTGCTAATAGCAAATGCGATGTCGGGCCTCGTTGCGCTCGCTAGATACTGGAGTGAACCAACAATCTGAGAGTATATCAATTGATCTATAGCTGTGCCTTTAGACTTTCGAATCAGCACACTAGGATCATATGGTGTTTGAGATGGTTTGCAGTCCGAATATCCAAAACGACTCAACACCTTCTCAACATAATGGGATTGCAGAAGTGTAATCCCACCCTCATCATCTCTCAATAGCTTGATGTTCAGGATAACATCAGCCACTCCAAGGTCCTTCATTTCAAAGTTCTGAGATAGGAAAGACTTAACCTCCTCGATCAACTTGAGGTTAGTCCCGAATTACAGTATGTCATCAACATACAAACATAGTATAACTCCTTCGCCCCCACCATAGCGATAGTATACACATTTGTCAGCCTCATTAACAACAAAACCAACAGATGTCAACGTTTCATTAAACTTGTCATGCCATTGCTTAGGCGCTTGTCTCAGGCCATACAAAGATTTCACCAACTTACACACCTTTCCTTCCTGACCATCCATCACAAAGCCATCAGGCTGTTGCATATAGATTTCCTCCTTTAGCTCTCCATTCAGGAAAGCTATCTTAACATCCATCTGATGAATGAGAAGACCATGTGAGGCGGCCAACGAGAGTAATACTCGAATGGTGGTCAGTCTGGCCACAGGTGAATAGGTGTCGAAGAAATCTTCTTCTTCTTTCTGGGCGTAGCCCTTGGCCACAAGCCTAGCCTTGTACTTTTTTATCGTACCGTCGGGCCTAAGCTTCTTCTTAAACACCCATTTGCATCCCAATGGTTTGCAACCATAAGGACGTTCAGTAAGCTCCCAGGTCCCGTTAGCCATGATGGAATCCATCTCGCTACGGACCGCATCCTTCCAGTAATCAGCTTCTGGAGATGCATACGCTTCTGAAATAGAAGTGGGATTATCCTCCACAAGGTATATGAAGAAATCATCACCAAAGGTCTTTACAGTCCTTTGTCTCTTGCCCCTACCAAGGGTTTCCTCATTATCCTCCTCAGGATTTTCATCATGTGTTTGATTATAATATTCCATCGGAATGGCAGGTTCAGGAGTCTTCTCAGATTCCTGTCTAGAAGTGCTTTGTACATCTCTCATGGGGAAAATGTCCTCAAAGAATGTAGCATCTTTAGACTCCATAACTGTACCGACCTTCATGTCAGGTACCTCAGATTTCACTACTAGAAATCTATAGCCAACACTATTCATAGCATAGCCCAAATTAACACAGTCCACAGTCTTTGGTCCAAGCTTACGCTTTTTGGGGATCAGCACATTAACTTTCGCCAAGCAGCCCCAGGTACGTAAGTACGAGAGTGTTGTCCTTCTCTTGGTCCACTTCTCGTAAGGAGTGATCTCGTTATCCTTTGTTGGAACTTTATTCAGGACATGACATGATGTCATTATAGCCTCCCCCCACCATGCCTTGGATAAACCCGATGTATCTAACATGGCGTTAACCAAATCAGTTAGAGTACGGTTTTTCCGCTCGGCAACCCCGTTTGACTGGGGTGAGTAGGGAGGCGTCCTCTCGTGAATAATACCGTGTTCCGCACAAAAGGCATCAAACTCTTTCGAGAAGTACTCTCCACCACGATCTGACCGGACTCGTTTAATTTTCTTTTCAAGTTGATGCTCAACTTCTGCCTTATAGATTTTGGAGTAGTGTAGAGCCTCATCTTTAGTATTTAACAAATACACATAGCAATATCTAGTGGAATCATCTATCAAAGTCATGAAATATTTCTTTCCACTTTTAGTCAACACACCATTCATCTCACAAAGATCAGAATGTATGAGTTCCAGTGGCGCCAAGTGTCTCTCCTCTGCTGCCTTGTGAGGCTTGCGAGGTTGCTTAGATTGCACACACGAATGGCACTTAGAACCTTTGGCTAAAGTGAAACTCGGGATTAAATTCGATTTTGCTACCCGCGTCATCACACCGAAACTAATGTGACAAAGACGTGAATGCCATACTTTAGATTCATTAACACTCAAATGAATATTGTTCACGACTTTATTACATAGATCTGCAAGAGAAAGGCGGAACATGCCTCCGCATTCATAACCCTTTCCAACAAATAGTCCATATTTCGTAACAACTAATTTATTAGACTCGAATACCAACTTAAACCCTTCTCTACATAGAAGGGAGCCACTAACGAGGTTCTTCTTGATGGCGGGGACATGCTGCACGTTCTTCAGTTGCACGATCCTTCCCAAAGTAAACTTCAGATCGACCGTGCCAACACCAAGAACAGAAGCACTCGCGCCATTCCCCATCAGTACGGACCCGTGACCTGTGGCATGGTAAGAAGAAAACAATGAAATGTCAGCACACACATGAACACCTGCACCTGTGTCGACCCACCAATCGGTGGACGGCCAAACTGAAAATACAGCAAATAAATTACCGTACCCAGATGCACCACTCTCATTGTTGCTCACAATCATATTGACAGACTTGGAGTCCTGCCCTTGCTTCTTATACTTGTTTGAGCACTTGTTGGCCCAATGTTCAAGCGAACCACAAGTAAAGCAGCCCTCATCCTTCTTGTTCTTCTTGAAGGTCTTCTTACCCTTCTTCTTAAAGTCGGTACTCTGTTGGACACCGTTCTTTCCCTTGGGCTTGTGGGAATTGGAATTCTTCTGATGCACCATATTGGCCACAGAAGTTCCTTCGACCCCTTTTCCGTGCGAGTCCTTTGCTCTTGAATTCTGCTCAACACTCAGATGGCCAATGACATCCTCCACAGAGAATTCACGCCTGTGATGTTTCAGAGTGGTGGCAAAGTTCCTCCAGGAATTGGGAAGCTTAGCGATTATGCAGCCCACGACAAACTTGCCCGGTAACTCGCACTTAAGAAGCTCAAGCTCCTTAACAATGCATATTATCTCATGAGCCTGTTCCAATACAGGACGGTTTTCAACCATCTTGTAATCGTGGAACTGCTCTATAATATACATCTCGCTCCCTGCATCGGCAGCCCCGAACTGCTCAGAACTTAAGATAGGAGGTCTCGGAATCGGTACAGGCAGCACATAGTCCTGCCTCTCGCTCGTAGCGCATGAAGGTTCCTACATGGGTTAGTCTTGATGCAGCCCATTAGCTGGCATTGTTATTTTCTACATACAAACTTGAATATAGTTTCCTTTACGTAGGATAGGAACCCTAGGAACATCGCACGAGGGAATTTTGGCCCCATCACCTCCAGATGTCATCTTAGTGATGAGGGATGAGGACCTCGAATCTTGAAAAAAAAGTAGTCTTCCTCGATATTTAGTGGTCATCGTGGTATTTTTGCAAATAAACTTATTTTGGATCTTTGTAGAGATCTGATGGAGTCAAAAAGAGGTGTGTGTCCTTGTAGAGCCGATTATTTGGATATGAAGAGTTTCTGTTATTGCACCATATTTATTTTGGTTTTTGGTGAGTTAAAATCTTTCCTTTACATTATTGTGATGCTTTGATGGTTCAATAACTTGCACTTAGGCTGGTCATAGTGGGGAGTAACATATACTAGTATCATGCATATGATACTAGTGTATGATACTACATACATAGTGCATAGTATCATAAAGTAGTATCATAGATGGTCTCATTTATTGTTATGCATGACACATAGTAGCATAACATTTATTATATTACGGTATCTACCTATGTTACTATGACCCTCTCTCTCTTCTTTAATTTCCTGCCACGTAAGCATGTTTGCGAGTCTCAAGTATATGATACTAGTTATGTTACCCCCACTATGGCCAGTCTTATACGGATCATCCTTGGTCCAAGTATGTTTATCGCTCATAACTTTGGGAACCACTAGAAATCAGACTACTGATTCCTAGCGTCCTATCAGACTACTCCGGTGTCGTTGGAGTTTCCTGGAGCGTGGAGATTGACTGGTAAAACATGGGCGTGTGCAGTTAGTCGGATGTGGACCCTATGCATATTTAGCGCTAACAACCATGTCCCTAATTTAGCGCTAACAATCATGTCCCTAAGAGCATCTCCAACAGGCGCCGGTCGCGCCGCGCGCAAAAAATACATATACCGCGCGCGCATCTGCTGATTTGGCGCGGCGCACTGCGCCCGCTCCAGCAGCCGCGCTAAAATACAGCGCGCGCGCCACTCCAGCAGCGCGCAAAAAATGCAGCGCGCGCTCATCATTCTAGTCTATGTAGGCATTGGAAAATAGATAGATTGCATAGATTTTAAAACGATACAAAGGTATTTTACATCCGAAACATAGATTGCATAATAATTAAAAACGAGATAGATTGCATAAAAAAAACTAGTCTAAGTCGCTATCATCACTATCATCACCCTACTCGGCGGTGTCGTCTGAGGTATCCAGCCAAATGTCCAACCACCGATCATCCTCCGGTGCGAAGAACGACTGCCCACCTGCTGCGACGAGATTGGACTGTGCGTTCGCCAACGCCTTGCCCCGACGCCTGTCCAACCGCGCCTCGCGGCGCCTTCGTGTGTCCTCCTCGCGACGCCTTGCCCAGTAGGCCTGCTCGTAGGCGACGTCCTTCGGGTGGCGGTTGCGCCACTCCGCCATGACCCGCTCGTCCTCCTGGGCGACGAGGAGGTGGCGCTGCCGCTCGGCGTGCTCCGCACTGTCTTGTACCATGTTCAGACGTGGCGGCGGGGCACGGTCGAGCGCTTGTTGGAGCGTGTAGACATCCTGGAAGTTCATCTGGCCGCGCGGCCGGCCTAGGCGCCACGCTGCCGCGTCGTACGCGCGGCCGGCCTCGCGCGCCGTCTCGTACGTGCTGAGGCCTAGCCGGAGATCGCCGGAGCGTATCTCCGCGTAGTAGCCGCCGTTGGGGCGCAGGCGGACGCCGCGGTAGCCGGACTCTCCTCGGCGGTGCGGCAGCATGGCGGGGCGCTGGGGCGGCGGAGGCGCGTTGGTGGCGGGGCGCTGGAGCGGCGCGTGGCACAGAGAGAGTGGAAAAGAAGAGAAGAGGAGGCGTGGAGAGGCGCGTGGCGCGCGCTGCACTTTATAGGCGCGCCAGAAGCGGTGCGCAAAATATGGCGCGCGAGCTGGCGCCTTTTCGCGCGCGCGCAAGCGGTTCCCTCGCACGTGGTTTTCCCGCCGCCGCTAGAGCGCGGCAAAACGCCCCGCGCGCGCTAAAGGCTGCGTTTACCGCGCGCGCCCCGTTTCGCGCGGCCGTCGAAGATGCTCTAAAATCAAGTCAGATTTAATTAGGGCTGTATGACTTTCTCATTTTCGCTGCTTCCTTCCTTTGCTTCATATAGAATATTGTGATAGGTGGAAATATGGTTGGCTAAATATGGAAGTATATATCACATTTTTTTTAAACACTTGTGTGGTGCTTAGTACCGGGTAGGAATTGAAAAATTCATTTTGTTTCCGTCCGCTAGAGAATCTGCTGCCATGTATACCTGGCCATGGGAAGCCCGGCCCGGCCGGCCCGACCCGACCCGGCCCGAAAAAGCCCGACCTGGCCCGGCCCGACGCTGCCCCCGGGCCGGGCTCGGGCCTAGATTTTTCGTCGGGCTTGGCTAGGCCCGGCCCGAAGCCTGGCCCGGCCCGAGGTATGGCCAGGTATACTGCCATGTCACTCATACATTGTTTCAATATGATGAAATTATATGTCTAGTGCATAAGTATTTTTTTTCTTTTGCCACTCAATGAATATGTATTTCAGAGGACCATATAATTGTTTCTAATGTAAAATTAAATTGCTTCAAATGAAACAAATATTTGTTCACAACCAAAATTATTTACCATTGAGGCTTCGTTCGGTTTGCAGGAACTATGCAGGAAATTTTGCAGGCTCATTTTCCTCCGGAAAAACAAACTGTGATGCGTTCGGTTCAAAGGATGACTGGTCGCTCGTTACATAGGAAAGTGAACCTGGCCAGTACATTTCACGGGAATTAGAAAATCCACTGGAACCCAATGTTTGGGTGGAAGCCCGATGCAGATGTCAGCTAGCCGAATAAAAAAGTTCTTACATGCATGCGAATCAAGCAAGACGCACCGTAGGTCGCATGTCCGGGTGAATAAAAAAATATTTACTTCCTGTTGGAGGAAGGCTGCATGCACTAGCTTTTATCCTTCTTTCCTTTGCTTCTACTGCTTCGCGCCGAACGCCGGAAAATTCTGCATCCGCTGCTTCACATTCCAAAGTTTCCACTAGTCAAGCAAATCATGTTCCTGCAAAGTTTTCTATTCCATTGTGTTTCCATCCCTGCACTCCAAACGGGCCCTGAGACTACAACAATTTTTTTAAATGTGGCTTCTAGCGTTGTCCAGGGCTCCAGGCACCACCGGGTGCCATGCTTCTTTTCGATTTTGGCCATGCTTGCCACATGCTCATTACTTTCACTTTCAAATAGTTGGTCCAAAAAGTACCGGCTGTGGCGACATGAGCACGCCCGCGACGGGCGACCGCGCGGTGCCGCTGCCGGGCTGATTTCCTTCCTCCAACCTCCCCTGCCTCCAGCGGCCCCGGATCTGGAAGCTCCGCCCCGTCCGCTCGCCGCCCGTCCCAGCTTTGCTGCTCGTCGTGCCCGAGCAGCCCGTGTGGAAGCTGCGGGAAGCCGCGTCCGCGGCGGCCCAATGTTCGCGACGGCTGCGCCGTCATCGTCGGCCGCTTCGGCCCCGTCGCTCACCGGCCCTGCTCTGGCCGCCGCGCTCGCCGCGCTCGCCGCGGCCTTCCTCGCCGGACGCAAGGCTGGCCCGGCCGTGCAGGGACGCCTCGTCTCTGCGCCGACCAACCAACCTCCGCCGCCTGCCGCCCCCGTCCACCTTGTCGCGGCCCCCGCGCCCCTCCACCAGACCCCACCGGCGACGGCCATACTGCCAGCGCCTCCGACCCCGCGCCCGCGGCCACTGCCTCTGGCCTGTCGGCTCCGGTTGGAGAACGGCGGCCGGCAGGTCTCCCGCCCGCGTTCCTCGAAGGCTGCAGCGGCTTCCGCTCCGGCTGCAGCGGCGAGCTCTTTGGTTCAGTCGTCCGTCACCCCCGCCTGCTTTGCCGGTGCCGCCTTCGACCACCTGCTGAAGCCACCGGCGACAAGCCCCATCGGTTCCCCACTGCTCGATCCAGATCAGGCGGATCTGGATCCCGTCTCTCGACCGGCTCCGGCTGTGCTCGGCTCAACGCATGTCTCCGGTTGCTCCATCATCCATGGCGAGGGGGGAGTGGCGGCTTCTCTGGACGCAGCTTCAGCTCCTCTCGCCACTGTTGCGAGTGAAGGGCTCGACGTTCAGGCCCCTCCGGTGCGTCCGGGCTGGGGAAATTGGCGATGATGTTTCTACCAGGTGGCGGCGTCAACAGTTCCTATGGCTCCATGCGAGAATGCTTTGGGAGGTTGGCAGCTCGTCTCGAGAGGGCGCCGCTCGGCTCCTATTCGTCGCCTTGCTGTCAATGTGCGGCGTCCCCCTCCGGCGTGGCTGAGAGACAGGTCTTTTCGGTGCCTCTGTCGAGGTCACCGAGCATACTCTTGTAGGGATCCAATTCGATGCACGGATTGTCTTCGATCCGGCCACATCGCCCGCTTCTGCCGTGCTGAGAAGCATGCCCATGCTTCGCCACTCCAATGTCCTTCTCCATCACCTGCATCCATCGATGATGTATCCATGACAGATGTGCAGTTCCAACCTATCTCGACTGAGCAAGTTGGGTTGGCGGAGGAGACCGAGCTGCTTTGCACCGAGCTTCGTGATTGCCTAGTGCGAGCCGGGAGTGTTTTGGGGAGGGCGGAGGCCGCTCTCGCCAAACTAGAGGTGGTGCCGGATGTGTCTTCGCTACCTGAGCTTCAGATTGGGGTTGTGCCCGATGTGTCCTTGCTGCCTGAGATTCAGGTTGGTTTTGTCGATGGGGAAGCATGCATGTATGGAGATCTCTCCCCTCGTGCTACATCCTGTCGATTGCCGTTGCCTGCCGTGCCGATTGCTTCTGGGAGTGAAGTTGTTGTCGAGGTCGTGGCTCCGGTGCTGCAGATTATGCCTGAGCTCCAGAAGGTTTGTGGGGAGCCTACTTCGCCTATTTCGATGGTGCTTCCTAAGGAGATGGGGCCGCTTGGAGGGAACTTGGTGATGTCGATTGCGACCTCTCCGCCATCGTTGGAGCCCATTCAGACGCCCGACTTTGTGGACTGTGGAGGTTTGGCTGCTACTATTGCTCTCTCACCTGAGGTTGTTGACCAGGTGGCGTCTGCAGGTGATGAGGTAGGTGCTTTGGCACCTAATTCTGAGGTGACGAAGTGTAACGCCCGGATAATTAACCTACAGTAATTCCCTACTAATGATGCCACGTCATCATGATTACTGTTGTTAAACTCGCTTTGGTTCGAATCCAGTCCAAATTCAAATTTTTAAATCAAGTCAAACTTTAAATGTTTTCAAACAGGCAAAATAAAATGTTCAAAGTGTGGAAAATATTCCATAGCTAATTATGGTGGTGACCCAACACTTTTGTAAAATTTTTAAATGCCCTTAACCTTTTTAAAACAGAGCCAGCAACATTTATTTATGCCAAATAAATATACCCTGAAATCTATAAGTTTGTAAGTGATCTAAAACTTGGTGAGCGTCATCATTCCACTGCATTGCACTTATGTGCTAGGTCTCATAATTTACTAAAATTATCTAGCGCCCCAAATAAATAGAAGACATTGCCAGAAAAAGAAAAAGCAGTAATATAAAAGAAAAATGACCAAAACCTACTGTGCACTTAAGGCCTACTACTAAAGTTAACAACCCAGCCCAGAACAGGCCTTTCTCTTTCGTCTGTACAGAGGAGGAGGCAGAGACATGTGCGTGGCGCACATCCACCACACCATGGTCGTCGGTGTCGCTGCTGTCGAGCATCCCACGGTCGGGAGGATGTATAAGAGCAAGCCCCGAGTCCCCCCTCTCTCCCCTAGTAACCCTAGCCCCTGTCCCTCCCCTTCTCTCACTCGCGTTCGTCCGTTCGAGGCTTCCCGAGCCATGTCCACCATGGCCAATGTCATCGTCGCGGCCACCGGCCTCCCCAAGCCCTGAAACCGCATCCAGGAGGACCTCCGCCATCGACTTCGTCCATCCCAAGCATCTAATCGAGCGGAGCCGCCCCGTAGGCTCGCCATCGAGCTCATCTTCACCACGTACATCGCCGGCCGCCGTCGTCGATTGCCTCGTCTCCGGTCCGTCCCCGGCCACCTCGAGCTCATCTCTGGCACCGCAGTGAGCTCCTTCCCCGATTCCCTAGCTTTCCCCCCTCGATCTGTCGCCGTATCGTCATCCCCGCGAGCCCGGCCGCCATGACCGAAGCTTCGCGTCCGTGTGTGTTCGTCTGCGTATGGCCGCATCCGGGTGCGCCCCTGCCCGCTAGCCCGCGCCCTGGCCGTGCCCAGCGCCTGCCCACGCGTGCGCTCGCCGTGCCCTGACCATGCACGCGCAATGGTCCCTACTGCTATTGCTGCTGTGCCGCTGCAGCTACTCTGCTTCTACTGCTGTATTGCGCTGCTGCTGCGCCCAGCTACACTCGCCGTTGCGCTGCCTTGCGCCACCCGTCCTGGCCGTTTCACCGCGCCGCCGCGCCTGGCCACTCCGGCCAGGCCGCTTCTGCTCGGGGCCTCGCCGTGCACGCCCCCGCACCATGTGCTGGGATGGCCGCCGACGCTCCTCTCGGAACGGCCGTGCGTGCCCCAGCTGTGGCTTTGGGCCACCGCATGGTTGGGCTGGCCTAGGTAGTTGGGGGATTAGCCCACTATTAGTTTTGTTTTGATTTATTTCATTAGTTAGATTGCCCCATGACTACTAGGCCCCACCTATTAATTAGGATCTTTTAGTTTAAGATAAGACCCTGTTAAATATTACACCCAATGACAGGTGGCCCCTACTGCCCAGATTTGACTAGTCAACAGTCAAAGTGTTGACTGTTGACTGCTGAGTCAGCGCCCCTGGCCCCACCTGTCATGCTCACTATGTAAAATGTTGGGTACACTTCTATGTACCCATAGCATTTTCATCTTTGTTCTCTATTTAAATTAAATTCCAGAAATGTTTAAAACTTAGAAAATTAATATAAAATAATCTACAACTCGGATCGAAAACTTTATACATGAAAGTTGCTCAGAATAATCCAACGAATCTGAATACGTGGTCCGTTCATCTGTCACATGCCCCTAGCATGCTGAACATGGAACTTTCCCCTCTTTTCCTGTGTCCGGAATCTGCCTAACGCCGGGAATTCATCCTCGGATGTTTATCCCCTCTGTATGCAACGTGTAGTACTACGTTAGGTCGACCCTAATTCTGCTTATCGTCATGTTATGCTTTTTGATACTATGTTTGCTTTATATTTACTGTTTCTTCCCCCCTTTTTCTCTTCGGTAGACTCCGAGACCGATGTTGCCCCTGTGATCGGCTACGTCGGCAACGACACTTCGGTAGGCGTGGCCGGGCATTCCTAGCCCTTGCCACAAGTCCTCGAGACGGAGCAACGGGGTCACATCTTGCGTGAGTCTCTGCTTGTTACCGCGCGTTCCTAATCCACTACGATTTGGATATTTGATCCGAGGGGCCTCTGGCCTGATAGCACTAACCATCACGTGCGCATAGTATGAGCGTTTTGCGTCGTATACATCGGCCGAAGCTTAATAGACGTCAGCGACTGAGCGGCGCGCGCCGGGTTGGACTGTGTAAGCGCCTGCCTTGTTGAAGGAGGTAGCTAGGTCTGCTCACCGGCCGCCCACGCAACATGCAGGAGTTCCCCGGGAGATGGCCCATGACCCCTGGGGGCATAGGTTTAGTCCGGCGTGCTGGCCTCTCTATTAAGTCTAGGTCGGGTTGCGGCGTATTGTTTGGCCGAGGCCGGGCATGACCCAGGAAAGTGTGTTCGGCCAGAGTTAATCGAGTGTGGTGGGTAAGTTGGTGCACCCCTTCAGGGAAGAAAACATCTATCGATAGCCTGTCCTACGGTAACGGACACTTGGAGTTGTATCTCGATCGATACAACTAGAACTATATACTTGTGATCAGAACTGGATGGTGATGAGGATTGGATTGTGATGATAACTGGATAGTATGGCTCTGGGATGCCTTTCTCGCAGGGAGTCGAGAAAGGATCTCCGGCCGAGGTTGATAACACTTATATTACTTTACTTTATGCTACCCTACTCCCTCCGGTTGCTGCAAGATGGTGGTTTCCAGAAGATGCTAGTCTTCGATAGGACTAGGCCTTCTCTCTATTCTGGCATTTCTGCAGCCCAGTCCACATATACAGTCTTCCTTTGATAATGTTGCATATGTAGTGTAGATCCTTGCTTGCGAGTACTTTGGATGAGTACTCACGGTTGCTTTGCTCCTCCTTTTCCCCCTTTCTTCTTCTTTTCGGTTGATGCAACCAGATGTCGGAGCCCAGGAGCCAGATGCCACCGCCGATGCCTACTACTACGTGGAGACCGACGATGACCAGGAGTAGTTAGGAGGCTCCCAGGCAGGAGGCCTTGCCTTTTCTATCGTAGATGCTTTTGTGCTAGTCTTCTTAAGGCAAACTTGTCTAACTTATGTCTGTACTCAGGTATTGTTGTTTCTGCTGACTCTTGTAAAATCGAGCTTATGTATTCGAGCCCTCGAGGCCCCTGGCTTGTAATATAAAGCTTGTATTATTTTAATTTGTGTCTAGAGTTGTGTTGTGATATCTTCCCGTGAGTCCTTGATCTTGATCGTACACATTTGCGTGTATGATTAGTGTACGATTGAATCGAGGGCGTCACAAGTTGGTATCAGAGCCGACTGCCTGTAGGTAGCCCCCTTTCCAACTCCTTGGCCGAAGTTGAGTCTAGAAACCAGAAACCGTTTTACCAACTTGGTTGTGTGGCTTACGGGCCCACGTCGCCAATTGGGTGGTATTAGGATCTTTTATTCCTCGTCTACTCTGGGACTCTGATCTCTCTTCCATTCGGGTTAAACGATTTTGCTAAATTTAACATTAGGTTCTCGCAACGACTTCCTTCCCGAGAGCCCCTTCCTTCCAGATGATCGCCTACTTCACCAGAAGACTTCGAAGATACTCTCTGATGTTCGCTCGAGAACTTGTGCTCATCGCTTTTTCATTTCCCTTCCACCATCAACCCCTATGGATAATGACCTAGAATTGACGTTCATACCTCATCCCCAGTTGCTCTTGTTATTACAGGATGCCTTGAGATACTCGCCGATGTTCCGAGAATCCTTTGAGCTTACTGCCATGCGATTCCTTACCGCATGAAAGCCCTTGCAAATAATTCCTCGCACTTATCGGGTATCCATTCATCCCCAGTTGTTCATGTGTTTCAAAAATTCTTTAGAAAACTATTCGATCTTCCGATAATCCTTAGTAGCCTATTGCTCCTGTTCTTCCTTATCGTCTTGCATTATGGTTAATTCCATATATCTAACAATATTCATTAAACTCCTTTGAGATTGTCATTCCTTTCCTATCGATTCGACATGTGTGTGAATGCACACATTCATTAGTTATTCTCTGGTAATTATTTATCCTTCTAACTCATACTCCACTCTGGACATGAGTTGTTTCTCGGCAAATCAAACCTTGACTGATTGTCGATCTAAGCTATTCAACTTACTTATCTTTTGATCAGAGCGTCTGCTTCTGATCTTCTATTTTTGAAATCATGATTTCTTTGCATTTAAGCATCAAATTATTCAGATGTTTCTATAATCCGAAGCCTTTGCATTCTTTCTTCTTCTGGTTGAGTATCGATACTCACATCAGATCCTATGTGGACCGCCAGGTCCTTTGTTGGATTTTATCCGACAACGTCCTCCATATTCAATAACCTTTTGAGACTTTCCTTGGATACATAATGCCTTTGGTAAATGGTATCATCTGCCTTCTCAACCATGCTCTGCCTTCGAGCTTGTGGTATATTACTCTTGGAGTTTGTGGTATATGTTCCTAAGATGCCTCTATGGGTTGAACCTATGCCTTCCTTAATCCATGTGAACCCGAGAGTTTTCACGAGTCATACTCTTCTGTTGTTTTGCCAGAAAACATTTCCACACTACAACTTCATCGAAAGCGAGAAGTAAATGAAATGATATGCATTGAAGAAGTGGGAGTCGACCTTGAACTTTGTGTTCATGCCCATGGACACGATGTAGATCTTATCATGAAAGCTTATCATAAAATTAATTATCCCCTTGGTATAAGATCATCTTATATCTAGGATTTGATCCTTTGCAACCGTGGTTCTAACCATGATTGCTTCCCTTTGATTCCATTTCTCGAACAAGTTAAAGCACTTGTCTTCTGTAGATAAATGCATCTTCGCAATCTCTATTTTGATCTTTCATCGATTATTACCCTTTGGTACCTCGAGAATAACAAAGAACCGTGTTTCTTCCTATGAGTCTTCTTTTGGTATTGCTTCTCATCGATTTCAGATTTCCCCGGGTTTTGAGTTGTTAGTCACTCGAGAACGCCGATAAGTGAATCGATTCCACACTCCGATTCTATAACTCTTAAGTAATTTTTGTTGCTTACGAGTTTAATAGTCCTTCAAGTCATTCCTAGCCTGATCGGCTGTATCATTACCGTGCTAAATTTTAACTGTGCTACCTGGTCCATCTTCCCGGAGCACAATTTTCGATGATGAGCTAAGCCTACGTCGATCTTCCTCGTCATATCATTTCGCCTTGAACAGCAAGCTTGATTTCCAGTTTGTGTCGTACCCGTGGTTCCAATAACCTTTCGCTTCATCATTCCTTTGACTTGATGTCATCGCTAATCGATTACATCTTCATGAAATCTCTCGACAAATGTGTCGTGATCATCATCAACATTCTGAGCTCTTCCAGGATATCAATCGAATTCATGATGAGAAATACAATCCTTGCCCCTCGATGATTTGTGTTATCATCGACAACATTCTTGCCTTCCCCAACACAAACTTGTTCAAATAATTATGGAAAAAAATCATTTTTGACATGTCGATGGGTTGTTGCTGAGCCCGTCGGCCACACCCTCATCTTTTCCTTGCTGAAATTGTACGACTTATTTTCTAAGTTGTTTTCGGTGGATCCTTTGTGTTCCCAAGATCTTGCCTCTACCTGATGACCATGTCAATGCTATCCAAAAGTATGACTGTGTTACTCCGAACATCATTAAGAACATTGAAGGCGCAATGATAAATGTTTCTTAGTCAATTATCCAAACACCGTTGTATGGGTAAACATCATGATTCTCCTTGCCCCATTAACTAAATGGATAAGTACTTGATGTCCTGTCATGTATATCATGCTCTGTTTGTTCTTGGGAAGCATATACTCTTTCCTTTGTATAAGCACCTTTTCCTTTCCAT
This sequence comes from Aegilops umbellulata, assembly GCA_032464435.1. Taxonomy (NCBI): domain Eukaryota; kingdom Viridiplantae; phylum Streptophyta; class Magnoliopsida; order Poales; family Poaceae; genus Aegilops; species Aegilops umbellulata. The sequence goes on along the minus strand of CP136060.1, from coordinate 492,106,844 downwards.
TGGTCTGATTAATCTGATAATTTCATTTTCCTTTCCATTGGTTTGTTTAACCTTCTTGTGATCTATATGATATAAGCAGAAATAATTCCCTGCTTATAAAACCCCCCGATGTACAACCTTGTTAGTGAGACCCTATTACTGTTGTTGATGACATTCCGGTAACCACCGATGGACGCGAACCTTGCCGATTGGTCCGCCTCGTTCAACGAGCAGGAATATGGTTCTCTTCGTCCCTCGCCCTTGGTACCAATGTTGTTGCCAACATAACTGACATGCTATCCTCTGCCATGCCTTGCTACCATGACCGTACAAGATGTCAACACCCTTCCTACTCTTTAACCCACATGGTGGGCCCATAACCCACAGTTCCACCGGATCTGAACTTGACTCTCCTGTACTACCTTGAGTCCGAATTATTCTTGGCACTCGGCTTCGTAAGTAATACACGAGCTAACTTCCTCACTGTCGTGGATTTGTCACGGCAGATGTCCCGGCGAAAGGACTTAGTCGTGGGGCCATCGCAACGGGTTAACTTGAAGGGGTTAAAGCGGACGCAAGGACACGGTGTTTATACTAGTTCGGCCCCTTCAATGAAGGTAAAAGCCTACGTCTAGTTGTGATGGGATTGATGGGTTTCGAGGGCTAGGGAGCGATAAGCTTCGCCTAAACCTCGAGTTCTTGTTTTCTGTCCTTAAACCGCCGTCGGGTCGTCCCCTTATATACACGGGTGACGCCCGTCGGTCTGTAAAGTTCCAACCCCCGGTTCATAAACGTGCCCGGGTCGGTCTCTCTATTCCTAACTTACAATGCAAGTTTACCTCAGGCCGGTTTACGCCGTAAACCTCTAAACCGATTATAGGCTTCGGGACCTTCTATTTCTCCTTGGGCTTTAACATCTCGGGTCCATTGACGGAGCTAACCCGGGCCCTATAGGCCGGTTTACCCCAAATAACAATATCCCCAACATTAGGCCCCAGATTGATTTGAACTGGTTCATGTCAATCCTTAATAAGAATTCCTGTTTTCAAATGCTTTCCAGCGACTGTTAGACCGCTGTTTCTTCGTCTCCTCTTGCTGCGGTAAACCGATATGACGTCAGCGCAAATTTTACCGTCTCCTTTTGCTGATCCGCAATAATCAGGGCGACGGCTGGGCTCCCGAAATCACCGGCCCCTGGATTCGCGCGCCTGACACGCGCGCCGCTCCTTATAAATAGGACTTGAAAGCCATCTTCCTTTCTCCCTTTCGTCCCCTTCTTCGTCTTCCTCGCGACCCAGACCTCGGAGCTCCGCCGCCGCCGTCAGCTACTGCATCAACTCCGGCCGCTGCATCAACCTGATCGGACCAGAGCACTGCGGCGACTTTCCACATCCGTTTGGATCCCGGTAAGGCCCCTGTTCTTCTTGCTTTAGATCTGTTCTAGGGTTCGTCATCCTGCTACTGTTTCTTGTTCATCCCCATAGCAGGTTTTGCGAACAGATGATGATACCTGTATCGTGATTTGTAGTCCCTCTCAGTATTCGCCATAAATCTATACTCATCTCCTTAGATCTCACTCATTTCCCTGCTTGTCGAACTTATGTTGTTCTGCTGTGAGCCAAACCTCATATTTTTACTTCTTTTTCGCCCTAGCTGTAGATCCATTGCTTTGAAAGAATCCGTACAGGATCTGTTTCTGCTTTCATATTCACAACTGTTAGATCTGGTCGGTTTAACTTCTAGCAAAGCGAACAAACCAATCCACACATCCATTAGTCCCCTTGATGAACCGCTGGATGATATCATTGTAGATAACCTTACTCTGTATAAGAGCATCTTCGGTTTACATTCACACTTGTTCTCAAACCGGAACACCTTTGTCTTGTAGATTTCCTCATGGCAAAACAGGTGTACGAATGCAACTGGGTTCCCTCTCGCATCACTGAGACCCAACTAAACAACTTAGTTCCGACTGGCGCTTTGAGTAGCAAAAATGCCATCAATTGGAGGGTTCCAGGAGACGAATGTCCTCCTACCCCACAGGAGGGAGAAGTGGTGGTGTTTGCGGATCACCTGGCCCGGGGTTTTAATCCACCCGGTTCAAAATTTTATCGGGACGTCCTGGCTAACTTTAGGTTGCGCCCACAAGATGTTGGTCCAAACTCAGTCACGAATATCTGCCATTTTCAAGTGCTTTGCGAGGTGTACTTCCAGGAGGAACCTACTGTAGATCTGTTCCGGGACTGTTTTCATTTGAACCGACGTACTGAATTTACCGACGGCCCTAATATGGAACTGGGTGGTATGGCGATTCAAAAGAGGAAAGAGGTGACTTATCCTCACGCCAAGTTGCATAGTCATCCGCAAGAATGGAATTACACTTGGTTCTATTGCAAGGATACTTCCCCTGCTGAAGAAAATCCACTGCCCGGCTTCCGTCCACAGAGACTTAGCAATACACACCCCTTCCCCCCAAGGCTAACCGCCAAAGAGAGGAGTAAGTATGCCCCTCAGCTGTCCAAGCTCAGAGCCTTCATGGCTAACGGTTTAACGGGGGTAGATCTTGCCCGTTGCTGGATTTCATGGAGCATCCTGCCCCTTAGCATCCGCTCCGGTTTAATGTGCCAATACACGGGCCGGGTTGATGATCCTTTGAGGCACTGCAACATTCAGCTGACGGAGGACGAAGTCACTGAAGCTGTGAAAAAGATGCTGAATGAACCGGAATATGTTTGCGCCCGAACCGGCCTGCTTCCATTTTGCGCCACAAACAAACCACCTGCTGTAAGTATCTCCCCTCTGTTTGTTATAGAATTTATGATCTCCTTATACACATATTGCTAACTCCAGTCCTTTCTGAGACAGGGAGATGATCCGTTTTGGAGCAAGAAGTTTCAAGAGCCGACCGAAAAGGTAACCCGACCAAAAACGAGGGTGAAGAAGCCCGCTCAGAAGAAAAGGAACACCGCTTCCTCTACCCCGGATTTAGAGGAGGATGATGTGGGTAATCCGGACCTTGGGGTAGACCTCGATTCAGTTGGCTTACTTTTTATACGTCTTATTGATGATGATATTTGTCAGGACGACGCTGAAGCGAGCAATGCTGAAGGCCCAGAGGTAACTATTCTTTCTTCTGATGCCGTTCCTTTGCCTTTGAAAAAACCTCGCCAAGCAAACCAGAAAATTAAATTTTCTCATCCTCTTGCTTACTTGGATCCCAAATTTCTTGTGAAGACCCAGCAACATGAAGCTCGACGCACCACCCGGCATAGCGGCCAGGTAGTTACCTCCGCCGGTTTACCGAACAGCCCGGTTCGGAAACGCCGCTCAGAGGTCTCCGATTTATGCGCTAGCTTTCCTCCTAAAGCAGGTTTAACTCGTCAGCCTCTTAATCCATCTGACTCCGATTATCAGGTCACTTCCCATTCATCTTCTGGTGAATCTTCAGCCACTCAACTGCCACCGCTGAAGACAGTTATTGGGTAAGTTGGACCGATCACAACATATCTCTATATGGGTCTCTTAATCCATCTTATACCGTTTTTTCAATCTTTGGGTTTTTTCCAGGGCTAAACCTAGACCGAGCAAGAAGGCTCGTCTGGATAACCCGGCTGAAGGAACTGCCGCTCCTGAACCGGAGAAAACTCCTGGTGCTGACGCTCTGGGTCGTGAAGATATTCAGAATTATCTATCTCCGCAAGATGACACCTGTGCTGAAGAAAGGCCTACCAAACCTGCCAGCCGTACTAATCCGCCTGCCAGTCCTGTTCGGGTTGAGGAATCCATCCCCCCTTCTGGAACTGTTGATAAACCGACAGGGCCACTGCAGAGCAGCGACTCCAAGGATGATGATGTTGTGATTACCGGCATTGGCCGCTCTAAACCGGGGAACACTGCTACTTTGGCCAAGCATACTGCGAAGGACGAAATCTCGGCCATAAAGGGCAAATGGGACGTTGATTCCTCAACGTACGCCGCTTTAAGCGCCCAAGATCTTTATTCTGGGTACCTGAACCGACTGTACACCAGTCGCGATTATGAAGCTGGTATGATCAGGATGATGAAAGAAAAACTTGAGGTAACTCTCTTGTGCTTCCTTCTATTACAACCTAGCTTCTCAATTTGATCCGAATCCGAGATGGTAACCCGAATCATGCTGCCTTGACCACTAAGGTCCGGTTTAAAAACCCAGGGCTTCAACATAGGCCTTTAACCAGAAACATCATTAAATAACCATTAGCCCCCAAGTGCCAAGTTTTAATACTTGTATTAATCCTGGGACTTTTTGTAGTGGAAAACATGTGTTAAAATCAAGTATGCATTAGCCCCCAAGTATCGAGCACATAACTTGCTTGTGTGGTTGATACTTTCAAACCGTGCACTATTTTCTAAACACTGCTGATGACCTGCTGCAGGGGGACTTGAAGACCAAAGAGAAACAAGTCTCGGACCTTCAGGAAACTTTAAAAACCCAGCAGGCTGAAACTGAAAAAGCGAAGGAGGAATTGACCAATGCCTTAACCGTTATGGAACAACTGAAAGAAAACCGCAAAAAGGAGCAAGCTGTTTGGGCTACTGAAAAAGCTCTTTTGACGAAGAGGGCTGAAAACGCTGAAGCTGCTCTCAAACCGGTGGTCGATGAATTATCCACCGTGAAGCGACAAATACACTCCATGACCTCTGCCGTCTTTGGTAAACTTCTTTCGATGCCCTTCTTCCAATTTGTACCTTGTCTGCTATATCCTATATCCGGTTTGTAATCCATCTTGAAACACTGCAGGCTCACGTATTGGACACTTGGGTTCTGACGTGCGGATGAAACTCAAAGCTGCCTATACTCTGATTGAACAGTTGTACACCGGAGCACAGAGAGCTATCACCACTGCGTTGCACAACCACCCTGCACCGTCTCTGATTCAAGACACGTTAAAGAGGCTATCCATGCTTCCAGCCCGGATTGAAGAGTTGAAAAGATCAGCTGCTCGAACTGGAGCCATCACTGCCTTGATCCGGGCCAAAGCGTGGGTACCAGATTTCGATCCTGTCGAAGCGGCCCAAGGATACCCCAGCTTGAAAGAAGATGGTTCAGACTTTGGTGAAGATGATTTGAGGGCGATAAACCGGGCGGTGCGCCCCCTAGCTTGTCAATTGGCTGAAGAAGCAGATCTGACCCATTACCAAGCCCAATATGATAACCAGAACAGGCGAGTAGCTGCCCCGGTCCCTGAAGCGACAAATCTTATTCCTCCAATCCGTAAGCATACCTACGCCCCTGACATTGAACCGTCTTTGCTGATTCACGAAGAAGCTGTCTTTCAAGCGCTAATGGGAATCGACTGGACCACTGCTGATTTCCAGCCAATGGGTAGCCAAGAGGATGCGTCACAAGATGATCCACAGCCTTCGAACCGAGGCGGCGAACAGGCGTAATCAACGCTCCGGTTCACCTTAATTGGTGACGTTTAATCCGTCAAGAAACAATATATTCAGGCACTACGCTGCCTTGTAATAAGATAGTTTAATACCTCTGCATTTGAATGTGCCTTCGCGCACGGGTACTGATGCCCTTTCCAATGACGTTTTCCAACTTATGTTTCCTGTCTTTACTGAGTACACAAGATCTTTCGACCCTATGAACCGTGCTGCGCCTTTGCCAAACCGGGCAACTTGCCTCCGGGTTAAAAAACGGACCAGGCTGTGTCAGCTGAATCGGTTTAAAAATACTTGACGTTCCGAAGAACAAAAAACACCACAATAAAGGCAGAAAACAAAAACCAAATACGAGAGGGCACCGCGATGGTAAAACGCATGCAAATAGTGGTTGCTATGAACCGTTCAAAAGGCGTGACCGTCGTCAAGACAAAAGAAACCAAGCCCCCAAGAGGTGTAGCTACGGCTCAAGTCGACTAGGTTCCTAACTGAATCGTGGCAAATATGCCGGTCAAATGGCATTGCATTGGTTCGGATTCGACCAAGCCCCCAAGTGACTCAGTGGCCAAAGGCCGATCAAGTGGCATTGCATTGGTTCGGACACGACCAAGCCCCCAAATGATTCATTGGCTAAAAAGCCGATCAGAAGGCATTACCATCATCAAGACATGACCGAGCTCCCATAAGGTGTAACTACGGTTCAAGTCGATTAGGTCCCCAACTGATTCAGTGGCAAATGTGCCAGCCAGAAGGCACTACCGTCGTCAAGACATGACCAAGCCCCCTGGAGGTGTAGCTACGGTTCAGGCCGACTAGGTCCCCAACTGACTTTATAAGGATAGCTATGTTCTCTTTGGTTCGAATACGACCTATGTTTGAACAGGAAGCCCCATGTTTGAGCCGCGCATCACGTCAGCAGGTCCTCTTCAGTAACCTTTAACCCTTCTGCAAGAGGTAAATTTTTCCTGAACCGGGATAGTGAACCGGATGTTAAGAGCTTCACAACTTTGTAGGGGATATCTTCCCTTGAACCGGCTTTTAAACCGGAATCTTTAATTTGATCTCCTGTGAAGCGACCTCAAGGGGTAAACACGCATGATGTGAAGAACAGCAGAGACCCCGCTTTACTCGAGGCTCCGGTTTATTGTATTAATCATATATATATACATGGTCATGATATGTACATAAACAGAGCCCAAGGCTCATGTATAATAAGGTCGAAGATGAGCTATGTTCCACGGCCTGCCGGTCTCCTCCTCTGATGTGCGTGAATCCTTGCGCTCTCGAATATCAATCAGGTAGTATGACCCATTATTCAGATTCTTGCTGACCACAAAAGGTCCCTCCCAAGGCGGGGATAATTTATGCTGATCAGACTGATCCTGGATGAGCCGAAGCACCAAATCCCCCTCCTGAAAGGTTCTGGTCCTAACCCGACGGCTGTGGTAACAGCGAAGATCTTGCTGGTAAATCGCTGAACGGGCAGCTGCTAAGTCACGTTCCTCATCCAACAAGTCAAGAGCGTTCTGCCGTGCCTGCTCGTTGTCCGCTTCAATATACGCTGCCACACGAGGTGAGTCATGTCGTATATCACTTGGGAGAACCGCCTCTGCTCCATAGACCATAAAAAACGGTGTAAACCCCGTGGATCTGTTAGGCGTGGTGTTGATGCTCCATAATACAGACGGTAGCTCCTCCACCCAACAACCCGGCGTCCTTTGCAAAGGGACCAGAAGCCGGGGTTTGATACCTCTCAAGATCTCTTGATTCGCTCGTTCTGCCTGACCATTAGACTGTGGGTGAGCTACCGAAGAAACATCAAGCCGTATGTGCTCCCGTGCGCAGAACTCTTTCATGGCCCCCTTGGATAGATTAGTACCATTATCTGTGATGATGCTGTGTGGAAAGCCAAACCGGAAGATCACCTTCTTTATAAACCGAACCGCCGTGGCAGCATCACATTTACTGACAGGTTCTGCCTCCACCCACTTTGTAAATTTGTCAACCGCCACCAGTAGGTGGGTCTTCTTATCTTTGGAACGCTTAAAAGGCCCAACCATATCGAGCCCCCAAGTCGCAAACGGCCAAGTAATTGGAATCATCCTCAATTCTTGAGCCGGTATGTGTGCTCGTCTGGAAAATTTCTGGCAACCATCACATAACCTGACCAGGTCTTCTGCATCGGCATGAGCAGTTAACCAGTAGAAACCGTGGCAGAACGCTTTAGCCACCAATGATTTTGAACCGGCGTGGTGGCCGCAATCCCCTTCATGTATTTCACGTAATATCTCGCACCCCTCCTCTGGGGATACGCACCGTTGCAGCGCTCCTGACACGCTACGATGATGTAGCTCTCCTTTGAGAATGGTCATAGACTTGGGCCGCCGTACTATTTGTCGAGCCAAGCTTTCGTCTTCTGGCAACTCACCCCGGTTCATATATGCCAGATAAGGGAGCGTCCAATCCGGGGTGACGTGAAGAGCCGCCACTAATTGAGCCTCCGGATCAGGAACAGCCAACTCCAGCTCACCGGGTAGCTGTACCGATGGGTGATACAATACATCCAAGAAAACATTGGGTGGGACCGGTTTACACTGAGAGCCCAAGCGGCTTAAAGCGTCCGCTGCCTCATTCTTTCTGCGGTCCACATGGTCCACTTGATAGCCTTTGAAATACCCGGCCACCATATCTACTTCACGTCGGTATGCAGCCATGAGCGGGTCCTTAGAATCCCAGGTGCCAGATACCTGCTGAGCCACCAGATCCGAATCACCGAAGCACCTAACTCTGCTCAGATTCATCTCTTTAGCCATCCGAAGACCATGAAGCAAAGCTTCATACTCAGCCGCATTATTTGTACAGGGGAACATTAAATGGAGGACATAACAAAACTTGTCTCCTCGTGGGGAAGTTAAAACGACTCCAGCCCCCGAGCCTTCCAATTGTCTGGACCCGTCAAAATGAATAGTCCAATAGGTGTTATCTGGCTTCTCCTCAGGCGCTTGTAACTCTGTCCAATCGTTTATGAAGTCGACAAGTGCTTGTGACTTTATAGCCGTCCGGGGCACGTATCTTAAACCGTGCGGCCCAAGCTCGATAGCCCACTTAGCAATCCGACCGGTCGCCTCCCTGTTCTGTATGATGTCACCCAAAGGAGCAGAACTGACCACCGTGATGGGGTGTCCTTGAAAATATTGCCTCAGCTTCCGGCTTGCCATAAAAACACCATATACCAGCTTCTGCCAATGCGGATACCTTTGTTTGGACTCGATAAGCACTTCACTGATATAGTAAACCGGCCGCTGAACCGGATGTTCCTTCCCAACCTCCTTTCGTTCTACCACCATCGCCACACTAACCGCTCTGGCATTCGCAGCAACATATAACAGGAGTGGCTCTTTATCTACAGGGGCTGCCAACACTGGCGGATTAACTAGCTGTCGCTTCAAGTCCTCAAACGCTTTATCAGCCTCCGCACTCCAGACAAATTGATCCGTCTTCTTGAGCATCTGATACAAGGGGATCGCCTTTTCACCGAGGCGACTGATAAACCGGCTTAACGCTGCAATCCGTCCGGCCATGCGCTGAACATCATTGACGCATTTCGGTTTGGCCAGGGAGGTGATGGCTGTGATCTTTTCCGGATTAGCCTCAATTCCTCTATGGGATACCAAAAATCCCAACAACTTGCCTGCAGGCACACCGAAAACACATTTAGCCGGGTTGAGCATCATTTGGTACACTCTCAAGTTATCAAAAGTCTCCTTCAAATCGTCAACCAGGGTCTCCTTCTTTCGTGACTTGACCACAATATCATCCACATAAGCATGCACATTACGACCAATCTGCTCGTGGAGGCAATTTTGCACACACCGTTGATAAGTAGCCTGCGCACTCTTAAGCCCTAAGGGCATAGACACATAGCAGAAGGCTCCAAAGGGAGTAATGAACGCCGTCTTCTCCTGGTCCTTAACTGCCATCTTGATCTGATGATAACCCGAATAGGCATCCAAAAAACTCAAACGCTCGCAGCCTGCTGTAGCATCGATGATTTGATCAATCCGGGGGAGAGCAAAAGGATCCGCTGGACAAGCTTTATTCAAGTCTGTGTAATCCACACACATGCGCCAGGTGCCGTTTTTCTTAAGAACCAGCACCGGATTAGCAAGCCACTCGGGATGAAAAACCTCAATAATAAACCCAGCTGCCAGGAGCCTGGCCACTTCCTCACCAATCGCTTTACGTCTTTCTTCGTTAAACCGCCGTAAGAACTGCTTTACCGGTTTATACTTAGGATCCACATTAAGGGTGTGCTCAGCGAGTTGCCTCGGTACACCAGGCATGTCAGACGGCTTCCATGCAAAGATGTCCCAATTCTCACGGATGAACTCGATGAGCGCGCTTTCCTATTTTGGATCTAAGTTTGCACTGATGCTGAACTGCTTGGATGAATCGCCAGGCACGAAGTCAACAAGCTTAGTCTCGGCCGCTGATTTGAACTTCAGGGCCGGATCGTGGTCCGTAGTTGGCTTTTTTAATGAAGTCATGTCCTCCGGATCAACACTGTCTTTGTACTGCCTTAGCTCCTCCGTAGCACAAACCGATTCTGCATAAGTCGCATCTCCTTCCTCGCATTCCAAAGCGATTCGACGGCTCCCATGAACCGTTATAGTGCCCTTATAACCCGGCATCTTAAGTTGCAGATACACGTAGCAGGGCCGTGCCATAAATTTTGCATAGGCTGGCCGTCCAAACAAAGTGTGGTACGGACTTTGGATTTTAACCACTTCGAACGTCAGCGTCTCTGATCTGGAATCGTGACTATCGCCAAAGACCACTTCAAGGGCTATCTTACCAACCGGATATGCAGACTTGCCAGGCACCACCCCGTGGAACACTGTATTGGTCGGTTTGAGATCCTTATCTACCAGTCCCATGCGACGGAAGGTCTCATAATACAAGATGTTAATGCTGCTCCCTCCGTCCATGAGCACCTTGGTGAGCTTATAACCTCCCACCTGAGGCGCCACCACCAATGCTAACTGACCCGGATTATAAACCCTGGGAGGGTGATCTTCTCGGCTCCATATGATAGGCTGTTCTGACCAGCGCAGATAGTGAGGCGTGGCCGGTTCGATAGCACTGACTGCCCGCCTCTGAAGCTTTCTATCTCGTTTATCCAAGCTTGTAGTAAAGACATGATACTGTCCACCACTCAACTGTTTCGGGTTGCTCTGATAACCTGATTGCTGCTGTCCGTAACCACTTTGATTACTTTGATTATTTTGGCTGTCCTGTCCGCCCGGATTACTCTGGAACCCTGGACCGGAATTTCCGCCACCGTATCCTGATCCGGAACCTGAACCGCCGCCGGAGCTGTGATCATATTGGAAAGTGTTTGAGCTTTTGAATTCCTTCATGATATAACAATCCTTCCAAAGATGGGTTGCCGGTTCCTCTTTTGTTCCGTGCTTCGGACAGGGCTGGTTTAAGAAAAAGTTCAAACGCTCCGGATTAGGACCGGGATTTGCGCGGAAACTTGGCTGTTTCCCCTTACGCCGCTGGCCCTTATTCTGTGCACTTGCGTTGGCCACAAAATCCATGCTCCCGTCCGGTTTACGCTTACCTCCGCCTCCATTACCTGTCGGTCGATGTTGCTGGCCTTTGGTGTTGCTATTCTTCTTTCCCTTCCCTGCTTTGTCATCACCAGAGTCGGGATCCTTGGTACTGTCAGAATCCGCATATTTCACTAAAGCGGTCATGAGCGTTCCTATATCTGTACAATCACGCTTCATTCGGCCTAACTTTAGCTTCAAAGGGCCAAACCGACAGTTACTTTCCAACAGCACCACGGCGGTGTCTGCGTTGATGCGATCTGACGAGTGCAAAACTTCTGATACCCGTCGTACCCAATGGGTAGTTGATTCCCCTTCTTGCTGAACACAGGCTGCTAGGTCAACTATCGACATTGGCTGTTTGCACGTGTCCTTGAAATTCTTGATAAACCGGGCGCGCAATTGGGCCCATGAACTAATAGAATTAGGCGGTAAGCTCTTTAGCCAAGTCCGGGCCGTTCCTTCTAACATCATAGTAAAATACTTGGCACACGCCGTGTCATCCACATCCAGCATCTCCATAGCCATCTCATAGCTCTCCACCCATGTCTCCGGAGGCTGATCTGCCGTATAGTTTGGTACCTTGCGGGGGCCTTTGAAGTCTTTGGGCAGGCGTACGTTGCGCAAAGCGGGAACAAGGCACGGTACTCCCAAAGAACTGGAGACCGCCCCCGGTTCAACCGTAGCCGCTGGGAAGATAGGTGTAGGCTGACGAGCCTGATGCCGCGCTGCTAATCCGGCCTCCCGCGTATGGGTGCGATCCACATTCTCCTGAGCATTGTCGACGCCCGCCGGATTGTTGCCGCGGAGCGCTTCACGCCTGGCATTGCTTGAAACAGCCGGCTCCTCCATGCGCCTACTATAGCTCCTGCTGGGGCGAGGGGTGGAGTGAATCCGATCACGGCTTTGCGAATATGCTTATTGTTGGGCCAACGCGGTCCTAAGGAGCTCCTTGACCCGGCGTGTCTCTACATCCTGCGGTGAATCGCCTTCGATCGGAATGGCTTCCAACCGAGCTGCCGCCGCGACGAGGTTATCCATCGGGTTGGATTAATGACCTGACGGTGTTGGCACGGCCTGTGGCGTACCAGTGTTGTGACGAGGCAGGTTTATTATCCGGTGCTGAACCGGGGCGCCAACTGTCGCCTCCGCACGGTTTACCCCCGGGGTGTTGAAGAGATTTCGGGCGTCGAGGGCTGCGGGCAATCGAGATCGGGATTTCCTCTTCAGGACTTCCTGAGACGCATTCTGGTCCATCATGAGCCTGTAAGCCTGTGCATCTAAAGCGGCGCGCTCCACCGTCATCCTGATCTCTTCTGCTGCCAGCTCCGCTTTAGCTTGAGTGATCTGCTCTCTTACTTTGGCAATCTCAGCATTGTGAACCTCCTGATCCACCGGGTTGGCTTCCGCCATGAGCGCTGCCAGTGCGTCAAACAGGTCTGACAAAACTTGGGCTGGTGAACCCGTAGGGCCTCCTGCCCGCGCAGCCGTTGCCGCTGCCGATCCGGAGATCGCTGCTGCTGCAGTTGATGATCGTGGCACCGCCTGTGTTCCAGCCATGAAGATCCCAACCCGATAGGGCAGATCAGAGGGGTCCGGAATACTGTTGCCATCGGAGCCGCCCCCAATCCGATCATCTTGCAGCTGGTAAAGAGATTCGGTTTCCCCGGTCGACGTTTCATCGCCGGAGTAGATGGCGGTTTCGTCACCGGATTCGGATCCTTCCTCGTAGCTTCCTCCGTGGATGACTCCCACGAAGGCGTGCTTCCTGGTCGGTTTAACCAGGGTCGATCTCGTGCACTGAGCTGTCTCGACGAGGTCGGTGCAGACGCCTAGCTCGGGGCCTGGTTCACCGATCTTGCCGATGAAAACATGGATGCCGCCAAAGGGGACCCGGTACCCGTACTCGATCGAGCCGGCGTCGGGGCCCCAGCCTGTGCTGTCGATGTAGAGTTTTCCGCGTCGGCTCTTGGTCATCCGACCCACAGCGTAACCCTCGAGTCCTTCAAAGCGGCCCTCCAAAAACTTGAAACCATCTCGCGATAGCCCCATGGTGGGCGCCAACTGTCGTGGATTTGTCACGACAGATGTCACGGCGAAAGGACTTAGTCGTGGGGCCATCGCAACGGGTTAACTTGAAGGGGTTAAAGCGGACGCAAGGACACGGTGTTTATACTAGTTCGGCCCCTTCAATGAAGGTAAAAGCCTACGTCTAGTTGTGATGGGATTGATGGGTTTCAAGGGCTAGGGAGCGATAAGCTTCGCCTAAACCTCGAGTTCTTGTTCTCTGTCCTTAAACCGCCGTCGGGTCGTCCCCTTATATACACGGGTGACGCCCGTCGGTCTGTAAAGTTCCAACCCCCGGTTCATAAACGTGCCCGGGTCGGTCTCTCTATTCCTAACTTACAATGCAAGTTTACCTCAGGCCGGTTTACGCCGTAAACCTCTAAACCGATTATAGGCTTCGGGACCTTCTATTTCTCCTTGGGCTTTAACATCTCGGGTCCATTGACGGAGCTAACCCGGGCCCTATAGGCCGGTTTACCCCAAATAACAATATCCCCAACACTCACCATGTTTCATTTCGGTATCAGAGGCAACATTATTCTTCTTTGCTCTGAACCCCTTCATCACCTATTTTAGGCATCAGCCAGATGCCTACCTGGTTAAAACTTGTTGAACCTCCGTATAGCACTCTCGGTACGTCCTGGTGCTTCTATAATCTCCTTCCTAGAGATAACTACCGGATGCTGATCCTTTCAGACATTCGTCCTTATAGCTTCCCCCTTACTCCACCTCTTAAATCTCGGGACGAGATTTCTTCTAGTGAAGGAGAATTGTAACGCCCGGATAATTAACCTACAGTAATTCCCTACTAATGATGCCACGTCATCATGATTACTGTTGTTAAACTCGCGTTGGTTCGAATCCAGTCCAAATTCAAATTTTTAAATCAAGTCAAACTCTAAATGTTTTCAAACATGCAAAATAAAATGTTCAAAGTTTGGAAAATATTCCATAGCTAATTATGGTGGTGACCCAACACTTTTGTAGAGTTTTTAAATGCCCTTAACCTTTTTAACAGAGCCAGCAACATTTATTTATGCCAAATAAATATAGCCCGAAATCTATAAGTTTGTAAGTGATCTAAAACTTGGTGAGCGTCATCATTCCACTGCATTGCACTTATGTGCTAGGTCTCATAATTTACTAAAATCATCTAGCGCCCCAAATAAATAGAAGACATTGCCAGAAAAAGAAAAAGCAGTAATATAAAAGAAAAATGACCTAAACCTACTGTGCACTTAAGGCCTACTACTACAGTTAACAACCCAGCCCAGAACATGCCTTTCTCTTTCGTCTGTACACAGGAGGAGGCAGAGACACGTGCGTGGCGCACATCCACCACACCATGGTCGTCGGTGTCGCTGCTGTCGAGCATCCCACGGTCGGGAGGATGTATAAGAGCAAGCCCCGAGTCCCCCCTCTCTCCCCTAGTAATCGTAGCCCCTGTCCCTCCCCTTCTCTCACTCGCGTTCGTCCGTTCGAGGCTTCCCGAGCCATGTCCACCATGGCCAATGTCATCGTCGCGGCCACCGGCCTCCCCAAGCCCTGAAACCGCATCCAGGAGGACCGCCGCCATCGACTTCCTCCATCCCAAGCATCTAATCGAGCGGAGCCGCCCCGTAGGCTCGCCATCGAGCTCATCTTCACCACGTACATCGCCGGCCGCCGTCGTCAATTGCCTCGTCTCCGGTCCGTCCCCGGCCACCTCGAGCTCATCTCTGGCACCGCAGTGAGCTCCTTCCCCGATTCCCTAGCTTTCCCCCCTCGATCTGTCGCCGTATCGTCATCCCCGCGAGCCCGGCCGCCATGACCGAAGCTTCGCGTCCGTGTGTGTTCGTCTGCGTATGGCCGCATCCGCGTGCGCCCCTGCCCGCTAGCCCGCGCCCTGGCCGTGCCCCGCGCCTGCCCACGCGTGCGCTCGCCGTGCCCTGACCATGCGCGCACAATGGTCCCTACTGCTATTGATGCTGTGCCGCTGCAGCTACTCTGCTTCTACTGCTGTATTGCGCTGCTGCCGCGCCCAGCTACACTCGCCTCTGCGCTGCCTCGCGCCATCCGTCCTGGCCGTTTCACCGCGCCGCCGCGCCTGGCCACTCCGGCCAGGCCGCTTCTGCTCGGGGCCTCGCCCTGCACGCCCCCGCACCATGTGCTGGGATGGCCGTCGACGCTCCTCTCGGAACGGCCGTGCGTGCCCCAGCTGTGGCTTCGGGCCACTGCATGGTTGGGCTGGCCTAGGTAGTTGGGGGATTAGCCCCCTATTAGTTTTGTTTTGATTTATTTCATTAGTTAGATTGCCCCATGACTACTGGGCCCCCACCTACTAATTAGGATTTTTTTAGTTTAAGATAAGACCCTGTTAAATATTACACCCAATGACAGGTGGCCCCAACTGCCCAGATTAGACTAGTCAACAGTCAAAGTGTTGACTGTTGACTGCTGAGTCAGCGCCCCTGGCCCCACCTGTCATGCTCACTATGTAAAATGTTGGGTACACTTCTATGTACCCATAGCATTTTCATCTTTGTTCTCTATTTAAATTAAATTCCAGAAATGTTTAAAACTTAGAAAATTAATATAAAATAATCTATAACTCGGATCGAAAAACTTTATACATGAAAGTTGCTCAGAAAAATCCAACTAATCTGAATACACAGTCCGTTCATCTGTCACATGCCCCTAGCATGCTGAACATGGAACTTTCCCCCTCTTTTCCTGTGTCCGGAATCTGCCTAACGTCGGGAATTCATCCTCGGATGCTTATCCCCTCTGTATGCAACGTGTAGTACTACGTTAGGTCGACCCTAATTCTGCTTATCGTCATGTTATGCTTTTTGATACTATGTTTGCTTTATATTTACTGTTTCTTCCCCCCTTTTTCTCTTCGGTAGACTCCGAGACCGATGTTGCCCATGTGATCGGCTACGTCGGCAACGACACTTCATCCTTTTCAGCAGAGCTTCCAGGCAAGCCCCCCCTTTGATCATCCTGATATCGCCCATTCCATTCTCTCATGCTTGCATTAGATTTTGCTACTGTTATTGTTCGCTCCTATTCTGATGCATAGCCTGCTTATGTATCTGCTGTTGTACCTTACCTGCTTATCCTAGACCTGCTTAGTATAGGTTGGTTAGTGATCCATCAGTGACCCCCACCTTGTCCTTGTTGCCCCTGCTTAATCATCGATGACTCGATCTACGTGATCGAAGACCAGGCCCCGACACCGCACATCACTTCCCCTTAGTTGCTCGACACTACTGGGTTACTATCGAGTGCCGAGGGTGAACCTCTTCAGCACTTCTGATGTTAACCCTCTAGTGTAGTCATTCGGTCGTAGTCATCGAGGGTGATTTCCTCCTTAACCACTTCCGATACGACTCTGTCGTGCAACCCCTCAAGTGTGAACCTCGGGGGTGATTCCTCTTACGTTCACCTTGATGATTACATCTAGTGGAATTCATCGGGGGTGATTCCTCGGGCTTTCCCCTTGATGTTTGGACACACGGTTACTATGGTTACTATGACTTTGCACTGGACCCTGTTACTAAAGACGGGTTGGCCCTGAGGGGTACCCGCGCGAGCTTAATTGCGAGTGATGTGGAGTCGGGCGGACCTGGAAGGTGCCTGCGAGATAATTACGAGGCGTGGCCGGGCATTCCTAGCCCTTGCCACAAGTCCTCGAGACGGAGCAACGGGGTCACATCTTGCGCGAGTCTTTGCTTGTTACCGCGCGCTCCTAATCCACTACGATTTGGATATTTGATCCGAGGGGCCTCTGGCCTGATAGCACTAACCATCACGTGCGCATAGTATGGGCGTTCTGCGTCGTATACATCGGCCGAAGCTTAATAGACGTCAGCGACTGAGCGGCGCGCGCCGGGTTGGACTGCGTAAGCGCCTGCCTTGTTGAAGGAGGTAGCTAGGTCTGCTCACCGGCCGCCCACGCAACATGCAGGAGTTCCCCGGGAGATGGCCCATGACCCCTGGGGGCATAGGTTTAGTCCGGCGTGCTGGCCTCTCTATTAAGTCTAGGTCGGGTTGCGGCGTATTGTTTGGCCGAGGCCGGGCATGACCCAGGAAAGTGTGTCCGGCCGGAGTTAATCGAGCGTGGTGGGTAAGTTGGTGCACCCCTACAGGGAAGAAAACATCTATCGATAGCCTGTCCTACGGTAACGGACACTTAGAGTTGTATCCCGATCGATACAACTAGAACTGGATACTTGTGATGAGAACTGGATGGTGATGAGGATTGGATTGTGATGATAACTGGATAGTATGGCTCTAGGATGCCTTTCTCGCAGGGAGTCGAGAAAGGATCTCCGGCCGAGGTTGATAACACTTCTACTACTTTACTTTATGCTACTCTACTCCCTCCGGTTGCTGCAAGATGGTGGTTTCCAGAAGATGCTAGTCTTCGATAGGACTAGGCCTTCTCTCTATTCTGGCATTTCTACAGCCCAGTCCACATATACAGTCTTCCTTTGATAATGTTGCATATGTAGTGTAGATCCTTGCTTGCGAGTACTTTGGATGAGTACTCACGGTTGCTTTGCTCCCCCTTTTCCCCCTTTCTTCTTCTTTTCGGTTCATGCAACCAGATGTCGGAGCCCAGGAGCCAGATGCCACCGCCGATGCCTACTACTACGTGGAGACCGACGACGACCACGAGTAGTTAGGAGGCTCCCAGGCAGGAGGCCTTGCCTTTTCGATCGTAGATGCTTTTGTGCTAGCCTTCTTAAGGCAAACTTGTCTAACTTATGTCTGTACTCAGGTATTGTTGTTTCCGCTAACTCTTGTAAAATCGAGCTTATGTATTCGAGCCCTCGAGGCCCCTGGCTTGTAATATAAAGCTTGTATTATTTTAATTTGTGTCTAGAGTTGTGTTGTGATATCTTCCCGTGAGTCCTTGATCTTGATCGCACACATTTGCGTGTATGATTAGTGTACGATTGAATTGAGGGCGTCACACGAAGCCCAGCCGGTCGCCCATCTTTGACCGTGATGCTATGATGGCACGTATTGACGAGGTAGTCTTTCTGAAAAAGCTTGGCCGCTTGCTCGCCTCCTTGGAGGTAGCTTCTCCTGGGTCTGGCAAGGGGATTGCTTGCCTCCTAGCGGAGGAGGTTTCTACGGGCAAAATAAAGAAGGTGAAGAAGGCTCTCAGGACCATAGGCAAGAAGAGTAGTGTCATTGGTAAGGCGTCAGCAACTGCTTAATGGAGGATACTCAGTCCCATTGTTCTCCATCTTCGTGGATTTGGTGGCGTTGATGTATGCAACCTTGGTTTTAATTGTTGGGGGTTTCTTTGAGGCATAGAAGTGTGAGGGTTCATGATTGTTACATGTTATGTGTATTTGTCGGGTTGATCGTGGGGTTATGGAGTTTGGTTCTTAGCGAGTAGTCCGCATGTGGTCTATAGGTATCGGTTTTCGCTCGGTTTTCCGTTAATTAACTGAGCAATTCTCTTCTTCTTAATTAATCGATGAGGCAAATCTTTTGCCTCCGTTTCGAAAAATTTTGGCCATGCTTCGTACTGACGCTAGGCATGCTTCCTTGCAATGGTAGTTGTGCTTCCTTCTGATGGTGGGTGTGCTTCCTTCCATTGCCACATGATGAGGGGCGACAACAAGGAGTGGCATGGATGGAGCGAAGCTGATGCACCCTAGTTGAGAACGAAGTAGGTCAGCTTAGGATGTGATCCATGATTTCGTGTAGAACCACATTAGATTAAAATCCACCTGCAAGAAAACATTAGATTAAAATCCACTAAAAGAAGCA
Organism: Aegilops umbellulata; assembly: GCA_032464435.1. NCBI lineage: Eukaryota > Viridiplantae > Streptophyta > Magnoliopsida > Poales > Poaceae > Aegilops > Aegilops umbellulata. The sequence goes on along the minus strand of CP136060.1, from coordinate 492,087,978 downwards.
ACACATGTAAGGGTTGAAGCACCCACGTAGGACTGTTCAAGCGAAAATATCTCTACATGTACGGAAGCATTGCTGAAAATAAACAAGATGAGAATGATCGAAACCTATGGCAGGTGAAGGTGGTATGGAGGCGATTCATGATTCCGCTGTCTTGGATTCTGAAAGGCTAAACGAACCGGAGAAAAAAAATCAGTTGCAATTCCTGAATGAACCAGGAGATGGGGTGGTACTTTGGCCGCTGGGTAATCATTCGGGCAGCCCGGCGAGGCAAGACAAACATTGGTGATGGCAAGTGAGGTTACCTAATGCCATGATGGTGCACTGGCTAGGTGGAATGCAGGTCGCATCAAGGAGTAGGACGGTGCATGGATCCAATCTGGCGGCGCCGTAGGAGAAAATATAATAGCGGCAAGCAGATGGATGGTGAGCTCGCCGGTGAGGTGGATCAGAAGCAGGGCGGGGAAAGGGTTACAACATCGATGGCGCTGGCGGAGAGATCAGGCGAGACACAATGGACGGTGAGCTCGCCGGCGATGAGGTGGAAGAAGGGGAAAGGAACGAGATGGCTATTAACTGCGAGAAAATTGGACATTTGCCACTTTCAATATGTGGCTTCTCAAAATTGCCACTTTCAAGATTGGTTTCGCAGAATTGCCACTCCGCTCGTTGACTCCTTGATTACCATGCCACTTCCCTCCTTTTAGTGGTTTTCTTTCTTCCTTTTTCATTTATAAGCACAAGAAAAGACCAAACTACCCCCTGATTCTTTGTACACAGTACACGTCAGTATCTGACTATCTGTATCTATTTATGCATGTGTTCAAGTAGAAGAGAACGAGCTACATAGATCTTGTCGTCAGTAAAAGCGCCGCTGACGCCACCCGCTCAATCGCCGTCGTCGTCCGCGCCACTCGGCTGTTTGCTGCTCGCTCCGCCCGTCCCCCATCGCCGATCGCCCTGTCTGCCCGCGCGCCATAGCCACTCAGGCCGGCGGCCTGCTCGGCGATCGCACCGCTCGTCCCGGCCGCCTGACCACTCGGCTGGGATGAGGAGGCTGATGGATCAATCACTACAGATTTTTGAACAAAGCAAGGTCAACACAATACAATCGAAAATTCATGCACGCGCCCTGGACGAGATTAGCGGCATGTGGCGTTGCCGAGATCAGCGGCACGCTGCGTATAGAAGATCAGCGACACAGGATGTCGAGAAGATCGGCGGCACGCGACGTCTAAGCGATGTGCGACACTCTGCGTCGAGGTCACGGTATTCTCGGCGACAGGTGCACTCTCGTATCAATCAGAACGTGGATAGTACCTGTATAGAATCAGGGGTAGTTTGGTCTTTTCCGGTGCTTATAAGTGGAAAAGAAAAAATAAAAGCACTAAAAATAGGGAAGTGGCATGGTAATCAAGGAGCCAACAAGGAGAGTGGCAATTTTGCAGAGTCAATCTTGAAAGTGGCAATTTGGAGAAGCCACATATTGAAAGTGGCAAATATTCAATTTTCTCATTAACTGCGGATAGGAGGTACAAGACGAGATTATGGGAAGGTGGTGGGGTAACCGGGACTCCGGGAGGTTAGAATCAGGTTTTTCTGCGAGCTGTGGACCGTGGGATGGTACACGAATGAACGGCGAGAGATCGGTCTGATGATTCCTTAGTATAGGACGGATGATAGAAAGTGTTTCCCCATAACTTCCCATCTTTTTAGGGTGGGAGGCTCAAGGGGCATCCAGAAACCTTTATCTGTGATCAAGTTCGTGCAGGTGAATGAGTTGCGGTACCACAGCTGCAATCCAATAGTTGTCCCCTTACAAAATATGACTAAGAGATTTTGTTGGAATTCTTAGTTGTACGAGTTACTTTGTAATTTCTTAAATCTTGGATCCAAAGCAGCGTACCTGTAATGATTGCAAACAATGTGAAAATAAATAAAATAAAAGTTACAAATTTAGTGAATTATCATCCATTTCAGAAAATGAAGAAATGGAGAATAGTCGACATATAGAAACAACAAATATAAAATATTTTAAAAGTGAAAGAGAGAGAACAAATAGAGAGATAAAAAACAAAATTGAAAAATAAATAAGTAAATAAGGGTGAAAATTCCGACAAGCCTTATTGGGCGTAACACATGCGTATAGGAACAAACTAATGGAATATTTAAAAGCAGAAGGAGAAAACAAATAGAGAAATGAAAAATAACTAAATATAATAAATAAAAAAGAAGAAAAATCCAACCTGCCTCATTGGGCTTAACCCATGCTGGGATGTCTGTTAGTGCTATAATCCGCTATCACCAAAACATAGTCTTTAGGGTAGGACAAACACCCTTGGCTCTCGGGTGTATATGCACCTAAGATGGAACGATAAGCAATTGTACAGGAATTCAAAAAAAATTGTAATTGTTTTGAAAACAAAATTGACCTTCTGTTGTACTTGTACAAAAAGTTTCGCCAAGGAATGACATTCATCGTATACTGGATGAAAAAAACCCAACACTATATACGACTTACCATTCACATTTTCTGTCCTTAATTTTTTTTAGTTTTTGCCCTAAAGTCGACGGGAGTTTTCCCTTCGTGAAACTTTTTATACAGGTACAAAGAATGTCAAGTTTGTTTCCAAAAAAGTTTCATTTTTATTAAAAGAAATTGTAGTTATTTTTTTCCACATACACATCTAAGAGCCAACGAATATTTTCCCTTTCGGGTAAGACTACAGAGGTCTAGCGTTTCGACAAGCACTCTTATTCTGCGCCTGTAGCGACACTCTCGAAAACACGTGAGGCTCCTCTCTATGGGCCACCGTTTCGTAATTTAGAAAATAGGATCTTACAAAAATAAAAGAAAAAAGTAACAACCCTCCCACCACTCAAGATAGAACTCACCAAAATACTCAAATGACACGAAGTGACCCATATTTATTGTGGCACCGATCATCACCTGAAGTGTTTTTATAACCTTTGTGCCACTCATGTAGTACACGAACGGAGACGAACTCCCCTCAAGTTGGGTTTTTTGTGAGTCGCCGCCGTCAGAGATACTTGGTCCTCTCATCTCGTGCTGCCATTTTGGCGCCAAGAGGTTGGGGGGGGGGGCTCATATCTTTAGAACTTTCATGTTCCTCATCAGCGTCTAGTGGTGGTCATGGTGTTTTTGCGAATAAAGTTACTCCAGTCCCTTCTTTGGTTGTGCCATCAAGGTAGAGGTTTGTGTCCTCGCAGATCCGGTTGTTGATATATGATGAGTTTATGTTATTCTGCCGGCAGCGAGGTGTGGGAGGAAAGAGGCGAGGATGTGGTGGGTGGCGGAGATGTGTGGGAGACGATGAGAGAGGGGCTACAGAGGAGGAAGAGGGGAGGGGCGAGGAGGAGTGTGTTAGGGTTAGCTTTTTATATAGGAACGGTTAGGTGGGCTTTTGCGGGCTTGCGGGGGCTGTACCAGGCCATCCATGACACTTTTCAAAACTGCCATAAAAAATCCGTCATGGATTAACAGATTTCTTGTAGTGCTCGTCATTATGATGAAGATCTTGTGATTTGACGACGTGCATTTCTAAGGGTTCATCCCAGGCTAAGTACGTTCAGCGCTCAAGGCTTTCCATCCTTTAGTATGAATGACTCAATGGGCTTTGAGATATCTTTATCCATAATCGTGTTCGTGCAGGTGGATATAATGTTTTTTTGCGGGTTGAATAGAAGTTATTTAATATCATATGAATCTTTAAAATATATTATTTTCATTCTTATAGGAGTTTACTTTGTATCTTGTTGAATCTTTGATTTAATGAGTATGTAGCAAAAAACTACCACATTACAGGCTAGGTCAACAAAAAACTACCATTTTTCTTGATGTTTCAAAATGGTACCACAAATTTGGTTCGCTGTTCCAAAAAACTACCATGTTGCACTAATGACTCCGTTGGCTAACTTTAAAACGTTATTATGATAGCTCGGGTCCACTCATCAGGTTGACCGTTAGGTTGACCATTGACAGGTTATGACAGGTGGGGCCCAAATATTTTTTGAAATGCAATCAGGTCCCTACAATAAAAACTGAAAGCAATCAGGTCCCTAAAAAATATATAAAGAAATTAGGTCCCTGCAAAATAAAGAAACAAGCAATCGGGTCCTCGCCGGCGAGCTCGTTGCCGGAGCCGACGAAGGGACCTTTTGTTGTTCCGCCGGCATCGCTCTAATCGTGGCTGCGACAACCGTGGCTGGCAGGAAGCGGCGGCGGCGGCGGGCTGGAACCGCCCGTGCTCCCTAGCTGCTCCCCGCCCGTGCTCGAGCTCCTGGCCAAGCCGGGTGTGGTAGCCGGCTTTTACGGCCGGCGGGCATCCTGGTGGTGTCCGGCCTGGGAGTCGACAGACGAGGAGCTAAGCAGGCGGCGGCTCATGCCTCCCCATAGCACGGAGCTCCTCCTCCTCTCTGCTTCAAATCCCATCACCCCAGCTTTCCTTCTATGGGTGCTCCCATGGCCGCCTCCTTCCATCTTCTCCGTGTCCATGGCATGGTGGTGGGTGGCCCTGGTGGCGGCAGCAGTGGCTGCGCCGGGCGTGGTGGTGGCCAGCCCTGGCGGCGGCGCTTCCCGTTGTGGGGTGGTTGTCGGCCCTGACGGCAGCGGCCGTGGCTGCGGCGAGCGTGGCGGTGGCCGCCCTATCGACGGCGGCCGTGGTGCTGGCTGCGGCAGCCGTGATGGCTCGGGAGAGAGGCCAGGGAAGAAGAGGGAGAAAAGAAAGATAAGGAAGAGAGAGTGCGCTTACATGTGGGACCCACATGTAAGTTGGCGGTCAAACAAACAATCAACAAACGATTTTCTTATGAGAGGGTCCGACCGGTCATAAACCGATTAATTCTAAATCACATGGTCATTTGGGTTTTTTTGTAACAGCAAACCAAATTTGTGATAGCATTTTGAAACATCAAGAAAAGTGGTAGTTTTCTGTTGACCTAGCCTGTAATGTGGTAGCTTTTGCTATATACTCTTGATTTAATGGTTATGTGTATGAATAAAATTATAGGCATTTGTCAAAAGATAAAATAATAACCTTTGTAAGGATTTATCGTGGAAATAAAAAACTAGTGGTTGAGAAATCGAACGGACGACATACTTCTACCGCTGGCTGCTGGCATGAAGATGTCTTCCCCCCACTATCGAGTGCTACTTGAGAATAAAGAAGTCGCACCACTCCGAGTGCGGCTTTCTGCTCCCGAGCTCATCTGCGCCCGTTGTAACGAAAAAAATCAAAACAAATACTAAAAAAATTCAAAAAATCCTAATTATTTTGTGTGGTAGATAAGTTTATGCGTGATGTGCGCTCCAAGTTTTAACTCATCTGGACATCTGGGCAACTCTCAGCAAAAATGACAAATTCAGGGTTTGTAAAAAACTTTACTGTTCACACACTGTTCTGACCTGACTTATTTTGTTTGCTGAGAGCTGCTTAGATGTGCAAATAAGTTAAAATTTGAAGCGAACCTGACACATAAAATTGTCTACCACACAAAAAAATTAATTTTTTTGAATTTGTTTAGTATTTTTTTTGTTTTTTTTTTACCGGGGGCAGGTGAGCCTGGGCACCGGATTAGGTTTCCACTCCACATTTACTAACTCTGTTTTATCCCGCGTGGTAAATCATCAAGTGACGCACGCATAGATAGGGCCAAACTCAACAATAAAAAAGATAAAAATAAAATAAAAAAGATAAGGCCAAATTGCCCCTGCAAACGTCACAGTTGCGGTGGCTCTGTCCGGCAAACAACGATCGACGAGTCCAAACGTACGCACGTCACACCTTGCCGCTGTCAGGTCGCTGCTTCGTACGACGACGCTGTGGCAACCAGGTCGTGGTAGAACGCGCGGAACGCCTCCATCTCGCCGCGCGGCAGCGCCGCCCGACCTCGATGCCGCCGTCCCCGTCGCGGCCGCTCTCCGCCAGCGCCAGCGCGCCCGTCCGCTCCACCGAGACGATCTCCACCTTCCGGGGCCGTCCCCACGGCGCTCCCAGATCTGTCGCCGCGTACACGCCCAGCTTCGGCGACCCGGCCACGGTCACCGCGCGAGCGGACGCGTACTCCCGCACCAGCCGCACCCACCCGCGCGCGTCCCGGAACGCCCGCCCCTGCTCCGCGAGCCCCTCGATCGCCCGCCAGATCGCCGCGGAGGCGGTGGCCGCCGTGAGGCCGCCGCTCGGTCTCGCCTCCTCCTCCTTCCCCACGCGGCAGAGGCCGAGGCAGTTGCCAAAGTAGTTTCCCGGTACCGGCGGGGTCGCGCGGGGCTTGCACCCGGTCACGAACCCGAAGCTGGCGCTGCTGCCGCGCGCGTGCACGATTCCTGCCCACGCCGCACCGCACGCCAGCGCGTAGGGCGAGCACCGCCGCGCCGAGGTCTCCGACTCCACCTGCCTTCCGAGCCCACGGAGCAGCTTCTCCGTGAACCGGAACGTCGCGAGGTCAGCGGCGCCCGGACGGTGACTGAGGTCCCAGTCGGGGAGCCGCTTGACGCCGGCCGACGCGAGAGCCCGGTGGTCGCGGAGAAACACCTCGCGGAGCCCGTTATCGTCTCGCACGACGTTGCGATCGAACAGCGGGGGCGCGGCCCACTTCCCGCCGCACTCGGGGCCGAGGCGGTGTATGGCGGCCCATGTCCTCATGAAGTGCACGTAGCTGGAACCGTCGGCCACTGCGTGGTGTAACGTCGTGCCAATGCACAAACCGGCGTGAGGGAACACGGTGAGCTGGACGGCAAATACGTCCTGCGTGCTGCATCGAGAGCCGCCGCCGCCGCCGTGTCTCGGCAGAGAAGGCAGCAGCGGACGGAGCCTCGCGGTGTCGCGCGCGTGGTCGCCGGCGAGGTCCTGGAAGTCGTCGCCGCCGACCGCAACCGTCAGGCGGACAGAGTCTCCGTATGAGAACACGACTTGGGGTGCCCCGGCCTCCGGTATGCTGCACACCAGCGTCCCGGCCAAGGGATAGAAGTGGTGCAGCGCGGCGGCCAGGGACTTCTCGAACAGGGGCAGCTCGTGGAGGAGGAACTCGGGGGCGCCGAGGAGGTCGGCGTTGTCGTAGAAGAAGAGGCGCTGCACGGGCGGGACGTCCCAGAAGACGAGGTCGAAGAATGTGAGCGGCAGCGCCCATGGCTTCCCGGCCGGTGGCGACGGCGACGGCGAGACCTGGCAGTGCTCCAGGACCGTCAAAGGGTTAAGTGGCCCGGGCGCCATCGCCTTGGACCCTAGTCCTGACTATGGATTCCGGCCTACCTTTTCTCGTAGCCGGTGGACAGTAGTCAGTGGCGCCTTCCAACGAAATTGTAAACATTTGTAGTCGCTTAGAGCAACTCCAACAACTCGACCCAAACGGGACGGACATTTCGTCCGCTTTTTTACGTTTAAATTGACTAGACGAACACGGATGCCCGCTTCCGCATTTGAGTCGACGCGTGCGCTCAACGCTGGCCTGAACCTGTTTTGACGACGCAAAAGAAAAAAGAACACATGCATATTAAAAAAGACAAACATCATTAATTAAACATTAAAGCCGGCCACGAACGCCGGCAAGAGTCCACACATCCAAATTTGCATTTAAAAAATATAATAAAAAGCAGCCTAAACTACGAGGCGGCGTGCTGCCCTAGGCGTCATCGTCGTCGTCCTCGGAGTCCGTGAGGTCGATGAGCGTCGGCACCGGCCCGGCCCAAGCGAATGTCGTGTTCCAGAGCGCCGTGATGTCGGGTTGTGCCGGGGCGGGGGCGGGGGGGGGGGGGGGGGAGGGTGTGCTGCCGCCTGTGCAGCCGCGGCCTGGCGCGCCTCCTCCTCGGCCTCGCGCTGCTCCTCCTCGAGGTCGCGCTCGAGCATCTCCTCGTACTCGCCGCGACGGCGCTCCTCTGCCAGCCGGCGCTGGCGCCACATCTCGAGGTACGCCTGCTCCTGCGCCGGCGTCGCCCCCATCCAAACCGGTGGCGCGGACACCCACTCGCGCACCACTCCCGTCCAGAAGTAGCGCGCGATGGGCTCCGGCTCCGGCTTGATGGGGGACGGCGGGCCACCGGCGGCATCACGCTGTCGCCCGCCGTGGAGAGGGCAAGGGCCTGCGCCATTGCTGCCTCGTACCGAGCCTCCTCTTCCGCCTCCGCTCTGCGCCGCTCGTCATCCTCGCTCTTCCGGTAGACGGCTGCAAGGGCTTCCTGGTAGGCGTCCTCTGCCGCCTGGTCCTCCTCGCGGACGTCGAGCGCCGGTGGCGGCGACCTCCGGTCGACCTCGCGCACGCCCCGTCGCCTCGCCTCCTCGTGTTCGAAGGCGAACCACCTCGCCCAGTTGGGCGAGTCGGTTGCATAGGCCTCGTCGCGACGCTGCTCCGGCGTCAGCAGCGCCCGCCGGCGCCGCACCTCCTCCGCGTGAGCACTAGCCGTCCACGGCACAGCCGGCACTGGGATCCTATCTGGATGCAGATGCCAGTCGTGCGGCAGCGTCACGTCGGGATACGGCAGAGGCTGGCGGTGCTGCCAGTGCCACTCCGCCTGATGCACTAGCACGTTCACGCGCTGCCTCTGCCGGTGAGGCGCCGGTGCCGGCGGAGGTGGGAGGAACTCTGAGGGGAAAGGTGTGGCGGGGGACTTGCCCTTGGCCTTGCTGCCGCTGGCGCCGGAGAAGAGGCCATCTCGCTGTGGTTATGGTGGCTAGGGTTTGCCGGCGACGAGGGAGCAAAGGATGACATATGTGAAGGGCGAGTTTGGATGAGGGCGGCCCCGCCGCACGGTCGGCTTAAAAAAGAACGAGTGCCGTCGCTGACGCGTGGGCCCGTCGTCATAAATTAAGTTGACCGCGTGGGCAGCAGGTAGTTGGACGGCCGCCAAGTGAGGACTTAGCAGATAGCGAGAAGGCGCGCGAAGCGTCCGTTCGGCGTCTGAGCCGACGCATTTGGGGCACAAATTTGGGCCGCTAATGCGTCGGCGCGGACACGACGCGGGCGTGATTTGATTTTGGGTCAGCGCATTGGGCCACCATTTTTGTCCGCACCGACCCAAACGGACACAAGCAGACAAATGGGTCGGCCCTTTGGAGTTGCTCTTAATTCGTACTGGGAGGCAGAAGCGCGGCGGCATAGAAGAGCAGGTTCGTATCTTTGGTGTTGATTTTGTTAAAGAAATAAAATAAGAGAGCCCGTTTGAATCACCTAGAAAAGGAAAATAATGACAAATATGTTAAACAGATTTGCTAGGCACATCTAGATGTGCCCTAAGTATTGCACATCTAAATTTTATACTATTAATTTTACGTGAAGATTTGTTTGGATATTTTTTTATTTTTTTAGTTTGATTAAACCATTTAGATGTGCAATAATTAAAGCGCATCTAGATGTGCCCTAGACCAACCCTTTGTTTATTATAGAAATGCCTAATCCTGATGTGCAAACAGAGCATGAAACATATACCTAAAAGACTAGGAACATCTGAGCCAGGCCACCTTAGGCCGATCTCTCTTCAGAACTGCTCTGTCAAACTATGCTCTAAATGCATAACAAATACTTCCACCGTTTCTAAATATAAGACTTTATAGAGGTTTCACTAAGGACCATATATGGATGTATATAGATGGATTTTAGAGTATAGATGGTTTATGAAATCTTCACAAAGACTTATATTTAGGAACAGAGGGAGTAGAGTTCAACCAGTTATTCCGGACCTCGTCCACTCTGACCAATCTGGGTTCTTTAAAGGACGTAACATTGCGGATAATTTCATCCTTGCTGCGGATATTGTTCAAGCTTGCCACAAACGGAAATGTCCGCCTCTAGTTCTAAAATTAGACTTTAAGAAAACTTTCGACTCAGTCTCCTGGGACTGTCTGTGCAAGATCCTCAAGGCGAAAGGTTTCCCGGATTCTTGGATTCGTTGGATTATGATGTTAAATAACTTTAGTCAATCGGCCATCCCGCTAGACGGCGTCCGCGGGAATTGGATCCAATGCAAAAATGGCCTTAGGCAAGGCGATCCTATCTCTCCATACCTATTTATAATTGTTGCCGACATCCTGCAACGCATGATTTTACACGCCTCTAACCAAGGTCTTCTGCAATATCCAATTATCCCAAACTCCCCCTGTCCTGTACTACAGTATGCCGACAACACGCTCATTGTCATCAAGGCTGACTCTGACCATCTAGCCCACCTTAAACTTATTTTGCATAACTTCTCAATGGATACTGGGCTTACGATCAACTTTGAGAAAAGCACGTTCGCCCCGATCCATGTAGACCCTCACACTGCTTCGGCTATGGCATCCTCTCTAGGTTGTACAGTTGATTCTTTCCCTCAAAATTACCTCGGCCTCTGGCCTCTCTTTATCTATGCATAAACTACGGCTGCTAGATTTCCACCCTATGATTGCCAAGGTTGACAAGCGGTTGGCCGGTTGGCGAGGCCACCTTCTCTCGGCAGCCGCTAGGGCAGTCCTCGTCAAGTTTGTTATTCGTGCCATCCCCACCTACACCATGAGTGCCATGCTTCTTCATGCTGGCACCATTCTAGAGATAGACAAACGTTGTCGCGCTTTCTTTTGGGCAGGTGACGACATTGTCAATGGGGGACAGTGTATGGTTGCTTGGGACGAGGTTTGTGCCCCGGTTAGCAAAGGCGGTCTCGGTTTTCGTTGCCTTCGCACCCACAATATTTGCCTCCTCCTCAAATCGCTAAGTAAAATCCACTGCCCAGGCAACGCTTCCTGGGAGGCGTGGCTTGCTACACCTACGGCTGGGCCGGTGGGCAGTATATTACACACGAACGTCTGGAAAGATCTAACTTTTGGCCTTTCCTTTTTTCGCTCAATCACTCATGTCAAAATTGGCAACGGCGTCTCTACTACCTTTTGGCTGGATTTCTGGATCGACTCTATACCTCTAGCTTCTCACTTTCCAAGTCTCTTCTCACATGCCACCAAACCGAATGTCTCACTTGCGTTCGTGCTAGCCAAAGAGCACCCACGACTTTCGCTACAGCCACGTTTGTCCAATGCTGCTAACTCCGAACTTCAATCCTTGCGATCCCTATTAGCCACTGTTATCTTAATGCGGCAGGTGCCAGATTCACGTATATGCAGGATTAACGACAAACTCCTCTCTGTTGCTTATGCTTATGAAGCGGCTTTTGCCTCTCGGCCAGAGGATCTGTTCGCAGACTTCATCTGGGGGAAGAATTACGCGACTCACCGATGCAGGTTGTTTCTCTGGCTGGCGCACCGAGGGCGCTTGTTCACCAATGAGCGTCGATTCCGAAGAAGTCTGTCAGACTCTGAGTCTTGCCCATTCTGCTCAGAAACTGAACCAACTTCTGACATGCTATTACACTGCCCAACGGCCGCTGAGGTCTGGACGGGCGTCGACTCCCTAAACATTGCTCCTGCTGATTGCGCGACTATACACGACCTGCGAAATCCACAACTTACATGCTAGACCCGCAACACTGTAATCATGGCTATCCTCTCGGGTATCTGGAAAAGAAGGAACGCCAAAATTTTCAAAAATGAGGTGGAATCATTGGGAACTGTTCTCCGTCGTGCAGCTCAAGAAATATTCTTTTGGTCAAGCAGATGTGCTAATGAGGTCCGGAAACAAACTCTGATTGACTGGGGGATTGTGTTGTCCCGACTGGATGTAGCTTAATCCCTAGCTTTTTTATTTCTCCCTACCCCCCTCTCGCCTTCTTTGTAAATACTATGTAAAACAAAATCAATAAAATGAGTTCAGGCTGGCCTTGCCCGCCGTAGTTCCCTCATTTTTTTATCAATCATGGACATGAAAACTCAAAACACTTGCATTATAGTTTTAGTAACCTAAGAACAGAAGCAAATAAAACTAAGAAAAATAAAATCCATGCAAAGGATATAGGAGTATGTAATCATGCATTTTTAAATTACAGTGTTGTCTTTTGAAATTTGGCATATTGTGTCTCTACTGAAGGAAATATGCCCTAGAGGCAATAATAAAGTTATTATATATTTCCTTATTTCATGATAAATGTTTATTATTCATGCTAGAATTGTATTAACCGGAAACTTGATACATGTGTGAATACATAGACAAACAGAGTGTCACTAGTATGCCTCTACTTGACTAGCTCGTTGAATCCAAGATGGTTAAGTTTCCTAGCCATAGACATGAGTTGTCATTTGATTAACGGGACCACATCATTAGATAATGATGTGATTGACTTGACCCATTCCGTTAGCTTAGCACTTGATCGTTCAGTATGTTGCTATTGCTTTCTTCATGACTTATACATGTTTCTATGACTATGAGATTATGCAACTCCCAAACACCGGAGGAACACTTTGTGTGCTACCAAACGTCACAACATAACTGTGTGATTATAAAGGTGCTCTACAGGTGTCTTCGATGGTAATTGTTGAGTTGAAATATATCTAGATTAGGATTTGTCACTCCGATTGTCGGAGAGGTATCTCTGGGCCCTCTCGTAATGCACATCACTATAAGCCTTGCAAGCATTGTAACTAATGAGTTAGTTGCGGGATAATGCATTACAGAACGAGTAAAGAGACTTGCCGGTAACGAGATTGAGCTAGTTATTGAGATACCGACGATCGAATCTCGGGCAAGTAACATGCCGATGACAAAGGGAACAACGTATCTTGTTATGCGGTTTGACCGATAAAGATCTCCGTAGAATATGTAGGAATCAATATGAGCATCCCGGTTTCGCTATTGGTTATTGACCGGAGACATGTCTCGGTCATGTCTACATAGTTCTCGAACCCGTAGGGTCCGCACGCTTAAAGTTCTGTGACGATCGGTATTATGAGTTTTTGTGTTTTGATGTACCGAAGGTAGCTCGGAGTCCCGGATATGATCACGGACATGACAAGGAGTCTCGAAATAGTCAAGACGTAAAGATCGATATATTGGACGACTATGTCCGGACACCGGAAGTGTTTCGGGAGGTTTCGGACATATACCGGAGTACCGGGGGGTTACCGGAACACCCCGGGGAGTGTAATGGGCCTATTGGGACTTAGTGGAGAAGAGGAGGGGCGGCCAGGGCAGGCTGCGCGCCCCTCCCCCTCTAGTCCGAATTGGACAAGGAGGGGGGGGGGGGGGGCGGAGCCCCCCTTTCCTTCCTCCTCTCTCCTTCCCTTCCCCCTTCTCCTACTCCTACTAGGAAAGAAGGAGTCCTACTCCCGGTGGGAGTAGGACTCCCCGCTTGGCTTGCCCTCCTCCTTGGTCGGCCGCCTCCCCCTAGCTCCTTTATATACGGGGGTAGGGGGGCACCCCAAGACACAACAATTGATCATTGATCTCTTAGCCGTGTGCGGTCCTCCCTCCACCATAATTCACCTCGGTCATATCGTAGCGGTGCTTAGGCGAAGCCATGCATTAGTAACTTCATCAACACCGTCACCAAGCCGTCGTGCTAACGAAGCTCTTCCTCGAAGCTCTACTGGATCGTGAGTTCACGGGACGTCACCCAGCTGAACGTGTGCTGAACGCGGAGGTGCCGTACGTTCGGTACTGAGGATCGGTCGATCGTGAAAACGTACGACTACATCAACCGCGTTGTCATAACGCTTCCGCTTACGGTCTACGAGGGTACGTAGACGACACTCTCCCCTCTCGTTGCTATGCATCATCATGATCTTACGTGTGCGTAGGATTTTTTTGAAATTACTACGTTCCCAAATAATGGTATCAGAGCCAGGTTTATGCGTAGATGTTATATGCACGAGTAGAACACAAGTGAGTTGTGGGCAATACAAGTCATACTACTTACCAACATGTCATACTTTGGTTCAGCGGTATTGTTGGATGAAGCGGCCTGGACCGACATTACGCGTACGCTTACGCGAGACTGGTTCCACCGACATGCTTCGCACATAGGTGGCTGGCGGCTGTCATTTTCTCCAACTTTAGTTGAACCGAGTGTGACTACGCCCGGTCCTTGAGAAGGTTAAAACAACACTAACTTGACGAACTATCATTGTGGTTTTGATGCGTAGGTAAGAACGGTTCTTGCTCAGCCCGTAGCAGCCACGTAAAACTTGCAACAACAAAGTAGAGGACGTCTAACTTGTTTTTGCAGGGCATGTTGTGATGTGATATGGTCAAGACATGATGCTATATTTTATTGTATGAGATGCTCATGTTTTGTAACAGAGTTATTGGCAACTGGCAGGAGCCATATGGTTGTCGCTTTATTGTATGCAATGCAATCGCCCTGTAATTGTTTTACTTTATCACTAAGCGGCAGCGATAGTTGTAGAAGCAATAGTTGGCGAGACGACAACGATGCTACGATGGAGATCAAGGTGTCGCGCCGGTGACGATGGTGATCATGACGGTGCTTTGGAGATGGAGATCAAAGGCACAAGATGATGATGGCTATATCATATCACTTATATTGATTGCATGTGATGTTTATCCTTTATGCATCTTATTCTACTTGATTGACGGTAGCATTATAAGATGAACTCTCACTAAATTTCAAGGTAGAAGTGTTCTCCCTGAGTATGCACCGTTGCCAAAGTTCGTCGTGCCGAGACACCACGTGATGATCGGGTGTGATAAGCTCTACGTTCATATACAACGGGTGCAAGCCAGTTTTGCACACGCAGAAATACTTGGGTTAAACTTGACGAGCCTAGTATATGCAGATATGGCCTCGGAACACTGGAGACCAAAAGGTCGAGCGTGAATCATATAGTAGATATGATCAACATAGTGATGTTCACCATTGAAAACTACTGCATCTCACGTGATGATCGGACATGGTTTAGTTGATTTGGATCACGTGATCATTTAGATGACTAGATGGATGTCTATCTAAGTGGGAGTTCTTAAGTAATATGATTAACTGAACTTTATTTTATCATGAACTTAGTCCTGGTAGTATTAGCATATCTATGTTGTAGATCAATAGCTCGCGTTTAGCTCCCCTGTTTTATTTTTGATATGTTCCTAGAGAAAACTAAGTTAAAGATGTTAGTAGCAATGATGCGGATTGGATCCGTGATCTGAGGATTATCCTCATTGCTGCACAAAAGAATTATGTCGTTGATGCATCGCTAGGTGACAGACCGATTGCAGGAGCAAATGCAGACGTTATGAACGTTTGGCAAGCTTGATATGATGACTACTTGATAGTTTAGTGCACCATGCTTTATGGCTTATAATTGGGGCTTCAAAGATGTTTTGAATGCCACGGAGCATATGAGATGTTCCAAGAGTTGAAATTAATATTTCAGACTCATGCCCATGTCGAAAGGTATGAGACCTTTGACAAGCACTTTGCCTACAAGATGGAGGAGAATAGCTCAGCTAGTGAGCATGTGCTCAGAATGTCCGAGTACTACAATCACTTGAATCAAGTGGGAGTTAATCTTCCAGATAAGATAGTGATTGACAGAGTTCTCTAGTCACTATCACCAAGTTACTAGAACTTCGTGATGAACTATAATATGCAAGGGATAGCAGAAACGATTCCCAAGCTCTTCGTGATGCTGAAATCGACAAAGGTAGAAATCAAGAAAAGCATCAAGTGTTGATGGTTGACATGACCACTAGTTTTAAGAAAAGGGCAAAGGGAAGAAGGGGAACTTCAAGAAGAATGGCAAGCAAGTTGCTGCTCAAGTGAAGAAGCCCAAGTATGGACCTAAGCCTGAGACTAAGTGCTTCTACTTCAAAGGGACTGGTCACTAGAAGCGGAACTGCCCCAAGTATTTGGCGGATAAGAAGGATGACAAAGTGAACAAAGGTATATTTGATATACTTCTTATTGATGTGTACTTTACTAGTGTTTATAGCAACTCCTTAGTATTTGATACTAGTTAAGTTGCTAAGATTAGTAACTCGAAACGGGAGTTGCAGAATGAACATAGACTAGTTAAGGGTGAAGTGATGATGTGTGTTGGAAGTGGTTCCAAGATTGATATGATCATCATCTCACACTCCCTATACTTTCGGGATTAGTGTTGAACCTAAATAAATATTTGGTGTTTGAGTTGAGCATGAATATGATTTGATCATGTTTATTGCAATACAATTATTCATTTAAAGTCAGAGAATAATTGTTGTTCTGTTTACATGAATAAAACCTTCGATGGTCATACACCCAATGAAAATAGTTTGTCGGATCTCGATCGTAGTGATACACATATTCATAATATTGAAGCCAAAAGATGCAAAGTTAATACTGATAGTGCAACTTGTTTGTGGCACTGCCGTTTAGGTCATATTGGTGTAAAGCGCATGAAGAAACTCCATGCTAATGGACTTTTGGAATCACTTGATTATGAATCACTTGATGCTTGCGAACCATGCCTCATGGGCAAGATGACTAAGACTCCGTTCTCTAGAACAATGGAGCGAGCAACTGAATTATTGGAAATAATACATACTGATGTATGCGGTTCGATAAGTGTTGAGGCTCGCGGCAGGTATCATTATTTTCTAACCTTCACAGATGATTTGAGCAGATATGGGTATATCTACTTGATGAAACACAAGTCTGAAACACTTGAAAAGTTCAAATAATTTCAGAGTGAAGTGGAGAATCATCGTAACAAGAAAATAAAGTTTTCTGCAATTTGATCGCGGAGACGAATATTTGAGTTACGCGTTTGTCCTTCAATTAAAACAATATGTAATAGTTTCACAAACTCATGCCACCCGGAACACCACAGCGTAATGGTGTGTCCGAACATCATAACCGTACTTTATTGGATATAGTGCAATCTATGATGTCTCTTACCGATTTACCACTATCCTTTTTTTGGGGGTTATGCATTAGAGACAGCTACATTCACGTTAAATAGGGCACCATCTAAATCCGTTGAGATGACACCGTATGAACCATGGTTTGGCAAGAAACCTAAGGTGTCGTTTTTAAAGTTTGGGGTTGCGATGCTTATGTGAAAAAGTTTCAACCTGATAAGCTCGAACCCAAATCGGAGAAATGTTTCTTCATAGGATACCCAAAGGAGACTGTTGGGTACTCCTTCTATCACAGATCCGAAGGCAAGACATTCGTTGCTAAGAATGGATCCTTTCTAGAGAAGGAGTTTCTCTCGAAAGAAGTGAGTGGGAGGAAAGTATAACTTGATGATTTTTGATTGCTCCATGCTATATTATCTACTGTTTTGGACTATATTGGGCTTTATTTTCCACTTTTATATTATTTTTGAGACTAACCTATTAACCGGAGGCCCAACCCAGAATTGCTGTTTTTTTGCCTATTTCAGTGTTTCAAAGAAATAGAATATCAAACGGAGTCTAAACGGAATGAAACCTTCGGGAACGTGATTTTCTCATCAGATAAGATCCAGGAGACTTGGAACCTCCGTCAAGAAAGAAGAGAGGCGGTCACGAGGGTGGAGGGCGCGCCCCCTGCCTCGTGGCCCCCTCGAAGCTCCACCGACGTACTCCTTCCTCCTATATATACCTACGTACCCCCAAACGATCAGATACGGAGCCAAAAACCTAATTCCACCGCCGCAACCTTATGTACCCACGATATCCCATCTTGGGGCCTGTTCCGGAGCTCCGCCGGAGGGGGCCATCATCACGGAGGGCTTCTACATCATCATAGCCCCTCCGATGAAGTGTGAGTAGTTTACTTCAGACCTTCGGGTCCATAGTTAGTAGCTAGATGGCTTCTTCTCTCTTTTTGGATCTCAATACAATGTTCTCCCCCTCTCTCGTGGAGATCTATTCGATGTAATCTTCTTTTTGCGGTGTGTCTGTTGAGACCGACGAATTGTGGGTTTATGATCAAGTCTATCTATGAACAATATTTGAATCTTCTCTGAATTCTTTTATGTATGATTGGTTATCTTTGCAAGTCTCTTTGAATTATCAGTTTGGTTTGGCCAACTAGATTGGTTTTTCTTGCAATGGGAGAAGTGCTTAGCTTTGGTTTCAATCTTGCGGTGTCCTTTCCCAGTGACAGAAGGGGCAGCAAGGCACGTATAGTATTGTTGCCATCGAGGATGACAAGATGGGGTTTTTATCATATTGCATGAAACTATCCCTCTACATCATGTCATCTTGCTTAAGACGTTACTCTGTTTTTAACTTAATACTCTAGATGCATGCTGGATAGCGGTCGATGAGTGGAGTAATAGTAGTAAATGCAGGCAGGAGTCGGTCTACTTGTCTCGGACGTGATGCCTATATACATGATCATACCTAGATATTCTCATAACTATGCTCAATTCTATCAATTGCTCAATAGTAATTTGTTCACCCACCGTAGAATACTTATGCTCTTGAGAGAAGCCACTAGTGAAACCTATGCCCCCCGGGTCTATTCTCATCATATCAATCTCCATCACTTTATTATTGCTTTGCTTTTTTACTTTGCCTTTTACTTCTTACCTTGCATCTCTATATCAAAAATACCAAAAATATTATCTATCATCTCTATCAGATCTCACTCTCGTAAGTGACCGTGAAGGGATTAACAACCCCTAATCACGTTGGTTGCATTGAGCTATTTGTTTTGTGTAGGTACGAGGGACTTGCGCGTAGCCTCCTACTGGATTGATACCTTGGTTCTCAAAAACTGAGGGAAATACTTACGCTACTTTGCTGCATCATCCTCTCCTCTTCGGGGAAATCCAACGCAGTGCTCAAGAGGTAGCAGGGTTGCCTTGCTGTTTTCAGAGTTTCTCTTCTTATCTTCAGCAGCCTGCACAAAATTAACACATTAGCATTGCTATCATCGGCCAAGTCAGATAATAGGAAAGCAACATTGACACAACGAACGTTTGGGCAACTAGCCTACACCAAATTAACACAATATGGCACAGCTATCATCAACCAGGTAAGGTAATACGAAAGCAACATTGACACAATGAATGAATGGGCAACCAGAGAAGCACTACAATTCAATAATGTGCGTAATACGAAACCCACTGCAGAACCAAAGTATTCAAACCCACTAATATGAGATAGTACACTCGTGCAGCTCAGGATGCAAAACTACTAGGCAGTTTGCCTTGCAAAAATCAACATTGTGGCCTTTAATCATACATTTTGCTACAACTAAATTTAGATCAGATAAAGGTTGGATTCACGCCGATTAACAAAATACATGCTGATGTAAAAATATAGTGATATACAAAAGGTACTTACATCTACATTGGAGCACAGAGAATTCCTGCAAGAATCTTTCCTCATAAACGATACCATTGCAGAAATTCTTCTATCTATTAAGGTTATTTTCTAAAAGAGAGATGGGTAAGAAACATGTAGAAAATATGATCAGCATGCTATAAAATTTCATGATGCAAGGATACACACACACTTCTTAGAATTGAGTTGACATATTTTTGCTGGACTGGAGCGGACTAGTTCTTTGGCCACTGGAATCTGCTTATTATCAGTAGAAGTTGGGTTTCTCTGTGCTGGAGCAGTATCTATAACAACTGGAGTTGGTTTATTATCTCCTGGCGTTTGGATCTTTTGCAAAGGCCTTGTTTTTAACCCTTCAGATTCTAACATAGTCGTCTTACCCTTGCATGCCTGTATAGAAGAATGGTGCTTTAATTATAAAACATGCGACAGCAGAGAGATGGAATAGGTACTGAAGAATAGAAAGGCATGACATATTGACATGTATTCCCTCCACCCGGAAAAAAAATGGATGGGTCTAGGCGTATTTCAGTTCTAGATACATCCTTTTTATCCATTTCGGCAACATGTAATCCAGACGGAGGGAGTATGGTGTAAGAGCTAGGGATACGACATGACAACACAGCAAAAGAAACACTAGTTGAATGTAAAGCTGTATGCTAGCGGAATACGTACAGAAATAACTAAGGCAACATACACGTGTATGATTGGGAAAATAAGATGGCATTGCAATAGAGCACTAGAACATCACTTCAATGTAAAAAAACATGGTATGGTAAACATATGAAGTACATACTGATGAATAACAATGCATAAGATATTCAGAAGCATGATGTCCAAATTAAGCAGATGGCATTGCGATAGAGTAGAATGACAATACTTGAATTTGAAAACATGTTATCATGAATGGAATAGGTACTGAAAAACAAGAAGGCATGGCATTTTTACATGCATGATCAGCATGCTAAGCACATGGCATTGCAACAGAGTAGATACACTCCAGGACATTATATGCATGTTGTACCCATATCACAAGCCAAGCTAGAGCAAGGACCTTGTGGGGTGAAGAGGATTCATCATCTTTCTGCAAGTCTTTTGAAGAACTGCCTTTACATGTTCCATCATATTGGGTATCATTGACATCAAGTTTATTGGCCTTTACATTGCTTCGTGAGGTTCTTGTGGATATATCAGTGTGTGCAATTATTTCTGACATGCATGGAAGACAACTAGTAGTTAGATTTATGTAATGAGTGCCTGTAGGAGACGACATAAATAGTAGGACTGGGGTTAACTAGCAGCAACAGGTCTCATAAACTAAAGGGAGAACACAGATGAAAGCTACAGAATATGTATCGTTTATACTCGTGATTAACTAGATGGCACACAAAAGTATTAAAGAACAACATAGGTAATACTAGAAGTGGTATAATACTACAATCACCAGCCCGTGGGATAGCATTGGCTGATGGACGATAACTATGGAACATCGTTACCTAAAGAAGAAGTATCTTAGCTGAAGTATGGAACAACGTTAACTCCTGAACAAGACCCATAAGAGATTAGCATGAATATACAGTGAAATGTGATGATCTATTTTCCATGCTTAGATGAATAACAAATCCATAAATGTTGCACACAAGTACGATGAGGGTACAACCTATCTGGCTGCCATCCATAGGAGTGAGCATCATGTGATGACTTTTCGATGGCCCTGCAGTTGTTGTAGCTGTCCATGTCTGGCACGCGCATTCGATGCAGGGAACTGTTGAGTGGGGACTATAGCTCCCTTATGGTGTATGCCTCCCTTGTTGGAGCAGCTGCGGTGAGTCGGAAGACGGTGTGTCTGAAGATGCAGATAACGCATAATGTTAAGAACGACATATCTCTTTGATCTGAAGAAATACACTAAGAGATCAACAACAAGGTACGAGAGTGGTCACACGTTTGTTGACTGAAGACTAAATTGGGGTCACACGATTTTATTTTATTTTGGTACTGTCTGATCTACGCCGGATGGCTGGCCGTCTTGTGCCTCCCGGCTGACACTGTTCGGAATCTTCCCCGAAGAGCCGGCGACCAACAGCAGAGCAGCCTGCCTCCGCCGTCCGTGGCCCCGGCCAAAACCCCGCTCCCCGCCCCACCGCACTGCCGTGGTTGCGATGGCAACCGGCGGCAGGGAAAGAGCGATGTCGCGACGGTCGACGGCCACGCGGAAGCAGCGCCAGGACTCTGGACGGATCCGAAGTTGGAGCCGCTCCGGCGCCGTGAACAACGGCGGGGGTGAATCGGCTCTGGTACGGTTCATGCGGCCGTCGTCGAGGCAGCACCAGCAGCACGGAGTAAGAGGCATACGACCCAGTGCACGACGGCAAATGGACAGCGTCTGCGGCATTAGGGAGGAGGGCGGTTGTGAAATTGGTGCGGTGGGGGGCGCCATGCAGGTGGGGCTGAGGTTTCGCGGCTCGGGAGAAGGGAGCTTCCCGGGGAGAAGGTGATTTGGCGCCCACAAGGTATGAATGGGGGCGGCGGGGGGGGGGGATTGGGAGGGGAGTGGAACCATGTCTTACGGACGCATTTGTCTGAAATCTGAGGGGGAGTTACAGTTCTACCCTTGCCTATAGGCTTCTCGGCTTGGGTCTATGTACTGAGGGTCGGGGATAGTAGAGTAACTTTGCTTCTCCCCAAATAGTGGGCGGGAGTGATTTCGGGCGAGGAGGGCGTGTTTTGAACTATAGTGGGCACGAGCGATTTCGGGCGAGGAGAGCGTGTTTTGAAATAGTGGGCGTGAGCTATTTCGGGCGAGGAGAGCGTGTTTTGCCGACCATGGTTTATGATTTATTCGGCATATGTCATTTCGGCCGAGGTGAAGGCGCGCTTGGATGAAGTTACAAACCTACGCTCGACGTACAACGGGCCAATTGATGCGTGTCCCACATAGGACGGTAATTTCGCGTCTCCCATTTATTTGCTTGGGCGAATTCCACTGAGCAGAGAGGATGTTTAACGGTTCGTTCAAATTTTGGGAGAACGAGCATCCACGTCTACCTTACCAAGTCGATTCGGATCAAATTTTGAAATATTAGCTTGCCACTTCTTTTTTAGATGGAGAGATGATGCTCGGGAGTAATGTGTTTTTACATGCTCGTTGCTAGCGATTTACTATATGACAAATAGTTGACCCACTAAAAAACGCGAATCAAACCCAAAATGAAATATCTCGATTCAATTAAATAGCTCGTTCAGTAGGTCAAAATAGTGAACTAAATCCAAATTTGAACACCTCAATTGAGTAGCATGTTGTAAAATATTATAGTACTCCATGAACATGTTGAAAGTCAAATTAATGAACTTGTTTGATATACGCATATATCCGTTCATGTGTGGACTGCAGACAACATGTTCTCCAGTTTAAATATTTGAATGCAAGTTTATATCGAAACATGGTTTATATCAGTCTTTGATGCATAAACGCGACCTCCCCCTCTCCCGGACTCATGTTCTCTCTCTCTCTCTCTCTCTCTCTCTCTCTCTCTCTCTCTTGCCGACAATCTTCAATTTTGTTGCACGCATCCGACACAAAAAACTTGTTGGTCCCTCTCCCTTTCTCTCCATCTCTCTCTCTCTCTCTCTCTCTGTGTGTGTGTGTGTGTGGGGGGGGGGGTCTTTCTAGTTCACATGCATATATACACCATCTATAGGTCTCTCTCGCACACTATGTACGATACTCTAGCTAGTCCAAGCTAGATATCTTGGGTGCACTCATCGTACGCACACAAATTCCTTGGCTCTTTGCCCGTAACTCTCTCATGCACCACTATGTCGTCTCGGAGCTCTTCCCCCCTCTCTCAAACTCTCCATCGACCTGGGTCACACATACACATGCATATCTCACTCGCACTCGTTAGGCCCATCTAAAACTCTATCTCTCCCCCTCGTTCTCTCTCCATCTCACATGCGCGCACACACAATCTCATGCCCAGCTAGCCAAGTATGATGGTCTCTCACTCAATTGTAGGCACACGCAGTCCCCCCTATATGTATATGACTAGATAATCTTAGTCTCCATCACAAACATGTGCATGGTCTATCTCGATTTCTCTCGGGGCATCTTTCTATCACGCACGCACTCCCTCGATCTCCCACCCATATAGTCCCCTCACGATCTCGACGGGATCTCTCTATCACAAACACACCCTCTCTCCCTCCCCATGCGTCCATGCCATCCATGTGTCCCTCTTGACCTTTCTTCCTTGTTCGCCAGACCTCTATTGGACATGTGCTATAGGGGTGTTTCTCTCCATTGCAAACAATCACACACTAGCTATCTTTGTGTATCTCCTCGCCTCGCTTTTCCATCTCGGAGATGCATGCGTGATATGTTCGCATAAGAAACGAAAACACACACTCTCTCTCTAATTTATCGTTTGTTGTCACTTTCTCTTTCACACACATACTCTTTTTGCACACTTACTCATTCTCCTTCATACGCACTTGATCTGTCTCGACTGAGGCACTCTCCTCGGTCCATAGCATATAGATTTATTGAAAAGTCAAACATCACAAAGTTTGACCATGTACGTGGAGAAAAAGAATTACATCTAGTACGGCAAACATATACCATTAGATTGACCATGAGATGTAGTTTTGTATGATGTATCTTTGGTATTGTAGATATAAATAACATTTGCATAAACCTGATCAAAGTTTCCAAAGTTTGACTTCTAAAAAATTTACATGCACTACATTATCGAGCGGATGGAATATCTCTTTCCCCCTCTCAGCTATCTGACGCACCACTCAGCCTTATCGGGGCTCCTCAATCTGTCTCAAACTTTATTGGTCAGTTTGGTTCATGACCTGACCCTCATGCCTTGATGGCCAGTACTGCCTGGTGTGGACGTGAGATGTAAAATATTTCTGCCTGGCCAGGCTTGTGTGGTGCTGAAGCGTTTGGTTCATGCCTGGGCTAGGCAAAGCATCAACTCCCATCAATCAATCCATGCATCAATTATTTAATGCTAATATCCATCCATGTTGCTGTTAGCCTCATGTCCACACGACCAGGCACAACCAGGCATTCAAAATCGGTCGCCTGGGCCAGGCTACTTGCAGTGCCTAGAGTTCAGCCAGGCTAATTAAAGTGCAAGGGAACCCAGGCCAGGCGGGCTTTCTTTTTCACAGGGTAGAAACCAAACAAGCGTGCATGAAATCCAGCCACAACCCCAGGCCAGGCAAAAGATGCTCAGGACGCAAGCCAAACTGGCCTTATATCTCCCTGGTTCACACATACACATGTCTCGCTCGCGCTATACATATAGACCCATCCAACACTCTCCGCCCTTGTTCTCTCTCCATGTGACACGCACCCCCCTAAGTACCATAATCCCTCACTCCATAGGCGCAAGCACTCCCCCCTCCTAAGTATGATTATCTCTTACTAGCCATCAGGAACACATGTATTGTCTCCTTCCATCCATACGTCTATCTCGATATCTCTCGGGGCATCTTCTATCGCGCACACACCTTGTCACTCGATCTCCCACCCATGTAGTCCCATCACGATCTCTAGGGGATCTCTCTATGACAAACATACACTCTCTCCTCCCCATGTCTGCATTTTCTCCTTACGTCTCTCTCGACCTCTCTCCCTTTTTTTTCAGACCCCTCTTGGCCACGTGCTAGGGGTCTTGCTCTCTCGGTTCCAAACAACCACACACTATCTCCTCACCTTGCCTCTGTTGTCGAAGATGCATGTGTGATATGTTTGCATAAGACATGCACGCTTTTTGTCTACTTTTATCATGTTTTGTCCATGTCTCTTTCACACACGCACACACACTTTTCTCTCTCTCTCTCTCTCTCTCTCTCTCTAGTTAGGGACTCTGTCACATCCATAAGCATATGGATGTTTTGAAAAGTCAAACCTTAGAAAAGTTTAACCAGGCATATGTGGAGAAAAACATTTACATCTGGAACGATCATTAGATTCATCACAACATGTACTTACTTCATACTATCATTTATCTTTGGTATTGTAGATATAAGTAATTTCTTTATAAACTTGGTCAAAGTTTCAAAAGTTTGACTTAAAAAAAATGTTGGAACTAAATTATCAAACAGAGGGAGTAGCTCTCTCTCTCTCTGCTATCTCTCACGGGCTTCCGCTCTCACTCGAACTCTCTATACCGACTGATTATACGCTCATTGTGTCAACGTATAGCTCCGTATATTGTTTAGTTGACCGGTCAACCAATCCACATGCATTACAAAAAAAAGACACATCCGTGACATTTTGGGCCGAACGAATTTTTTTTCTGTCATACATATGACACTTCTATGATGATAATTGTGACAAAACCCAGTATCATCATAGATGTGGTGGGCTCCTACTTCTATGACAAAAATCATGAAAGAAAATGGGCTTTTCGTCCTGGGCCGGCCGGAGACGCAGCTGCATGACATTCTTTGGGCCGTCCATGATGGAAAAAACCGTGGTAGAAGCGAGGGCGAGGAAAATTTCGGGGAGTTCCCGGTTACGGTGGGAGGTCGGGGGCCGAGCGATGCGCGTTTCTCTCGTACACGTACGCGCGTGTGTGCGAGGCGTTGGCTCTAACTGAACCCGAGCGAGGCGTTGGGCTCTAACTGAACCCGAGCGATTGCACTGGAGGCTACGCGTTACTGAACCGGAGTGATCGATCAATGGTTGTTAACTGAACCCGATCGAGCGATTCCTTCGCTACTGCTGCTAACTGAAGCCGATCGATGGGATGAACAGTGAGCGTTGCGGGGGAGGAGGGGAGGGGGGTTGGATGAACAGTGAGTGGTGGCATTGCCTCTGGATGAATAAGACCCCGTGGTGTGGTGGAGGGCTGGATGAACAGTAGATGGTGGAGGGGTGCCCATGGAGGAGTGGATGAACAGGACCCCGTGGTGTGGAGGGCTGGATGAACAGTAGACGATGGAGGGGTGCCCGTGGAGGGGTGGTTGAACAGGACCCCGTGATGTGGAGGGCTGGATGAATAGTAGACGGTGGAAGGGTGGTTGAACAGTAGCTGGTGGAGTAGCGCGTGGTGGAGGCTGGATGAACAGGAGCCCGTGGAGGCTGGAGGAGGTCGACGGTGGAGATGAACAGTATCCCGTGGAGTCCCGTTTTGCGGTACGCCACACCCCTCCCGATGAACAGGACCCCTGTTTCGACCGTAGCGCTCCAACAGAAGTCCGTTTCCTCCGTTTTGCGGTACACCACACCCCTCCCGATCAACAGGACCCCCGTTTCGACCGTAGGAGGTCCGTTTCCTCTGTTTTGCGGTATGCCAGACCCCTCCCGATGAACAGGATCCCGTTTCGAACATGGCCGGTCGAACACAAGGCCGTTTCCTCCGTTCTGCGGTACGCCAGGCCTCGTTTCCATCGCCTGTTCCGTCCAAGCCCTCCCGATGAACACGACCACGCATTCCGTTCCGAACCAGCCGGTTGGCTCCCACACGTTCCGTTGCCTCCCAATGAACATGACGCATTTCTTTGCCTCCCCATGAACACGACGCATTTCGTTGCCTCCCCATGAACATGACGACGACGTTGTTTCTCCGTTCCGACCCAGCCATGTACACGAGCCCTGGCCGTACGTATGCGCGAGTAGGCGTTCGAGACCCTGCCCGTATGTACGTACGTGGCCGTATTTTCTTTCTTGCACCCTGGCCGATGTACGTACGTGTACTGCTACATGCGCACCTCTACTATGACACGTACATGCCTATACTACGACACGTGCGCGCCTCTACATCGACCAGTATATATGTACGTACACGTTCGCGACCAGAATGACAACGCTACGTACGCTTCGACCAGGTGGGTCCCGACTGTCAGGCACTGCCTTACCTGCAAAGATGTAGCTGGTGGGTCCCAGCAGTCAGGGGGGCGAATCATTTTTTTCCTGGACGCACTTCCTTGCGTGCGAAGGTGTAGCTGCTGGGTCCCAGCAGTCAGGGTAGCGAATCGTTTTTTTTGCCCGAACGCACTTCCTTGCGTGCGAAGGTGTAGCTGGTGGGTCCCAGCAGTCGGGGGGCGAATCGTTTTTTTTTCGGACGCACTTCCTTGCGTGCGAAGATGTAGCTAGTGGGTCCCAACAGTCAGGGGTGCGAATCGTTTTTTCTGGACGCACTTCCTTGCGTGCGAAGATGTAGCTCGTGGGTCCCAACAGTCAGGCGGCGAATCATTTTTTTCATGAAATACGGTGGCCCGTCCGGTGGGTCCCCGCTGTCAGGTGGAGGAATAATTATTTTGCACATAATAAGGAGGCACTTCCTTGCGGCTACCGTGGACCCAGCTGTCAGCCTCTCCACGTACAGTCCATGTCCGATGGAAGTCGTTCCTTGACCACGTTGACCACGCCGCGCCGAGAGCACCAGGGCGGTGGACAATGGCCAGGCCTAGGAAGGGGACGACGCGGAGCCGGGGAAGACGCGGCAGTGGATGCACACGCGGAGAGGAGTACGAGGGTTCACTGGTTCGGCTGTGCTGCCGTCGCCGCAGAATAACAGGGGGTGTGGGTGAGTGGAGGGATGGCCTGACTAGCGGTGGGAGTAGTAGGAGGGCGGTGAGGCCTCTACGGCAGCACAGCCGGCCACGGGAGGCAGGAGCAGGCGGCACGACCGACGCTGCTTTGGGCGGCTGGAGCAAGAAGACCAGAGGTTGAAGAAGAACGACGACCGTTGGATGGACATCGTACGGTCACTGCAGCTAGAATCGTTTATATAGACTAAGTTGAGAAAGCCCTTGGTACGTCAACTTAGTAGGCCCACAGGTCAGCTTCCGAAATGGTGGACCCCAGATGTCAGGGGAAGGAATCATTTTTTGGGCGAGTGAAGCTAGAATATCCGAGATTGAAGAAGAAGCACGGCATCCGTTGGATGGACATCCAACGGCCACTGCTGCTAGAACCGTGTGTTGACTATAAGTTGACAAAGCCTTGCATACGCGTCAACTCTGTTTTTTTAGGGGACGCGTCAACTTAGTAAGGCCAGAAGTGTGTGGCAGAGAACTTATAGCCCATTTGAGATTTGTAAGAATGTGTAGCCCATTTTTGAATTCTAATGGAATTTACTACAGCCCATTTACAGTTTGTTAAAAGTACATCCCATTTCAACCAAGCGTTCAAAACAGAATTCAATAAAATTTCCCACATTTTGATGGGAGCTGAAATATTTTTATCCCAAAATTTCTAGTCAG
The DNA here is from genome assembly GCA_032464435.1 of Aegilops umbellulata. NCBI lineage: Eukaryota > Viridiplantae > Streptophyta > Magnoliopsida > Poales > Poaceae > Aegilops > Aegilops umbellulata. The sequence continues at coordinate 492,059,604 of CP136060.1, read as the reverse complement.
ATTAAATACAATTTCAATATAAATTTATATTACGTAAAAATCCAACGAAACATTGCGCTCGCAACAATTAATGAAATTAAAATTTTCAATATCCAAAAATAATATTTTCTAAAGTAATCACGTCTTTGGTGCATTTTTTTATAGTTACTGCCCAGTTTTTTAATTACATCCCATTTATTATTTCTTAAAGCCCATTTTCTTGTTTAGCCTAATGCATCCCTCCTAGGAAAGATTTGCAGCCCAGCGGGGCGGAGAATAACAACTTGACCTTGCCTGGGTATTCCTAAAAAAAAGTATAGCTGAGCTAGCCATTTTCAGCTTGAAAAAGGGTTAATTTGACAAATGCCACTCCAAATTTGGCGATTCCGAGAAATGCCAGTGCAACTTCCAAACTTTAAAAAAATGCCATTTCATACTATTTCTAGTGGCATTTTTCAATGTCTGCAGTGGGGTTTTACAAAGTTTGCAAAAATTGCAGTGGCATTTTTCAAAGTCTGGAAATTGCAGTGGCATTTTTATGAATCACCATAATTGGAGTGGCATTTATCTAATTAACCCAAAAAATTAATATCTGGGCTGGATATCTGGCCCGGGATAGACGGGCCACAGCCTACCCAGTTAATACCTGCAGCGATGTTTTCGTTGTTGTTCAGAGGAGAAAAGTTAATATCTGGGCTAAACATCGAAAAATTGTACAGTGCTCACACCTCAAAAACACAAATACTGCTCGAGCTGCTTGGTCCTAGCTGTCGGCCGCTTCTTGTGCAATTCTCTCGTTTATTGACTACTACATAGGTTGACAATGGTGTGGGACCGTGATGTCAGGAAACCAGGAGGAAGCAAAATAAATTATAGTTATATATATATATATTATATATATATATATATATATATATATATATATATATATATATATATATATATATATATATATATATATAACAAGGAGGCACTTGCGTACGTGAGGCTATGGACCTGGTGGGTCCCCATTGTCATCCTCTCCAAGTAAAGTCATCTCCTCGCTCGCGCGCTCTTTCCGCCCGAAACAGTCAGCGCCGCCCGCCCCGCTTCCCGGTGCAGGCGATTGCTCCGCCTTCAAACGACACAAGTGCTATCCGTTCGTCCATCTGCCGCCCACATTAATGATACGCGGTTGCCGAGGTGGCTACTTCGCGCCACACGTCCGTCCCTCCGCCCGCCCACCATTGCTATATAAACTGCTGCGCCGGCCATAGCCGCAGTCATCTGCATCCGTTCCCTTTCTCCTGTCCACACCACTACTGCCCACCATGGCTTCGTCGCGCTCCAGCGCTCTTCGGGACGGGCGGACGACGGACCATAAGGAGATGGCAGCCATTGCTGCCGACCGGCTGGCCGGCAGGCAGCCAGAGGACGACGACGTTCCAATGGAGAACATGGTAGTCGATGATCCAGCGCCAACCCCCTCCTCCGCGCCATCCTCGCCGGTGCATTCCACCATGACCATCGATGAGGCCCGTGCCCAATATATGGACAGTGTGAGGCAGATGCGTCAGGAGCAGTTCCGGGAGGCGCAGGCCGACGCCGCCTACAACCACCATCTCCTCTAGGAGCACCTGCAGGCAGAGGAGCAGATCGCCGCGGAGCGGGCGGAGCAGGAGGCGCTGCTCGACTCGTACCGCTCCGCCCGCAAGGGCCGCCTCGAGCGCTGGCAGTACTGCATGCGGGTGGTGGAGGCTGCGGCTGAAGCGGGCGAGGCACTGTTTGGCGAGACCGAGGACGAGGCATAGGACAATGCCAGCTCCGACGAGTCCCCGCTCCACTGGCATCGACGATGCCCTCCTCCGCCGAGGCCCCGTGGCGCCAACAACGAGGCAGAGGACACCGCCGGCTCCGCCGAGGCCCCGCGGCACCAACAACGAGGCAGAGGACACCGCCGGCTCCGCCGAGGCCCCGCCCCACCAACAACGAGGTAGAGGACATCACCGGCTCAGCCGAGGCCCACCCTGCCGGCAACGCGGGGGAGGATTTCCACCGCTCCGCTGAGGCGCCGCCGGCTGGCAATGAGACAGAGGACATCACCGGCTCCGCCGAGGCCCCGCCCCGCTGCCAACGAGGCAGCGCCACACAGAAAACGAGGAAGAGTAGAACAGGTCACCGCCGCTCGGGTCCAAGTAAGGCCACCGCTGCTACCCTCCGGTTGAAGCCAAGCTAGGCGGGTTGACCATTGACGACCGGTTAGCTTCTTGGCGGCGACGTGGAGTCGGAGAGCTGCGCTGGAGAAGAACGCTGCTTCTACTTAACTGCTGGTGCAGTTAGCGGACTGACACATTGGCCCAATAGGCCACATGTCAGTTACGTAACTGCACCTGCAGTTAACTGAAGCTTCTGTTCGGCTCAGCGGGACACAAGTGGGTAGCTTCGGTTAATTAATTATACCTCCGGCGCAACCCTTTTTAATTGAAGAATGTATGAAATGTAATGAAATCCGGCATGTTTATATGAAATCTGATCGTGTATGAATGAATTTATTTCGATTAGTTCGAATTCCTGTATCACTGGCATTGAATGAACATGCAAAACAATACGTACTAGCATTATTCCGAGGGTGATCACCTCGTTTGCAGCAGTTTCACATGTACTCCCTCCGGTCCTTTCTAGTCTGCATACAAGTTTTGTCTGCAATCAAAGTATATCTACTTTGACCAATCTTATACAAAAAAGTATGCACTTTCACAATGTGCGAAGTAAAAAGGAACAGAACGAGTACAAAGAGTTTGAGCAGCTTTTTAGCGTTTCTGTACATTGCAATAAACACACAGGCCTGGCAATTCATAGAGAACATTCAAAACAATCGATGATTATGCATCTCAGTGACTCACATGTCAGAGGCAATATTTACTTCACAACTAAAGAATAAAGAAAAAATTGATCGACGCTTCTGACAGCGAAGGGCGTCCCATTCAAAAATATCAAACACATGTCTTGCTAAAATCAATGAGCAAAATTTGACAAGGTTGTCCCATTCCAAAATATCAAATGCCTACGATTGTGGAATGGGCAGGGTTTGCCATCAGTTCGGACATTGACATGGCACCTCGTGCTAAATAAACCAGCTGTTCTTTTTGTGCAGTTCCACCAAAATCAACCAAATTCACGCGTAGCTTGTATGATTTCGTCCTTATATGTTGCAACGCCTTGAACTTATCGGCACCTCCTTTCTTGTGGTGGAAATGAATGATTCGATGTATTCATGAACATTTTGTGCAGTTTCCATTAAAATGTAGCTGAGCACCTCTGTTTGCACAAATACAAAAACGTGATTAGTATAAAGCAAAATGTACTATGAATTGTCAGTTTCAACAGGCACATACATGGTCCATGTAGAGCACGCTTTTAGAAAAATGGAACTCACCAGAAAGAATCCTAGAACAACATTGTACTCGCGCATCACAGCAAAAAAATTGAGATTTGTCAGTCCTTATGAGATGAAGTTAGTTTGGTCTTGTGGGGAGTAATGTAACCATCCTTCAACTGCTCCTTCTTATGAGAAGATAGACAAGGCTTCTTCATCCTGGCATAATTGGAACTAGTCACTTCACGTACTCCATATTCTTCTTCAGAGGAAGGTGATCCTATTGTGCAAAGACAAGAGGACTACTAAATGCTAGCATCCCTGTTTGCTCGAAAAAAGGAAAGGAAATATTTAAAACAACACAGATGAAGCACTTCTCAAGGACAATACCACTTTTTCATGATAGTATATAGACAGTAGCACAACACCAATAGAGATGACAAAGCTCAATCATATGGATGAAATCAGTGGGCGAGTACCAACCTTTGTCAGGAGGCTTATTGTGTAGAGCATACATATGAAGTACTTATCCAGAACCATCTGTTGCTATCTACGGTGGTGGCCATGCTTACTATATACTCCTCGATTAGTTTAATGTTTCCAACATCTTCTTGTGCAGTTCCACTAAAATATATGGTATCTTCGAAGAAGATCCCTGTTTGCACAAGTAGAGATAATTACATATTACATTAAGAGTGGCATCAAATCAGTGGCAAAACAATTGCTCGTTCCAGCCATAGCAATAAATTAAGATGCAAAACTATATCATTACTTGTGTCATCACAGTTCCAGTGCTTCATTACAGCACCGGGAGTTGATTTTTGTTTTTCTTCCGCCTATTCTTCCCCTTCATCACTTGGTTCAATAACAGACAAGCTTCGCCTTCAATGTAAGATTTGGCATGTCAATTAAGGAGCACAAGTATAGTACTAAACTTAATTTTCTAATGAAAGTGGCAAAATACAGGCCAACAGTTGTAAAATATCCTTATCTTACCTCAATGGGATATTACGGTGCACATACAGATTGGAAGTCTTGTCTCCATTTGTGCAGTTCACTAAAATCAAGCAACATTATCGTACAAGTAGCACAACATATGAAAGCACACTGCAGAATCATGTGAAAGAAGGCTAGTCTGACCTCTCATGATGCAGAATTCAAACAACTCACAAGAAGAAGACCTAAACCAAATTCGCCTTAACGGATAGGAAGTAAGATCTCCTCTTGTGCAGTTCCACTAAGATCAAGCAATCAAGCAATGTTGTCGGTGTGACATTTTGGTTGAACTGCACAAAACACTCATAAAACAAAAGTGTTTTGTGCAGTGCAACCAAAGGTCACAATGGCAATGAGGTGAAGTAGAAACCCTGTTTACACAGAGGTGCAAAGGAAACAATTAGTGGTCAATAACGGTGGATGACACAGAAGCCAACAAAAAGAAGCATCTACCTTATCTAAATGGGAAAGAAAGCAAGACAATAGCATTTATCAAACGGTGGCATTGATTAATATTAACATAGAGATTATATTAACAATAAAATTCGTTAAACATGTAATTTGCTTTTAACTGTGGCATTGCATCAATTTTCCAGCGGCATTATTAGAGGGTGTTTGTTTACAGGGACATTTTGGTGTAGGGACTAAAAAAACTCCGTGTCAGTCCCATCTAAGCCAAACATGAGGGACTTTTAGGGACTAAAAATGGGCATTTGGGACTAAAGAAAGAAGACCCCGAGGGAGTCTTTTTGGGACTTTTTCCAACAGTTGCCCCTGCCATGCATCGCACCTTGTCTCTATTAGTTCATTACTAGTGGTAACATGGTCTTTTAGCATGTCATTTAATAACCTCTAGTCCATGTTTAGTCCCTGGAACCAAGCAGCTAGGGACTAGGGAGTTTTTAACCAAACAGGGCCTTAGATTAACAACAACTACGAGTTGCACGGGACAGTGGACGCACGAGAGCACCATGTGCATCTACCGATGTACTGTGGTCATGCACAGTCTGTTGCAACAAAGAACAAACAACCAAGGAGCATATTTGTGTTGGTCCCAGTTTTGTTATCTTTAGACACCTTTTCCTATGTGAGCGCAGCAAATCTAGTTCTGCTCAAACTCTACAGCCTTGTCCCTTCCTTTCCTTTTTGAACTAGTACGTTTGCCCCTTCCTTTCCTCTCTGAACCACGTCCTAGATTTATGCGATACAACTTTCCCCCATTCCTTTCCTCTTTGAACCACATCCTAGATTCATGCTATACAACTTTTCCCCTTCATTTCTTCTTTGAACCACGTCATAGATTCATGCTATATACAACTTTTACCACTACTTTCCTTCATTTTCCTCTTTGAACCACGTCCTAGATTCATGGTATACATGCAGCTAGAGTAATGCATGTGGAGTAAGTAAATTATACCTTAAGGTACTTGGGGCGTGGTTCGGTGGGTGACGGGACGGCGACGAAGAATAAGGGGTCGGAGGCCCTCCCGCACCACCGCTGGGTGGAAAGTGAACAGCTGCGCCGGTAGTCCCTCGCCGACGGCTATAGCGTTAAGCCTCCTTCCCTTCCCTGCGGACGGATCCGGTCGGCTCTTTGAGAAGCAGTGAGGGGAGAGAGAGGCCAACGAAGTCTTGTTTAGATCTGGAGAGGGCGAGAGAGTGTGAAGAGATCAACTACAAGCACTGAGGCTCCAGCGGGAGAGGGCGAGAGAGTGTGAAGAGAGCAACTACAAGCGATGAGGCTCCAGCATGTATATATATACTGGAGAGAGAGTGTGAAGCTTGCAAACCCTAGAAAACATTTTGACCAGTCAAAGAATCCTCCTGGCACAAATTATGCTCAAGTGTAGTTATCGAACCCGAGACCTCAAGTTTGATGAGCGAACAGGCTAACCAGCTACACAACCCTCCCGTTATGTTCAACGAGAGGGAAATAACCCTTTATACATTCCTGCATTCGTGTGACAAGCATGCCGTGTTTTTGTGTGTGTGCGGGAGTCATTGGGATTTCAATCATAATCGTGTCATGTGGCTTTGGTGGTAAGACTATCCATGGCGGTGCAGAAATAATGTAGCCTTAGTCACCTTATCTCTCTCCATGTAGTATGTTGGGTCCCACCAGTCAGAGGGTGAAACAAACAAATTAATAAGAAAAATTAAAAGCGCCAGAGGTGTATCTTAGCTCACACATCTCGCTACTGCTCGGGAACACTGTCCAATTGATCCCTCTCTTCGCTCACGTACTATTTTAAGTGAATCCTTATTATAACATGCACACAAATTTTGGACACATGTATTCGACTTAAGTCAGTGTGCCACCATATCTCGTATACTTACTACTCCCTCCGTCTAGGCGTAATAAGTCACGTTAGAAGGTGCAACGGGACCAAGGTGTGCGCGCGCGCGTGTGTGTTTAACAACATGTGTGTGTTAGAGAGAGCGACAGATCGACCTACTCCTACAGAGAGATGTTGTGTAGTGTACGATTTTAGCCGCGAGAGTCAGTGCATCCTCTCGTTTCCGGGCGTGTCCGGTAGGGACATGCGGACAGCTGCCACGCCCGCTCCTGACCAGCCTGGCCCACCCAAAGCCCCTCCATCGCCCGCGCGCGCTTCCCGCCCGAAACGGTCAGCGCCGCTCCAAAGAATCGGTGCCGCATTCATGCCCGGGCAGGAGCGGACGCAACCTCTCACTGGCACAAGAGTGATGGTTGCTTTGTCCGTCCAACTTACTGCTGGGTGTATGTGATTTGACGGCTCATTGGTCTTTATTACTGAGGTGGTAGGACTGCTGGATGTCCCACGCTTTCGGCGAAAGGAGGTACTACTACTAGATTACAATTTTCTCCATTCTTATAGCAGAGGCATGCAAGAGTAGTGAAAACACGCAGGCTCAGTGATTACATGGTCCACCTCACACTATCACCGTGTGACACCTAACTCTTTACATAGTACTCCCTCCGTTCCTAAATATTACTAGATGAGTCGCCGCGCGTTGCCGCGGAAGAGCGCTTTATCTCTCTGTGCAAAATTATCGATTTCATAGAACTAAAAAAACTCTATAACCGCATGACAAATGTGGTAGCCAAACTAAATAAACTCCCATCATCATTTAGATCATCCCACGTAAGGAAAAAAGATCAGCCAACTCCTACTTCATAATGGGATTATATTTTTCTTTTTGACATGTTAATGGGACTTAAAAGCTCACTTACATGCATGCTACCGGTGCATGCTTGCATGCAGACATGTTGATGTGATTTAAAACCCACTCACATGCATGTGCCACGGTATTTCTGCATGCTTGCATGTGGCTTAGTGCGGAGCCTCTCAACGTCTAGATCAGACGGCTATTATGAACTGATTTACTTCATCTAACGGCTACATAAATTTTGATGATGTGGCTCAAGGAGAGGATAGAGAATTCCTAGTAGTGGGGGCTAGCTATTACTAGTAGATAAGTCTTTGTAGAGATTCCACTACATACAGAACAAAATGAATGAATCTACACTTAAAATGCATCTATATACATCCGCATGTGGTTCATGGTGAAATCTCTACAAAGACTTATATTTAGGAATGGAGGAAGTACTAGTATAGTACGTACTGTAATTTATCAACGAGATAAATTTGTACAATGCTATGAAGCTTCCAGCTTCTGTAACATGTATCTTGCGTCCAAGGTTGCCTGTTGCAACATTTCATCAAATACAAAGGAGACTAACATGCATGCTATTGCATCTCAATGGTTGACAGATCATAGCAAATATGTACTCCCTCTGTTCCAAAATAAGCGTCTCAACTTTGTGCAAACTTTAGTACAAAATTGTACTACTACTAAAGTTGACACTTATTTTGGAACAGAGACAACTAAAGAAAAGACAATCCATGCATTCCCTAGCCCTTGAACCGTAAACCCTAACCAGGCTCTAATTTGCTGGCAACGTGGCGCTTCCTAAGAAATGAAGTTTGCAACCTTTTGACCATCAGATCATTTTGTGCAGTTTCACCAAAATCGAGATGAGCATCCATGTGGCAAATAAATTGAAGAAGCGTGATTAGAATAAGATTACTGGGACTAGTTGATGAGACATAAACTCATCACAAATACAATATGTAGAAGCCAGTAGAGGTATGTGCGGGGCAAAGAATTAGAGAAATTTCCACAGGGAGTGATGTGGGCAGCTGGAGCAGTGGTTCAAGCCGGCTGTAAAGGGAGTTGTACCTGAGGGACGTAGCTCAACCTTGAGGAGGGCGGCGGGAGGCGGCAACTTCCCATGTCACAGCAGTGAGCAAGGGACGAAGGCAACCTCACTGGCTTTGTGAGAGAGAACGGCGGGGACCCCTGATCGGGACGTGCCGACAGTGGGTTTTCGCCGTCGGCGACGGACACCGCATCTACACTAAGCATCCACCCCTTCCCCAAGCGGACGTGATCTGCCGGGATGTTAGATGTGGCCACAGTCGTTTTGTGCGAGAGAGTGTGAAGAGAGCAACCCTAGCAATAAACCGTGTAGGCTGGATCGTCCTGACTATGTATATAGTGGAGCGGTTTCCTTTTCTCTCCATATGAACCTATCATATTGCGTACATGCCACTGAAGAAAAAAAACTTTATTTATAAATGACGCGGCACCTACTACTCGTTCTCCTACAACCTTGTGCTCGGCATCTCCAAAATACTATTAACCTTGCGATTGGCTCTTTGACTCTTCGGGAAGTCGAGCAATAATGGTACTGCAGTACATATCGTTCTGGCTATATGAGACCGAATGAATTGCTCACGTCGATCACGTGGGCGAGGGTCGAGGGGCGAGGGAGAGCGCTACATATGGAGCATAATGAGTGAATCTACACTCTAAAATACGTCTATATACATCAATGTTTGGAGTATGTACTAGTAGTTCATATTGAAATCTACTAAAGGACATATATATTCCAAACAATATGATATAATCTCTATAACCAAGGTAGTAGGGACAAGGAGTAAACAGAGGGAGTAGTAAATTTTTCTCCTCGTCCTGCGAGCCACCACGCCCATGGGCGAGGGAGCGGGCGTAAGGCGGAGCAAGCTTCACCTCATCCTGCGAGCCACCGCGCCCGTGGGCGGGGGAGACGGCGTACTAAGCAAGCTTCTCCTCGTTTTGCGAGTTGACGGGACACATCAAAAGTACTCCAGTGTATAGAGCCTTGCCTCTAAGGTAGGCCCCACATGGTTTGCCTCTTTTTTTAACATAACACGTCAAGTTGCAATTTGTTTGTTCACCCGTGGTAGACGATCCTCCCTCCACCAAGTGGACAACCAGTACACATGCCAAATTACAATGTGGGCTGCCTTTTTCATACAGAAATGAGCTCCACCATGTACCCGCGCGGGTGTGGTTGGGAAAGAGACGGGAGTACGTGCGCCATGCATGCACCTCTTCTCTTCGTGCACGTCCCCCACCTACGTGGGTGTGTGAGATATACAAACCGCGTTCGTGAGTGTTTTTTGTTTTGGGGTGGGGGTGGGGTGGCGGGTTGATTTCATGAATTATTTGTGGGAATATGTGTCGATGACATCTCAAACAAATTTTTGCATGCAATGTGTGTGAAATGGAGGCCTATCCATATCATACATAGAGGGTCAGGCAATCCACGCGAAGAGAGGGAGGGGTCATAGCTATTGATAGATTCGAAGAGAGGATCAAGTGGGTGGGTGCGAGATCGATGAAGAGAGCCATCAAAATTGTGTGTGTGTGCAAGTCAAAGATATAGGGCGACTAGCCTACCAGAATGTTAGAGGGCACATGTCAAGTTTGTGTGTGGCAGTGAGACATGACTAGAGCTCTCGATGTATCGATGTGTGTGGGGGGAGGGGGTGGGGGGAGGGGTAGGCATAGGCCTAACTATAGAGGTAGAACGACTCGTATATGTGTTGAGAAGGAGAGACCCAGCTATGTCTTGAGGGAGATCGGTCGACATCCATACATAACTGAAGGACGGGAAATATGATGGGACAGAGAGAGAGAGAGAGGAGGGATAGAGGGAGGGAGAGGGATAGAGTGTTGGATGGGTGATGGAGTTGCTTCTCCAAGATGGTGGGAGAGGCCTACTAGACAAACTGAGGGTGGAACTGCAATGTTATCAATAAGAGTGGGGATGTGTTTCTGTGTGTGCCTGTGCGTGATAGATCTGTCGGGACGCATCCATGGAGGATGAAGGGGAACCATGTGTTTGGTAAGCAAACCTAACTAGATCGATAGATCAATTGTTGTTTGTCGGAGGAAGGGAGAGACACAACTAATGAGGTAGATCGATTGACGTGTGGGTAAAAACGAGTTATAAGGACCTAGCTAGCTATATGTATAGCGAGAGATCGGTCGGTGTACGTCCATTTGTTAGAGGCTAATAAGGCCCAACGAGACGGATAGACAGAGAGAATGGAGCTAGGAGATGGTGCGAGAGGCCCAACTACTAGCTAGATAGGGGGAGGAGTGTTCGGTTGTGAGATCGATGAAAAGAGGGGCGAGAGTTTACACATGTGTCTGACTGTATGAGAGACACGAGGCAAGGACACATAAAGGAGGAGATTGAAGGTGTGTGTGTATGTTGTAGGCAGGCATCGCTGGAGAGGTTTATCGATCGGTGTGTGTCGGAAAGGAGTTGTGGAGACTCTGGGAGAACGACCTAAAGAAAAAAATGAATGTGCCCGGTGGATAGAATGCCGAGGGAGGGGGAGGGAGAGGAGGGCATGTGCATGCACGATAGAAAGTTAGTGGTAGCTACAAAGGTTAGAGGATTGTGTGGGTGTAAGAGACTAACAAAGATCATAATTTGATATGACAACGGATTCAAATATTTGAATAGGAGATCATATTTTTTTAAACATTGCATGCATGAATATAGCGGTGATACACGTGCCATGCACATGTTATACCATAATGTGATAATGCATGGCGTTTGCAACTCACAGCTAAATGCCGAACAATCTAAACTATACTATACATCAAACAATCTCACATTTTATTTGAATTTGTGATAATGTGTGGCGTTTGCACCTTACAACTAAATATCGAACAATCTAAACAATACTATATATCGAACAGTCTCACATTTTATTTGAATTTGTGGTAATGTGTGGTGTTTGCAACTCACATCTAAATACTTGTAGGCGTAGGGGGCAGGGCACCATAAATAATGTGATAAACACATTATACATATGAGACATGGTTTAGATTATGAAGATCTAGCTAGAGCTAGAAATGTAATGTGATTTGAAATCAAAATAAAGTGGATTCAAAAAATCTAGTTCGAGTTCATATAGTACACATAGTTCATATGTAACTCGAGACTAATCATGTGGTGTGCTGTGAAGATAATACACAAACGATGGTTTAACTTGACAATAATGATGATTGCAGATCTTATTAAAACAGAGAAACGAATTCAAATGCTTTGACTTCACAACAATCATTACTTGAGATCTTACTCAAATAGAGAAACGGATTCAAATTTAGTTCATATTGAAGCGGTAGTATATACGTTTGGAATGCACTAAAACATTCATTTCAGTAGTAGGTTGCATGCATCATACACGTAGCGAAATATTTTAATTTAACATAACATGAATTCAAAGTTTTGAATGACATTTGTAGTGCGCATTGATTTGGTACAGTACACGTTAGGCTTGTCCGAAAATTTCAACCCGCGCCTTGTTAGCCCGAAATATTTAAGATATATCTTTGTCTTGTTGTGCTCTGACAACTCGCTCCATCTCAACCCGCGCCTTGCTATTCCAAAATTACAACGCGCGCGAAAACTCCCACCTCCTGTGAAATCCCGACACGCGAAATACCCGTGGTACCCCTGAACCGAAAGAACCACCTCAAATCGGTGGGGGTACTTTCGTAACTTACCCCACATTTCGGACAAGCGCGTCTCTAAGCCATGGTTCCCCACTGCCATCTCATCCGCCCACCCATTCGTACACCGAGGCCGCGAAAACCCGCAACAAAACCCCACACCCTGCTCCATCCGCCACCCAGCCGGAGCCTCTTCCCCGACGACGTCGTCCACATCAACACCTCGACATCCCTCATCCACCGTACCGGATGAGGATTCGTCGTCGATCTCATCGTCCCACTGGTTCAGCCACCCCGTCCTCCACCTCCAAGGAGCTGCCCCGACGTTCCCCTCGTCTTTCGCGCCACCTCCATTCCCACACCGCCGTCTTCACCTGCACCACCGGAAGAGCATCATCATCACCGTTTCCTCGGATGAAGTTGCGGCCTAATCGGCGCCACCAAAGAGGTTGTACACTAATCGCCGCATTTTCTTCTTGATTCGATCTCACGGTGCTGCCGGCGCTCGGTCCCGAGCCGACATGGCGCGGCTCCATCCACGGCGGCGTCACCGGCCACTTCCTCCACGGTGTCGCTCCCTCGGCGGCGACATCCACATCAGTAGGAGCTGCTGATGCTTTAGCTATCGCTCGCGCTGCTGCTCTGCTCTTGCTCTCGGTCACATGCCTGGTCTGCTCTTGCTCGCGCTGCTGCTCTCGCTCTTGCTCTTGCTTGCGATACTGCTCTGATTTAGCTACACTTCAGTCGACTGAATCAATTTTCAGGGGGTCGGGGGGGGGGGGGGGGGTCGCTGGGTTGAAGGAAGAACCAGCCGCAGCGGGGTGGGGGGCTCGTCGGAGAGGTACCCCACTATCTATCATAGGGTTCAGGATGGGGGCAGTGGTCGCCGGCGGTGGCGGGGCGTTGGCGGGGCGGTGGCGTGGGGATCGCCGGAGAAAAAGCTCGGCACGGGGTTGGGGGGGGGGGCTAGAGGGATGGCCGGGGCGGCGGCGGACCGGCGGTGGGGAGTGTTTTCGGGGTCGGCTGGGCGGCGCACCACCGGCCGCGGGCGGCGGGGGGCTGCTGTTTGGCCTGTGGTGGCTGGCGGCTCAGGGGGGTGGAGGTTGAAGATGAACCGCAGGCCCTTGATTTCGTATCCAATGGCTGCAAAATCGACTGACGAGAGATGAAAAAGTCAATCGACCGACGTGTAGCCTCACCTTGCTAGTGCGTTCAGTTTTTACGGCAAAATTCAGTTTTGACAGCAAAATTCAGTTTCGACAGTTAAGTTCAGTTTCGACAGTTAAGTTCAGAGATGAGCGGCTGATGTATTTTACATCTAGCACTTTTTGGTTATGTATTTTACATCATGTATTGGAGATGCTATTAGAATTCCACTCAAGTTAACGTTGTTCGTTGTCTCTCTTGTCCTGCTTCAGCCTCGGCGTCGTACAACTCACCGGAGCTGCTCCAACGACGAAACCCTCCATCACAGCGGAGCAGTACCTCGGGCTCCATCTCCAGACGCCTAAGATCTTCTTCCCCTCCTCCGACAGCAAAGTCAGTCGGAGCATCCTCACTGGCCAACCCAATCACGCTGAGATCGACATGGCTTCGCCAAAGAGGTTGTACACTTGTTGCATCTCTTTTTTACTCTACATGTTATATATATTGTCCACTGAGCACACGGATTTGTTCCTTTAGTGTCTCCTTGAAAGAAAAAACATAGGAACTTTAATTTTCACTTCTCCTCCTTTTCAAATTCTTATTCACGAAGCACAAGATTAAGGGATAGTAGCATAATAGCATTATAACAGTACATTTTCTTGTGGTTTGACTTAATCTCACCATGCTTCTTTGCATCCTGTGATCTTCCAATTGTTGTGAATCAAACACCCATATTGGCAGAAATCCTGTGTTTTTAAATTCTCAGTTTTGCACGTGCATTCCTATCCTATTCTGTCTATTTCATATCCCTGTATTGTTGGAATCCTCCAATTCAAACGAGCCCTTACATAATTACTTCTCTTACAGATAGTTGTCAAAGAAAACCTTGCGTGGTTTGTCCTGCTCCTGCTGCGCCATCGTCCACCCTAGCTCAGCTTCTCCAACGACAGAAGGGTCCAGCACATCAGGGATCCGGCCTCCAGAATGTCTTTCACCGCCTCAGATCTTCTTCCCCGCCGCTAGCAGCCATGAAAACTGCATTACCATCATCAACCAAGGAGATGACCTCGAGGACTACACGGGTCCGCAAGAGAGGTCGCACTCTTTCGTGTCTGCTTACGTTATGCATAGCTTAATATTACATGCTACTTTATCATCCTATTCACCGATTAGACTCTGAGTCAGCTCCAAACTAATGGTCAAACTTGAGTTTTTAAATGGTTGTGGGGTACATATCGGGGCCGCTATCAATAGTGTCTATCTACTATCTGGTTAATCTCCGGTGTCTACTATGAGTTTCATGTTGGGCGGGAAACAAACAGTAAAGAAGCCATTATCTGTATTTTTTAACTGAAGCCATTATCTACCTGCTATTATTGATTTTGTGTCTATCCACAGGTTGCTACCATCACTCTGGATTTTTGCATGCACTCCTTACATAATCTCACTATGTTTTATTCCTATGCATGACAGTTATTGTAAACAATGGAACTGAACATGTAGAGCAAAAGAGACGAGCCTTGCGTGGCAATAAAATTTCATCCAGACGTCGCTCCATGGTAGGCGCAAAGGCAGCCCCCTCCTTGCATTTCGGATTGTAATGGAGAGGAAGATAACTGTTCTGAGGGGGATTCAGAAGGAGAAGACAACTCCTATTTACCCCCTGAGGTCTTCGCTCTAACTTGGCATGTTGATGTTGGTTATATCATGCATATGGTGTCTTGCATCGCTTACTTTATACATCAAATATGTCATCTGCTTAGTTTAGACATCCTTTTTGCGAATGCCATCTGTTTAGTTTATTCATCGTTTATGTGAATTATGCAACGCCATCTTGTTTAGCCAGGCATCATATATGTGAATTTTGCAATGCCATCCTGTTTAGCCAGTCATCTTAGATGTAAATTATATCAGGCCATCCTTTTTTTTTCGTTACATATTACATTTGTCAACAATGTTAGTACATTCAACTGCTCTTCGTGTGCATCAGCCATTTGACACGGTGATGGCAAATTCTGGAGTGAAAACAAGGTCTTCAGAGCAGACTATGCTATCTGACGAAGCGCATATCTCGCTGGTTACGGATAGCTCCTCAGAGGAGGATTCAGAGATAGATGACCAGTCCTATTCCCCCCGAGGTGTATGCTCTAACTTGGCAGGGTTATGTTGCTCATATCGTGCGTATGGTGTCTCGCATTGCTATGTCATTTGATTAGTTTAGACATGCTTTGTGTGAATGCCACCTGTTCAGTGTCTAATTACCATATATGTGAATTATGCATTGCCATCTTGTTGCAAGACATTATATATGTGAATTATACAATGTTATCTTGTTGCAAAGGCATTATATATGTGAATTATGCAATGCCATGCTGTTTAGCCAATCATCATGTATGTGAATTATATCATTCTATCATTTTTTGTATTACGTGTTCCATTTGTTGACAACATTTGTATATTAAACTACTCTTCCTATGCATCAGCCATTTGAAGCGGTGATGGAAGTATCTGGAGTGAAAACAAGGTATTCAGAGCAGACAATGCTACCTGCTGAAGCAAACATCTTGCTGGTTACAGAGAGCTCCTCAGAGGAGGATTCAGAGACTGATGACCAGTCCTATTTCCCCCGTGAGGTCTATGCTCAAACTTGGCAGGGTTATATTACCCATGTCATGCATGTTGTCTTGCGTTTCTTAGTTTTTACATCATATATGGATTGCCATCTGCTTACTTGCTTACTATATAAATCATATATTTGAATTATATCATGCCATCATGTTTACATAGTACATACACATCATCTATCTGAATTATGGCATGGCAACCCATTTAATAAAGACATCATATAGTTATATCATCTCATCCTGTTTAGTGTTTACAGTCATCATATTTTGAATTATAGCATTCTATCCATGAATGTATGTGAATTATGGCATGCCAACCTATTTATTAAACACATTATATAGTTATGTCATGTCATCCTGTTTACATAGTCTCATATTTTGAACTATGTCTTTCCATCTTTTTTAGTTAGCCATCATAATGTGAAATTGTGTCATGCTTATCCTGTTTAGTTACCCATCATATATGTGAAATTGTGTCATGCTATCCTGTTTGGTTAGACAACATAAATATGAATTATTTCATGCCCTCTTTTATTCCCCACTATCCATTGCACCTGTCTATCATACAATGTCTATACTTTCAATTACTTTTCTTCTTTATTAGCCATTTGAATTGGAGAGCGTGATGGCAGTATCTAAGGGAGTAACAACACGGTCTTCAGAAAAGATAGTGCTACCAGTTGATGCAGATAGAATCACGGTTATACTTGCCCAAGGACCAGATCCACCACACATAACCCAGACTTTCACAGATTGTACCCCTACCCAGTTGGACAAAGAACCAGCTACATCCCTTCTAACCCCAACCCTGGCAGATAGTAACCCAGTTCCAGTTGACACATCACCGTCTCCACCACAGAGCACCCAAACACGAGCAGTTAGTAAGGGAACTACAGTGCCCAAAGCACGAGGACCACCAGTCCGAATCCCAACTCAACGCTTAAAGGAGAAGAAGATTTGTTCTCAGGTCAGGTTATGTAGCTATGGTTCATACTCCTTTGCTCTTGCATTACTGTATTTACTCATACCAACTATTTTTAAATTTGAAGGATGGAATTGAAACTCCAATGGCGCAACAGGTATGTTTTAAACCTGTTTCTTTAACTGGTTTGCTATTGTAACCTGCTCTATGTTGATTTCCGTTTCAATTGAATAAACAGTTATGTTCTCATGTCATGCACATTACAAGTGTTGTTATTGCTCTATAGTTACCCACACTTATATTCTATCTATTCCGTTTTGTCTTGAACAAATATTATTTGAACTGTGTCTCTATCTTGATTTGGCAACAAAAACTAGAATGATATAAGACCATAAAGTGACCATGGTACATAGATATATGTTTGTTTCATGCTGTTATCCTGTCCACTTTACTACCGAACTCATTTACGAAAATGAGTTTCATATACAACATGGTAAACATGTGATGTGTCTGCTTGTTTCTCTTTTAGAATGCGGACAAAATATTGGAGAAAAGTACCGCGTTATCCAATGGTAAAGGAAGTAATGCAGATAAGGTTCAAGATAGTGAGACATCCCTGTTGGTCTCCAAGAAAGCTGATAAAAACTATCTTGACGATAGTGAGGTAACCCAAAAGTCCTATCTTGATGTAGTGTTCGAGTTATTGGCCACTACTGCTGGCACAAGCTTTTCGAAGTCGCTGCCTGAATCAGTTCATCTTCTTGAGTCTCAACTTCAAGTTGAAAGACATCGACCAGATGTGCTGCGACAGGAAGCTGAAGGACTAAGGAAGTCCCTGCAGAATTCAGATGCATATTTTCTGGTGCAACAGCAAGCGCTGGAGGATTTATGCGCCAAACAAGAGAAAGTTAATAAGATTGCTAAGCATCTTGCCAGCATTGTGGGTACCCAGGATATTGTTTCTTGAGATCTTCTGAAGTGGTTTCAATTCTGGATTTGTTTTGCTGTGGCGTTTATTTGCGCTGGTCGCCAACTTTGACAACCAGTGTATATGATATGCTTCTTTGTTCCCTATATTTGCACTGGTGGCGAACTTTGATGCCCAGTGGATGTAATATGTGTAATAGCCGTGATAGCCTAGCGTTAGTTGCTTGCTTATTTATTTCCTTGTTGTCTTGTTTATTTGTTTGCTTGTAGTCATTGCAGTTCTTTTGCCGCGGTTAGCTAGTGGCTGCAATAACCTATTTTTTAAAACTAGGCCACAATAACCATGGGCTAATATTTACTGTAGTGACACTGGGCCTCCTACTCACCGTAGAAACAGTGGGCCTTCTACGGGCCGTAGAAACAATGGGCCTTCTACGGGCCGTAGAAACGATGGGCCTTCTGCGGGCCGTATCATCAATGGGCCTTATACGGGCCGTATGATCGATTGGCCAAAAATGGGCCAAACAGACCGCATTATGGCCGTAAACGGGCTAGAGTTGGAATCGTCCGTTCATGGGCAGACCATAACGGGCCATCGGTAATAGGCCGTATTTGATGACGCTATGAAAACGGCCCAACGTATTAACGAACCACAAACGAGCCGACTGTAACCACGTGCTGAATTTGACCCACAAGCAGAAAATGACATTAACGGGCCGTAAGTAAGAGAATGCTGGAAATGAGCCCAAGATTAAATGGGCTCTGAGAAGGCCGAAAGATAACATGGGCTGGAAACGTCCCAACGGAATAACGGGCCGTTAATGGGTATAAAGTGATACACTGTTCAGTACGGGCCAGTTTCACCACGTGCCGTTAATGGGTGTAAAGTGATACACAGTTCATTACGGGCCAGTTTCACCATGGGCCATTAATAGGCCAAGAGTTACATAGGGCCTCATATAGGCCAAAAGACGTCATGGGCCATACATGGGCCAGAAGTGAAAACGGGCTGGAATCATATTGGATGGCCCAGATGACGCTACTAGGCCTAATTTGGATAGGGCGTAACGGGCCTTGGGTTAGCGGGCTGTAAATGGGCTATATGCGAATAGGCCGTTAACAGGCTTTCCATGGGCCGGCCCGCCACCTTTTGACCAAATCAAACGGGCCGGCCTTTTCACAGGAATGGGCCTCTGTTAGGCCATGCCACATGTCGACATATCATAGGCACCTTCCGTCCAATGAGTGGATGACATCTGTCCCAACGATGAGCCGACACGTGTTTCCTCCAGCCAATGATGATTTTACACGTGGAAAATCCCCATTGGTCGGGGCTGTTAACGGGTTATCGGATCCAAAACCCGACCCGATAGCTTAACGGCGTTCCGTTACGGTGGATGCCACGTGTCGGTCACCCTTGATGAAAGCACTTCTGTGACGCGCGATTTATCGTCATGGAAGTGGACACTTCCGTGATGATAATTTTAGTAATGTCATGTAACACTTCTACGACAGCACAGACATGAGTATCTTGATTCTGTCATAAATTTATCATGGATGTACATGCATGACAAAAAAACGCGACCTACTGTGACAAACACGTATCATCATGGAAGTGTATTTTTTTGTAGTGATGTTGCCTTGTCAGCTCGTGTTCTGTATCTTCGTGTCCTGGCCCATGTGGCAGTGGGTGAAAATACGTAAACTAGAGGCCCATCCGACACGCGTTGAAGTAAACAAAGTTGAAACCACTTGGGGTAGCACCCCGCACGCTAGTAAATTGAGGGCGCATTGAGGACAAATTTCTTGCGCGCGAAGGACGCACTCGCGCACAATTCACCACTTCGCGGCGGCATGCACAGAAGGACGCACTCACGCACACCCAACACACAACACACCAGCACATGTGTACACCGGCGTCGCTGCCGGTTGAGATGGACGGCGAGGCAGCCAACAAGCGGAGGCGGATCGAGCCAAAACCGCATCTGGTGAGCCTGGACTTCATCAACAACCTCCCCGACGACATGCTGCTCGTCATCATTGGCCTCCTCCCCACCAAATCTGCCATGCGGACCGCACTGCTCTCCCGGCGGTGGCGCCCCCTCTGGCGCTGGGTCCCCCTCAACCTCACCGTTGATAGCTGCCTCTGCGACGGGGATTGCAAACGCATGGCCGAAGTCTCCAAGATCCTTTCATCGCACCCTGGGCCAGCCAGACGCCTTGACATCCGCATGTTCAGTACCAACTGCAAGGTCCAACCCAAGTTCGACGAGTGGTTCTTATCCCCCGCCCTAGATCAGCTCGAGGAGCTCAGCTTTGAAGCTGGACAATGTCGCTCTCTGCCGCCGTCCGCGCTCCGCCTCACACCAACGCTGCGCCGCGCCAGCTTCAGCTCCTGCTATCTTCCCCAGATTAATGCCGCGCCCGCCCTTCTTCTCCCTCAACTCAAGCAGCTCAACCTCTTCGATGTTGTCATCTCGAAGAAGGCTATGGAGCACCTGCTCCTCAGCTGTACTGCGCTCGAGTACCTTCGTCTTGATCAAATCCACAGGTTCATTAGCCTCCACATCGCCTCGACGAATCTCCGATGGATTTATATGTCTTGCTGGCCCCGCAACAAGACATCAATTGGGAAGAGATCACTCCAGATGTTCCACGTTATGGTCATTGAAAATGTGCCTTTCCTTGAGAGATTGCTTGTATCAGATCTAGAAGGTCCAACAAAAATCAGGGTCATTGACGCGCCGAAATCGACAGCGTTGGTGTACTCGTCTGCCAAATTCTCCGAACTCTTTATTGGATCCGTAATCGTTCAGGTACAACACTCATCTTCTTCTCCGTCTTCTTGAAATTAACATTTTTAAATTTCTTCTTGATGTATTTACGACCGTCTTCTAGAAAATGATTCCCACAAGCTTGACCCAGTCCATGAGCATAGTGAAGATCTTAGCACTAAAATCTATCGGGCCCAATCTGGATCAAGTTGTTGGATTCCTTACATGCTTTCCGTGCACGGAGAAGCTACTCATTGAACTTCTTTCCAATAAGTAAACGGTAATCACAATGTAGCTCAATTTTTTCGTAATTTTCCCAAATTACGATGACAAGTGTAGTGTTCAAAACTGCATCTACGCACTACACCGAAAGAAATGTTTTTAGTATTTTTTCTCATGTGATCACCTGCATCGTTTTATGCTGTACTAATATAGTAGCCTAGGCTAGTCATAGTGGAAAGTAACTTAGACTACTCCAGTAACTCTATGGTTACCCTAAGAGCAAGTACTACCTCCGTCCTGGTTTACTCTTCCAATTTTGTACTATCAAAATTTGACCATAGATTTAACTGACAAAATGTTAATGCATGTCACTAAGATGGTGTAATTTTTAGTGACATGCATTGGCATTTTCTTAGGTAAATCTATGGCAAAATTTTATACTAAATACGAGGTAGTGTTCCCTCCGTCCCAAAATTCTTGTCTTACATTTGTTTAGATACGGATGTATCTAACACTAAAATGTAACTAGATACATCCGTATTTAGACAAATTTAAGACAAGAATTTTGGGAAGGAGGGAGTACAAAAGTGGGCTATGTAGGCCAAAACATGTGCCAAATTCACTTGTGATGCATTTGGCATCGATGCCCCTCCATTGCTCACCTGGTGCCCCAATCTGGATCACCTACTTTGCTCCGGTGCCAAATTAACTCACGTAATGAAAAAACACTTCGTGGGAGAGAGAGAGAGAGAGAGAGAGAGGACCGAGGCAATAAAAAACTTGTTTGGGAGAGTGAGAGGCTGGTGTAGTTGGTTTGATTGATTTGTTTATACATGTGGGTCTGTGTGCACAACGGTGCCAACTCTCTCACATCGCGAGAGCGGTGCCAAAATCTTTTGATTTTACATCGATGCGTATTATGTGGCATACTTTTGCAAAATATGGCATCGGCCACATAGTGGAAGGCAACAAATGCCCAAGCTCTTCATGTGCTCCTAGTTAAATGAAAGGAAACAGAGAGAGAGAGAGAGAATATCACTAGCCAGCCAACCCTATCGTATGAGCGAATGATATTGATACCTCTTGATGACACGGCAATCTTATGTAGCCAGCTGCTCTAATACGTTCTCTTCTTTTGCAGATAAAAGAGACCCGAAAGTGAAAAATGTGCTGCACTATAACAATCTCATCGAATGCCTTGATCTCCATCTTACAGAAATTGATTTGATCGACTACCGAAGCGGCACATCTGAGATTAAATTGGCCAGGTTCTTTGTTCTGGAGGCAAGTGTGCTCAAGGTAATGAGGTTTGGCGTTCTCTGGCGCAACAATGAATGGCGTGCTGATCACCGCAAGCGTCTAAGCCTAAATGACAAAGTCTCCATAGAAGCTGAATTTGTTTTTGAAACATCAAGTGGCCAGAGACTCGGAAACTTATTTGCCCATTAGTGACTTGTCAGGGCGGTGGATTTTAGTTTGTACGATAATGCTGCATCCACCTAAAGTAACGAAAGTTCTTACATAAACTTCCTAGTAATTCCCTCTTCGTAGGTGCAGCATTACTCCCAACATTTGTAGTATCAGTTTGAAACTTGTAATATTGTCGTGTCCTATTCCTGCGTTTTCAAAATCTTGCAAATCAAACAGGTCCTGAGTTGGTGATGATGTTGTGGATCCCATCTTTCACCAATAGCCGTCGGATCTAGATCTGACGCATACAAACCAGGCTTCTCCAATTTTGCAAAAAGATGCCCGCACTTGTTCCCTATTTACAAACAACTCCTTGTCTCTCACAATCAGCCTTATCTCTTCCCCACCACATCTAGAAGGCCGTGGAAAAATCTGGCGCGATGGCCGCTGCCGGAGCCGTCCACCCCCAATCTTGGTGTTCCGTGCAATGTACGAGCATCTACGCATGGGAAATTATGTCGAACAGGGCTAGTTGTAAGCAGGCTAGCTCTACAGCCATGATGATAGTGACTGCAGACGGTGAGGCTGACTATGGTATGCCGAACACGGCGCCTATACTCAGGTGTCAACTCCGGCGCAGGGTCTTGCCACTTCACTGTGAGGAGCAACACGTAATAATTTGACCAATGGGTAGTATAGTGATAGTACTCCTACTACTACGTTGGTAGTACTACTACTAGTACTAGTAGCACTACCGTCTGGATTTAGGAGTACTACCACGTCCATCTGGATTTTAATATTTGACTAGCAATATCTAGTAATGCATGTCACAAAAAATGTACTACTCCCTCTGTAAATAAATACATAGTGTTTTATTCCTATCGACGAGGGAACTTAATGTTTTTTTGCTAACTAGGGTACTAATAGGATTACATGCAATGAACTAAACACCGCATGTCATGTTTGGTAGTGTCAAGTCATTGAAAGCATGCACGACCCGCATCTCTCATTGGTTGATATGTCACGAAATAAGAAACAAGGAGGGAGTAATGCACCGTGCCTAAGTATTTTGGGATTATTTGGTTTTCGTAAGGTGACTTACACAACATTTTTGTTTACATGCATTAACATTTTATTAGTTAAATCAAAGGTCAAAACTTGGCGCAAAATGCAAAGGGGACAAATAAACCAGTAAACATCAAACTTCTCTCGTTTGGCCCCAACTAGAGGTCCGGTGAGATGACTATACTGCACCAGCACGGAGGGGGACACAACTTCATCGACTTACGGCAACTGCCTTTGGGTGAATGACACGTGGGCCCAAGGGGTGGCTGGCCCACCTATTATACAGCCAAAGGCAGGTGCAGTAGAGGGCCGAGGAGTAGTACGAAATCCTACGTACCTACGAACGCTAACCAAGGGCAAGAGTGATCACTCGAATCGCAAGATCAGTTGACTAGAAGCTAAGCTAGACCCATGGAGGCAATGAGCGCGAGCATCAGCCGGCTGTGCCAGATGGTCCACGACGTCGGCCTGCGGCCCCGCACCGAGGAACGTCTCCAGGTAGTATTTCTTCAGGCCGCCAGGGCGAGGGGCCGCTTGGAAGACAGCTTCGTCTCCTTGTTCGACGAGGTCCTCGTCGGCTTCCTCGACAAGTTCACCGTCATCAAGAAGCTTGCGGACGACTTTGACGTAAGCCTCCAGTTGACGCACCCAGGCTCTGCGATGCCCGCCACCCTCAACGGCCACTATGGTGACAACCTCTTCGACGCACTGGTGGCCCTGCGACTGCCCGCCGTCACGCCGGAGAATGTCCACCTCGAGGTCGCGCTCGCCGCGTAGCGCCTGGCGCAGCAAGACACCATCGACATAATCACCCACGTCTACGCGCAAATCGTCCACAAAGACTACTACATGCAAGAGGAGGACGATAGGACGCTGGCCTTCTTGGACCGCAGGGCAACCTTGGATGACACTGTTCAGAAGCACGTTGAGCTCGCCGCCAATGCCGCTGCTCCTCACACGTCGGTTGGTGACCCGGCGCACTAGGGCGTGAGGATGTCGTTGATGGATCCATATGTATTTTTATCTTTCCGTCAAATCCATGTAGTAGTATATGATACTACAGTAATTATCTTATCTTTTGCATCAACTTCATAATTTTCGTACGTACTCCATGCATGAACGGCGCCAGAACCAAACTTTTCATTACTCTAGGAAAAAAACATTATTTTCTATCTATCGGTCGTGCCATGGAGCAGAACCAAATTTTACAAGTTACGAGTTCAAAAGGAAAAGCTTGCCATGTTCGCATCGCACCCCCACACGGTTGGTCCAGCACGCCGCTCAAGCGGGAATGCGTGCGGTGTTGCATTTTCAGTTACAAGTGGGACCGCAGTTGAGCAAACCGACTATCGGAAAACCCCCACCCCGCCCACTGCGCGATGGCTGAGAAAATAGGAGGGAGAAGAGATGGCTGTAGCACGGACTCCAAGAAAATTGGTGTCGGATAGGACTCGTGTGGGTGGCGTGTGCCGTACTGCTAGACGTGAATGCTAGTTATGGCCCATGCCACCCCACTATATCGAGCCTATATCGAGGTATGTAGAACAAATTTCCTGCAGTCCGTGCTCAGCCCTCCTCTATCTGTCTTCTCAGCCAGCCAGCGGACGCGCGGAGCCCATCGTCAGTTTGCTCACATGCGGCCCCACATGTCAGTGAAAACGCAAGAGGACACACTGAACCTGCACATCTTTCACCTCGACGCGTTGGTGATGAAAAACAAATCCAATAAAGATCTCCGGTGACCGCTTTTGGAGTTACTCAAGAGTAGTAAGATTCTATTTACAGTTTAACCCAAGATGCACATCTCGTGGCTTCAACTACCACTCTATTTTCTTTCATGACACGACCTGGATGCTGGATCTCCCACATGTCAGCAAAAGGAGGAAGAACCCGACCAAATCTTCGGTTGTGCTCTCGGATTAGACTAGTTGTGCTAACTTAAAAATTTTATTGTTTACTCCCTCTATTCCAAAATACTTGACTTCCATTTGTCCAAAAGTGGATGTACCTATATTCTAAAACATGTCTAGATACATATATATTTTGACAAATAGAAGGCATGTATTGTGCAACAGAGGGAGTAGAATGGATGCAAGTTTTTGTATTGGGAAGAAGAGTACATCCATATATTGATCGAGCGTAATTTAGTAGATGCTCTATCACTTTTAGCTAGTATAGAGGCTAGAGATGAGATTAGTGCACTTGTTGATACTCCTACTAGAATAGAGGCTAGACATGAGACTAGATGCGAGGAAGCAACGTCTACTTCTTTACACTCGAAGAAGAAAGAAGCACGCAAGATCGAGCCTCCGCAGATCAACAATGAATGCATCGAGAAGGCACTAATCCAACTTACAGGAGTACTAAAATGTATTCTTGTGGTTCTTGTTTTCTTTGGTCTTGCTTTTCTAGTCAAAATTATCATTGGAGTTCGTGCAAAACGGAGGTCCGTTTGGGGTCGTGCGTTGGAGTTGGCCTTACAAGTGGGACCACAGTTAAGGAAACCGACTATCGGCAAACCCCCACCTCGCCCACCGCGTGATGGCTGAAGTTAGAGAAACGACGAGGTTGAAGAGATTGCTCTAGCATGGACTCCAAGAAATAATATGGTGTCAGATGGATGTCGTGGTGGTGGCGTGTGCCGTACTCCTGGACGTGAATGCTTGTTCTGGCCCATGCCACCCTACTACTCCTACTACTTACTCCTACTATATAGTACTAGTATCGAGGATTCGAGGTGCTGGTTACGTACAGCGAACACATTAACATATGGCTACAGTAAAAACAGCTGCCCGACGCGCGAAGCATGTGAAGCTAGTACAAATAGTGTACTACTATTGTTGATTGGCCTCAACCGATAACCTGTTGCAATGCACGTACAATTATGTATTCGAAAAATATTTTTTTGCCTCGTCACACCACTCACTCAGAGAAGCGACTCGAAAGCCATTCATAAATTTAGTAAGTTTATCACAGGCATATCATTTTATTACATACAACAGGTTATCAACCCACATCAACAACAAGGATACATTATAAATACTAAAGTTTTCACCACACAACAAATAACAAGCAATGAAATGAACTTCAACTCAACCATTCCTCGGCATTGGAAACGCTTGCTTTAAACCACAAGTGATTCTCTGGGACGGGCCATCCATTGTCGATCTGGAGACCAACGCAGGACTTATCATCCAGGCTGAAGCGGCCTACTATATCAGTACCAGGGTAGGGAACCACCCAAATGTCCGAGGTATAGACACAGTTGCTTCTCATAAATGGTACTAGTAACGTTGTGTCAACAGCAGTTGGATCGCCTTTCACCATCATCGGATAGTTTTGTCCAAGGAAGAGCGAGTTTTCTCCAAGACTATCAATTCTGTACCAGGGAGAAGGAGTTGGCGCTAGCTCACTAGTATCCATCCCGAATACCATGCAACGGGTCTTGGAATAGGTCCGGAGAGTGCGACCATGGGAGACTACACCTGCTTCCTTAGCAGTAACATCATCAGTGGGCTGTATACAAACAAGAAGAGGTGATCCATCGGAATTAGTTGGCAGGCACCACAGAGTATATGGGCGCTGCTCGTCCTCATGCTCGTGATCATCACCATCGTCATCTCCCCCTTGGTTATAAAATTTTTCAAGTATAGGTGGTGGAATGTTCACATGACCTTGGAAACACAAGAAAAAGGTTAATTAGTAAAGGGAAACTTGCTAACCCTCATGCATGTGGATGAAACAATTATAATTATGGTGGAAGACAAACATATCGAAACTACGAGGATCCCATGCAAAAACAGTGCCACGAGTGGTGGCAGCAAACACAAGGCCCTCGTATTGAATTGCATCACAGTACTCATCCGTGTACAGAAACTGATTTTTGAGCAATATCCATCGAGTCAAACCACCAAGGACGACAACAAGCTTGTCGAAGATAACAACAACTTCATTGTTGTTGTAATTCCAAGAGCAGTTGGGAACTCGACAAATTGCTATCTTCCGTAGAAGACAGTCACCATGATCGTATTTGAACGTGCGTACAATACCGGTGTGCTCAGCCTCTGGGCAGTCTGCTGAGATTTTTGGAAGTGGAACCCGGTCACGAGTGTACACATTCACAAGTTCCCACTCGCAGTTGGACCCAATGTAAACAACCCAATCTCCATTTGCGACCGCCCAAGCCTTGCCCTCAAGCGATGGCATCTTAACATCATACGTCTCATTATCAAGCGGTGTCGGTGTCAAAACCGGCGGATCTCGGGTAGGGGGTCCGGAACTGTGCGTCTAGGCGGATGGTAATAGGAGACAATGGACACGAAGTTTTACCCAGGTTTGGGCCCTCTCGATGGAGGTAAAATCCTACATCCTGCTTGATTAATATTGATGATATGGGTAGTACAAGAGTAGATCTACCACGAGATCAAGGAGGCTAAACCCTAGAAGCTAGCCTATGGTATGATTGTTATATGTTTATTATCTATCGACTAGCCTGGCCTTGGTTTATATAATGCACCAGAGGCCTAGGATAACAGGAGTCCTAGCCGAATACGCCGGTGGGGAGATGTCCTTGTCTTGATCGCCAAGTCTTGTGGAATCTTTCTTGTATGCGGCAGCTGTCCGAACTGGCCCATGAGTATACGACCACGGGGTCCTCGGCCCAATCTAATAGATTGGGAGACGACGTGGTGAGTACCCCCTAGTCCAGGACACCGTCAGTAGCCCCCTGAAAGTTAGGGACGCTCCTCGATTCTTCCGAACTGTTCTTCATCTTCGATCGTCGGTCTTGAAAACTGGTTCAACAAATCTTCTTTATCTTTGATCTTGAGGACCACCGAAATGCATTCGACGGGTTTACACGTCGGGTATACGAGGAGCCCCTTTAATTTTCCGGCCTTTATCAATGCCTTGTTTATTTTTATGCCACACCTCGGGTTTGAAGTTGTTCCCGGGAGGCAGTGTCCTCTTGCGTCCGAGCTCCAACGCCGGACTGCATTCGAGGTATCTTTTGCAGACGAGCACCAATGCCGGACCGCTTCCCAGCTCTAATGCTGGAATGTATCCGAGCTCCAACGCCGGACTATGTATCTGAGCTCCAACGCCAGACTGTATCCGAGCTCCAACGCCGCACTGTATCCGAGGTGTCGTAAATCACCTTGGTTCAAAGAAGTTTGAAGGAGTTGAGCCGAGCTTAATGCCGGAAATGCCCTCTATGGAGCCAGCCACTAGCGCCCGAGCTTTATGCCGGACTGCTTCCGAGGTGGTGTACCACCCCGAATGTGGGCCGATTTTTGTCAATATTTTTGATTGGTGCAATTTATTGTCTGCCGAGATATATAGCCAGTATCCCTCAAGGTGGGTATCGGTCTAAAACCCGAGATGCACATGAAGGATGACATAAGACCACTGATCCCAGTAGCCGCTGAGACTCAGGTCGATTTGCAAAATCGGCCTGAGGATCAAGTCCTAGCTCGGTAGAATACTTCGGGACACTAAAAGCTGCGTGCTCAGTCCTCGAGACTCAGATTGGGTGCGGCCGACCAACCTGAGGATCAAAATTTCCTCGGAAACTATATTGCACATAAAATTTTCTGCATTGGACAAGCAATGCAGTAGCCCCCGAGACACTGGTCGGGTGGCAACACCAGATCAGGGGATCGATGTGCCCCTTTAATATGTTTAAATAATAAGCCCGAAGCCCAGTAGCCCCTGAGCCTTAATGCGGGCATGGGTGGCCGAATTAAGGACCGATATCCATAGTAAAATCACAAATTGTGTGTAATGACTCTATGTATCCAAGTACTTTACATCATTTAATGCTCGGATCCGCATTGTACAAAAATTTGTTGACCGACCATCAGCTTCTACCTCCTCGGCCAGTAGCCGAGGAGTGTTTGTCTTAGTTTATAAAGCCTTTATGAGGACGACAAACAAGGCAATCTGGCCATACGGTTTTATAAACTAAGGTGCGCGGAGAGATATGTTATATTATTGTTTAACAGAAGAAATGTCTTCCAAAGAAAATAGTCCCGCTATCGGTTCCTTTCTTTGGGTTGTCATGCTAAGCATGATCATAAAACCCCAGCTCCAATGTAAGAGCAAAATATCGAGGATTTAGTTTTGGAGGCTAGTTAATAGCCCCCGGTAGTGTTCGGCGACAGTCAAGGTCAAGCCGTAAACACTTCGGCCAATGTTATGAACGTCCTGTTATTTAACATAGTCATCGGATCGCTGACCAGTTTACGCTTATTGTGACAGTCAGTTTTCGGCTTTCTCCACTGAGGTGCTTAACCATGTGAGCTGGAAGCACAATCGTAGTGGTTCTCCCTATGCACACCTGGCCAAAAAAAACGGAACGTAGGAAGCAAGTGCAGGAGCCGGGCAACCAAACTATTGACCGAAGACACAGTTCGAAACCGATGCATATATAGCAATATCTGAGATTTTTTTTGTCGAATCCCTAAAAGGTGTCCGGCGTTGCACTGCGAGACTAATGCTGGAAAAGCACAAATAGTTTAAAAGTGCCAAAAAGCTTGGAAAACCAAGAAACATCAGTAAAAACATGACGTCCGAACAATATCAAGTGTTCGGTGCCAATCCGAAAATTGGTCTTTGAAAAAAGAAGTGCTTCTGTCGTGCTTTAACATGATACATCCTATCTCAAGACTTCGAGCGGGTCAGCCTTCGGCTTCAACCTCCTATCCCGAGGGCGGAGTACTTCTCATCAGTCCAGTTTAGCAAACTAAACTCTAGCGGTTTGAAAGAGAAATTTGGCTCCCCGGCTAGTGACAGCACACTCGTGTCGAAAAAAGGAGTGATAAATAATAATAATAAAACTTTGCAACGACTAAGAAGAAGAACACTTATTATAAAACGGCTCAAATAAACTTAAGAGCCCCCAAGTGACTTGGGTAGGAGAATGATTGCATGTACCGAAGTACTTACATCATATCTATGTTCAACCGAACTTTAAACGCGTCTTAACCGACCGTCGGCTTCTCCCTCTTTGGTCAAGGACCGAAAAGTGTTATGTACTCCATCGGTCGAGAATATCGACAGTGTTTCCAATAACCAGGCCATTAGGCCATAAGGCTGTAATAAACAAAGCGCGCTCAGGGAACTTATGCTATATTACTGCAAAGTGTAAGAAGCATCTTCGAAGAAAATAGTACCCCCACCGATACCTTTCTTCGGTGCTCATTGTTATGATGAGACTTGTGCAATAGATTTTTTGTACTCATGAGTTCCGTTGTATGCCGACCAACATTGAAAACTATAAGAGCGCTAGCTTTCGGCTTCACCCAGTCTGAGGTCCAGCTCAGGCGACCCGATCGTGACAATCACAGAGGTGCTCCCTTCCTAGCCGAACAATCGGGAACGTAGGGGTAAACACAGGAGCGAGGCAACCCAGCTTGCAAATCGCTTAAGTCAATATGGTGCATATTGTGGCGTAATACACGAACAAGGAACGAAGCCGTACAAGTATAATCATATGCAACAGGAAAAGCTTCATAAAGGAAGCCCCCAAGTAAACGGGGTATTTGAATTTATGCGTCACAAACAAAGTTTGGACAAGGAAAAAAAATTACAAGCAATTTTTTTTCCAAAAAAGTATAACGCTTGGTCGAACCGAACACAAGTTAGAAATTAAAGCTTTGAGCATGAAAGCGACTTAGCTGGTTAATGTGTTCGCAATCCGAGCTTGATGCGGGACAAGGTTCTATCCCCCAAGCCGGTCTCGAGGTGGCGGAGCGGAGAGCTCGACACGCCGAAGTGGTGACATAGCACGGTCGATGCAGACCGGCAGAGTGATGCCAAAGTCCCCGGATCATTTTCCTGTGCACAAAAATAGTGCAAACGGGAGATAATAGTTATAATGATAATTAAAAAAAATCGTTGCATAATGAATAATTTATGCAAAGTGAGTAATAAAAGAAATATGGCCTGGCGCCAAAGTCAATGTCAATGTAGGGCGTCGGCGTGATGCGGTAAAGGCGTGGCAAAGCCTGAATTCGCAGGTCGGTCCTAGCTCTGGATGCGGCGTTCGCCGGACTATGTACGGAAACTGACGGAACCACCATGCTACTGTCGTGAATGCGGCCACCATTTGATAGACCTGTGTACATATGATGGACAAACCAGAGTAATAATTCCGTGGAAAAAATGAACCCAAACAAGCAAAAAATATTAGGGATTGATAGCACCTAGTTTATTTGTTGTAGCAATCCGATGGAAGGTGATTCCCAAAATTGGGACTCGCTCCGCACACCCATTGCCTGATGGGCGAGAAAATGACGGCATGGTAATGCTGGTAAAGGTTGGCTCGCCGAGGCAAAGCCCTCGGCCTAGCTAACGTGACGGAGTTGGTCGGCTAGTGACGCCGAAGTGTTCGGAGTAGGTTGATGAAGAGATGGCAAAGCCCCCGGTCCAGCCGAGATGTCGAAGCCCCGATGTCAGCCGGTGAGTCGAGGTAGGTCGGCGTGATGGACACCGGCTTAAAGAAGCGATAGTGCAGCCCTGTCGATGCAGGTCGTGACGTGGTCGATGCCGGCTTGATGAAGCAACCGTGCGGCGATGCCGGTATGCCCGCTCCGTGTAATCCGTGGGGCGGCGATGTTGGTGATGATTTATTCTTCGTGATGCCGGACTCTTGTTCGGCTGGCCGAGATGATGATCCAAAGAAGTTGAGCTCGGCTCAACAAAGTGACGCCGTGTCTTAGCGCAGGTCGTCAGCCGTGGAGTAATATTGCCGGACTGGTTTGACACCAGCATGATGTTGAAGATCATGTTCAAAAGATCTTAAAGTTAGTGGGATGTGTTTGGGAACAAAACACAATCCCCCATACAAAACTTCCTTCAAAAGGGATGTCTGAAATCCCGTTCATAGAAAAGATGAACTCGGGTCGGATTCATTTTCGCGCAGAAAACAGATCCGAAAAGTGATGCACTAATCGGAAGGTTCCCGGAGTTTGGACGGTCGGATCGAGCTGAAATTTTGAGAGGTGGTAGATACAGGAATTCCGCAGCCGATCAACAGTTGGATCTTCCAAAGGACGTCCGAGCTAGAAGCTGGACACCATGCCCTAAACACATCCAAATTCCCGTCCAGATTTGACAGGGCTCCGATATATTGTGGATTGCAAGAGATTCCTCCATTGGAACTCGACGAAATTTTCCAGGGTTGTTGTAGACTCAATTCTGCACAGTCCACCAAAGCGATCGTCAAAGCGATACTCGAGGAGGTGGTGGCAGCAGATACGAGTTCTCTGTCCAGAAAAACAGCACGGTCGCTTGTGGGCAATGTTGACATTGAGCCCCCGAGCTCCATGGATGATTCCTCCGTGATCTTGATAGAGATCGGAGTTGATGTTTGATGAAGGCCCTCGTCCGAACATGGTGATCCGAACACGGGGCGCAATTCTTGGTCGAACCAAGGTGACCAGTCGAGCTGGTGACGAAGATGCCGAAGTCGCAGTTGATCTGCAGGCGAGCCATCGATCCTTTTGTCGATCACACAACGGAACTCTCAATGAAAGCACCAATGTCGGTGTCAAAACCGGCGGATCTCGGGTAGGGGGTCCCGAACTGTGCGTCTAGGCAGATGGTAACAGGAGACAAGGGACACGAAGTTTTACCCAGGTTCGGGCCCTCTCGATGGAGGTAAAACCCTGCGTCCTACTTGATTAATATTGATGATATGGGTAGTACAAGAGTAGATCTACCACGAGATCAAGGAGGCTAAACCCTAGAAGCTAGCCTATGGTATGATTGTTATATGTTTATTATCTATCGACTAGCCTGGCCCTAGTTTGTATAATGCACCAGAGGCCTAGGATAACAAGAGTCCTAGCCGAATACGCCGGTGGGGAGAAGTCCTTGTCTTGATCGCCAAGTCTTGTGGAATCTTCCTTGTATGTGGCAGCTGTCCGAACTGGCCCATGAGTATACGGCCACGGGGGTCCTCGGCCCAATCTAATAGATTGGGAGATGACGTGGTGAGTACCCCCTAGTCCAGGACACCGTCAAGCGACATCAACTTGCACAGGGCGAGGCCTCCGTCGTGTCGACGCCAGTCATCAGGGTCACGGCAAAGAAGATAGGGGAGATCAAACCGCTCCTTCACTCTTGGGTTCCTTGTAATGATGTTATTAGTTGAGTCGGGAATGGGCTTGAACGAACCTGCCATGCTAGCCGAGGTGATGACGTCGCACCGATCAATGAGTTCCTCCACCACATCATCTTCCAAATTGGGGCAAGAATAACGGGGTCGTTTCCAGCCTGTTCCCTCCATGGAGAAGACGATCGAACAATGGCAGAAGAAAGGGTGAAGGGCTGAAGGAAAATGGAGGAGGGAGAGGAAGAGTGTGCGACATCAGTTCCAAATCAAGAGGGAAAGGCGAAGAGTCGGTGGACGGTTGCGAGTTTGCCACGGTTCACGAAGAGGCGCCCTGGCCTACACGTCTGTTCGGAAATACTCCTACTACTCGCTGTCGTCTCACTGATATGTTGGAACGGGACCACATGTCAATGAAACATGGTGTGTAAATTCTCGTGCAAAATGCGATCTGGCTGCGTTGGCCCGAGGTGCCGCATTAGTTATCGACCTTTATTTTTTTAAAGGCGTGACGATCAGTTTTGAAGCACGACTAACTGGTACTGTACACAGAGAAAACATAAACTACTCTACCACTACTCCACCTCCAGTACTAGTAGTATAAAAAAGATATATAGGCTGGAGCTTCAGTGCTTTCTTGCTAAGGGCTGCCCACTTGCTTCTCACACTACCACCCTCTCTCCAGATCTAAAAAGAGGCCCCCTCTCTCCCTCCTCACCGGTGGTCACAGATCCGCCTGGGAAGAAAAGGACGTGCAGCGTTGACGCACTCGTCATCGGCGAGCGAGGTCATGCATTGACGACAAGGCCGTCCTCTCAGACCTAGCGCCCGCACGGGATGGCCTCCGTCCCCAAGCTCGCTGCCGTAGTGTGTGCGGAGGACGGCGACCACGAGCGAAG
This sequence comes from Aegilops umbellulata, assembly GCA_032464435.1. Taxonomy (NCBI): domain Eukaryota; kingdom Viridiplantae; phylum Streptophyta; class Magnoliopsida; order Poales; family Poaceae; genus Aegilops; species Aegilops umbellulata. Next base: position 492,025,329 of record CP136060.1, on the reverse strand, counting down.
CCACTTCCCGCCGACCCTAAGGTATGCTACCTCTTTTCGAACCATAACCTTGTTCTATTGCCCCATCTGCCACGTCGTTGCATGTGGATCTTTTTCCACTCCACCATCTTCCCAATTTGCTATCCTCTGCTCTGCTGGCCACGCAGACGAAAGCCATAATTTGCACTATTAAAGGAAATCCTACTTCATGCAGACTAATCCATGTTTGGGTTGAATAAGGAAAGGAAGGGAGACTGTACTGTCCAAGAGAGTAGGCATCGAACCCGCATCTAGGTTGAAAAGGGGAAAATCAGTAGCTAAGGAACGAGTCTCGTGTCTCTTGGTTGAAGAAGGGTAGAAAGGCATGACAACGCAATAGAGAATGACCAGGTCGATCGGTTTGTTGTCCTCTCATAGGAAAAAGGTGGCTAAAGAGAACAAAAATGGGACATAATCCACATATGCTGCCTGGATATTTGTTGCTCTAGGCAACCATACCTCCCTCACCACTCTGCATCCGTGGAGGTACATCGTACTGGTGCGCCCACTGTCCAAATGGGCCTCCCATGCTCTTATTGCCACTTTTTTTGCTGTTAGTATAACGCCAGCAGTCAAGTCAAGTAATGCTACTGCTAAAGTGATGCCACATTTAACTAATGCCGCCCTCAGTCTAATGCCACCGATAAATTTAAGCAATGCCATTTAATGTGACTGGATTATTTCAGGGTTAGCTGTTGATTGTGGATGTATTAAAGATTTTTCTGCTAAGGCATTCTAATGCTGTTGCACAGCCAGTATACCAACGATGAAACTTGTTACTACCTTCAGATTTTTGCACTGTTAATGCTTATAGATTACATACCTCACTTTCATGAGATAAGTTAATTTTTTTGTACAGTGTCACCAAAATGCCAAGGCGCTGATGTCATTTTATTTTGGTTAAACTGCACAGACAATTATGAAGACAAGAGGAAAGGTCAAGAGTGGGCACCTCCTCCTCCGGCTGTTCTCTTGATTCGTTCAATCAAGTTTTTATGTTTGATCGATTATCAAGATTGGGATAGCAATTTTTAAGGTCCCCCCGAGTTCGAAATGATATTTACCTTGGAGGTACATGGTTTGCAATTTTTTATACTGTCATTAGTTAATAATGCTAGTTACCTTCAGACTTTTGTATTTGGTTTAATGCTCATGCACAGCTAGTATACCAATGCTGAAACTTGTTACCTTTACATTTTGTATTGTTAATTCTTATAGAAACCTTCCAGTGCTAGAGTTTATTGAAATCTGTTCAGTAAAACCATTGTATTGTACCCTGTAATAAACTAACTACTCTACTGTTGCACTAGCCACTGGATTAGTGTATATTTGTAGTATTCGAATGGTGATGCATTAGAGTATGGACATAAATAAAGTGTGGCAAGCTTTCCCAGATATGTGCTCAAGAAAACTACTACCTGTTTTTCTAAATACTAGACATTTGGGTACTTTAAATTGAACCGCGAAAACGTCTTATAGTAAGGAACAAAGGGTGTACAGTTCACTCAAATTATCCCGGTAAAGCTAGTCACACCTTTGTTAAAATTAATGTTCATTATGTTATCGGAGGAGGCACTACAAAAAAATACACTTCCGTGATGATACGTGTTTGTCACAGTAGGTCACGTTTTTTGTCATGCACGTACATCCATGACAAATTTATGACAGAATCAAGATAGTCATACCTGTGCTGTCGAAGAGGTGTTCCATGACATTACCAAAATTATCACCACGGAAGTGTCCACTTCCATGACGATAAATCGCGCGTCACAGAAGTGCTTTCGTCAAGGGTGACCGACACGTGGCATCCACCGTAAAGGAACACTGTTAAGCTATCGGGTCGGGTTTTGGATCCGATAACCCGTTAACAGCCCCGACCAATGGGGATTTTCCACGTGTAAAATCATCATTGGCTCGAGGAAACACGTGTTGGCTCATCGTTGGGACGGATGCCATCCACTCATTGGATGGAAGGTGTTGGTGGGAATGACACCTATGGGATCACAGGAATCCCTACTATGGTTGCGGGGCGCGGGGTCGTGAGGAGAGCGGATGAAACAGACAGCACACGGTTCCTTTACCCAGGTTCGGGCCGTGAGGATGCGTAAAACCCTACTCCTGCTTTGGTGGATTGTATATCTGTGTTCTTGAGCTCCAAAAAAGCCGAATCCTTCTCCTGGTCGCCTTGGGCCTCCTTTTATAGGGAAAGGGGTTGCCATAGTGGCACACAGGAGGTGAAAAGGGTACAGTGATGCGGGGTTATCCCTCGCATTACATGACAAGGCGCATTTAATGTGTCTTGCTTAGGTTTCCTTGATTTATCGGGGACGGGGGAGAGCCCTATCTCGTCCGTCGCCGCTCCCTCTCGCGTTGACACGCAACCTGGCCAGCGGTGCCTGCGGTGCCATGTAGGCAGGCAGGCAGCTGAGGTGGTGCAGCGGTGGGTCTCCACGAAGATCTACATGCCGCCACGCAGGTGCCTGCCCAGCTGGTTGGGTCGGCAGCTGCATGCGAACGGTGGTGGAGGTCTGATTTGCGTGGGCCTGATGGGGGCCCTACGGGTGTTCTTGGCAAGGGCCTTGCCGTGGCCCCGGCAAGGGTCTTGCCGTGGCGCCTGCTGTCATCCCCGGCAAGGCTCTTGCCGGGGGCCTTGTGGTCCTCCTTGGCTGGGATCCCGCCAAGGATCATCATCTTCTAAAGTGTGTATCTGATCTTGAATGTCTTCACAAAGATCTGCATGCCACCACGGGGATGCCTCCCGAATCCTTGCCCCATGGGGGCAGTGGACTCAAGGGTGACCCGCTCCGTAGGTGTGGGGCGAGCTGCCACGGCAAGGGTCTTGCCGGCTTTGTTAAAACTGCCTCTCGGCAAGGATCTTGCCGGGGGAGTCTGCTTCGTCCCCTTTGCTCTTTGTGGTCTTGGTCTTGGCGTCGTTCTGCTTCTCTCGAGCTTCGGCCTTACCTCGGCTCACCTCCCTTGCCTTGCTCGGTGTGGTGGTGCCCGTGGCTCAGACTGCCCGTGCACAGTTATAGGGGTACAAAAAGTGTACCCCTCTTTTTGTACAACGACAGGAGCCCCCGGGCCTGGGCCACACGTAAGCGCAATCGCATCGTTGGGCTAGGCCCAAAAACGGTGCGCGGGCAGGCAGGGCAGTTTTTACCGCGGTAAGTCTCTTCGCGCGTTGCGCTTCCCACGCTTCCCGCGCGTGGTGCGGTGTGGGGAGCCGTGCGTGACATGGGCGGCATGTGTGGGGCTGAGCTCTGCACGCATGCGTCACGTCGTAGTAAAGGGGGCGGTTCGCGCCTTCCCCATAAGCGGAGGGAGGCATGGGGGCGCGGCCCATTTACCGAACGGGGCCGAGGCGTGGTCTTCAAGGCGTCCACTCCCCACGATCACGGGGTGGGGAGAGGTATCCTCATCCATCGCCTCTTGGTCCTACACGCCTGCCACGCGGCTCTCATGTGCTTGGGGTGGCGAACGGTGGAGGCGGGAAACCGGGCCGCCGCGGGCTGGGGCAGCGGGTCGGTCCTAGTTCCCCGCGCCTTCCGCGTCTTGATTGGCTGAGCGAGGCGGCCGAGCCCCCACCCTGTTCCTTTATAAAGAGCGGGAGGGGGATGGCGTCTCGCATTCTTTCATCTCCTCCTTCCTTCAGCTTCTGCTCCCCCTTCCATCCGCCATGGAGAGAGGGAATCCTAGTCCTTCAACGGTGGCGGCGAGGGTCGCCGCTCGACAACGTGTCCCTCCTTCTCCTGCAGCTGTGGTGGCAGAGCCAGCCGCGAGGGGAAGGGGGAGGGGGCGAGGCCGTGGGCGAGGCTGAGGCGCTCGGGGAAGAGGAGGATGGGGCGGCGCGCCGGCCTCGCCTCCGCCAGCAGTTCCTCCCCCCATGGAGGGCCACGTTGGGGATGACCCTTGCGAGTTCTTCGTCAGGCTGCGCCGGCCGCCTCGCCGTCGCCTTCGTCTCCCGACTCCATTCGCGCGGGAGATGGAGCTGGATCCGGCGGAGTCATTGCGGCTGCACATGAGGGGCTGTGGGATCAGCGGCATGCGGGTTCACGTCGACTTCCCAGCCCCTCACGTGATGTATCTTCGTCGGGGATGGAAGACGTTCGCTCATATCCACCGCCTAGCGGAGGGGTTCACTCTCCATTTTAAGCTGATGGAGGGCGGCCTTCTCTCCGTCAAGGTCTTCGGTGATTTTGGAACTCGCCTAAAGTGCTGTGTGGAGAGCTCCTCTGATGATGAAGATTCTTGCCCGGGCGAGAGTGACGAGGAGGACAACGACAGCGACGACGAGGGTGGTAGGCGGCAGGATGATGGGTCCGACAAGGCGTCGGTCCCGTTGTCCTGGGACGATGTTGGCAGCAGCAGCATCTGCACCGAGCCCCCACCAACTCCTCGTGGCCGTCTCCTTGGGTGGCTGGCGTAGGAAGTGAGGGAAGGCGAAGTAGGCGGATGGCGGGCCGTCAGCTTGGAGTTCGCAGGGCATCGATGCCTTCGTCGCGTATTACCGGTCTTGCCGCCTCGTCTTCCAGCTCTTCTACCGTCATCATCATCACCAGCTTCCCGTGGAGGTGGCCGCCGGGATGTTTTCCCGGTGCCTTCTGCCGCTCGTACCTCGCCTAGGTGCTCCTTTTGCCCTTTTCGCCTCCTTGACCTGCCTCCTGAGGAGAGGGACAAGAAAGGGGTTACGGGCACCTTATCTCTTTTTAGCCTGTAAGCCTTCGGGCCTTGGCTGAATTTAAAACTTGTAATCCCATCATTCATGTTTTTCATTCCCTATGGACTGTACCTGAGTGGAATGTTTTTAATGAAAAAGGGATGCTTGCCGGGTCATTTGTTTGCGGGTAGAACCCACGTCAAGGAGTAAATCCTTGATATCTCTAAGATAAACATTTCCTTGCCAGGCAGCAGGCCTTGCCATCTTCCCACGTCGCTCGACCTTTCTCACGCTTTTGGCGGAGGCAGGGATGAGGTGGGTTCAGGCTCCTTGTTTCATCCTTTCGCTGCCGCGACTACGACCAAACCTGGCCCCAGGAACGAGCCCTAGGGCCTAGAGTTTAGGGGAGCACGATAACTTTAGGAAGGAACGAGGTTTCACATACCTCAGTCCATACGGGAATGCATGATAAGGGATGAAGAACTTATCTGAAGCTGTAGCCCCCGGCAACTCTGGTTTGCCGTGGGTGAATCTTTGCACTCGCAGCCCCCGACAATACCCGCTTGCCGGGGTCTAGATGCTGGTCTGTCCCTCTCCTCTTTTTCATCCTCAAGTGATCCGGCAAGGATATCTGTGAGTCCTGCGAACCAAGGAAGACAAAAGAATGGCAAAGAGACGCACACTCGACCTCTAAGCTAGGGGTTAGTCGCCGCTAAGCACTATCAACCCTAACGAAGGACGAGACTCGACCTAGCATGCATGCTATAACTTAGGGCGCCAATGCTTCATTTATTTATGCTCAAGGTCTGCGCCTAGCTTTGCACAAAGGGTTACATGCATCATCGGCAATGCTTGTACAAAAGGTGGCTTGCCAGGGGGGGGGGGGGCGGCAAGCCGTGCCTCACGGGTAAAACTTGTGAAGATGCTCAATGTTCCAGGAGTTACTCACCGGAACGGCATCTTCGGTCTCCAGGCGGACTGCACCAGGCCTGGTGACTCGTATTACTCGATAAGGGCCTTCCCACTTTGGTGTCAACCTGTTGGAATTCTTGGCCGATTGAACACGCCGAAGGACAAGGTCGCCTTCCTCAAGGCTTCGGGCATGGACCTTGCGGCTATGGTAGCGGCGCAAGGCTTGCTGGTAGCGTGCTGCTCTCATAGCCACCCGAAGACGATCTTCCTCAAGGAGCATTGCGTCATACTGGCGCAGTTGCTCTTGCTCAAGCTCATCATAAGCGAGCACTCGAGGTGACCCGTATATGAGTTCAGTGGGGAGAACTGCTTCTGCCCCGTATACTAGGGCAAAGGGTGTCTGGCCGGTGGCTCGATTTGGCGTCGTCCTGATCGACCAAAGAACCATCGGCAACTCATCAATCCAGCGCCTTCCACTCTTGTGCAGCCTGTCAAAGGTCTTGGTCCTTAAGCCTCACAGTACTTCAGCATTTGCCCTCTCAGCTTGACCATTGCTTCGCGGGTGAGCAACGGAAGCGAAACAGACTTTGCTGCCGAGGTCTTGAGTATATTGCATGAAGGTGCGGCTTGTGCACTGTGTGCCGTTGTCAGTGATAACCCTGTTGGGTACGCCAAAACGGCACACTAGTCCCTTGAAGAACTTGATGGCTGACTGAGCTGTGACCTTCCTCACTGCCTCCACCTCCGGCCACTTTGTGAACTTGTAGATTGCAACGTACAAGTACTCAAAGCCCCCAGCGGCGCGGGGGAAAGGGCCCAGTATGTCGATCCCCCAGACCAAGAAAGGCCAGGAGAGAGGAATGGTTTGAAGGGCTTGAGCTGGCTGATGAAGCTTCTTTGAATGGAACTGACACGCTTCACACCTGGTGACTAGTGTCGTCACATCCTGGAGGGCGGTGGGCCAGAAGAAGCCTTGCCGGAATGCCTTGCCGGCAAGGGCCCTTGACTCGATGTGGGATCCACATATGCCTCCGTGTATCTCCGCCAACAGCTCCAGTCCTTCCTCTCGAGGGATACACTTCAATTTCACACCGTTCGGCCTCTTTCTGTACAGGACGTCATCGACGAACTGTTACATTGTAGAGCGACGGGCTACTTTTTCCGCTTCTTCCTGCTCCTCAGGAAGTTCCCTTGTTTGGAGGAATCAGACGATATGCTGTGCCCACGCTGGAGCCTGGGGCTCGACGGCGAGGACTAAAGGCATTTCCTCCGCTATAGGGGCGGTTGTCTCGACGGAAAGAGCTTGACGCTCCGCTGGAGCTAGCCGTCCCGTGGCAGGCTCAGTGTCCCCGGCAACATCCTTGCCGGCAGCTCCGGGGAGCTTGGCGGGAAAGTACTTGCCGGGCCCTGATTTCCTCCTCTTGTTCTGCTCTGTTGATGGATCAACGGATGGCTGAGTTAGCTGAAGCACAAAGGTACCTGGTTCCGCAGGTAGCTTGAGGGCAGCGCATTTTGACAGGTAATCGGCGATATCGTTCTCCGCTCGGGGAACGTGTTTAGCCTGTATACCGTCGAAACGCTCTTCCAGCTTTCTCACTTCATCGATGTAGGCCTTCATCAACGGGCTTTGGTAATCCTTGTTGACTTGCTTGACGACAAGCTGCGAGTCACCCCTGACGATGAGTTTCTTGATTCCGAGGTCCGCCGCGATCCTAAGACCGGCAAGCAGCCCTTCGTACTCTGCCGTATTGTTTGTTGACACCTCCCTGGGGAAGTGCATCTGGATCACGTACTTGAGGTGCTCTCCGGTGGGCGCGACAAGCAGTACGCCAGCCCCAGCGCCTTGTAAGGAGAAAGCTCCATCAAAGTACATGATCCAATCACAACTTGCCTCCTTGCCGGGGAGAGAAGTCTCTTGGGCTTCTTCGTCAGGTGTTGCGGTCCATTCTGCAATGAACTCCGCCAGGACTCGGCTCTGAATCGTCGAAGTACTTTCAAACTTGAGGCCAAAGCTGGACAACTCCAGTGCCCATTCCACAATTCTTCCCGTTGCATCTGGATTGTGCAATATCCGTTGCAGTGGGAGGCGAGTGACGACAGTGATCTTGTGTGCCTGGAAGTAGTGACACAGCTTCCTCGAGGCCATAAGAAGGTCGTAGAGCAGTTTCTGCACGCCGGAGTACCTTGATCTAGCCCCCTGCAGGAGGGAACTAACAAAGTAGATTGGGTGCTGCATCATTTTCTTCTTCGGCGGCACTTCAACTGGCTGTGTCGTCTCTGCATTGGTGGTGTCGGGCTCTGTCGCTGCCATTACCTCGTCGTCAACCTCTCTCTGCACCACTAGTGCGGCGCTGACCACCTGGTTCGTTGCCGCCAGGTACAGCAGCAAGGACTCCTGTGGCCTAGGCGCAACTAGTATTGGCGCGGAGGAGAGGTACTTCTTCAAATCTTGCAATGGTGCTTCAGCTTCTGGCGTCCACTCCATCGGGCCCGCCTTTTTCAGGATCTTGAAAAAGGGAAGGGCGCGCTCGGCAGACTTGGAAATGAACCTGCCCATGGCGGCGACGCAACCAGCAAGCCGACGCACATCCTTGATTCGCTTGGGTGCTTCAATCTGCTCTATAGCTTTGATCTTGTCCAGATTGGCCTCTATCCCACGTTGTGACACAAAGAACCCGAGAAGCTTGCCGGACGGGATGCCAAAGACACACTTCTCAGGGTTCAACTTGAGATTGATCTTGCGCAGGTTTGCAAATGTTTCTTGCAAATCTGGTATGAGGGTTGCCCTGTCCTTGGTTTTGACCACTATGTCATCCATATAAGCTTCCATATTTCTATGGAGCTGGGGTTCAAAACCAATCTAGACCGCCCTTGGAAACGTCGAACCATCACTCTTCAACCCGAAAGGCATCCGCATGAAACAATACGTACCACATGGGGTGATGAATGCTGTTTTCTCTTCGTCTTCTCTTGTCATGAAGATCTGGTGGTAGCGAGAGTAGGCATCGAGGAATGACAACAGATCACACCCAGTCGTGGAGTCAACAATCTGGTCGATGCGCGACAATGGGAAGGGGTCTTTAGGACAAGCCTTATTGATATCTGTGTAATCAATACACAGTCTCCACTTCCCATTTGCCTTGCGCACTACGACCGGATTGGCCAACCACGTTGGACGGAGCACTCCTCTTACCAAACCCGCTGCTTCCAGTTTCCGGATCTCTTCTGTGATGAACTCTTGTCGTTCCAAAGCTTGCTTTCTGACCTTCTGCTTGACGCACCGCGCATGAGGATAGACAGCAAGGTGGTGCTCAATCACCTCCCTGGGAACGCCGGGGATGTCGGAATCTTGCCATGCAAACACATCGACATTCGCCTGCAAGAAGGTGACGAGCGCGTCTTCCTATTTGTCATCAAGGGTGGAGCTTATGGTGAAAGCTCCTCCCGTGTCGTCCTCATTGACAGAAACCTTCTTGGTTCCCGGCGGTATGGCCCTGGGCTTCTTGTTTCCGCCGGTGGAGCTCTCCGGCACGTCCTCGATGGCAATGCTACACTCCGAAGAGGTGCGCTTGCCGAAGTGGGTGTCCGAGGTCTCACCGGTATTCTTCTTCTTCTTCCCTCCCGGGGTCCCAGCGGCAGGAGCAAGTGCCCTAGTGGCGGCAGCTGCTGCAACTGCTTGCTGGTATAGTTGGTTAGCGCAAATCAGTGCATCTTTCTTATAGGAGGGGATGGTGATGATCATCATAGGTCCTGGCATCTTCAGGGTGTTGTAGGCGTAGTGTGACGCCGCCATGAACTTGGCCAGCGCTGGGTGGCCAAGGATCCCGTTGTAGGGCAAGGGGATCTTGGCAACATCAAACACGATCCTCTCCGTCCTGTAGTTCTGGTTGCTTCCAAAAGTCACGGGCAGCGTGACCTTTCCCTTGGGTAGGCTTCTTCCCGGGTTGACCCCCTGAAACGTGCCCGTCTCTTCGAGGTCTCCATCAGGAATCTGCAGTTTCTCGATCATGGCAGGCGAAATCAAGTTCAGACCGGCCCCGCCATCGACTAGCATCTTCGTCACCTTGAGGTTGCGTATTGTTGGTGAAACCAACAACAGCAAGCACCCGACCGCAGTAGTGCGATCAGGGTGATCCTCAGTGTAAAAAATGATAGGTGTGCTAGACCACTTCAGCGGACTTTGGGCATCAAACGACGACTTTGCCGCTGTAATCTCTCGCGCCCACTGTTTAAGCCGGCGGTGAGAAGTATGCAGCGAGGCGCCGCCGTCGACGCACATGGCCTCTGTAGCTTTCTGAAACTCTTGGTCGCTGGATTCATTGTCCTCTTCGTGATCGTCGTCTTCTAGCTCTCTGTCACGGCCCCGGGCGGGCCTCTCCTGTTGTTTATCCTTGCCGCGACGGCCCGCCTGGCCGTCATGCTTCTTGTCGGACCTCTCAGCACCGTCCTGGCCTTTCTCCTTGTCCCGCCTCTCATATTCAGCCCTCTGCTTCTCAGCGAGGAGCTCAACCTGTCGGCAGTTCTGGAGTTCATGCCCTTTGGTGCGATGGATCTTGCAGTATCGCTAGTCGGAGTTTCCTGGCTTCTCGGCAGCCGCCAAGGCCCGACAGGCGACACATCCGGCAATTTCCTTGCCGGGGTCATCTGCCTTGGTTTTCTTGGCGGAGCCGGTGTCATCAGATCCCTCGACGGCAAGCACGGCTTTACCTTTGCGCTTCCTGTTGTGACGCCGACCTTTCTTCGCCGGAGCGGCAGCATCCTCATCTGAGGAGTCGGTTTCCACGCTGACATCTTCGTCGGGGTACTTCCTTCCCTCTTCAGCTCGGGCACATCTATCAGCAAGAACATAGAGTTCTGCCACATCTTTCACCTTGTTCATTGCCAGCTCTTCGTGCATCTTGCGGTTACGCACGTTCTGATGGAACGCGCTGATGATGGCGGCAGGGTGAACATCAGGGATGTTGTACTGTATCCGGCTGAACCTCTGTATATACTTGCGGAGACTCTCGCCTCCCTTCTGGGGAATGACGTGCAGGTCGCTTGCTTGGCCATGAGCTTGGTGACCTCCAGTGAAGGCGCCCACGAACTCATGGCACAAATCCGACCAGGAGGAAATAGAGTCTACCCGCAAGTGCATCAACCATGACATGGCGTTGGGTTTAAGAGCCAACGGAAAGTAATTCGCAAGCACCTTATCATCACGGGCTCCGGCAGCTTGCATCGCGATGGTGTAGATGCTGAGGAACTCGGACGGGTGGGTCTTGCCGCTGTATTTCTCGCCAACGTCAGGTTTGAAGGTGCGGTGAGTGGGCCACTGGAACTGCTGCAACTCACGGGTAAAAGCCGGACAACCTACCTCGTAAGGTAGGCCTCCAGGGCTCTCCGATGCCGGGTGGTTCGTAGCAGGCCCTGCTCGCCTGTCTTATTGGTGGCGGGCTCCGCGCCGGCACTCGATAGTGGTTCGAGCGTCTTCATGTTCTCGTTCCCGAAGGACTTGGCGCTGGTCACAGTGGGTCCGCGAGTCAGACCACGCTATGGAGATTTCATCGCCCGTAATGTTGCGACGGGCTGGCGCCCGCGGTACCTGGCGAGGAGGCGAGTGCACCGTGGTCGCGGCGCCGCTGGCTTTCCTGCCACTGGTGCGCGGGACTTCGTCGGAGCATCGACCCGGGGGCTCCACCGGACTCGGTTCGTCTTTGTTGGCCACTGCAACAAGGCTTCGGATAGTGGCTCTCCATTCGTCGAGTTTCCCCGTGGTGGGAGGGAAATCAAGGAGCAACTGCGCGCGCGCCAGGGCTTCTGCTGGCGTTGGTGGCAGCGAAACCTGCACGGATCGTGACACGCTTTGACTCCTGACCATGTCAGAAGGAGCTCTATGACGACCCCGCGGTCGCATGCCATCTTCACCAGCGCCTCGGCGAGCGGGCAGGTCTTCTGCATCTCGGGAGTGGCGCTCGGGGCTCTTCCCGTGGCAACGCCCGGGGTCTTCGGCGTGATCACGCCGTTCGTCGCGCGCCGCTTGAGAGGAGCGCCCCGTCGGCGCCGGCGTGGGAGTCTTGGAAGCCCTCGCACCGCCTTCGGGCGGGGTGGTAGCGATCTTGGAAGGCCCCGTGCCACCTGCGGAGGGTCTGGCTCCGTCTTTGGATTTGGCCGCGTGCGGCCCGTTACCAAGCGCGCGAACATCGCCGCCTCCCAAACTCCGGCTGCTGGGACGGTGTTGGTGTTCACGAACGGCGCCCCGGGTCCTTTCTGCGACCGGTCCGCTGCTCGCCCGCGTCGGGATGGGATGCCCGGCTTCCGACGGGCCAACCACCACCGTCGTCTTCTTCTTGGGCGCCATGACGATGAAGAAGCGGCGAACTAACTGCTAAAGCCGATTCTCACAACTGCGCCCCCTACCTGGCGTGCCAAAGAAGTCGGTGGGAACGACACCTATGGGATCACAGGAATCCCTACTACGGTTGCGGGGCGCGGGGTCGTGAGGAGAGCGGAAGAAACAGATAGCACACGGTTCCTTTACCCAGGTTCGGGCCGCGAGGATGCGTAAAACCCTACTCCTGCTTTGGTGGATTGTATATCTGTGTTCTTGAGCTAGCTATGGGGCATGAAGAGCTCCAAAAAAGCCGAATCCTTCTCCTGGTCGCCTTGGGCCTCCTTTTATAGGTAAAGGGGTTGCCACAGTGGCACACAGGAGGTGGAAAGGGTACAGTGATGCGGGGTTGTCCCTCGCATTACATGACAAGGCGCATTTAATGCGTCTTGCTTAGGTGTCCTTGCTTTATCGGGGACGGGGGAGAGCCCTGTCTTGTCCGTCGCCGCTCCCTCTCGCGTCGACACGCGCCCTGGCCAGCGGTGCCTGCGGTGCCATGTAGGCAGGCAGGCAGCTGAGGTGGTGCAGCGGTGGGTCTCCACGAAGATCTGCATGCCGCCACGCAGGTGCCTGCCCAGCTGGTTGGGTCGGCAGCTCTATCTTTGTGGTCTTGGTCTTGGCGTCATTCTGCTTCTCTCGAGCTTCGGCCTTACCTCGGCTCACCTCCCTTGCCTTGCTCAGTGTGGTGGTGCCCGTGGCTCAGACTGCCCGTGCACAGTTATAGGGGTACAAAAAGTGTACCCCTCTTTTTGTACACCGACAGAAGGTGCCTATGATACGTCAACACGTGGCACGACCCAACAAAGGCCCATTCCTGTGAAAAGGCCGGCCCGTTTGACTTGGTCAAAAGGTGGCGGGCCGGCCCATGGAAAGCATGTTAATGGCATGTTCACATATAGCCCATTTACAACCCGCTAACCCAAGGCCCATTACGCCCTATGCGAAATAGGCCCAGTAGCGTCATCTGGGCCATCCAATATGATTCCATCCCGTTTTCACTTCTGGCCCATGTATGGCCCATGACGTCTTTCGGCCCATATGAGGCCCTATGTAACTCTTGGCCTATTAACGGCCCGTGGTGAAACTGGCCCATAATGAACACTGTATCACTTTACACCCATTAACGGCCCATGGTGAAACTGAACCGTAATGAACAGTATATCGCTTTATACCCATTAAAGACCTGTTATTCCGTTGGGCCATTTCCAGCCCATGTTATCTTTCAGCCTTCTCAGAGCCCATTTATTCTTCGGATCATTTCCAGCATTCATTTACTTACGGCCTGTTACTGTCATTTTCTGCTTGTGGGCCAAATTCAACACGTGGTTATAGTCGGCTCGTTTGTGGTCCATTAATACGTTGGGCCGTTTTCATAGCGTCATCAAATACGGCCTATTAACGATGGCTCGTTATGGTCGGCCCATGAACGGACGATTCCAACTCTAGCCCATTTACGACCATAATGCGGTCTGTTTGGCCCATGTTTGGCCAATCGATCATATGGCCCGTATAAGGCCCATTGATGATACGGCCCGTAGAAGGCCCATTGTTTCTACGGCCCGTAGAAGGCCCATTGTTTCTACGGCCCGTAGAAGGACCATTGTTTCTATGGCCCGTAGAAGGCCCACTGTCGGTGTCAAAACCGGCGGATCTCGGGTAGGGGGTCCCGAACTGTACGTCTAGGCGGATGGTAACAGGAGACGGGGGACACGATGTTTTTACCCAGGTTCGGGCCCTCTCAATGGAGGTAAAACCCTACTCCTGCTTGATTGATCTTTGATGATATGAGTATTACAAGAGTTGATCTACCACGAGATCGAAGAGGCTAAACGCTAGAAGCTAGGCTATGGCATGGTTCTTCTTCTTTGTCCTACGGACTAAACCTGTCAGGGATATACCCCGCGGTGTAAACCGGCCGGAAGTTAACCTGGCCGGACTTGGCGGTTTATCTGAAGACCCCGCTGACACTTGGCGAGTTACTGGCAACCCGCCCTGACCTGGCGGTTTACAAGCAACCCACCTGGTCATGATGACTCACTGGTGATCCGGCGTGCGGGACAGACGGATGACAAGGCCCAAGGCCCAGAAGGCCGATTCACATTTAATGGTGGGCCGGTTTAAGAGGAAAGGCATGAGGAATATTTGTCTTACAAGGAGTTAAGACCTGGACTTATATCCGGTTTATATTAGAGATAGACTAGTCCTAATCCTAATAGGACTCTGCATGTAAACCGCCCCTTCAACATATATAAGGAGGGGCAGGGCTCCCCAAAGAGGGACAAGCGACAAGCGACAAGCAACAAGAAACAATATCTAGGGCTAGACACAAAGAGGAGAGCCGGTTTACGGCGTCTCCCTCATGATGATAATGAGACCTAGCCTCAAACAGCACGTAGGGTTTTACCGGATGATGTTTCCCGGGGCCCGAAGCTGTCTAAATCCTTGTCTTGCATGTTGATCCGCCCTGCGTCTCTCGTCCCACTCAACCCCTCTCAAGCTACCACATGGATGTGTTGGCCTCGCGACTAAGTCCTGGCACTAAGGACATCTGCCGTGACAAAACCACGACAGTTGGCGCCTACCGTGGGGCCAGGCGCACGGTGGTGTTGAGTTCTTGGAGGGATCTCTTACAGGGATCAAGGAATCCACAATTTTCCGGTCAAAGAAAAGAAATTAGGGTTGCCTCTGTGTGCACCGTCACACGCGACCGGGCGATCCGTCGTGTCCGGATCACTTTCCGCTGAACCGCCGCAAGAAGCCAAGGGCAAAAGGGGTTCGCTCGAGTCGCCGAGACAGTCAATTTCTCCGGAACCTCTTTTGTTGATTAGATACAATTCAAATTCCCGAAGGCATCAACCGGAATTATAACTGCTACTCCATAGCGCGGAAACCAAAGGTCATAACGGTGGAGGCTGTGGATAAGTTAAAAAGTTTTCCATCATATCAAGCATCAATCCCAATGGTTTTAATACAGTACTAGTGTACCCTCGACTAGTACATCACCGGAAGCCAAATCGGTGTTTCTTTTGTCAGCTATGATTGCTACGTACAAGGAAAGCTACTACGAAAAGGAAGATCCATCGGGGCACGCTATGACCGCACGTCAATACGGATTCAAGATCCGTCTCTGAGCGGCCGTCGACAGAACTCGACGAGGCTACGGACTGGGACTTGGCCACCGTTTCCACTCGGAGCCACCATCACCGGGTGCGACTCCAACCTTGCTCGGCCGCACCCCGCCGTGTCGGCGCTTCTCCAACCTGCTGCTGTGGCTGCATCCCTGCCTCGCCGCTTCGCTGCTCCCTTCGAAGCCCTTTTGCTCCCGCTCCACCCGGTCATGGGTCGTTGAACCGTCAGGTTCCCCCGGGCTGCGTGCGCCCTCTGCTCCAGTTTGCTCTCTGCGGGGTTGTCTCGCCGGTCTGATTCCTCTGTTGCAAGCCGCATCCTCCACTACAAGCCACCTCGCCGGGTTGACTGCAACGCCCGCCTCCGTTATCTCGGCCCGGAGCTGTTTCGGAAACCGGTCTTGATGTTCATCTCAGCGGCGTCTCCGCTCCGTCCGGCTGGCAGCGCCGCCCGGGTTGACCCTGCTGCCACACACTGCAGTTCGCCGCCACAGGCGCCGGGCTGGTCTCGGTTCTGCTCCCGCACGCTCCTTTGACAGTTGAGGAAAAAGCACATCCGATGCCCTTGCCCTTTTTGCCACTGATCCGTCGCGGGCTCACCTAGCTGCGAGCCGCCTCTCCTAGTCACCACCCCGGCGTTGCGTCCGATTTCGAGTTTACCTCTGCCTGTTCTACTGTAAGGCGCGGCTCCTTGCTTCCGCTATTGCGACCTTCCAAACCGCCGCCGCTCCACCAAGTTGCTCTGAAGCACCACAACTATTGAGGCTACCGGGCTGCCCCAGGATTGAGACGCCACGTCCACCCTCTGATGCCGGAGCCGGCTGAGCCACTTCGCTGCTCGCCTTAACCGCGGGCCGCCCTGCCGCTCTGAACCGCTAGCATCGACTCCGCTTCCTTACGGGCCGCCTGCAGCCGTCGCTCTTCCGCCTCCTGCCGGGTCACCTCCGCCCAAAGACCGGCGCTGGTTCTGCCCCGCACGACCGTCTACTCCTCCGGCGTTTCCTGCCTCGGCCCGCCTCGGCCTTGCACTGCCGGTTCAGTGTGGCCTTGCACTGCTGTCGCTCACCTCGGTAACGAGCCACACCCACCGCGGCAGTGCTCCGCCGTCTGATGTGCGCGCCGCTCAGACCACAAAGCCGGCCCCGAGTCACCGACGGTGCAGGCCGCCACTCCAACCTACCACGACAGCGGACGCACCTCGTCGACCCGCCGGAGTGCCGTGAGCCAACTCGCTCCCGGAGACCCGCCGCACGGCTTGGTTTCGCTGCTCGAGGACTGCCATGTCCAGCCGGCCATGCCATCGCCTCTGTTATAGTCACGACCTGCCTCGCCTTGCTGGCGCCCCTCTGCTGTGAGTCGCCTCGCCATCTAGGCCACTGTGTCCTCGTCTCCGCCGAGTTCTACTGTTTTAAGTCGGGCCAGCCTCCATCGAGCCATCCGATTCTGCTGCTTTGACCCGCCGCGTTTCTCCTAGAGCTGCTGAGCCGCCTATTTCCTTGTGAAGAAAGGGATAAGAAGGACTGGTTGGAAGAAAGTCAAAGTGGCCACAGTGCTAAAAAAAGAAAAGAAAAGAAAAGATCGTGGAAGCAGTACATTTCAGATCTATTGGAAAAACAAAGACGGACGTGACTGGCTCGACGTCCCAGGAAAAGATCAGGTGCTATCCATCTTTTGTTTTTCCAGTACACTTTAAGTTCCTCCGGGAACAACTGTCCTCCTTTTAATATGTTTGTTCCATGATCATGGCAGAGACGACAGGATCATCTGTCATCCAAATACATCAGGACAATTATTTACCATCGATGTGGAGTTATATCGCGGATATGGAGTGCATATCATCGTCATGTTGCACTAACATTTATCTGTGCTACCGTGATCAACGGAAGTGATTACGCTGCCGCCCTTGCGGTCTGGTCTACATCAACACACAGGGCCGCACCTGTCTGCATGAGCTGCTTTTATTGAGTATGAGCAAGTCACAGCTTGGGTAGCCCGGTTTTTCTTCCAAATTGGAGGCAAATTATCATCGACCGTCGTTTGCACTGGATGGCTCAATGGGCAGGCGCACAAGTCGCCGCCACTACAGTTTTGGTTAACTTCAAATCGCCAGTTGGAAGGAACCATTGGCCGAGTTGCTGATACGGCTCATACAGGATCATTTATAACCCGCCGCAGTCGCCTCAACCTTCTGTGGATTCACATCGTGCTATCAACATCAATGATATACAAGTTATGCCGGTTTATATCACGGTCAAATATGGAGAGTTTCAAGCGAACTCCTCGAGTCACCTTTGAAACGCGGGGGCTACGATGACATGACTTAGCAAATCTTGCCAGTTTCAGCCGGTTTAAGAAACCCATGACGATGGAGGGAAAGATAACCCGATCCCGAAGGCTACTATTATATTTAAAGGCCGTCAGAAAATTTCCGGTTTAGAAAGTATATAACAGTTACAAAATCCCGGCTCAATAAAGAAGTTCTGGGTCATCAGAAAGAATTCCGGTTCAAAAATCCGGCTCAAGGGAAGTCAGTCTCACTGAAGCTCTCAAATATCCGGTTTACAATCCGGTTCAAGAGAAATCTATTCTCCCACAAAGTTCTGAAGCGCTCAGATCCGGTTTAACAATGTCCGATTCAAAAAGGAATTAACTTCTCGCAAGTTTGAGTTTAAAGGCCGTCAGAAAATTTCCGACTGAAAATGAAGATTCTGGTTTAAAATCTGGTTCAAGGGAAAGATGTCTCCCATGAAGCTTTGAAGCTCTCAATATCCGGTTTAACATCCGGTTCAAGAAGGATTTATCTCTTGCAAAAAGTTAAAGGGTGTCAAAGAGGACCTGCTGCCATGATGCACGGTTCAAACATAGGTATCATGCCTTATTGGCTTATCATATTATTGATCACTTGGGGGCTTGGTCCTATCCGAACCATAGCTACACCTCTTGATCGGCTCAATGCCACAACGTCACTTGGGTTCTTGGTCGTATCTGAACCAGTGCAACACCTTTTGATAGGCGAAAGCCACAACGTCACTTGGGGGCTTGGTCGTATCCGAACCAATGCAACACCTTCTGATAGACGAAAGCCACAAGATCACTTGGGGACTTGGTCACGTCTGAACCTGTCACACCTCTTGATCGGCCTAAGGCCACAGAATCACTTGGGGGCCTTGGTCCAACCCGAACCATCGCCACGCCTCTTGATCAGCATAATGCCACTGTTTCATTTGGGGACCTAGCTGACTTGAACCATAGCTACGCCTATCGGGGGCTTGGTCGTGTCCGACCATGGTAACGCCACTTGATCGGCTCAATAGCCTCTTTTTGCAAATGGTTTTATCATTGCCTTTGCTTGAAATTTTGTTTTGATAAATATTTCTTTCGTTGCGTTTTTAAACCGACAATTCTTAAACCGGTTCGACTGTCAAATTACAAATTAACGGAACATGGCCAAATCTTAATCCAGAGGCTATCTGCCCGGTTTGATTTTCTGTTACCATCCTATTATGGATTAAACCAGTGTTTATCAACCCGGTTTGCTTTCAACTACAAGTTGTCAGTACACGATCAAGTTATAATCCGGAGACTATCAGCCCGGTCTGGTTTGACTACGAGTCGCCAGTATTATATGTGGTTAAACCGGTGTTTATCACAACCTGGTACGGTTTTATCATAAACCGACACAATATGGAAGGAGTTATCAGTACTCAAAATCTGGGTTATTATCCCTATTACTAAAAGTTGGTAAACCAACGATGTGATTCAATGTCACAGGTATAATATATTTCATATTTGATTATTCTTAAGTGCAGCCTTGGTTATAAACCCGGGTTATATGTTGGGCATTATGACACGTCCGGCGGTAAACCACTAGGACACTTTAAACTTGTTGTATGCAGAAACAGGTTGAATAAAGCATTATTATAAATCGTCGGCGTTTATTAAACCGGCCTGAGTTTTGACTATATGTCGCCAGTATGATGATAAATTATCCGGTGTTTATTAAACCGGCCTGGCTTTAAGACGATAAGTCGCCAGTATATGATGAGAAATTATACGGTGTTTATTAAATCGGCCTGGCTTCAGACTATAAGTCGCCAGTATATATTTGGATTGCGTCATTGGAATCATGCGCTTATAAATGATTGGGTTATATTATTCAAATAGCCAAACTTGGCTGAATTTTCATTATGATATTGGATGAATAAGATTTTCATACCGGATTATATTAGATTGAATAGCCAACATGGCTGGATTTTTCTTATGGTTATTAATATCATGATTGAGGTTTTCAAAGTCGCTTTAGCGCAATGGATATTATTTTGTCAATGAATATGATTTATTTTGCAATGGAAGGAATAGTCCCGAGTCGCTGCAGGCTTACGGCCCGGCACTTGGGGGCTACACTATTCAAGTTGAGATTATATCAAATATGCAAGTCTCATGTCACTGCAAGCATGCACCATGACACTTGGGGGCTAATGCAAAGTCATTTTTATTGGACTTATTGAAGACCTGACTCATCATATCATAATGAGCCGGCCCTTGGGGGCTAACAATTGCTCCTGTCAACAATTCAAGTTTCATGGGCATCAGTCAATTACAAGTCCGAGGTTGCTGCAAGCATGACAACCCGGCACTTGGGGGCTAGATAATATGGAGTATTCAGTTTTTACTAGTGACTGGGATGAACAACATGGATTTCTTCGAAAGTGGCAGTATTTATATTGAAGCAAGTCTTAAGCCATCACTTTGTTCTGCTCAAGACTTGGGGGCTACAAGTATTATATTATTATCAGAGAAATATTTTCAAATTCTCTGTTTTGAGCAAACCAGATTGACCCGGCGTCACCAATTATTATGAACCTGTGTTTGCAACCCGGCATCATCAATAATCATAAACCGGCGTTGGCAACAATCATGAATCGGAGTTAGCAACAATCATGACCCGGAATTATCAGTCATATAACCCGGCAATTTTTTGCAATGATAAGCCGGCAAGTTCGGCATGTTCAAACCAGTTGAATATCAGATGAGTATTTCAAGACCCATATTTCTTAATCCGGTGCTTTGGAAGCCGACTCAAGTGGATTATTCCTCATAATATTTCTCTGTGAGAAACCAATGTCAGCAAATTGAGTATGAAGCTGGCTTATTGACTTGGATTTTCTAGAAGAAGGAAATGGAAAGTAATTAAGGATGATCAGATGCCGGTTTACAAGAATTCTTAACCCGGAGCATAATCTATCAAATTTATTCTTGTATTTGTTTTACAGGATCAGTTTAACACGGATAAATCCAAATCAAACTGGGGGCTAATGTCGGGGATATACCCCGCGGTGTAAACCGGCCGGAAGTTAACCCGGCCGGACTTGGCGGTTTATCTGAAGACCCCGCTGACACTTGGCGGGTTACTGGCGACCCGCCCTGACTGGTGGTTTATAAGCAACCCACCTGGTCATTATGAATCACTGGTGATCCGGCGTGCAGGACAGACGGATGACAAGGCCCAAGGCCCAGAAGGCCGGTTCATGTTTAATGGTGGGCCGGTTTAAGAGGAAAGGCATGAGGAATATTTGTCTTACAAGGAGTTAAGACCTGGACTTATATCCGGTTTATATTAGAGATAGACTAGTCCTAATCCTAATAGGACTCCACATGTAAATTGCCCCTTCAACATATATAAGGAGGGGTAGGGCTCCCCAAAGAGGGACAAGCGACAAGCGACAAGCAACAAGAAACAATATCTAGGGCTAGACACAAAGAGGAGAGCCGGTTTACGGCGTCTCCCTCGTGATGATAATGAGACCTAGCCTCAAACAGCATGTAGGGTTTTTACCGGATGATGTTTCCCAGGGCCTGAAGCTGTCTAAATCCTTGTCTTGCGTGTTGATCCGCCCTGCGTCTCTCGTCCCACTCAACCCCTCTCAAGCTACCAAATCGATGCGTTGGCCTCGCGACTAAGTCCTGACACTAAGGACATCTGCCGTGACAAAACCACGACAAAACCCTTCGGTTTATGTAGACACCGGAGGGGGCTAGGGTTACACAGAGTCGGTTAAAAGGAAGGAGATCTACATATCCGTATTGCCAAGCTTGCCTTCCACGCCAAGGAGTGTCCCATCCGGACACGGGACGAAGTCTTCAATCTTGTATCTTCATAGTCCAACAGTCTGGCCAAAGGATATAGTCCGGCTGTCCGGATACCCCGTAATCCAGGACTCCCTTAGTAGCCCCTGAACCAGGCTTCAATGACGATGAGTCCGGTGCGCAGATTGTCTTCGGCGTTGCAAGGCGGGTTCCCCCTACGAATACTTCATAGAACATTTTGAACACAAGGATCGTGTCCGGCTCTGCAAAACAAGTTCCACATACAACCGTAGAGGGAATAATATTTCCACAGATATAATCTGCCGACGCATTTCGCAGTGTGACATCACACCATAGCCAGGTTACCATTCGAATCGTTTTTTCACAACCAACCTCAGCGTGTTTTGCGAGGCGGTTTCATTGGCACGTCTTGTCGAAGCAAAGATCGTGTCCCCTTATTACGGGATTCCCATCAATACGAGCGTGGGTAACCCAACTGCGCCATCAATTACGACGCTTGAGGGATAAGAGAGTTTTACCAGGTTGGTGGGGGTGCATAGTTTCGCCCGCCCTTATAAAGGGATAAGGGTTCACCTTTTCCTACCCACGCCTTCTTCCTCCTTGTTCATCCATTCTTGCGCACTCGATCTCCAGCGCCCAAGTCAGCATCCTTCTCCTCAAACCTCTCCAAACATGTCCAGAGCAGGAGGTAAGTGGATGGTCTCCTCCATCACGGAGGGAGACGTCAAAAAGCTGAGGGGAGACGGATACCTGTCCGAGGATATCACACACCGACTCCCAGATGAGGGGCAGATCATCCCTACACCCAGGCCCAATGAGAGGGTAGTATTCCTTACCCACTTCCTCCGCGGACTGGGATTTCCCCTCCACACATTCGTCCGTGGGCTCATGTTCTACTACGGCCTAGATTTTCATGATCTGGCCCCGAACTTCATCCTCAACATCTCGGCGTTTGTCGTCGTGTGTGCGGCCTTCCTCCGCATCAAGCCCCAGTTCGGCTTATGGCTGAAGACCTTCAATGTCAAACCGAAGGTGGTGGGCGGCCAACAGGCGGAGTGTGGAGGCGCCATGGTGGGAAAAATGCCCAACGTCACATGGCTCGAGGGCTCCTATGTGGAGACCATAAAGGGGTGGCAATCGGGGTGGTTCTACATCACCGAGCCGCGCGACACCAAATGGGCGGCGGCCACCGAATTCCGATCCGGAATCCCCACGCGGCTCACCTCCTGGAAAGAGAAGGGCCTGCCCTGGGGTAATCCGGTAGAGCTGACCGGACTCCAGACCTGTATCCAAAATATGATAAACAGGAAGCTCAAGCTTGTCAACATAGTCCAGGTCATGCTCATCCGCCGGATCCTCCCGTGTCAACAACGGGTGTTCAATTTAAGGGAGTTCGACCCGGCCCAGCACCAGACTCTGAGAGAGCTCTTTGACACGATGCACAAGGACGTCTGGAAGGTGCTGTTCAAGGGTGCCGAGGTTCCTCCTCCCCTTACCGAGGATTGCGGGCTCAGCACGCAGCGCCAAGCCGGCGCGGTAAGCTCTTTTATTACTTATAGGGTATTCATTTTCCATAGTTTAACCATGTGCGGGATCTGAGCTCCCATGCCTTTGACAGGACTAGGTGGAGACATCGAAGCAGATTGACTGCCCGGCCCCTCTGCCTGAAGACCCTGCAGACGCTCTCCTGACGGAGATGCGGACTCCGGCTCCTTATGAGGTGCCGGAGAAGAAGATCAAGAAGAAGTCCATGGGAACCCGAAAGAGTTCCTGGCGCTAGGTGGTATCGGACTCATCGTACGATAACTCCAAGACGCACTCCTCCGTGAAAACGAGGAGGAGGAAGACAGAGGTTCTCCCCCTCCAGCTGAGGGAGAAACGAAAAGGAATGCCCCCCCAACCGGGGGGGCCGAAGGGTCCAAGAAGGGAAGGACTCTTCTTCCGGACTGTTCCACCACCACCACCGTCAATGAAGACGAGTGGTTACCCAGGGCCAAGCCCCTGGTGAAGTCGTAAGTATTCGGATACCAGAGTAACTCATAGCATACTTTTATTGCACTGCTTCTCCTAACGCCGAATATGATCATGCAGTCCGCCCCGAGCCCGTATCGATGTATCCTCGTCGGGCGGTTCCTTGGACTCGTCGGATATGAATAGCGATTCACTTCCAACCGCCTCCTCCCCTCGCCTTACGGACAATGTCGAGGTATTGTCTCAAGGGGCACCGAGCCGAGGGGAGGTAGTCCTGCAGGCGCCCCAAGGCGACCTTCCGGACTCCAGGCGCAAAGGTAGCAAGACTCCCAAGGGCTCCAAGTTAGGCCCTCAGCCGAACACGGCGCCGGAACCTCCAGTGGTTTCGGACTCCAGTAGGCGACCCCCTTCCAAGAGGGCCAAGTCGGCCGTGCCGGTGACCTCTGTCCATCCAGAGGCACCGAACAACCTGCTGAGAGCGCTTCGTGGCGCTTCCATCGACGAAGAGCACCGCACTATTATGAGTGCGGTGATCAAGAAGGTTCAGTCTGCCAAGAGCACACTGACTGAAGCCTGTGCCATCCTTCTAACAGGCTTTGAGGTAAGTATTAAAATATAGGAAAATATTACCGCATACATAGTTGCCCCTGATGCTCTGTTTGGCGTTCACAAAGAAAATCCGAATAGAGGATCAAATAATATCTGTAGGAGTCTAATACAAGTATGTCTAGATGCGTATGCATGCTTTGTTGCTGACCTCTGCCGCACTGACTGCGGAGGTCGCCGCACTGAAGCAGAACCTCGAGTGGTGCAAGAAAGAGCTCGGCCTTGCCAAGAGGCAGCTCGAGGAGAACAACGGTAAGTAATACCTTGTCTATATATATATATAATATGTGGTTGCAAAATGATAGGATCATCATGGCTGTGCTAGGGGCCACGACCGAAGTGGCGACCCTGAAGCAAGCACTGTCCCAGGCCCAAAACAAAGCGGCCAAGGACCGCACCGAGCGGGAGAAACAAGAGGCACGGGTGGGCGAGGTGGAGCAAGAGCTCCAGGCTCTCGTGAAGAAGCATGAGACTTTGGAGCTTGACTCAAAGACGCGAGAGTCTGAGCTTGCCGCGGCCCTCGAGAGCACAAAGCATGCCAAGGCTGAAGCCCAAAAGGCCCTCCAGGAAATTGAGGCGATGAGGAAGATAGAGGCGGGTAAGGCATTCATTATTGAAAGCAAGCATGTGAAAGTAAATTACTTGTTACTTACCCGAGTCCGGAGCTCTCCAGGAGCATTCGCAGATTTGCCCCGCAGCGTGTTGGATCCCGCAAAGTACTACCAGGCCGAGGAGGGAAGCTCGACGGAGAAGTTGTTCTGGTCCCAGTATACTGGGAACGAACACCCGATGCCTGTGAGCGACCAGCTGAAGCAACTGGTCGAGCTGCACAAGGTGGCCGAACAGGCCATGAAGGGCCTTATAGTCCGAATGTGGCCTGGCGACTCCCTTCCCAACAGCTACTTCAGCCTGGTGAGGCGGCTTGTGGATGCCTGCCCATGGCTAGAAGTCTTAAAGCGGCCCGTCTGCATCGGAGGTGCACGCCAGGCTTTTGCCCGTGCGAAGGTGCACTGGGCCAAGATGGACGCCGAGAAGCTGGTGACGGAGGGGCCACCGCAGGGCAAGGAGCATCGCCACCCTGAAATGTATTATGAGGGTGTCCTGAAGGGTGCCCGTCTTGTGGCGGACGAGTGTGCGATGGATGTAATTTTTGAATGAACTTGCTCGTGTGATCCTGTATTATGAAAACTTGTTCATATGCGCTATGCAACACTTGTTTGAATTTAAAATATTACCTTCTGTGCGGTTGTTTATCAAATCTGAGAGATGGCCAGTCGTCGGCTTCTGCCCCCATGCCACGAGTGCTGGGGTGTTCGGGATAAATCTGAGCACTCTTTTTCCCATTGTTGGGTCATTCGAGGGAGGTGCTTAGCGCAACGAACAAGGCAATCTGACTATAGTGCTTTATCACTCTCACTTAGCCATAGAAGTCTACAATTTTAAATTTTGGCGAAGCCCCTAGTGTTCGGAAGGCCGAATTCGGGGCGCTATACACGCCTAAGCCGGACAAAGCCGACTTCTCGCCCTAAGCGGCATAAGTCTTTAGGGACTCGAGACCTCTCGAGCAGCGACCAGCTCTCGCCTTATCATGATAGTCAGTTTTAGCTTTCTCTACTGAGGTGCTTGCCCAGATGAACCTGGGCACAATCACAGTAGTTCTCCCAGTGCTACCTTAGCCGATATAGCGGAACCTAAGGTACCAAAACATGGGAGTCGGGCAAACCCAACTATTGACCCAAGACATGATTCGGAGCTGATGCATATAATGCTATAAGTTCGGGGTGCCGCACTGTCGAAAGTGTTCGGACTTCTCACGCCGTATTATGGGGTACTTAAGCCCCTGACGTTTTGGCCGTACCAGAGTGTACGGGTGCTGAATGTCATAAATGAACATATATATAAAAAGGAATAGAGAATGCGATAATAGACTAGTGCTATGCATTGTTTATTCAAAAAGGTGCGTCGAAGCAGAATGATACCAGTAGTGTGATAAGCAAAAAATAGGACTATTTGACATGTCCCCTCCAAGGGCAAGCTGTGGAATGGTATTTAAAGCAGGTATTCCACTCGTTATCAGAGACGACCTTGGAGTTCCATGCTGCGACATAGATTTCTGCCTCCTTGGTTGTTGTATCGTGTGTCCGGCGGTCGTACTGCCGGACAGGGTTTCCAGAGAGTAAAGTCCTGAAAGAGAGAAAAAATAACAAAGCGGGAAGCCCCTAGTGAGGTTGAGCCGCGTTTTGGGGCCTGCCGTAGTCGTGCCCCCTCCCCCACCTATGCCCATGGTATTTTCAATGCGTAATTATGTACGCGTGGCACGGAATTAGCCATTTGGCGGGGACCGGGGTGGGAGCCAAATAGCTATGCGAGCTCGGAACGTGCCAGGTGCAGATTACATCGGGCGCGCTTGACGGTGTCCGCGTGTTTGATCGCCGAACTGGTTGATTGCCTTAAGAGACTGCTTTGCGCTTCTACTGCGAGGGCTGCAGTGTGCTCCTCCGTGCAGAGAGAGCGCTCTGTGTTTCCATTAACTGTGATGACCCCTCGAGGTCTCTGGCATCTTGAGCTTGAGGTATGCATAATGCGGTACCGCATTGAATCTTGCAAATGTGGTTCGCCCTAGCAGTGCATGATAGCCACTGCGGAACGAGACTATATCGAAGATTAACTCCTCGCCGGAAGTTATCCGGGGATCCGAAGACCACTTCTAGTGTGACTGAGCCTGTGCAATGGGCCTCCACACCTGGTATGATGCCTTTGAAGGTCGTTTTTGTGGGTTTGATCCTTGAGGGGTCTATAGCCATTTTGCGCACTGTGTCCTGATAAAGCAGGTTCAGGCTGCTGCCGCCATCCATAAGGACTCGAGTGAGGTGAAATCCGTCAATGATTGGGTCTAGGACCAGTGCGGCAAATCCGCCATGTCGGATACTAGTGGGGTGGTCCCCGCGATCGAAGGTGATCGGACAGGAGGACCATGGGTTGAACTTTGGGGCGACTGGCTCCAACGCATATACGTCCTTTAGCACACGCTTCCACTCCCTCTTGGGGATGTGGGTTGCGTATATCATGTTCACCGTCCGCACATGTAGGGGGAACCTCTTCTGTCCTCTGGTGTTCGGCGGACGGGGCTCCTCCTCGTCATCGCTATGTAGCCCCTTATCCTTGTTTTCGGCATTTAACTTGCCGGCCTACTTGAACACCCAACATTCTCTGTTGGTGTGGTTGGCTAGCTCGTCGAGGGTGCCGTGTATTTGACACGAGCGATCGAGTATACGGTCCAAACTGGACGGGCCCGGAGTGCTTCTTTTGAATGGCTTTTTCCGCTGACCAGGTTTAGAGCCTCTGAGTCCGGCATTGACTGCCGTATCCTCGGTATTGTCGTTGTTGATACGACGCGACCTTCCATTGCTATCCTTGGTATCCGAAGTACCAGGGTTTTTTTGATATATTATTGCTGCGAGCCAGCCAGCTGTCCTCTCCCGCGCAAAAGTGGGTCATGAGTGTCGTGAGGGCTGCCATAGATTTCGGCTTTTCCTGGCCAAGGTGCCGGGCGAGCGACTCGTCACGGATGTTGTGCTTAAAAGCTGCTAGGGCCTCTGCATCCGGACAGTCGACAATTTGATTTTTCTTGGTTAGGAACCGTGTCCAGAATTGCCTGGCCGATTGCTCTGGCTACTAAATTGTGTGGCTCAGTCATCGGCATATGGTGGTCGCACATAAGTGCCCTGGAAGTTGTCGAGGAATGCGGCTTCTAGATCTTCCCAACAGCCAATGGATTATGCTGGCAAGCTGTTCAGCGAATGCCGAGCTGGTCCTTTGAGTTTGAGTGGGAGGTATTTGATGTCGTGTAGATCATCACCGCGGGCCATGTGGATGTGTAGGAGGAAGTCCTCGATCCATACCGCATGATCTGTTGTACCATCGTATGATTCGATATTTACGGGTTTGAAACCCTTTGGGATTTGGTGATCCATCACTTCGTCTGTGAAGCATAGGGGATGTGCGGTGCCTCTGTACTGGGCTATATCCCGACACAACTCAAATGAGTCTTGTCCGCTGTCACTACTAGAAAAAGGGCTATAGGTGAGATTGACACTAATGGCGCACCAGATAGGTAGTGCACCATTAGCATATACTAATGGCGCACCACAATCTGGTGCGCCATTAGTGTTGAAAGTACTAATGGCGCACCTTGCCTAGGGTGCGCCATTAGTATCCTAATTTTTTTTTTGAACTAGCGCGTCTGTCCAAACACACTAATGGGGCATCCTGGCACGGTGCGCCATTACTAGTTGTAACTAGTAATGGCGCACTAGTACCAGAGTGCGCCACTAATGCTGTTTTTTTAATAATATTTTTTATTCCTTTTGTTGGAAAACTACTAATGGCGCACTGTCCCACCGTGCGCCATTACTAGTTCAAACTACTAATGGCGCACCGTTGGAGAGTGCGCCATTAGTATGATTTTTTTTCTTTTTTTTTCCGCAAAACTACTAATGGCGCATCAGATAGAGGTGCGCCATTAGTAACCTGGATTACTAATGGCGCATTTACTGCTGGTGCGCCATTAGTAAGTGGTCAGCAACAAGATATTTTGGGCAGCCTCTCCTACCCACACTCACTTTCTCCCCACTCCATTTTCTCCACCTTCTCCTTGTCTCGGGTGCCTCCTCTTTTTCACCTCATTTCCACCATAGATTCATTGAAATTAAGTGGTTAAATTACCTTGTTTTGATAGGTAAGTAAGGGGGGAAGCTATATTTATGTTGTTCTCCCTACAACAATTTGCACATGCACTTTTTATGGCCTAGCTAGATCTATGTATGTTCGTGGTGTTGCATATGTTTGTGGTGTTGCATATGTGTTTGTGTTTGGAGGTGTACCGGTATTTGAAATGCGATAGTTGCCAATATTTTGCCGGAATGTTGATTCATTTCCGTTTCGGCGATAATTTTGGCATTAAGCATTCTTTTTGGTCCTATTTTTAGGGAAAGTCATGCCAAATTTTTTCTTGGTTCTAAAATATCGTTTTGCTCTACCCCGCAGGCAACCATGGTCCGCACGATGACCGAAGGCATCGTGAATAGGTTTTTGAGGTCCGCGAAGGCTGAGATGCTTCAAAAGAATGAGACGGAGATAAGATGTCCGTGTCGAAGATGCAAGCTGGAGAGCCTTATTGCGGACCCGGATTCCGGGCAGGTGCGGGACCACCTGCTTTTGCGTGGTTTCATGGATGGCTATCGGTGGCAAGGTGATGAAGATGACTACGAAGTCGTCCATGGGGGCCGGGCAAGAAATGAGGAAGGGCAGCAAGGCAACCACCGCGGCTCGGGCGGGCGAGAAGGCGAAGAATCCCCAGAAGATGATCACGACGGTGATGCTGTACACAGTCATCATGTAGAAGATGCAGGACATGATGATGAGGAAGATGGCGCCGGAGCAGACGACGGGCATGATCATGAAGATGATGATGCCGGCGGAGCATACGACGGTGGACCATCGATGGTCTGGGTGCAGGACCCTTATATTCAAGAGCTGCTTCTCAAGCAGACGGATAACGCAAGAGCCGCCGCCCGAGAGAAAGCCAAGGTGGATCAACTTGAGTTAGACGTGGTTACTCCATTGTATGAAGGATGCAGGCCCGAGGATACCCGCCTGAAAGTAACGCTCATGGCTCTGGAGATGAAGGTAAAACACAAAATGACCGACGCATGCTTCGACGAGAACATGTCATTCTGGCACGAACGTCTTCCAAAGGGGAACAAGTGCCCGACCAGTTTGGAGGAGGCGATGAAAATCGTGTGTCCTCTGGATTTACCGCACGTGAAATACCATGTCTGCATGAACAATTGCATCATTTATCGGGACAAGCACGCGGAGTCTACCATATGTCCGGTGTGCGGCGTCACTCGATACAAGAAGAGGAAGAAAGCTCCTCGAAAAGTGGTGTGGTACTATCCGATCACTCCTCGTCTGCAGCGGTATTTCGCGGATCCTAAGGTAGCAAAGCTCCTGCGTTGGCACGCGGATTGGGAGGAGAAGAAGCGAGAAGATGACGCAAATGATCCGGAGATAGATAAAAAAGACAAGATGCTGAGTCACCCTAAGGATGCGAGCCAGTGGCAAGCGTTGAATTTTGAATACCCAGAATTTGGGAAGGATCCAAGGAACATCGTGCTGGGCGCGAGCACCGATGGAGTCAATCCGTTTGGCAGCCAGAGAAGCACACATAGCACCTGGCCTGTGTTTGTGTGGATGTACAACCTTCCCCCCTGGTTGTGCATGAAGAGGAAGTACATTCACATGAGTATGCTAATTGAAGGGCCGAAACAACCAGGGAACGACATCAATCTGTATCTGGGGCTGCTGAAGGAGGAGCTAGACACGCTGTGGAAAACGCCAGCCAATACGTGGGACGCCGCAGAGAAAGAATATTTCCCTATGAGAGCCGCACTGCTCACGACGGTGCACGACTATCTCGGTTACGGATATCTCGCGGGGCAGGTAGTCCACGGATTTTCTAGATGCGTACGGTGCATGGATGACACAACGTATCGCCAGCTAGATAGAGATCCCGGGTCTTCGAAAACCGTGTTCATGGGACATCGAAGGTGGCTTCGCGACGATGACCCATGGAGGAAACGCAAGGATCTGTTCGATGGTGAAACCGAACCCCGAAAACGCCCGTGTACGAGGAGCGGCGAGGAAATAGACAAGTTGTTCAAAAATTGGAAAGACTGCCCACTGCCGGGAAAGAAGCAAAAGGCGCCAGAGCCGGGAAAAAAGCGAAAGGCGCCAGAGCCACTGCTGAAGGTATGGATAACGAGGTCTGTTTTCTGGGACTTGCCGTACTGGAAGATCCACCATGTGCCTCACAGCCTTGATGTCATGCATATCACGAAGAACGTGTGCGAGAGTCTGCTTGGTACCCTGCTCAACATGCCAGAGAGGACCAAAGATGGGCCGAAAGCAAGGGCAGACTTGAAATCAATGGGCATCAGGCAGGAGCTTCACGCTATATATGATTATGATGATGATGATGATGAGGCGAAGCAGGACACAGAAAGTCGTCTCAAAGGCAAAAAGGCCAAGAAGACCGGAAATGACTACCCTCCCGCGTGCTTCACTCTAAGTCAGGAGGAGATCGAGCAGTTTTTCACCTGCCTCCTAGGAGTAAAACTTCCTTATGGTTATGCGGGGAAGATAAGCAGATACCTAGACCCAGCGAAGCAGAAGTTCAGCGGGATGAAGTCTCACGACTGTCACGTGCTGATGACGCAGATACTTCCAGTTGCAATCCGTGGGATCATGGACGCGCACGTCCGTGAAACGCTATTTGGCCTATGCAACTTCTTCGACGTCATCTCTCGGAAGTCGATTGGCGTGAGGCAACTCAGAAGGCTACAGGAAGAGATCGTGGTGATACTATGCGAGCTTGAGATGTTACTGAAGTGGACTCCGACGGGAATCCAACGGCGCTCGAACGAATAGTCAAGGGGTACTCGCTTCAGCTCGGGTGCATTCTCCGGAGCACCGTCTCGATCAACACCGAGAACCTGAGGCATCCTGACCGAGGGAATTTGCGCAACCTCCTCTTCACGAAGCTGCACGAACGATACAAGTTCCCCGCTGAATTTGAAAACACAAGCCTCAAAGGGAATAAAGTGAACAATGCTGCCCTCACGAAGATGAGCAAGGCCCTGTCTACTTGGAAAAACAATGTGAAGAGAATGATCGAGAAAGGTGAGAGTTATGAGAAGATCAAGGAGAAAAATCCTTCGATCACCGAAGATGACTACAACGACTTCAAGATCAATTGCTCGAGCACCGCACACTCCCAATCAAGTCAGTGGGGGAAAGAAATGCGGGAGCTGAACTTAGGGGAACACACACTCGGTCCCGGCGGTTATAGAGTGGCGGAGCCTATATGGGACAAGGAGGAGGCGGACCGTGCCGAGCAAGGCCTACCGCCCCTCTTCGATAAATACGGTGACAAGCAGACCAGGAACTATGTCAGGGCCCGGTACAAGAAGGACCTGAAAACAAAGGAGCTTACCACGGATCCGAAGACCAGGGCGCTTGAGCTTGTTCTGGTAAGGAATACACCCCCGCATAATTAGCTCCATATGGTTGCATTCTAATTAATGAAGCCAAATTTCTAAATGGTTCACATTCCTTCCGCAGGCGACTGAAAGCAGTAGCGCGGGGTCGACTAAGAGCAACCCTTGGGACACCACTCTAAATAGGGCGTTGAATGTAATGAAGAACAAGGATAAGCTCAGTAAGCCGACGTCAGCTGGTCGTGTGGCCGGCAAAGGCTTGTCGACAAAATGGGGGTCATACTATAACACTGGTGGACGAAAGGAGAAAAAGACCAGCTCGGAAAGCCAGGCGCGCGAGGTTCAAGAACTCAAGGCACAGGTGGCACGGATTCCGGAGATTGTCCAAGAGCAAGTGCAACAACAACTCGGAGCGACGATCACCGCCATTGTGCCTACCTTGATCCAGGGGTTGAGTGCGTGGATTGCGGGCGGCCAACAGGGGCCGCCCCCGATTCCTAGCTTCATGGCCAGCAACTCACAGAACGCGATGGCGGGGCCATTGGTGTCTCCGATGCCGGCACGGGAGCTTAATGCACCCGGGTGTACGCCGGCCGGCACCTCTGCAGCAAGCGGCCCCTCCGTCAACTGCACGCCCGCCTTTGGCGGTGCCTCGACATTAGCCGAGCTCGACGCCATCATCACGGTAACTAATTAAGCCTCTCTCGGCCGAGGACTTCATCTCCTTGCCTTTGACTGGGCATCCCTAATGCCCTACATGTTTTCGCAGGGCGCCGCCGATGTTCCCTGCACTCTCCTGCACTTCGTGAACAATGAGTTGGTCGATGTCGCCAAGGGCAAAATCGTTCAACCGGGCAACCCCTTGTTCCACGGTACCCAGATGCCACCCAACTTGTTTAGGGTTCAACTGGTTCGGGTGCTGCCAGGTTGCGACGAGTTGTTACCTCCGATTCGACCCATCGGGGCCGACGATGATGACGTGATGACCCTCAGCGCCTGCCTGAGCTGGCCCCTGCTTTGGCCGAAGAGCCAGATTCGTTTGGGGGCGGGGGACACCACCCCAAAGACAACACCGCCAGTCGTGCCGGCGCCAAGTCGGCCCCATGGCAAGACCGCCGCAACGGTGCCGGACATCCCTATGCCACTGGATCCAAACATGCATATGGCATAGGATTAGAACGACGACGACGACGATACACTTGTCAACGTCGATAGGTACTTTGCCGATCATGGGTACGAGGGCGACTTCATGGGGCCTCCTTCTCAAGAACCCAACCCAACAAAAGACGTGCGCGATCTAGCTGGTACCACGGAGAAGCCAAGTTGCAACAGGCGTCGTCTGCCCTTCAGCTCTCAGGAGACGCCTCCAGCTGCCGACTTCACCAAGCCTCAGATAGGCGAGGTGCGAAATATTCTCAGCCCCAACACACTCAAGAAGGCGGTCTATGAGCAGAACTCGGTCCCATTACAGGATAAGAAGAAGGCACGCAAAAGAAAGACTAACAAGGGTGTGGGCCAGCCGGCACCGAGTACGATCCGTGCTCAGGATGGGCCACCTTCACCTGAGGATTTAATGAGGAGGGTGCATGTGGCGGGTAGGCCGATGCTACCGAGAAATATGCTCGATGTTGCAGCCGGTGCTATGCGGAGTCTGCATGACAGTGTTCTTTCTTTGGAGAAGCGGCGTCTCAGAGAGAAGGATGTGGCATACCCGGTTTTCGTGGCCAAGGTGCCAGAGGGCAAGGGCTTTGTGGATAACTACATCAGGGGTACGATCGTCCTGCAGTTTGATGACATCCATGCTATGTTGAACCTTCATCCGCTGCACTACACCTTCGTTCGGCTATTTTCGCTGAGTATGGAGATGCGGATCATTCGCGACAAGACCCCGGATATCGTGATAGTCGACCCCTTCTACATGCGTGCCAAGATCTTGGGCAGCGCTGGGGACCGGCAAGTCGCGAGTTCTTACCTCGAAGGCGTCATTCTGGCAAACCCAGATAAGGATAACTTCCTCGTGCCTTACTTTCCCGAGTAAGTCCTCCCCTCAACCCCCCCGTAACATACGAATTCTTAGATTTCGATCGTTTTTCTTTTATCATTCCGTGTTTTCTGTAGTGACACACATTGCACGCTCATCCTCCTAAGCCCCAAATATTCCATGGCCACGTATTTCGACCCGGACCGTCAGTCGAACGTAGACTACAGAAATGTCAAGAAGGTTCTTGATGATGTTCTCCCCGGCTACGCCCAATCTGGAGGCACCTTCAACAGGCCTATTCGTAAGTACGGCAAGCACGTGTTCTCCCACAATACGACGTTCTGCTGCGTCAAGCAGCCGCCTGGCGGCCAGAAGGGTGCCTACTAAGCCATCCATCACATGCGGGCGATCGTACGGGACCATCATCAACTTCTGCTACCGAGTAAACTCAAAGATTGGGCCGCGAGCGTGTCGGCAATCCAGGACGCGGACATCAGACAAGAATTCTTTCGCATCCATTCGGAGTTTACGGAAATCATCCATCAAGATGTCCTTCGTACCTCGGGGCAGTTCTACCTCAGAAATCAACCATCCAATAGTGAGATAGACGGAATGCTACAAATGCAGGCTGACAACGCCCGTAATTTCATGACTCCCACGATAGACGGCGGCTTCATCCACGCTTCGGTCCCTTGAGTCGAGTCGAAAGCAGTGATGATGTGTCTAGTTCTGAAACATCGATTGGCTCATGTTGTAATTAAACTTTAATGAACTTGTAGTATGTCTCTTTGGTTTCGAGAGTCGTTCAACTTAGATGTAATTGATGCTATTAATGTCTTGCTTTTCTCTTCCGATCGTTCTGTTGCATACTTATATATTGCTTATGTATTGTCTGTGAATTGGTACTAACGTTTCGTTTCGCTAGTGCATAGCGATGCCGTCGTATGTCGTGTACAAGGGTAAGGTTCCCGGAGTCTACGACGACTGGGAGGAGTGTCGGAGACAGGTTCACCGATTCAGCGGAAACAGTTACAAAGGGTACACCACTAGGGCCGAGGCCGAATCTAGATACGCCCGCTATCTAGCACGAGAGGGGAGGGAGCGTTGGAGGAACCGGATGAAGACGAGTTTCATCGTGATGATCGCATCTCTCTTTTATGTGATGGTAGTTTAGATGATCGATATCGACTTGTAATGTGAAGACAAACTCGCTACTCACGGTCTCGAGACTTGTAATATAATGTTCTATCTTTGTTCGGTCTTTTCAATTCGGAGACTAATGTGATGAATTGTATTTGGAGACTAATATGATGAAATGTATTCAGAGACTAATCTTCTATTGTATTCGATGAATCCGTTGTTGATGTGTGCTGTCTATATTTTGTCCAATTATACATTTTGTAACCTGTGCAAAAAAACAGAAAATAAAAAAAATAAAAAAACCTAATATTCATACTAATGCCGCATCACATAACAGTGCGCCATTAGTATTCCAGAGGATACTAATGGCGCATCCTTAAGCAGTGCGCCATTAGTATGCCGAGGTTACTAATGGCGCATCACCCTATGGTGCGCCATTAGTATACCAAAGCACCTGGCTATACATGGCCCTGGGAGGCATACTAATGGCGCACCATGTCCTATACTAATGGCGCACCAGTGGTGCGCCAATAGTATACCAGATACTAATGAGGCACCAGTGGTGCGCCATTAGTAAGTATTACTAATGGTGTGCTACTAATGGCGCACCACTAATACGCCATTAAAGGCCAAATTAGGTGCGCCATTAGTAGCCCTTTTTCTAGTAGTGTGTGTTCGGCTCGGCCGGATTTACTTTTACTGTATCCAGCGTGACGGTTATCGTCTCGCGTAGTGGCGCGCCCTCGTGATCAGTAGATCGATCTTGCGTGTTTTGCTTTGTCCTCCAATACGTCTCGCAGGTATAGCGTGTTTCCCCGTGCCTTGACATTTTTATTTGTGTGGCGTTGGGGTGAGGGCTGAGCTTTTGGCTGAAATGCCTCTCTGTCACAGCCACAAGGTGGCTGATCAGCTACGTCAAACGCTGGAGATGTAGGTTTTAATGCTTCCTCCTCTAGTCGGGGTCGCAACCTGTGCTTTGGGTAACTCTTGGAGGGGTGTTCGAGTTCATATTCCTCGGTCGCAAGGACTTCAGTCCATCTGTCAGCTAGCAAATCTTGATCAGCTCGAAGCTGCTGTTGCTTCTTCTTAAGGCTATTTTCCGTGGCTATAAGCCGGCGCTTCAAGCGCTCTTGCTCGATGGGATCCTCAGGCACGACAAATTCATCGTCGTCGAGGCTTGCCTCGTCTTCGGAGGGAGGCATGTAATTATCATCCTCCGCCCTCCATCTGCCGCTCTCTCAGGAGGGCTGGCTTCTCCATCCTCCTGCTCTAAATCTTGCTGGAGGGGATTGTCGTCATCTTCGGCACTGTTTGGAGTGCTATTATCTCATGGCGGACATAGTTCGGCCAGGATTCTCCTGACAAGGAGAGAGACCTTAATGAGTTCAGTATGTCGCCGAAGGGCGAGTGCTGAAAGATATCCGCGGAGGTGAACTCCACGATCGGCGCCCAGCCGGATTCGATAGGCACGGGCGCAGGTGGTTCGGAGTCCGTGGCCGGGGAAGAATCTGACAGTTTGGCATCACGGCTCTTGTGAAGGTTAAGGTCGATACTCGGCTCGGCTGCTGAGAATGCGGCCTCCATGGCGGGGTCTATCCACCCGTCCATGGATGGCGCAATTGGCTCCGAATTGAGGGTCGGAGCGATCGCCGGTGCGGTCTCCTAAGCACTGTCCGATGGTAGAGCTAAATCATGCTCATCCTTACCGTGCAACACACTGGGCAGGGGCTTGAATCCATCGAAGATCAAGTCTCCGCGGATGTCGGCCGTGTAATTTAAGCTTCCAAACCTGACCTGGTGGCCACAGGCGTAACTCTCGATCTGCTCCACATGGCCAAGCGAGTTGGCCCGCAGTGCGAAGCCGCCGAATACAAAGATCTGTCCGGGGAGAAACGTCTCACCCTGGACTGCATCGCTATTGATGATCGAAGGAGCCATCGAGCCTAAAAATGATGACATAAAGGAACTCTCAATGAAAGCACCAATGTCGGTGTCAAAACCGGCGGATCTCGGGTAGGGGGCCCCGAACTGTGCGTCTAGGAGGATGGTAACAGGAGACGAGGGGACACGATATTTTTACCGAGGTTCGGGCCCTCTGGATGGAGGTAAAACCCTACTCCTGCTTGATTGATCTTAATTATATGAGTATTACAAGAGTTGATCTATCATGAGATTGAAGAGGCTAAACCCTAGAAGCTAGCCTATGGTATGATTGTTCTTCTTTGTCCTACGGACTAAACCCTCCGGTTTATATAGACACCAGAGGGGGCTAGGGTTACACAGAGTCGGTTACAAGGAAGGGGATCTACATATCCGTATTGCCAAGCTTGCCTTCCACGCCAAGGAGAGTCCCATCCGGACACGGGACGAAGTCTTCAATCTTGTATGTTCATAGTCCAATAGTCCGGCCAAAGGATATAGTCCGACTGTCCGGATACCCCCTAATCCAGGACTCTCTCACCCACTGTTTCTACGACCAGTTGGAGGCCCAATGTCACTACAGTAAATATTAGCCCATGGTTATTGTGGCCTAGTTTAAAAAAATAGGTTATTGCAGCCACTAGCTAACCGCGGAAAAAGAACTGCAATGACTACAAGCAAACAAATAAACAAGACAACAAGGAAATAAATAAGCAAGCAACTAACGGTGGGCTATCACGGCTATTACACATATTACATCCACCGGGCATCAAAGTTCGCCACCAGTGCAAATATAGGGAACAAAGTAGCATATCATATTGTCAAAGTTGGCGATCAGCGCAAATAAACGCCGCAGCAAAACAAATCCAGAACTGAAACCACTTCAGAAGATCTCAAGAAACAATATCCTGGGTACCCATAATGATGGCAAGATTCTTAGCAAGCTTATTAACTTTCTCTTGTTTGGCGCTTAAATCCTCCAGCGTTTGTTGTTGCACCAGAAAATATGCATCTGAATTCTGCAGAGACTTCCTCAGTCCTTCAGCTTCCTATCGCATCCCATCTGACCGATGTCTTTCAACTTGAAGTTGAGACTCAAGAAGACGAACTAATTCAGGAAGCGAGTTCGAACAGCTTGTGCCAGCAGTAGTGGCCACTAACTTGAACACTACATCAAGACAGGACTTTTGGGTTCCCTCA
Organism: Aegilops umbellulata; assembly: GCA_032464435.1. Classification (NCBI taxonomy): domain Eukaryota; kingdom Viridiplantae; phylum Streptophyta; class Magnoliopsida; order Poales; family Poaceae; genus Aegilops; species Aegilops umbellulata. Next base: position 491,987,261 of record CP136060.1, on the reverse strand, counting down.
CTGTCGTCAAGATAGTTTTTATCAGCTTTCTTGGAGACCAACAGGGATGTCTCACTATCTTGAACCTTATCTGCATTACTTCCTTTACCATTGGATAACGTGGTACTGTTCTCCAATATTTTGTCCACATTCTAAAAGAGAAACTAGCAGACACATCACATGTTTACCATGTTGTATATGAAACTCATTTTGGTAAATGAGTTCAGTAGTAAAGTGGACAGGATAACAGCATGAAACAAACATATATCGATGTACCATGGTCACTTTATGGTCTATATCATTCTAGTTTTTGTTGCCAAATCAAGATAGAGACACAGTTCAAATAATATTTGCTCAAGACAAAGCAGAATAGACAGAATATAAGTGTGGGTAACTATAGAGCAATAACAACACTTGTAATGTGCATGACATGAGAACATAACTGTTTATTCAATTGAAACTGAAATCAACATAGAGCAGGTTACAACAACAAACCAGTTAAAGAAATAGGTTTAAAACATACCTGTTGCACCATTGGAGTTTCAATTCCATCCTTCAAATTTAAAAATAGTTGGTATGAGTAAATACAGTAATGCAAGAGCAAAGGAGTATGAACCATAGCTAGAGAACCTGACGTGAGAACAAATCTTCTTCTCCTTTAAACGTTGAGTTGGGATTCGGAGTGGTGGTCCTCGTGCTTTGGGCACTGCAGCTCCCTTACTAACTGCTCGTGTTTGGGTGCTCTGTGGTGGAGACAATGCTGTGTCCACTAGAACTGGGTTACTATCTGCCGGGGTTGGGGTTAGAAGGGGTGTAGCTGGTTCTCTGTCCAACTGGGTAGGGGTACAACCTGCGAGAGTCTGGGTTATGTGTGGTGGATCTGGCCCTTGGGCAAGTACAACCGTGGTTCTATCGGCATCAACTGGTAGCACTATCTTTTCTGAAGACCATGTTGTTACTCCCTTAGATACTGCCATCATGCTCTCCAATTCAAATGGTTGATAAACAAGAAAAGTAATTGAAAGTATAGACATTGTATGATAGACATGTGCAATGGATAGTGGGGAATAAAAGAGGGCATGAAATAATTCATATTTAAGTTGTCTAACCAAACAGGATAGCATGACATAATTTCACATATATGATGGCTAACTAAACAGGATAGCATGACACAATTTCACATTATGATGGTTAACTAAAAAAGATGGAAAGACATAGTTCAAAATATGAGACTATGTAAACAGGACGACATGACATAACTATATAATGTGTTTATTAAATAGGTTGGCATGCCATAATTCACATACATTCACGGATAGAATGCCATAATTCAAAATATGATGACTATAAACACTAAACAGGATGAGATGATATAACTATATGATGTCTTTATTAAATGGGTTGCCATGCCATAATTCAGATAGATGATGTGTATGTACTATGTAAACATGATGGCATGATATAATTCAAATATATGATTTATATAGTAAGCAAGTAAGCAGATGGCAATCCATATATGATGTAAAAACTAAGCAATGCAAGTCAACATGCATGACATGGGTAATATAACCCTGCCATGTTTGGGCATAGACCTCAGGGGGGAAATAGGACTGGTCATCAGTCTCTGAATCCTCCTCTGAGGAGCTCTCTGTAACCAGCAAGATGTCTGCTTCAGCAGGTAGCATTTTCTGCTCTGAATACCTTGTTTTCACTCCAGATACTTCCATCACCACTGCAAATGGCTGATGCATAGGAAGAGTAGTTGAAGATACAAACATTGTCAACAAATGGAACACTTAATACAAAAAAATGATAGCATGATATAATTCACATACATGATGATTGGCTAAACAAGATGGCATTGCATAATTCACATATATAATGCCTTTGCAACAAGATAGCATTGTATAATTCACATATATAATGTCTAGCAACAAGATGGCAATGCATAACTCACATATATGGTAATTAGACACTGAACAGGTGGCATTCACACAAAGCATGTCTAAACTAATCAAATGACATAGCAATGCGAGACACCATACTCACGGTATGAGCAACATAACCCTGCCAAGTTAGAGCATACACCTCAGGGGGGGGAATAAGACTAGTCATCTGTCTCTGAATCCTCCTCTGAGGAGCTATCCGTAACCAGCGAGATATGCGCTTCGTCAGATAGCATAGTCTGCTCTGAAGACCTTGTTTTCACTCCAGAATTTGCCATTACCGTGTCAAATGGCTGATTCACACGAAGGGCAGTTGAATGTACTAACATTGTTGACAAATGTAATATGTAACAAAAAAAAGGATGGCCTGATATAATTTACATATAAGATGATTGGCTAACCAGGATGGCATTGCAAAATTCATATATATGATGCCTGGCTAAACAAGATGGCATTGCATAATTCACATAAACGATGAATTGTGACACTCCAAAAATTTTCTTGTGGTTTTCAGCAAAAACTTTCTTGGTTTTGAAAAGAGGCCATTTAAATTTTTTCCCAGAAAACCTTTCTCTCAGAAACTTTCACCCTTTGGCAAGGATTTTATTTTCAACTCTGGTGTTTGAATTATGAAAACTTTTTCTTCTGATTCTTTCCCTCTCAAATGAATTTTTGATTTTTATTATTTTCATTTAAAAAGAAAACCCTAGAAGTTTTTGGGACTTCTTTCAGAAAAAAACACACCCATGTTTCATATCTTGCCTCATGTGATAAAACCACTCAAGACCCCTTCTTCCTTCTTGGAACAACCTAAATTCTCTGTCCCATCTAGTCCAAACCATTTTTGGATTTTATTTCAATTATTTTTATCTCACAAATCTTTTCTGTCACTTATTTTTAGCCTAAGTAATTTTCAAAGCAAGTACCTCATTGCCTTTGAGTTTTAATCTCAAACCAACTCCCCTGGATAGTCCTTGGTACCCACAACCCAGAACCATCTTGATCCACCCCTCATCTTTTCAAATTTTTCAAAATTCAGCCTCTGCAAATTTGGACCAGATTTATCAAATTTGGTGAAATTCATATCTCTTCTTCTCCAAAAATTCTACCAAAATTCAGGCAGCCTCCTAGTGCAATGAGAGGCCACCCCACCAAGTTTCAGCTCAAGGAGAACCTCCTACATGCCAGAAACATTCTATCGAACACCTGGCCGGCACTATTACTTTGCATTTTCAGTAAAATTCAGAAAGTTCAGAGATGCAGTGTCGTTTCTCCATCAGTGATCGGTCACCTGTCCATAGTGCGCCCTGGCGCTTTGCGCACGGCTCCTCCTCCATGTCCAGAGCGCCACACGCACACTTGGCTGGTTCCTGGCGTCGGTGGTGGCGAGCATCGCCGGAGCTGGCAGCTTCTGCGGTGGCCACGACACCCGTGGCGGCCAACAGTAGGCAGCGCCAGCTTGCAACGCCGTTCAGCGCCGCCCTTTGCTCCCTAGCTCTACGCGTGGCTCATGCATGCCAGCGCAGCCCCGCTGCACCGTCGCCGTGGCCCGGCAAGCACTGGGCGCGCTCTCTGCCGCCGACGGGCCCGCGACCACCCGTTCCGACAAAACCTACCATAAGCTCCTAATCCAAGTCTGTTTAGCGTCTGAATGGAGCCAGTGGACCTCCACGTTGATGGCCAGCCTCCTAAAACCCCCGACCAAGCATTGCACCGCCGTAATCCATCGCCGGAGAAATTTGTTCATGGCCACCGCCTCGGATCGACTATAAAAGGGGACCCCGAGCTCACCCTCGAGCACGCACCACCACTGCACCTCACCAACACCCCGCCAGGCCACTAGGAGGACCTCGAGGAGGTCTCCTCCCCCAACTCCGGCCGCCTCGTTCCGCCTCGGCCTCCACCTCGATTCACTCCGGTGAGGCCGTCCCCGGCGCCCAAATCCCGTCAGCTACCCCCTCTAGCTACCAGAGGTCTAAACCCCTCCTCAATTTTCCCTCCGCAGCACTCTCCGACGAGGCCCGCGACCACCCGAACCGCCGTCCGCCAGAGCAGGAGCCGCCAAAGACGTGGTGCTCGCCGGCGACCACCACCACCACCACCAACCGACACGGAATGGCGCCCTGAACACGGAGGTACCTTCCGATCTTTCTACCTTGCCATGGATCACCGCCGGCGACCACCGCGGCTCTCGGGCACCGTCGAGCCCTGCCGCCTCTTTTGAAATTTCAAACCTGACGGGCGGGACCCGCCTGTCAGCCTCTCTGTCCTTTCTAAACGAACCGTTTTCTGAAAACGTCTTCTGCCAAATTGCGTTTTCCCTCTGGGCCGGCGTATTCCCTATCGAAGTGTTTCCTGTTTTTATGAGTTAGCCCCTGAGAACTTTCTGTTTCATTACAGAAAGGTCCTTGGACAAAAACACTAATAACTTTTAAACAGAAGAGTATTTTAGATTGATTCTTTTTCTGTCCTCTTTGAAATTTTGTCTAGTTTTTTATCAGATTTATTTGAAAATTATTTGGAGTAATTTTTGTGCACGTCACGGTATTTACGTTAGCGCATATGTTTTCTTTATACCGTAGATACCGAGGGAGGTGACGGAGCCGCGAACTTCACCGAGCTAGGCTCCGACTACTCTGAACCAGGCAAGCATGTTTGAACTTTTGATATGATGAGTGTTTTGGCATGTTTGCATTAAGTAGTTTCATGGCATGTTTATGAACATACCGATAAATGTCATATTACATGCAACGTTGAGGCAAGTGAGTTTTGAAAATCAATAAGTGGATGGATGTGAGTTTCCATGGCCATTTGTTGGCATGAGAATGGGTAAGATGGCAGTGTTGTAGCATGCCAGTCTTATGCCAGACTGCTTGACTTCAGTGTCAACCCGTATCAATCCAGTTCCATCCATTTTTCTTCCCTGTACTACCACATGTTTTCCGCAAGGAATATGGCTTAGTAAGTTGCAAACCGCTTTCCTGGTACACACCAAAAGGAGAGGCCGTGATGATGGTTCCATGGCCCTGGATTAAAGCCAGTCATCCGGTTAGGGGGCATGGGTGTTTCCGGTTGGGACCGAGAGGGGGGCACCCCTTAGAGCGCGTGTATATAAATTTGATCCCATGCTAATCGAGATTGTGATCTCCCCGCCTCAAAAGTTTTTCTTGGACGATGTCTAGGGTGATTCCTGGCATCGAGAGGTTGGATGGGTGTGTACTGGTTAGCTGTGTTTCTTCCGAAATACCGTAAACGAAACTAGTCCCTCGTGACTACGGAAATCCGTTCGCTGTGGGAAGTTTTTGTACAAACTCTGCAGAGTCATATATTCCTTGAATCATCAATTCCATGTCCAAGTTCGGTACTATCTTATCCTGACAAGTGTTAGTTTTGATGACAGAGACTCCGGTGAATCACATGAGTGCTAAGTCCGGTTAAATGTTTATTCCTGTGGATGGACTAACCCCTTTATTATCATGAGTTGATTATTTATTATGAGTATTATTTTCCTTGTGAAGAAAGCCCTTTCAGTGATGTCGCTCTGACGTCCGACTGTGGCATTGTTATTTACTTTCGATAAAAGCCCTTTCTGTGATGTCGCTCCGACGTACGACTGTGGCATTGTTATTTACTTTCGATAAAAGCCCTTTCTGTGATGTCACTCCGATGTCCGACTGTGGCATTGTTATTTACTTTCAATATAAGCCCTTTCTGTGATGTCGCTTCGACGTCCGACTGTGGCATTGTTATTTACTTTCAATATAAGCCCTTTCTGTGATGTCGCTCAGATGTCCGACTGCGGCAGTGTTGATATTTACTTTCAGTATAAGCCCTTTCTGTGATGTCGCCCCGACGTCCGACTGTGGCACGCATACCTTTTATTTTCAGTTTAAGCCCTTTACGTGGTGTCGCTTAGACGCCCGACTGTGGCATGATCTTTATTTATTTGTTCACCTTTCGAGGCGTCGCTTCAGACACCCGATCGGTTTCCTATTTTTTTTTGGGTTTTCAGGCGGACTACCGCCGATTCCCTTTTTATTTACCTTGTTTACTAAAATAAATGTGCATTGGTAAATTTAATCATGACGCATTCACGCATCCATTTGTTATATCTTACGTCCGAACTGTCTTGCGAGTACTTTCCAAGTACTCACCTGGCTTCTTGATTTGGCCAGATGCTGACGAAGGCGATCTCATGGATGAAGAGTTCGATAGCGAGTCCAACGCCTAGAGGAGTCCCAGTCAGTCTCGTGCGACCCTGGATTTGGTCACTGTATTATATCCGCTTCCGCTACCCGAATAAATTCATCAAGCCTCACCTCGATGCTCGATGAGATGCTAGTTTAAGAGTCATGTTATCCACTCCCCACAGTGTTATTCCACCATTGCTTTATTCTCGAGTCAGTAGTATACTACCACCCCACTGTGTCATATCCGCCTTTATGTATAATTATTGGCGCGCTTGTAATAATTGGTTGAGCAACCTCAGCTCGACCCTGTAATATATTTTATGCTACTGGCTTATTGTATCAAGAGATTTGTCTAACAGTAAGGAGGAGTTTTCCTCATACTGGACTCAATAGATCAGTTTCTCAATAAACTTTTTTATTGGAAAACTGGTCGTGACAAGCTTGGTACCAGAGCCAGGCTGACTGTAGGAAGCCACTAGGTGCGATCGCTAATCGGTTATTAGCATGATAGAGCTAATTCATATTTTTACAAATTGTAGTCATTTTTCTGACAGTCAACATATATTTATGATCTGACCATTCATAATTTTTGCCTACTTTTATAGATGGCCGACAACAGCTGCGAGTCTCAGACCTTCGCCAACGTGCCCGATGGGTTCGTCAAGCTTCTCTCCTTCATCGTTCAGGTCGCGATGGGGCCATCTGTGCGCCCAGTCTTCTCACTCTGCCAGCATAGAGTCAACGACAGTCTGACCATGCACCAGGCCGCGGTGCAGTTCAAGGAAGGTTTCCGTGGTGCACACATTCCTAAGAGTATTATGAAAATCAAGAAGAGAGAGTTCGATGACCTCAAACAAAGGAACATGACCGTGTGAGATTATAACGGTCAATTTACTCTATTGTCTCGCTACGCCAATGAAGAGCGTATGACTGAAAGCAAGAGGATGGAGAAATTCCTTGACGGTCTGGCGCCCACGCTTAAATGCCAACTGGTCGTGCACACTTTTCCAGATTTTAAAACACTAGTGGACAAAGCCATTACTCTGGAAAATGAGAGACGCAGCTTGGAGGATTTCCGCAAGAGAAAAAGGGACCAGACTAACCATGCTTGCAATCACCGAAGCAAGACAGATTTTCAAAAGGGTGGGAATCACAAATCCTCGTCCAACGTCTCACGCCCAATCAAGATTTTTCATGCAAGGGACAAGGAGTTCACATATCGCCCCGGCGTCACTTGTTACGCCTGTGAAGAAGAAGGGCACTATGCCAAGCAGTGTCCCAAGCCTAGAAACTCAGCCCCAAAGCCGAACAACGGAGGCAATAATTCAGCGCCCAAGCGAAACAATTTCAATCCCAACAACAACCACAGGAAGGGTCATCTGAACCACGTAACCAAAGAGGAGGCACAAAATGCTCCGGATATCGTACTCGGTACGTTTCCTGTCAACACAATACCTGCAATGGTTTTGTTTGATTCTGGAGCTTCTCACTCTTTCATTTCGAAAAGTTCTGCTTTGCAAAATAATTTTTCGATGCTTCCTTTGGAAAAATCCATGATCATCAAGTCCCCTGGGATTCAGCAATTCACTCAAAGTTACTGTCAGGATGTGGTCATTGAGTTCGAAGGATTGGAGTTTCACGCCAATCTTATTGTGTTGGAACATAAAGGACTGGATGTCATCCTAGGGATGGACTGGGTAACCACCAACAAGGGTTTTATTTACTGCTTCAACCAGACCGTAATTCTCACACACCACCACGGGAAGACAATAAGAGTGTCAGCCAAGGAAAGAAAAATACCCCGGAAACCGAGATTGAATAAGGAGGACGTTTCTGAGCTAAACAAAGTTCCAGTAGTGTGTGAATTTCTAGATGTATTCCCCGAAGAGCTACCAGGCATGCCACCAGACCGAGAGATAGAGTTTAGCATTGAGCTAGCACCAGGAACCACCCCCATATACAAGAAACCATACCGAATGGCACCATCCGAGTTGGTTGAGTTGAAGAAACAAATAAAGGAATTGCTGGATAAAGGATACATTCGAGCCAGCTCCTCACCTTGGGGATCACCAATTTTATTTGACAAAAAGAAGGATGGAACACTGAGATTGTGCATAGACTACCGAGCACTTAACTTGGTCACAGTCAAGAACAAATACCCAATGCCACGGATAAACGATTTGTTTGATCAGCTCGCCCAGGCGAAGGTATTCTCAAAAATTGACTTAAGGTTAGGATACCATCAATTAAAAGTGCGGACAGAAGATATCCCCAAAACAGCCTTCACCTCCAGATATGGACTATATGAGTTCACAGTAATGCCATTTGGATTAACAAATGCCCCCGCATATTTTGTTCACCTCATGAACAAAGTATTTATGAAGTTTATGGACAAGTTCGTTGTGGTATTTATCGACGATATTCTGGTATACTCCAAGACACTAGAAGAGCATGCAGAACATCTCAGGATTGTGCTAGGAGAACTCAGGAAACACCAATTGTATGCCAAGTTCAGCAAGTGCAAATTTTGGCTCAGACAAGTAGGTTTTCTAGGCCACGTGCTGAGCCAAGACGGTATCGCAGTGGACCCAGAGAAGGTCAGGGCCGTACTTGGCTGGAAGTCACCAGCCAGTGTAACAGACATACGAAGTTTCTTGGGAATGGCAGGATATTACCGCAGATTTATTGAAGGATTCTCCACCATAGCCAAGCCTATGACGCAGTTACTCAAGAAAGACAAGAAGTTTGAATGGACAGAAGCCTGCGAGAAAAGTTTCCAAGAGCTAAAACGGAAATTAACAACATCATCGGTATTAATTGTGCCAGACATACACAAGAATTTTGAAGTGTATTGTGACACGTCCAGAAAGGGTCTCGGATGTGTGTTGATGCAACAAGGCAAGGTTGTCGCATACGCTTCAAGGCAACTTCGCAAGCATGAAGAAAATTATCCCACTCATGACTTAGAAATGGCAGCTGTCATTCATGCACTCAAGGAATGGAGGCATTTCTTACTTGGAAATCGATGTGAAATATATACGGACCATAAGAGTCTCAAATATATTTTCACGCAGCCAGAACTAAACTTACGGCAACGACGCTGGTTGGAATTGGTAAAGGATTATGATGTTGGTATCCACTACCATGCAGGAAAAGCAAATGTAGTGGCCGATGCTCTTAGTTGGAACCCCAGCTCCGACGAAAACAGTCTGCAAAGCTTGAGACCCGAATTCCAACAAGAATTTTCCAAATTCAACTTGTTAATGGTCGTAGAAGGCACCATAACAAACTTGGAAATACAACCCGACCTTGTGGAGAGAATTAAAGAAGCTCAGCCTGGTCAACCCAGCATCGAAGGCATCAAAAGAAAGGTGAGTATGGGCAAGGCCTCGGAGTTCGTCATAGACAATGAAGGAATATTATGGTATGGAGACAGACTCTGCGTGCCAAATATAAAGGACCTCAAACAGCAAATTCTAGCTGAAGCCCACACCGCCCCCTATTCGATCCACCCTGGAGGAACCAAAATGTATAAGGATATTCAGGAAAGATTTTGGTGGCACGGTATGAAGAGGGATGTAGCCACATTCATTGCATGTTGCGACTCTTGTCAACGCATAAAAGCTGAGCATCAGAGACCAGCCGGACTACTGCAACCAAACAAAATACCTGAGTGGAAATGGGATGAAATAGGGATGGATTTCATTGTCGGACTACCTCGGTCACGACACGGGAATGATGCCATATGGGTCATCACCGATAGGTTAACCAAGGTGGCACACTTTATTCCGGTAAAGACGACCCACACCACTCAGAGGCTTGCCAGGATTTATCTCTCCCGCATAGTTTGTCTACACGGAGTCCCGAAGACTAATATCCGACAGAGGAACCCAGTTCGTCTCGAGGTTCTGGGATCATCTACAACAGGCCCTGGGAACTCAGCTAGCCTTTAGTACAGCATACCACCCCCAGACTGATGGACAAATAGAATGCGTAAACCAAGTTCTAGAAGACATGCTGAGAGCATGTGTCCTCACCTATGGAACCAGTTGGGAAGAAAGCTTGCCATATGCCGAGTTCGCATATAACAACAGTTACCATGCCAGCCTGCAAATGGCACCATTTGAAGCTTTATACGGGCGGAGATGTTGTACCCCGCTAAATTGGTCAGAGACCGGAGACAGCCGCATTTTCGGCCCAGACATGCTCAAAGAAGCCGAGGAAAAGGTCAAGCTAATCAAAGACCGACTCAAGACCGCTCAAAGTCGACAGAAGAGTTATTACGATCAGAAACATCGTGGGGTCAGTTTCGAACCTGGTGAGTTCGTGTACCTACGAGTATCCCCTATGAGGGGATTGCAACGGTTCAAGATTAAAGGAAAGCTAGCACCAAGATTCATCGGACCATTCTGTATAGTGGCACGAAGAGGCACTATAGCCTACCAGCTAGACTTACCCGAGGAATTATCCAATGTCCACGACGTATTCCACGTCTCGCAATTAAGAAAGTGCGTAAGCAACCCAGAGAAACAAGTACCCCATGAGGACATAGACGTACAGCCATACCTCACCTATCGGGAACATCCAGTAAAAATATTAGAGGAGTCTGAAAGGAGGACCCGACAGAAAACCATCAAGTTTTTCAAAGTTCAGTGGAGCAACCACACCGAAAGTGAAGCAACTTGGGAAAAAGAGGATTTTCTTCGAGCAGAGCATCCACACTTATTTAAGGATCAGCTGAAATCTCTGGGACGAGCTTTTTCCTAAGGGGGTAGGTGTTGTGACACTCCAAAAATTTTCTTGTGGTTTTCAGCAAAACTTTGTTGATTTTGAAAAGAGGCCATTTAAATTTTTTCCCAAAAAACCTCTCTCTCAGAAACTTTCACCCTTTGGCAAGGATTTTATTTTCAACTCTAGTGTTTGAATTATGAAAACTTTTTCTTATGATTCTTTCCCTCTCAAATGAATTTTTGATTTTTATTATTTTCATTTAAAAAGAAAACCCTAGAAGTTTTTGGGACTTCTTTCAAAAAAAAAACACCCATGTTTCATATCTTGCCTCATGTGATAAAACCACTCAAGAACCCTTCCTCCTTCTTGGAACAACCTAAATTCTCTGTCCCATCAAGTCCTAACCATTTTGGGATTTTATTTCAATTATTTTTATCTCACAAATCTTTTCTGTCACTTATTTTGAGCCTAAGTAATTTTCAAAGCAAGTACCTCATTGCCTTTGAGTTTTAATCTCAAACCAACTCCCCTGGATAGTCCTTGGTACCCACAACCCAGAACCATCTTGATCCACCCCTCATCTTTTCAAATTTTTCAAAATTCAGCCTCTGCAAATTTCGACCAGATTTATCAAATTTGGTGAAATTCATATCTCTTCTTCTCCAAAAATTCTACCAAAATTCAGGCAGCCTCCTGGTGCAATGAGAGGCCATCCCACCAAGTTTCAGCTCAAGGAGAACCTCCTACAAGCCAGAAACATTCTATCGAACACCTGGCCAGCACTATTACTTTGCATTTTCAGTAAAATTCAGAAAGTTCAGAGATGCAGTGTCGTTTCTCCATCAGTGATCGGTCACCTGTCCACAGTGCGCCCTGGCGCTTTGCGCACGGCTCCTCCTCCATGTCCAGAGCGCCGCACGCGCACTTGGCTGGTTCCTGGCGTCGGTGGCGGCGAGCATCACCGGAGCTGGCAGCTTCTGCGGTGGCCACGCCACCCGTGGCGGCCAACAGTAGGCAGCGCCAGCTTGCAACGCCGTTCAGCGCCGCCCTTTGCTCCCTAGCTCTACGCGTGGCTCATGCATGCCAGCGCAGCCCCGCTGCACCGTCGCCGTGGCCCGGCAAGCACTGGGCGCGCTCTCTGCCGCCGACGGGCCCGCGCCGCCCCGTTCTGACAAAACCTACCCTAAGGTCCTAATCCAAGCCCGTTTAGCGTCTGAATGGAGCCAGTGGACCTCCACGTTGATGGCCAACCTCCTAAAACCCCCGACCAAGCACTGCACCGCCGTAATCCATCGCCGGAGAACTCCGTTCACGGCCACCGCCTCGGATCGCCTATAAAAGGGGACCCCGAGCTCACCCTCGAGCACGCACCACCACTGCACCTCACCAACACCCCGCCAGGCCACTAGGAGGACCTCGAGGAGGTCTCCTCCCCCAACTCCGGCCGCCTCGTTCCGCCTCGGCCTCCACCTCGATTCACTCCGGTGAGGCCGTCCCTGGCGCCCAAATCCCGTCAGCTACCCCCTCTAGCTACCAGAGGTCTAAACCCCTCCTCAATTTGCCCTCCGTAGCACTCTCCGACGAGGCCCGCGACCACCCGAACCGCCGTCCGCCGGAGCAGGAGCCGCCGTCGACGTGGTGCTCGACGGCGACCACCACCACCGCCAACCGACGCGGAATGGCGCCCTGAACACGGAGGTAACTTCCGATCTTTCTACCTCGCCGTGGATCGCCGCCGGTGACCACCGCGGCTCTCGGGCACCGTCAAGCCCTGCCGCCTCTTTTGAAATTTCAAACCTGACGGGCGGGACCCGCCTGTCAGCCTCTCTGTCCTTTCTAAACAAACCGTTTTCTGAAAACGTCTTCTTCCAAATTGCGTTTTCCCTTTGGGCCGACGTATTCCCTATCGAAGCGTTTTCTGTTTTTATGAGTTAGCCCCTGAGAACTTTCTGTTTCATTACACAAAGGTCCCTGGAAAAAACACTAATAACTTTTAAACAGAAGATTATTTTAGATTGATTCTTTTTCTGTCCTCTTTGAAATTTTGTCTAGTTTTTTATCAGATTTATTTGAAAAATATTTGGAGTAATTTTTGTGCACCTCACGGTATTTACATTAGCGCGTATGTTTTCTTTATACCGTAGATACCGAGGGAGGTGACGGAGCCGCGAACTTCACCGAGCTAGGCTCCGACTACTCTGAACCAGGCAAGCATGTTTGAACTTTTGATATGATGAGTGTTTTGGCTTGTTTGCATTAAGTAGTTTCATGGCATGTTTATGAACATACCGATAAATGTCATATTACATGCAACATTGAGGCAAGTGAGTTTCGAAAATCCATAAGTGGATGGATGTGAGTTTGCATGGCCATGTGTTGGCATGAGAATGGGTAAGATGGCAGTGTTGTAGCATGCCAGTCTTATGCCAGACTGCTTGATTTCAGTGTCAACCCGTATCGATCCAGTTCCATCCATTTTTCTTCCCTGTACTACCACATGTTTTCCGCAAGGAATATGGCTTAGTAAGTTGCAAACCGCTTTCCTGGTACATACCAAAAGGAGAGGCCGTGATGATGGTTCCATGGCCCTGGATTAAAGCCAGTCATCCGGTCAGGGGGCTTGGGTGTTTCCGGTTGGGACCGAGAGGGGGGCACCCCTTAGAGCGCGCGTATATAAATTTGATCCCATGCTAATCGAGATTGTGATCTCCCCGTCTCAAAAGTTTTTCTTGGACGATGTCTAGGGTGATTCCTGGCATCGAGAGGTTGGATGGGTGTGTACTGGTTAGCTGTGTTTCTTTCGAAATACCGTAAACGGAACTAGTCCCTCGTGACTACGGAAATCCGTTGGCTGTGGGAAATTTTTCGTACAAACTCTGCAGAGTCATATATTCCTTGAATCATCAATTCCATGTCCAAGTTCGGTACTATCTTATCCTGACAAGTGTTAGTTTTGATGACAGAGACTCCGGTGAATCACATGAGTGCTAAGTCCGGTTAAATGTTTATTTCTGTGGATGGACTAACCCCTTTATTATCACGAGTTGATTATTTATTATGAGTATTATTTTCCTTGTGAAGAAAGCCCTTTCAGTGATGTCGCTCCGACGTCCGACTGTGGCATTGTTATTTACTTTCGATAAAAGCCCTTTCTGTGATGTCGCTCCGACGTCTGACTGTGGCATTGTTATGTACTTTCGATAAAAGCCCTTTCTGTGATGTCGCTCCGATGTCCGACTGTGGCATTGTTATTTACTTTCAATATAAGCCCTTTCTGTGATGTCGCTCCGACGTCCGACTATGGCATTGTTATTTGCTTTCAATATAAGCCCTTTCTGTGATGTCGCTCAGACGTCCGACTGCGGCAGTGTTGTTATTTACTTTCAGTATAAGCCCTTTCTGTGATATCGCCCCGACGTCCGACTGTGGCATGCATACCTTTTATTTTCAGTTTAAGCCCTTTACGTGGTGTCGCTTAGACGCCCGACTGTGGCATGATCTTTATTTATTTGTTCACCTTTCGAGGCGTCGCTTTAGACACCTGATCGGTTTCCTATTATTTTGTTGGGTTTTCAGGCGGACTACCGCCGATTCCCTTTTTATTTACCTTGTTTACTAAATTAAATGTGCATTGGTGAATTTAATCATGACGCATTCATGCATGCATTTGTTATATCTTACGTCCGAGCTGTCTTGCGAGAACTTTCCAAGTACTCACCTGGCTTGTTGATTTGGCCAGATGCTGACGAAGGCGATCTCATGGATGAAGAGTTCGATAGCGAGTCCGACGCCTAGAGGAGTCCCAGTCAGTCTCGTGCGATCCTGGATTTGGTCACTATATTATATCCGCTTCTGCTGCCCGAATAAATTCATCAAGCCTCACCTCGACGCTCGATGAGATGCTAGTTTCAGAGTCATGTTATCCACTTCCCACAGTGTTATTCCACCATCGCTTTATTCTCGAGTCAGTAGTATACTACCACCCCACTGTGTGATATCCGCCTTTATGTATAATTATTGGCGCGCTTGTAATAATTGGTTGAGCAACCTCAGCTCAACCCTGTAATATATTTTATGCTACTGGCTTATTGTATCAAGAGATTTGTCTACCAGTAAGTAGGATTTTTCCTCATACTGGACTCAATAGATCAGTTTCTCAATAAACATTTTTATTGGAAAACCGGTCGTGACATGAATAAACAAAACAGATGGCATTTGCACAAAGGATGTCTAAACTAAGCAGATGACATATTTGATGTATAAATTAAGCAATGCAAGACATATGCATGATATAACCAACATCAGCATGCCAAGTTAGAGTGAAGACCTCAGGGGGTAAATAGGAGTTGTCTTCTCCTTCTGAATCCCCCTCAGAACAGATATCTTCCTCTCGATTACAATCCAAAATGCGTGGAGGGGTGGTTGCCTTTGCGCCTACCATGGAGCGACGTCTGCATGAAATTTTATTGCCACACAAGGCTCGTCTCTTTTGCTCTACATGTTCAGTTCCATTGTTTACAATAACTGTCATGCATAGGAATAAAACATAGTGAGATTATGTAAGGAGTGCATGCAGAAATCCAGAGTTAAGGTAGCAACCTGTGGATAGACCCAAAACCAATAATAGCAGGCAGATAATGCTTTTAGTTAAAAAATACAGATAATGGCTTCTTTATTGTTTGTTTCCCACCCAACATGAAACTCATAGTAGACACCGGAGATTAACCAGATAGTAGATAGATACTATTGATAGCAGCCCCGATATGTACCCCACAACCATTTAAAAACTCAAGTTTGACCATTAGTTTGGAGCTGACTCAGAGTTTAATTGGTGAACAGGACGATACAGTAGCATGTAATATTAAGCGGTGCATAACGTAAGCAGACACGAAAGAGTGCGACCTCTCTTCCGGACCCATGTAGTCCTCAAGGTCATCTGCTCGGTTGATGATGGTAATGCAGTTTTCATGGCTGCTAGCGGCGGGGAAGAAGATCTGAGGCGGCGAAAGACAGTCTGGAGGCCGGATCCATGTTGTGCTGGACCCTTCTGTCGTTGGAGCAGCTGAGCTGGGGTGGACGACGGCGCAGCAGGAGCGGGACAAACCACGCAAGGTTTTTTTGACAACTATGTGTAAGAGGAGTAATTCTGTAAGGGCTCGTTTGAATTGGAGGATTCCAACAATGCAGGGATAGGAAATAGACATGAATAGGATAGGAATGCATGTGCAAAACTGAGAATTTAAAAACACATGATTTCTGCCAATCTGGGTGTTTGATTCACAACAATTGGAAGATCACAGGATGAAAAGAAGCATGGTGAGATTAAGTCAAACCACAAGAAAATGTACGATTATAATGCTGTTATGCTACTATCTCTTAGTCTTGTGCTTGATGAATAGGAATTTGAAAAGCAGGACAAGTGAAAATTAAAATTCCTACGTTTTCTCTTTCAAGGAGACACTAAAGGAACAAATCCGTGTGCTCAGTGGACAATATATATAACATGTAGAGTAAAAAAGAGATCCAACAAGTGTACAACCTCTTTGGCGAAGCCATGTCGATCTCAGCTTGATTGGGTTGGCCGGTGAGGATGCTCCGGCTGACTTTGCTGTCGGAGGAGGGGAAGAAGATCTTAGGCGTCTGGAGATGGAGCCCGAGGTACTGCTCCATTGTGATGGAGGGTTTCCTCGTAGGAGCAGCTCTGGTGAGTTGTACGACGCCGAGGCTGAAGCAGGACAAGAGAGACAACGAACAACGTTAACATGAGTGGAATTCTAATAGCATATCCAATATATGATGTAAAATAGATGACCACAAAGTGCTACATGAAAAATACATCAGCCGCTGATCTCTGAACTTAACTGTCGAAACTGAACTTAACTATCGAAACTGAACTTAAATGTCGAAACTGAACTTAACTGTCGAAACTGAATTTTGCTGTCGAAACTGAATTTTGCTGTCGAAACTGAACGCACTAGCAAGGTGAGGCTACAAGTCGGTCGACTGACTTTTTCATCTCTGGTTAGTCGATTTTGCAGCCGTTGGATACGAAATCAAGGGCCTGCGGTTCATCTTCAACCTCCACCCCCCTGAGCCGCCAGCCAGCACCGGCCAAACAGCAGCCCCCCGCCGCCCGTGGCCGGCAGTGCGCCGCCTCGCCCGCCATGAAAACACTCCCCACCGCCGGTCCGCCGCCTCCCCGGCCATCCCTCTAGCCCCCCCCCCCCCCCGTGCCGAGCTTTTTCTCCAGCGATCCCCATGCCACCGCTCCGCCAACGCCCCGCCACCGCCGGCAACCACCGCCCCCATCCTGAACCCTAAGATAGATAGTGGGGTACCTCTCCGGCGATCCCCCCTCCCCGCTGCGGCTGGTTCTTCCTTCACCCCGGCAAGCCCCCCACCCCCTGAAAATCGACTGACCCAAAAGTCGATTCAGTTGACTGAAGTGTAGCTAAATTGGAGCAGCATCGCAAGGAAGAGCAAGAGCGAGAGCAGCAGCGCGAGGAAGAGCAATAGCAAGAGCAGACCAGGCAGGTGAACGAGAGCAAGAGCAGAGCAGCACCGCGAGCGAGAGCTAAAGCAGCAGCAGGTCCTACTGATGTGGATGTCGCCGCCGAGGGAGCGACACCGTGGAGGAAGTGGCCGCCGATGCCGCCGTGGATGGAGCCGCGCCGTGTCGGCTCGGGACTGAGCGCCGGCAGCACCATGAGATCTAATCAAGAAGAAAATGCGGCGATTAGTGTACAACCTCTTTGGTGGCGCCGATTAGGCTGCAGCTTCATCCGAGGAAACGGTGATGATCATGCTCTTCCAGTGGTGCAGGTGAAGACGACAGTGTGGTAATGGAGGTGGCGCGAAAGACGAGCGGAACATCGGGGCAACTCCTTGGAGGTGGACGACGGGGTGGCTGAACCGGCGGGACGATGAGATCGACGATGGATCCTCATCCGGTACGATGGATGAGGGACGTCGAGGTGTTGCTGTGGACGACGTTGTCGGGGAAGAGGCTCCGGCTGGGTGGCGGACGGAGCAGGGTGTGGGGTTTCATCGCGGGTTTTCGCGGCCTCGGTGTACGAATGGGTGGGCGGATGGGATGGCAGTGGGGAACCATGGCTTAGAGACGCGCTTGTCCGAAATGTGGGGTAAGTTACAAAAGTACCCCCACCGATTTGAGGCAGTTCTTTGGGTTCAGGGGTAGCACGGGCATTTCGCATGTCAGGATTTCACAGGAGGTGGGAGTTTTCGCGCGCGTTGTAATTTTGGAATAGCAAGGTGCGGGTGGAGATGGAGGGAGTTGTTGGAGCAAAACAAGACAAAGATATATCTTAAATATTTCGGGCTAACAAGGCACGGGTTGAAATTTCCGGACAAGCCTAACGTGTACTGTACCAAATCAATGCGCACTACAAATGTCATTCAAAACTTTGAATTCATGTTATGATCAATTAAAAAATTTCGCGATGTGTATAATGCATGCAACCTACTACTCAAATGAACGTTTTAGTGCATTCCAAACGTATATACTACCGCTTCAATATGAACTAAATTTGAATTTGTTTCTCTATTTGAATAAGATCTACAGTAATGATTGTTGTGAAGTCAAAGCATTTGAATTCGTTTCTATGTTTTAATAAGATCTACAATCATCATTATTGTTAAGTTAAACCATCGTTTGTGTATTATCTTCATAGCACACCACATGATTAGTCTCGAGTTACATATGAACTATGGGTACTATATGAACTCGAACTAGATTTTTTGAATCCACTTTATTTTGATTTCAAATCACATTACATTTCTAGCTCTAGCTAGATCTTCATAATCTAAACCATGTCTCATATGTATAATGTGTTTATCACATTATGTATGGTGCCCCGCCCCCTATGCCTACAAGTATTTAGATGTGAGTTGCAAACACCACACATTACCACAAATTCAAATAAAATGTGAGAATGTTCGATATATAGTATTGTTTAGATTGTTCGATATTTAGTTGTAAGGTGCAAACGCCACACATTATCACAAATTCAAACAAAATGTGAGATTGTTTGATGTATAGTATGGTTTAGATTGTTCGGCATTTAGCTGTGAGTTGCAAACGCCATGCATTATCACATTATGGTATAACATGTGCACATCACATGTATCACCGCTATATTCATGCATGCAATGTTTAAAACACTATGATCTCCTATTCAAATATATGAATCCGCTTTCATATCAAATTATGATCTTTGTTAGTCTCTTACACCCACACAATCCTCTAACCTTTGTAGCTACCACTAACTTTCTCTCGTGCATGCACACGCCCTCCTCGCCCTCCCCCTCCCACGGCATTCTATCCACCGGGAACATTCATTTTTTTCTTTAGGTCGTTCTCCCAGAGTCTCCACAACTCCTTTCCGACACACACCGATCGATAAACCTCTCCAGCGATGCCTGCCTACAACATACACACACACCTTCAATCTCCTCCTTTATGTGTCCTTGCCTCGTGTCTCTCATACGGTCAGACACACGTGTAAACTCTCGCCCCTCTTTTCATCGATCTCACAACCGCACACTTCTCCCCCTATCTAGCTAGTAGTTGGGCCTCTCGCACCACCTCCTAGCCCCTTCTCTCTGTCTATCCATCTCGCTGGGCCTTATTTGCCTCTAACAAATGGACGTACACCGACTGATCTCTCGCTATACATATAGCTAGCTTGGTCCTTATAACTCAGTTTTACCCACAGGTCAATCGATCTACCTCATTAGTTGTGTCTCTCCCTTCCTTCGACAAACAACAGTTGACCTGTCGATCTAGTTAGGTTTGCTTACCAAACACATGGGTCCCCTTCATCATCCATGGATGCGTCCCGAAAGATCTATCACGCAGAGGCACACACAGAAACACATCCCCACTCTTATTGATAACATTGCAGTTCCACCCTCAGTTTGTCTAGTAGACCTTTCCCACCATCTTCGAGAAGCAACTCCATCACCCATCCAGCACTCTACCCCTCTCCCTCCCTCTCCCTCCCTCTCTCTCTCCTCTCTCTCTTTGTCCAATCATATTTCTCGTCCTTCAGTTATGTATGGATGTCGACCGATCTCCCTCAAGACATAGCTGGGTCTCTCCTTCTCAACACATATACGAGTCATTCTACCTCTATAGTTAGGCCTCCGCCTACCCCTCCCCTACCCCCTCCCCCCCACACACACCGATACATCGAGCACTCTAGTCATGTCTCCCTGCCACACACAAACTTGACATGTGCCCTCTAATGTTCCGGTAGGCCAGTCGCCCTATATCTTTGACTTGCACACAGACACAATTTTGATGGCACTCTTCATCAATCTCGCACCCACCCACTTGATCCTCTCTTCGACTCTATCGATAGCTATGAACCCTCCCTCTCTTCTCGTGGATTGCCCGACCCTCTATGTATGATATGGATAGGCCTCCATTTCACACACATTGCACGCATTTTTTTGAGATGTCATCGACACATATTCCCACAAATAATTCACGAAATCAACCCCCACCCCACCCCCACCCCAAAACAAAAAACACTCACGAACGCGGTTTGTATCTCTCACACACACCCACGTAGGTGGGGGACGTGCACGAAGAGAAGAGGTGCATGCACGGGGCACGTACTCCCGTCTCTTTCCCAACCACACCCGCGCGGGTACACGGTGGAGCTCATTTCTGTACGAAAAAGGCAGCCCACGTGGTAATTTGGCACGTTTACTGGTTGTCCACTTGGTGGAGGGAGGATCGTCTACCACGGGTGAAGAAACAAATTGCGACTTGACGTGTTATGTTAAGAAAGAGGCAAACCATGTGGGGCCTACCTTAGAGGCAAGGCTCTATACACTGGAGTACTTTTGATGTGTCCTGTCAACTCGCAGAATGAGGAGAAGCTTGCTTAGTACGCCGTCTCCCCCGCCCACGGGCGCGGTGGCTCGCAGCATGAGGTGAAGCTTGCTCCGCCTTACGCCCGCTCCCTCGCTGATGTATATAGACGTATTTTAGAGTGTAAATTCACTTATTTTACTCCGTATGTAGCACTCTCCTTCGCCCCTTGACCCTCGCCCACATGGTGGACGTGCAACAATTCATTCGGTCTCATATAGCCAAAACGATATATACTGCACTACCATTATTTCTCGACTTCCCAAAGAGGCGAAGACCCAATCGCAAGGTTAATAGTATTTTGGAGATGCCAAGCGCAATGTTATAGGAGAACGAGTAGTAGGTGCTGCGTCATTTATTAATACTGTTTTTTTTCTTCAGTGGCACGTATGCTATATGATAGGTTCATATGGAGAGAAAAGGAAACCGCCCACTATATACATAGTCAGGACGGGCCAGCCTACACGGTTGCTTGCTGGGGTTGCTCTCTTCACACTCTCTCGCACAAAACGACTGTGGATCTCGGCGGATCACGTCCGCTTGGGGAAGGTGTGGATGCTTAGTGTAGATGCGGTGGCCATCGCCGACGGCGAAAACCCACTGTCGGCATGTCCCGATCAGGGGTCCCCACCATTCTCTCTCACAAAGCCGGTGAGGTTGCCTTCGTCCCTTGCTCACTGCCGCGATGTGGGCAGTTGCCGCCTCACGCCACCCTCCTCAAGGTTGAGCTACGTCCCTCAGGTACAACTCCCTTTACAGCCGGCTTGCACCACTGCTCCAGCTGCCCACATCACTCCCTGTGGATATTTCTCTACTTCTTTGCCCCGCACATATCTCTACTGTCTTCTACGTACTGTATTTGTGATGAGTTTATGTCTCATCAACTAGTCCCACTAATCTTATTCTAATCACGCTTCTTCAATTTCTTTGCCACAGGGATGCTCATCTCTATTTTGGTGAAACTGCACAAAATGATCCGATGGTCAAAAGTTTGCAAACTTCTTTTCTTAGGAAGCGCCACATTGCCAGCAAAATAAAGCCTGGTTAGGGTTTACGGTTCAAGGGCTAGGGACTACATGGATCATTTTTTATTTAGCTGTCTCTGTTCCAAAATAAGTGTCAACTTTAGTAGTAGTACAACTTTGTACTAAAGTTTGCACAAAGTTGAGACACTTATTTTGAAACGGAGGGAGTAAATATTTGCTATGATCTGTCAACCATTGAAATGCAATAGCATGCATGTTAGTCTCCTTTGTAGTTGATGAAATGTTGCAACGGGCAACCTTCGACGCAAGATACATGTAACAGAAGCTGGAAGCTTCATAGCATTGTACAAATTTATCTCGCTGATAAATTACAGTACATACTATACTAGTACTTCCTTCGTTCCTAAATGTAAGTCTTTGTAGAGATTTCACCATGAACCACATGCGGATGTATATAGATGCATTTTAAGTGTAGATTCATTCATTTTGTTCCGTATGTAGTGGAATCTATACAAAGACTTATCTACTAGTAATAGCTAGCCCCCACTACTAGGAATTCTCTATCCTCTCACTGAGCCACATCATCAAAATTAATGTAGCCGTTAGATGAAGTAAATCAGTCCATAATATCCGTCTGATCTAGACGTTGAGAGGCTCCGCACTAAACCACATACAAGCATGCAGAAATACAGTGGCACATGCATGTGAGTGGGTTTTAAATCACATCAACATGTCTGCATGCAAGCATGCATTGGTAGCATGCATGTAAGTGAGCTTTTAAGTCCCATTAACATGTTAAAAAGAAAAATTTAATCCCATTATGCAGTAGGAGTTGGCTGATCTTTTTTCCTTACGTGGGATGATCTAAATGATGATGGGAGTTTATTTAGTTTGGCTACCACATTTGTCATGCGGTTATAGAGTTTTTTTAGTTCTATGAAATCAATAATTTTGCACAGAGAGATATATCGCTGTTCCGCCGCAACGCGCGGGGACTCATCTAGTAATATTTAGGAACGGAGGGAGTACTATGTAAAGAGTTAGGTGTCGCACGGTGATAGTGTGAGGTGGGCCATGTAATCACTGAGCCTGCGTGTTTTCATTGCTCTTGCACGCCTCCGCTGTAAGAATGGAGAAAATTGTAATCTAGTAGTAGTACCTCCTTTCGCCGAAAGCATGGGACATCCAGCAGTCCTACCACCTCAGTAATAAAAACCAATGTCAAATCACATAGACTCATCAGTAAGTTGGACGGACGAAGCAAACATCACTCTCGCGCCAGTGAGAGGTCGCGTCCGCTCTGCCCGGGCATGAATGCGGCACCGATTCTTTGGAGCGGCGCTGACCGTTTCGGATGGGGAATTGCACGCGGGCGATGGAGCCATGGAGGGGCTTTGGGTGGGCCAGGCTGGTCAGGAGCGGGCGTGGCAGCTGTCCGCATGTCCCTACCGGACACACCAGGAAACGAGAGGATACACCGACTCTCGCGGCTAAAATCGTACACTACACAACATCTCTCTGTAGGAGTAGGTCGATCTGTCGCTCTCTGTAACACACACATGCGTTTAAACACACACATACACACACACACACGCACCTTGGTCCCGTTGCACCTTCTAACGTGATTTATTACACCTAGACAGAGGGAGTAGTAAGTATACGAGATACGGTGGCACACCGACTTAAGTCGAATACAAGTGCCCAAAATTTGTGTGCATGTTATAATAAGGATTCACTTAAAAGAGTACGTGAGCGAACAGAGGGATCAATTGGACAGTGTTCCCGAGTAGTAGCGAGATGTGTGAGGTAAGATACACCGCTGGCGTTTTTAATTTTTCTTATTAATTTGTTTGTTTCACCCTCTGACTGGTGGGACCCAACGTACCACGTGGAGGGAGGTAAGGTGACTAAGGCTGCATTATTTCTGCACCACTGTGGATAGTCTTACCACCAAAGCCACATGACACGATTATGATTGAAATCCCAATGACTCCCACACACACAAAAAACACGGCATGCTTGTCACACGAATGCAGGAATGTATAAAAGTTTATTTTCCTCTCGTTGAACATAACAAGAGGGTTGCGTAGCTGGTTAGCCTGTTCGCTCATCAAACTTGAGGTCTCAGGTTCGATAACTACACTTGAGCATAATTTGTGCCAGGAGGATTCTTTGACTGGTCAAAATGTTTCCTAGTGTTTGCACGCTTCACACTCTCTCTCCAGTATATATATACACACTGGAGCCTCAGCACTTGTAGTTGCTATCTTCACAGTCTCTCGCCCTGTCCCGCTGGAGCCTCAGCGCTTGTAGTTGCTCTCTTCACACTCTCTCGGCCTCCCCAGATCTAAACAAGACTTCGTTGGCCTCTCTCTCCCCTCACTGCTGCTCAAAGAGCCGGAAGGATCGGTCCACCGGGAAGGGAAAGAGGCTTAACGTTGTCGCCGTCGGCGAGGGACTACCGGCGCAGCTGTTCACTTTCCACCCAGCGGCGGCACGGGAGGGCCTCCGACCCCTTCTTCTTCGCCGCCGTCCCGTCGCCCACCGAACCACGCCCCAAGAACCTTAAGGTATAATTTACTTACTCCACATGCATCGCTCTAGCTGCATGTATACCATGAATCTAGGACGTGGTTCAAAGAGGACAGGAGTGGGGGAAAGTAGTTGGAAAAGTTGTATATAGCATGAATCTAGGACGTGGTTCAAAGAAGAAATGAAGGGGGAAAGTTGTATAGCATGAATCTAGGACGTGGTTCCAAGAGGAAAGGAATGGGGGAAAGTAGTGGGGAAAGTTGTATCGCATAAATCTAGGACGTGGTTCAAAGAGGAAAGGAAGGGGCGAAAGTACTAGTTCAAAAAGGAAAGGAAGGAACAAGGCTATAGAGTTTGAGCAGGACTAAATTTGCTGCGCTCACATAGGGAAAGGTGTCTACAGATAACAAAACTGGGACCAACACAAATATGCTCCTTGGTTGTTTGTTCTTTGTTGCAACAGACTGTGCATGACCACAGTACATCGGTAGATGCACATGGTGCTGGTGCAGCCACTGTCCCGTGCAACTCATTAGCTGTTGTTAATCTAAGGCCCTGTTTGGTTAAAAACTCCCTAGTCCCTACCTTGTTGGTTCCAGGGACTAAACATGGACTAGAGGTTATTAAATGACATGCTAAAAGACCATGTTACCCCTAGTAATGAACTAATAGAGACAAGATGCGATGCGTGGCAGGGGCAACTGTTGGAAAAAGTCCCAAAAAGACTCCCTCGGGGTCTTCTTTCTTCAGTCCCAAATGCCCACTTTTAGTCCCTAAAAGTCCCTCCTGTTTGGTTTAGATGGGACTGACACGGAGTTTTTTTAGTCCCTACACCAAAATGTCGTTGTAAACAAACACCCTCTAATAATGCCGCTGGAAAATTGATGCAATGCCACAGTTAAAAGCAAACTACATGTTTAACGAATTTATTGTTAATATAATGTCTATGTTAATATTAATCAATGCCACCATTTGAGAAATGCTACTGTCTTGCTTTCTTTCCCATTTAGATAAGGTAGATTGTCGGGACCCCGATTCTAAGTCACACCGATCTAGCATGTAACACCTCATCTCACTTTGTGGCCTCACGCACGGTATTCCCACGGGTGTCGCCTTACCATGGCTTGGGACCGTTTGCGCCTTTTGGCTCACGTATATGATAGTATCGCTAGCATCCATATGACAGAGAACCTGGGCCGACATGACTAGTCGTGAACCCAAAGCGGCACTAACCCATGGGGACAGGCATACATGAATCAACTTCGAGCATGTCGGTCAGCAGCGTGTGAATCCGGGCTGTAGCACTCGGCTAACAGGACTTTGGGAAGCCGGGCTGTAGCAGGCTAGGAAGGACTCCGCATGTCACCGCGTGACATTTCCCCGAAGGGACAGACACAGGAATGAAGTGAAACACATGCCGACCAGTCAAGTGTCCTGAACAGTAGTGCTGGGCTAGAAGGACTCCGATGAACCGGGCTGTAGCGGACTACTATGGCTCAAGGAGGCACTAGACTACATTTCCCCATAAGAGAGGCTGACAAGGATAAACAACTAGATTGTCGGATCGCACACATAGCAATACATGTTACACGTACGCATAACATGCAAGTATGTGGTGTACAACATGGCATCACAACATAACGCAAACTCATATAGATAAAGGCCCAGAAGAGCCACATAGCATTAAATACAAACAGGGGTCACATGACCCATCATTCAGAGCATACAAGCAACAGAACAATTACATGTCTGAGTACAGACAACTACAAAAGGAAAAAGGGCGAGAAGCCTGACTATCTACAAGACCCTCCCAAGGGTACAAGATCGTAGCTGAGGTAACAAGCTACTCGTCGAAGTCCAAGCGAAACTACTAGCGAGACAGGTGTCTCATCTGCAAAACATAAATAAAGCAAACGTGAGTACAAAGGTACTCAACAAGACTTACATCAGATCCTATCATACATGCATTTGTATCAAGAAGGTAATGTGGGGTTTAGTTGAAGCAAGCCAGCTTTGACTCAATGGCTATCCTATTCTACGCCTACGAGAAACTTCTTTGAGGTGAGGCAGCGCACATGAGTCCACTAATCACCACATCAATACACTACTATGGATTCATCCCCGTCTCTTTACGAGAAGGCCATCCATAGCACTCGCACTTGTCTTGAGCATTTTAGAGTATCCACTTTAAGTTGTCTATGTACCACGTAAGCATCGAAGAAGTCCATAACCGAGGACACGACTATTCGAATAGATCATGATAACCCTGCAGGGTGTACTTCTTCACACACGCTCTCACCACTTATCACCATGTACACGTCATGTATCTCGGCAACCTTCAAGCGGAAGCCTGGCGAGGGTGTCGGCTACGACCTGACTAACCACACAAGACTCTAGTCCAGGTTTATCGCCTATTCGGGTTCCATTCGCAAGGAGATCCGGCCGGGGTTTCACTCAAGGCCCCAAACGATGTGTACAGGGTTCCCGAGCCCACCATCCGGGTGCCACTCGGTACACCGGGCCACGTGTGCCTAGTCTGTCCCAAGCCCACCTTGCCGGGTGCCACTCGGTAGAAAAATGGCACTACCTACAAACACCAGAAACTAGTTGCGACTCCTGGATAGAGATCAAGTTGGTTAATAAGTCCAGAGAGCTTGGAGTGCCCGGAGCCCAATGTGTGGTAGTAGCTAGTCATTGGACAACTTACTCAGAACTTAGTTCTTAAGGACGGTCCCAATGAGACAACCCACCATGTACTCCTACATGGCCTCTCACCGCTACCTTTACCAAATCGTGTTCACACGCTTAACTCTCAACATCAGAACATAGCATAACACTCCAATCCATTCCTAATGAATCAGACCTGACACAACTCTAAGCAATAGCAGGCATGGCATGGTATAAGCATAACATGGCTCAAACAACTCCTACACATGCTAGTGGGTTTCAACTATTTACTGTGGCAATGACAGGTCATGCAGAGGAATGGGTTCAACTACCGTAGCATAAAGTAGCAGTTGAATCTTTGTTGTCCTAATGCAATAAAAGAGAGCAGGAGCGAGAGAGTGGGATTGTATCGAAATGAACAAGGGGGGTTTGCTTGCCTGGTAGGTCAACAGGTGGGCACTGCTCCTCTGACAGGTACTCTGGATCGGTCTCCGGAGCAGGACCTATCGAGAAGGAACAATGTCGACAATCAATACACAAGCATATGCAACAATATGATGCATGAATATGGCATGAAGATGTGATGTAGTTTGAGCTAATGCAACTAGCGTTCATTTGGTTGAAGTCCATTTGAACCAAAGACTCAAATGTAACTCCAAATTAAGCCTCTTTAAAATCCATTAAAGTGTTTTCACATATACAGCTTGTATAAGTTGGTTCTTCATGCACGAAACTGGTGCAGATGGATAGATTGAATTTTTCTAATCATTTTTCATATATAAATTATTTCAATCTGAGTTACGGTTGAATTTCTAAGAATTTTTGAATTTATAGCATTTTCTGGAATTTCCTGTTTTAAAATAATTCCAGAAATCATTAATTGCGTCAGCTTGAGGTCAGCACTGCGCCAACAGTCAACCTTGGTCAAACCTGACGTGTGGGTCCCATGTGTCAGTGTCTGTGGCTAATCCTAAATTAAATTAAAACTAAACTAGTTTAGTTAATGGTCATACCCTGGTCAAACGGGGTCAAACCCGGTCAACCGGGGCTAACCCCACCGGCGACTCGACGCCGGCGAGGCCAGACGCGGCGGCGGCCTGTGGGATTGCGTCTCCGGCGACCAAATGGGCCGCGGAGACCATCTCCAAGGAGCTGGTGCTCGCGCGCATCCACTGGTGCCCTCCGTTTCACCGGAGACGGCCTATATCGACGATGACGACCTCTTGGGCGGCGGCCAGAGTTCGGCAGGGAGGGGAGAAGGGGCTACGGGGCACGGTGAGGCCACCCGAGAGGCTCTGCGGCACCCTCGTGGCACCATGAGAACGGTTGGGTCCTCGGGGCGAGCTGCGGTGGCTCTGGCCACGATGGTGACATGGTCGGCAGCGAGGTGCTCGCGGGTACATCGGCTAGCACGGCTACGACGCGAATTCAAGCGCGGGGGTGGAGGGGAAACAGAGGAGAGCTCACGAAGGTTCGGCGGGCGTGCTCAGCGGCTCGGGGGAGGCCCTGCAGGCGACGTGCGGCCGGTGGAGATCCCTGGCGGCCGGCGGTGAAGATGACGGCGATGGCGCCTCCTCGGGGCTTCCCGCGTCGCTTGGCTCGACAGAGAGGTAGCAGGCGACGGCGCGGAGCTTGGGCACGATGGAGGGGCGAGGGGACGGCGGGGAGCGCGGGGCAGCAAACGACAGCGACCGACGTGTTCGGTCCGAGGAAAGGGAGAGATCCAGGGGAGGGGGAGGAACGAGAGAGAGTGAGAGAGGTCTGGGGGGTTACGTGGTGTCGTCTAAGCGCGACGAGGAGGAGCCAGGCAGGCAGCTGCCAGCGTGGCACGTCGCGGCGCCGTGCTCGGCCTTGCCTCTGCCAGTAGGCAGAGGTTGAAGACTGTGATGCCCCTGGTGGGCTGGGCTCGTTAGTTGGGCTGCTAGGTAAGGTCAGGTAAGTTCTGCCTTTGTTTTATTTATTTACTGACATTTGTTCTGATTTAGTAAAATACTAAATCATTTTTTATTTTATTCTGACAATTATTGTAGGAACTAATTGGATTATTCCAAAGCCCCACAGTAAAAATCAGAATTATTGGAATATATTTGAATATATAACAAATATAAATCCAATGCAAATAATTATGCATTAATCCCAAATGCCCAAAATAAATACTTATGAGCTCCTGAAAATATTGGTTTGATTTTTATCTCTGTCCAATATTTTCAGAGAGCAACATGAACATTTTCTTGGACCTTTTTGGAGCAATTTTTATCTGGGTCATTTCCAAAAATGGTTCTGAGGGTTTCACAAATCCCCATTTCAAATTTAAATGAAATTTAAACATGATGCAAACATGACTAGCTAGCCTTGAGCATACCAGAACTAGGGATGTGACATAGATGCTTCTTTTCATTGGCTTCTGTGTCATCCACCGTTATTGACCACTAATTGTTTCCTTTGCACTTCTATGTAAACAGGGTTATCTACTTCACCTTGTTGCCATTGTGACCTTTTGTTGCGCTGCACAAAACACTTTTGTTTTATGAGTGTTTTGTGCAGTTCAACCAAAATGTCACACCGACAACGTTGATTGATTGCTTGATCTTAGTGGAACTGCACAAGAGGAGATCTTACTTCCTATCCGTTAAGGCGAATTTGGTTAAGATCTTCTTCTTGTAAGTTGTTTGAATTCCGCATCATGAGAGGCCAGTACTAGCCTTCTCTCACATGATTCTGCAGTGTGCTTTCATATGTTGTGCTACTTGTACGATAATGTTGTTTGATTTTAGTGAACTGCACAAATGGAGACAAGACTTCCAATCTGTATGTGCACCGTAATATCCCATTGAGGTAAGATAAAGATATTTCACAACTGCTGGCATGTATTTTGCCACTTTCATCAGAAAATTAAGTTTAGTACTATACTTGTGCTCCCTAATTGACATGCCAAGTCTTACATTGAAGGCGAAGCTTGTCTGTTATTGAACCAAGTGATGAAGGGGAAGAACAAGTGGAAGAAAAACAAAAATCAACTCCCAGTGCTGCAATGAAGCACTGGAACTGTGATGACACAAGTAATGATATAGTTTTGCATCTTAATTTATTGCTATGGCTGGAACGAGCAATTGTTTTGCCACTGATTTGATGCCCTCTTAATGTAATATGTAATTATCTCTACTTGTGCAAACAGGGATCTTCTTTAAAGATACCATATATTTTAGTGGAACTGCGCAAGAAGATGTTGGAAACATTAAACTAATCGAGGAGTATATTGTAAGCATGGCCACAACCGTAGATAGCAACAGATGGTTCCGAAGAAGTGCTTCATCTGTATGCTCTACACAATAAGCATCCTGACAAAGGTTGGTACTCGCCCACTGATTTCATCCATATGATTGAGCTTTGTCATCTGTATTGGTGTTGTGCTACTGCTTAGATACTGCCATGAAAAAGTGGTATTGTCCTTGAGAGGTGCTTCATCTGTGCTTTTTTAAATATTTCATTTCCTTTTTTTTCGAGCAAATAGGGATGCTAGCATTTAGTAGTCCTCTTGTCTTTGCACAACAAGATCATCTTCCTTTGAAGAAGAATATGGAGTACGTGAAGTGACTAGTTCCGATTATGCCAGGATGAAGACGCCATGTCTATCTTCTCATCAGAAGGAGCAGTTGAAGGATGGTTACATTACTCCCCACAAGACCAAACTAACTTCAGCTCAGAAGGAATGACAAATCTCCATTTTTTTTTGCTAAGATGCGCGAGTACAATGTTGTTCTAGGATTCTTTCTGGTGAGTTCCATTTTTCTAAAAGTGTGCTCTACATGGACCATGTATGTGCCTGTTGAAACTGTCAATTCATAGTACAGTTTGCTTTATACTAATCACTTTTTTGTATTTGTGCAAACAGGGGTGCTCAGCTACATTTTAATGGGAACTGCCCAAAATGTTCATGAATACATCGAATCATTCATTTCCACCACAAGAAAGGAGGTGCCGATAAGTTCAAGGCGTTGCAACATATAAGGGCGAAATCATACAAGCTACGCGCGAATTTGGTTGATTTTGGTGGAACTGCACAAAAAGAACAGCTCGTTTATTTAGCACGAGGTGCCATGTCAATGTTTGAACTGATGGCAAACCCTACCCATTCCACAATCGTAGGCATTTGATATTTTGGAATGGGACAACCTTGTCAAATTTTGCTCATTGATTTTAGCAAGACATGCGTTTGATATTTTCGAATGGGACGCCCTTTGCTGTCAGCAGCGTCGATCAATTTTTTATTTATTCTTTAGTTGTGAAGCAAATATAGCCTCTAACATGTGAGTCGCTGAGATGCATAATCATCGATTGTTTTTGAATGTTCTCTATGAATTGCCAGGCATGTGTGTTTGATTGCAATGTACAGAAACGCTAAAAAGCTGCTCAAACTCTTTGTACTCCTTCTATTCCTTTTTACTTCACACATTGTGAAAGTGCATACTTTTTTGTATAAGATTGGTCAAAGTAGAGATACTTTGACTGTAGACAAAACTTTTATGCAGACTAGAAAGGACCGGAGGGAGTACATGTGAAACTGATGCAAACGAGGTGATCACCCTCGCAATAATGCTAGTACGTATTGTTTTACATGTTCACCCAATGCTAGTGATACAGGAATTCGAACTAATCGAAATAAATTCATTCATACACGGTCGTATTTCATATAAACATGCCGGGTTTCGTTACATTTCATACATTCTTCAACTAAAAAGGGGTGCGCTGGAGGTATAATTAATTAACCGAAGCTACCCACCAGTGTCCCGCTGAGCTGAACAGAAGCTTCAGTGACTTAACTGCAGGTGCAGTTGCGTAACTGACATGTGGCCTATTGGGCCCACGTGTCAGTCAGCCAACTTCACCAGCAGTTAAGTAGAAGCAACGTTCTTCTGCAGCACAGCTCTCCGACTCCACATCGCCGCCAAGAAGCTAACCGGCCGTCAAAGGTCAACCCGCCTAGCTTGGCTTCAACCGAAGGGTAGCAGTGGTGGCCTTACTTCGACCCGAGCGGCGGCGACCTACCGTGTTCTACTCTTTCTTGTTTTCTGTGTGGCGCGGCCTCGTTGGCAGCGGGGCGGGGCCTCGGCGGAGCCGGCGATGTCCTCTGTCTTGTTGCCAGCGGGCGGCGCCTCAGCGGAGCGATGGAAATCCTCCCCCATGTTGCCGGCAAGGTGGGGCGTCGGCTGAGCCGGCTATGTCCTCTACCTCGTTGTTGGCGGGGCATGGCCTCGGCAGAGCCGGCGGTGTCCTCTGCCTCGTTGTTGGCGCCGCGGTGCCTCGGCGGAGCCGGCGGTGTCCTCTGCCTTGTTGTTGGCACCGCGGGACCTCGGCGAAGTAGGGCCTCGTCGACGCCAGCGGAGCGGGGACTCGTCGAAGCCGACATTGTCCTCTGCCTCGTCCTCGGTCTCGCCAAACAGCGCCTCGCCCGCTTCATCGCCCTCTTTGCTAGCCTCTTTGTAGGTGGCCGCAGCCTCCGCCACCCGCATGCGGTACCGCCAGCGCTCGAGGCGGCCCTTGCGGGCGGAGCGGTACGAGTCGAGCAACACCTCCTGCTCCGCCCGCTCCGCGACGATCTGTCCTCCGCATGCAGCTGCTCCTGGAGGAGATGGTGGTTGTAGGCGGCGTCGGCCTGCGCCTCCTGGAACTGCTCCTGACGCATCTGCCTCACACTGTCCATATATTGGGCACGGTCCTCACCGATGGTCATGGTGCAATGCACCAGTGAGGATGGCGCAGAGGAGGGGGTTGGCACCGGATCATCGACTACCATGTTCTCCATTGGGACGTCGTTGTCCTCCGGCTGCCTGCCGGCCAGCCGGTCGGCAGCAATGGCTGCCATCTCCTTGTGGTTCGTCGTCTGCCCGTCCCGAAGAGCGCTAGAGCGTGAGGAAGCCATGGTGGGCAGTAGTGGTGTGGACAGGAGAAAGGGAACGGATGCGGATGACTGCGGCTATGGCCGGCGCAGCAGGTTATATAGCAATGGTGGGCGGGCGAAGGGACGGACGTGTGGCGCCGGAGTAGCCACCTCGGCAACCGTGTATCATTAATGTGGGCGGCAGATGGACGG
This sequence comes from Aegilops umbellulata, assembly GCA_032464435.1. Lineage (NCBI taxonomy): Eukaryota > Viridiplantae > Streptophyta > Magnoliopsida > Poales > Poaceae > Aegilops > Aegilops umbellulata. The sequence continues at coordinate 491,954,238 of CP136060.1, read as the reverse complement.
ACGGACGGCACATGTGTCGTTTGAAGGTGGAGCAATCGCCTGCACCGGGAAGCGGGGCGGGCGGCGCTGACTGTTTCGGGCGGAAAGAGCGCGCGAGCGAGGAGATGACTTTACTTGGAGAGGATGACAATGGGGACCCACCAGGTCCGTAGCCTCACATACGCAAGTGCCTCCTTATTATATATACTAGTAAGTATGCACGTGCAACGCACGTATCATAGAGTTATGAAATAGAGAGAAACTTAGATCGCGGGAAGGGGAGCGGTTGCATAAGTGTCGAGGGAGGAGGATTGATTATTGCGACGGCCATGCCTATAGGTTCCCTTGGTATTTCCAAGGTCATTTTAGTGACTCCTTTGATTATGTTGGACTATTGTAGAAAAGATTATTGGGAACTTTTTCGTGTGTAAAATTGGTAATTAATAATTGGAAAGCATGTCCGTGCTGGATGGAAGAGGTAAAATAAATTTCCAAGGTAAGACCTGAAGCTTCCTTGAACTAAATGTTGGTTATGCAAGCAGTCGAAGTTAGGATTTAGCGTGTCAGTTATGCACTCTGAAGAATGTAAATCTTTGAACTTGTCTATCAAGTCAAGGATAGCTGATCCAACTATCGACATACTTTATAAAATCTGTCAGAACACTATCTATAGTAAATATAGCGAAAGCAAGCACATGTAAGCACAATGTCTGAAAATGTTAAACTGTGTACAAGTCAATTTTACACTAAAAGTAGAAATATATTTTATGCACTCTAATTGACAGAATCTACCAACAAAGCTTAAAGGCATGGACTGGCAATATATATTTGTGAACCGAACATGACATAAATTGGCAATATAACCTCAAGCCAAAGATTGGAAATAAATATGATGGTACATGACATTAACGTTAAAAGTAATGTTAAAGAAATTTCAGGCCATCTGACAAAAATAGAATATCACATTAACCAAAAGACTACCCTGTTTTTCACTCTAATTCAAGGGAAATAAACATGTTTTTTACATGACAGGGAAGACAAATGACACATGCTCCTTTTCAGTGGCAAAATAATTTCACTCCTTAAGGTAAGTGTTGGAAACATGCACATCTTATTTGACACCTGAACAAGCTATTGGATTGCTTCCAGTATTACAGGGACCAAAGGTCATGTAATATCAGTGTGAATCCCATATCACATCAATTTGGATTTTCCCTTTCATATCTGCATTGTGTAAAGTTGGATCAGATTGTAATGTTTATATGTAATTTAGCAAGAGTTCTACCAAACCATTAACTATAGAATCCATATTTATTTCTTAGGTAAACATTGATATTATTTAGGAGTGAAAGACATATGCTAAGTATGGGGCTCTTCTCGTACCACAGTACCACATACGAACCAGCAGCACCGAGCTTAATTACTATTGTGTCGCTTGCTGCGAAGGGATTCCCATCTTAACTGGATGGAGATTACGTGTGTGGCGTACAAATTCGCAGGCCCGGATCAATCGGGTGGATCCGCTACTTAGCGGGAGGTACGTCCAATCTCCCCAGAGCGAGCATGCGACAAAATGGACCTGCGATGGGATCAGGCTTCAATTATTTGCCTGGTGCTGACCAGGCATTTTGTTCCTCGAAAATGGATTTGATCCATGATGAATTGATGGTCGATCTCTGAACCCCTGTTCCAGACATGTTTGAATAATTAACAGTACATGCGAAGGCATAGGAGACGTGCTCGTACCTGTCCTGGCCGCGTAGCGCTGCAGGCCCACGCCGCCGTCGTTCCTCAGGACGAGAAGACCGGGAGAGTAAAACCAAGAGTCGAGCCGTCGAAGACTTCGATGAACACTTAAACAGGTGAACGAAAAGAAGGAAGTGGCGGAAGTCAAGAATGATCAGAATCAAGGTCAGGGTCTTATTGATCCTGTGATCCAAACAAACAGGGAAACAAGCGATTTGGTTTCCATGTTATTCTTTGCCTACATGAGGACATTGGCCAGACCTTTTTCATTTTTCCTTTTATGTACGCAGTACACAAGGCTGAGTTTCAAAAAAAACATGATGGCGTAGATCATGGTAATTATTGCTAATTGATATTTTCCTTCTATGTATGCAGCAGACAAAGCCGAGTTTCAAAAAAATATGATGGCCTAGATCATGGCAATTCTTGCTAATTGATATGATTAAAATAGGCCTAGGTTGGAGCGAGATTATGGTAATTATTGCGTTATTATGATGGCATAGATCATGGTAATTATTGCTAATTGATTATGGTAAATGATGTGATACAACATTGAGGCAATCCGGTCCATTGAGAGATGGCGCATGTATGGCTGAGATGTAATGTTTCTGCCACAACTCGATTTTTTAATAGTAGTATAGATATATAACTATAATTTATTTTGCTTCCTCTTGGTTTCCTGACATCACGGTCCCACACCATTGTCAATCTATGTAGTAGTCAATAAACGAGAGAATTGCACAAGAAGCGGCCGACAGCTGGGACCAAGCAACTCAAGCAATATTTGTGTTTTTGAGGTGTGAGCACTGCAGAGTTTTTTGATGTTTAGCCTAGATATTAATTTTTCTCCTCTGAACAACAACGAAAACATCGCTGTAGGTATTAACTGGGCGGGATGTGGCCCGTCCATCCCAGGCTAGATACCCAGCCCAGATATTAAATTTTTGGGTTAATTAGATAAATGCCACTCCAATTATGGTGATTCATAAAAATGCCACTGCAATTTCCAGACTTTAAAAACTGCCACTGCCATTTTTGCGAACTTTGAAAAACCCCACTGCAGACTTCGAAAAATGCCACTAGAAATGGTATGAAATGGCATTTTTCAAAGTTTGGAAATTGCAGTGGCATTTCTCGGAATCGCCAAATTTGGAGTGGCATTTGTCAAATTAACCCATTTTTTCAAGCTAAAAATGGCTAGCCCAGCTATAGTTTTTTAGGAATACCCAGGCAAGGTCAAGTTGTTATTCTCCGCCCCGCTGGGCTGCAAATCTTTCCTAGGAGGGATGCATTAGGCTTAACAAGAAAATGGGCTTTAAGAAATAATATATGGGATGTAATTAAAAAACTGGGCAGTAACTATAAAAAATGCACCAGGCACGTGATTACTTTAGAAAATATTATTTTTGGATATTGAAAATTTTAATTTCATTAATTGTTGCGAGCGCAATGTTTCATTGGATTTTTACATAATATAAATTTATATTGAAATTGTATTTAATCTGACTAGAAATTTCGGGATAAAAATATTGATCCCATCAAAATGTGGGAAATTTTATTGAATTCTGTTTTGAACGCTTGGTTGAAATGGGCTGTACTTTTAACAAACTGTAAATGGGCTGTAGCAAATTCCATTAGAATTCAAAAATGGGCCACACATTCTTACAAATCTCAAATGGGCTATAAGTTCTCTGCCACACACTTCTGGCCTTACTAAGTTGACGCGTCCCCTAAAAAAACCCAGTTGACGCGTATGCAAGGCTTTGTCAACTTATAGTCAACACACGGTTCTAGCAGCAGTGGCCGTTGGATGTCCATCCAACGGATGTCGTGCTTCTTCTTCAATCTCGGATATTCTAGCTTCACCCGCCCAAAAAATGATTCCTCCCCCTGACATCTGGGGCGCACCGTTTCGGAAGCTAACTTGTGTGCCTACTAAGTTGACGTACCAAGGGCTTTGTCAACTTAGTCAACATAAACGATTCTAGCTGCAGTGACCGTACGATGTCCATCCAACGGCCGTTGTGCTTCTTCAACCTCTGGTCTTCTTGCTCCAGCCGCCCAAAGCAGCGTTGGTTGTGTCGCCTGCTCCTGCCTCCAGTGGCCAGCTGTGCTGCCGCGAAGGCCTCACTGCCCCCTACTACTCCCACCGCTGGCCAGGCCATCCCTCCACTCACCCACACCCCCTGTTATTCTGCAGCGACGGCAACGCAGCCGAACCAGTGGACCCTCGTACTCCTCTCCGCATGTGCATCCACTGCCGCGTCTTCCCCGGCTCCGCGTCGTCCCCTTCCTAGGCCTCGCCGTCATCCATCGCCCTGGTGCGCTCGGCGCGGCGTGGTCAACGTGGTCAAGGAACGACTTCCATCGGACGTGGAGAGGCTGACAGCTGGGTCCACGGCAGCCGCAAGGAAGTGCCCCCTTATTACGCGCAAAATAATTATTCGCCCCTGACTGCTGGGACCCACGAGCAACATCTTCGCACTCAAGGAAGTGCGTCCAAAAAAAGATTCGCACCCCTGACTGTTGGGACCCACCAGGTACATCTTCGCTCGTAAGGAAGTGCGTCTGAAAAAAAACGATTTGCCCCCGACTGCTGGGACCCACCACCTACACCTTCGCACGCAAGTAAGTGCATCCGGGCGAAAAAAATGATTCACCCCCCTGACTGCTAGGACCCAGCAGCTACACATTCGCACGCAAGGAAGTGCGTCCGGGCAAAAAAACGATTCGACCCCCTGACTGCTGGGACCCACCAGCTACATCTTCGCAGGCAAGGAAGTGCCTGACAGTCGGGACCCACTTGGTCGAAGAGTACGTAGCGTTGTCATTCTGGTCGCGAACGTGTACGTACATACAGGTCGATGTAGAGGCGCGCACGTGTCGTAGTAGAGGCGCACACGTAGCATGTACACGTACGTACAGCGACCAGGGTGCAAGAAAGAAAATACAGTCACGTATTTGTACATACGGGCGGGGTCTCGAACGCCTACTCGCGCATACGTACGGTGAGGGCTCGTGTACATGGCTGTGTCGGAACGGAGAAACAACATCGTCGTCGTGTTCATGGGGAGGCAACGGAATGCGTCGTGTTCATGGGGAGGCAACGGAATGCGTCGTGTTCATCAGGAGGCAACGGAACGCGTGGGAGCCAAACGGCTGGGTCGGAACGGAATGTGTGGTCATGTTCATCGGGAGGGCTTGGAGGAACAGGCGATGGAAACGAGGCCTGGCGTACCGCACAACGGAGGAAACGGACCTCCAACGTTCGGAACGGGGTCCTCTTGATCAGGAGGGGTGTGGCATACCACAAAACGGAGCAAACGGACCTCCTACGGTTGAAACGGCGGTCCTATTGATCAGGAGGGGTGTGGCATACCGCAAAACGTACGAAACGGACCTCCTACGGTCGAAACGGGGTCCTATTCATCGGGAGGGGTGTGGCGTACTACAAAACGGGACTCCACGGGATACTGTTCATCTCCACGGTCGACCTCCTGCAGCCTCCACGGGCTACCGTCGACCTCGTCCAGCCTCCACTGGCTCCTATTCATCCAGCCTCCACCGCACGCTACTCCACCGGCTACTCTTCAACTACCCCTCCACCGTCTACTATTTATCCAGCCATCCACACCACGGGGTCCTGTTCAACCACCCCTCCACGGGCACCCCTCCACCGTCTACTGTTCATCCAGCCATCCACACCACGGGGTCCTGTTCAACCACCCCTCCACGGGCACCCCTCCACCGCCTACTGTTCATCCAGCCCTCCACACCACGGGGTCCTGTTCAACCACCCCTCCACGGGCACCCCTCCACCGTGTACTGTTCATCCAGCTCTCCACACCACGGGGTCCTGTTCAACCACCCCTCCACGGGCACCCCTCCACCGTCTACTGTTCATCCAGCCCTCCACCATACCACGGGCTCATGTTCATCCAGAGGCAACGCCACCGCTCACTGTTCATCCAAACCCCCCCCCCCCCGCAACGCTCACTTTTCATCCCAGAGGCAGCATCGATCGGCTTCAGTTAGCAGCAGTAGCGAAGGAATCGCTCGATCGGGTTCAGTTAACAGCCATCGATCGATCGCTCGGGTTCTGTAACGCGTAGCCTGCAGTGCAATCGCTCGGGTTCATATAGAGCCCAACGCCTCGCTCGGGTTCAGTTAGAGCTAATGCCTCGCACACACACACGTACGTGTACGAGGGAAACGTGCATCGCTCGACCCCGACCTGCCACCCTAACAGGGAACTCCCAGAAATTTTCCTCCCCCTCGCTTCTACCATGGTTTTTTCCGTCATGGATGGCTCAAAGAATGTCATGCAGCTGCGTCTCCGGCCCGCCCAGGACGAAAAGCCCATTTTATTTCATGATTGTTTGTCATAGAAGTACGAGCCCACCACATCTATGATGATACCGGGTTTTGCCACAATTATCATCATAGAAGTGTCATATGTATGACAGAAAAAAAATTTCGTTCGGCCCAAAATATCACGGATGTGTCTTTTTTTTGTAGTGAGGTCTGTATGTTTGTCTCTAATGCCCATCGACTACATACCTGACATCATGATGTAATGTTAAGTCATTTCCTTTCGTACAGTGTCACTGAATTGTCAAGGCGGTGATGGCATTTTATTTTAGTAGAACTGCATAAAATTTACTTAAAAGAAGAGGAAAGGTCAGGAATGGCTCAGTTTTTTAGAAAAACCTATGTATGCCTTCTTGACATCAGCCGCTATTGCTTTATTTATTCCTTCAAACAGGTGGTTAGAAACAGTCTTGCTACCTTTTCCCATTAAGAAATTGGAATGCTTATATTTGTGAGTCCATGCTTCAACTAGTGCCACTTTTAGAGTAATCACACTTTCAATATCTATGCAAATAGGGATGCTCAATTTTAGTGGAACTGCATAAAAAGTCCAACTGGTTCAACATTACGTGCATGTTTTTTCCAAACCTTTATATCAAATTGGTGGCACTATGATCTGTTCATTACGAAGGTATATGGTTTGCTACTATCTTGCTACTCTTTTTCTACTGTCATTAGATAGCAATACTAGTGGTTTGCATGTGAATTTATTGGCAGGGTGGACCTACATTGGAGGTGCAGGACAGGATTCAATGATTGGATGCTCAATTTCGGTTGTATCGATTTCACCTCTTCCATCACTGTGAACATGGATACTCTTGGTCTGATGAAGAATAGGCGCTATATTTCTCCTCTGAACCAGCAAATCAATTCAGTATGAAATTGTCCAGGGCAAAACATAACTGTATCAGATTGTCTAGTGCAGAACATAATAGATGCTAAGAGGAAGAGACATGCTTAAACCGAAAATACAAGGTGTGGTATATGTTTACTAGCTGCTTGATATTTGTGCAGACAGAGATGTCTGCCCGTTGCTATTTGGCAAACAAACAAAGTGTCCGCAATTTTGGTTGAACTGCACAAGAGAATAGTATAGTCACTGCATGCAGTGCCAATTGAAAATAGACACAGAAAGATTGGATAGTCACTTCATGGACTGCAGAAAAGTAGTACTGTACTATTTATTGGCCAACACTAGGTGCTTCATTCCTTTGGTCTGATTATACAATGAGCATCATTTTGCCTAAGTTAAAGTTTGTATTCCGAAAATAAACTCGCGGTGTGATCGGGAGAAGACCAAATCATATTGCAGTGGATGTTCCTCCATCATGTGTGGTTCATTCTCATGGTTCCAGCTGTTGGTGAAACCACTTACGTTTTCCAGAGGAATTGTAGACTTCAAAAACAAATTTGTCTTTCAGTTTGTACTGAATGTTGGCCAAGAGAAGCATCCATGTTAGTAGGAAGAACAAATGTTTTTTCTAGATCTTTGCTTTTGGAGCTACATATTTGTATATGATCTGTGAATCATTGAGATGCATAAACATGTTGATCCTCTGTATGGGAATTGTAATAGTTAGTTTTAGTTGCGACGCAAGATCCGAAGTGGCTGGTCTTTGCTTTTGGAGCTACATATTTGTATATGATTTGTGAATCATTGAGATGCATTAAAAGTTACTTATTTTTGTTCGCTCAGTGTTTACAAGTTACTGATCGATCACTAGCTATCCTACAAGTGCGCTCCTGGCAGTTTTATTTGCGACGCAAGATGCGAAGTGGCAGATTTTTGAATAAAAATGCCTACCTCTGAAGAAACTGACAAGCTACACTATCGATCCTACACGGATAAATAGCAGATCACGCACGTACTACCTTCTTTCCGGTTTGCAGGGCTCAATTCAAGAAACGACCTACTCGATCCTACACGAATAAATAGCAGATCACACATGTACTAGTACCTCCTTTCCGGTTTGCAGGGCTTAATTCAAACCTCTCACCAACCATGGTACTCCCTCCGTCCGGGTTTATTTGTCCCGTGAGCAAAGCAGGAAGACCAAGGCATGGCAATAATTAACGGCATGCAGAAGTTTAAGCCTAGTAAATTCAAGCGATTTAAGTGGCTGCATGCGTGTCCTCGGCTGCCACTCGTTGCATGCTGCTTCGCGTACTGCCTGCGAGCGATTCTGAGTTCCTGCATGCAGCCGGCCGTAATTAGGGCAGCTAACTGATGCGAAAAAAGATACGCTTTAATTGTTGAGGGCTTTTTAAATCCATGGAATCATTATTTACAAGGAGGGAGATGATTCGAGTGCACTCGTTTGACCGCCATGACGGCGTGCGACCCAGACGGGACGGGACAGCACAGTCATAATTTCAGTTTCTCTAGTGTTCCACGGCAAGCTGGCGTGCTAAGCCATTATGCATTGAATTCTGATGACTGTCGCGCTACCTTCCGCCTATAAGTTCTGTTTCCCGGCCTTCTCCGGTGCCACAGTGACCCAACTCGCCATATCCTCATAAGCGCCCACCGGCCCGACATCCCTCGCCACATCCGCCATGCCCCCGCCCGTCCGTGGTAGGCGACGCCGGAGGCGGTCACCGCCAGAACTAGTGTTCGGGTTTTCACTGGAAGGCAGACGGAGGGAGGAGGCATTCTATCTGTCTTAGATGGCAATGCGGAGATCGAGGAGTTGTTGGAGCGCGACCGCATGGCGGAGGAGCAGGAGTTGTTGGAGCGCGACTACCTAGCGGAGGAGCAGCGTATCGCCAATTTGCGCCGCCAGCTGGACATGGAGCAGCAGCGCACCGACGCTCTGAGTCGCGGGCAGAGCGCCCGCAACTGGGCCGACTACATGGACGCCCGCGCCCGGCAAATAGCCCTGGAGGCTGTCGGGCACGCACGCGTTCACGACGCCGATTTTTACTACCAGCTGGTCAAGTGGGTTTCCCGCTTGGAAGCCGAAGCTTCGGTGGACAACGCCGGCATGGAAAGGGCCTACGCACGCGAGCAACGCGCCCTATCGCACCTCTTGCAAGTCCGAGGCGAGGCGCACGACACTGGTGGCTGTGTTTAAGGTGTACCACAGATGGCAGCCGGCATCGTCTAGTTAGCTAAGAGTAAGTTAGTACTTGTACGCTACTAGAGTATTATTTGGAGTAGATAGTTAACTTGGCTATGATGGTTGTCAACATGGAAGTTCAGTACTCTATATGTGGATCGGACCTATTACTTTGCTCTAAATGTTGAACTTTCCGTTTGAACGTATGGAATGGGCTGGTATTTTTTTGAATGGGTTGTATTTGTCCTCCAAGGGTCTAGAGGCTGACTTGTGGGCCTAGCAAGTTAACGCGTACACAATCAGGAGATGATTGTACGTGGAGAGGATGATAGCAGGGACCCACCAAGGTCATGGCAGTATGCAAGCAAGTGCCTCCTTATTTCAAGACAATAAAAAAATGGCTCCTCCTAGTGGATTTCTGACATCTGGGTCCCATGCCATTGTCAGCGTAGTCAATAAACGAGAGAATTGCACAACGAGCGGCTGACACCATGGACCCACCAGCTCGCCCAGTTATTTTTGTTTTGGGTTAATTTGATAAATGCCACTCCAAATCTGGTGTATCCGAGAAATGCCACTGTCGGTGTCAAAACCGGCGGATCTCGGGTAGGGGGTCCCGAACTGCGCATCTAGGTGGATGGTAACAGGAGACAAGGGACACCGTGTTTTTACCCAGGTTCGGGCCCTCTCGATGGAGGTAAAACCCTACTCCTGCTTGATTAATATTGATGATATGTGTAGTACAAGAGTAGATCTACCACGAGATCAAGGAGGCTAAACCCTAGAAGCTAGCCTATGGTATGATTGTTGTCTTCTACGGATAAAATCCTCCAGCTTATATAGACACCGGAGAGGGCTAGAGTTACACAGAGTCGGTTACAATGGTAGGATATCTACATATCCGTATCGCCAAGCTTGCCTTCCACGCCAAGGAAAGTCCCTTTCGGACATGGGACGAAGTCTTCAATCTTGTATCTTCATAGTCCAGGAGTCCGGCCGAAGGTATCGTCTGGCTATCCGGACACCCCCTAATCCAGGACTCCCTTAGTAGCCCCCTAACCATGGTTCAATGACGACGAGTCTGGCGCGCAAATTGTCTTCGGCATTGTAAGGCGGGTTCTCCTGCAAATTCCGTGTACCTGTTGAATAGTGTCTGGTTTCTTGTAAATGTTGTATTCCTTGGCTTCTACGCCCAATAATGGTCGTCTTCCACGTGTCGAATGAATACGAAAAGTCTGGGTGTTTTTACATTCACACCCCTAGCCGCGTAAATGAGCCGCCTATTTAAAGGGACGAGGATTTAGATCCAAACCACACCTTCTCCCCTCCGCGAGTATTCATCAGAGCGCATCCGACAAAGGTCCATCCCACCATGGCCAGCCGTCGCAACTCCTCCTCTCGCCCTTCCAGCCCTCAGCCTGGAGATTGGGAGAGATGCTCCATCCCGCACAGCGAGCTAGTGAGGCTCCAGACCAAGGGATTTCTCCCCCCAGCCTATATGGTCCCGGTTCGAGCCGGTTGCCACCTATAATGGCGGAGAGCAAGCGGAGAGTGCCCCTAATCCCTCCAAAGGAGAGCGGGTATGCCTTGTCCCTTATTTAATAAGAGGGCTCGGATTTCAAATCCATCCTTTTCTCCGGGGGCTCCTGGAGTTCTATGGCCTCCAGCTGCACAACCTCACGCCTGCCTCCATATTGCATATCGCGGGCTTCGTAGCCCTCTGCGAGCTGTTTTGGGTGTTGAGGCGCGTTTTGCGCTATGGAAGAGGCTATTCTGCCTGGTACCCCGTTCTCAGGAGGGGTCCATATATCAAGTGGGCGGAGCCGAAGTGTGGCGCATCGCCGGGACTGGATATCTATCCGGAACCCCAAAGAAGGTGTCCGGGAATTGGCCTTCGGAATGGTTTTATATAGAGGACGTCCCGTTGCCGGATCCTGTTCGGATCGGCCTTCCTGAGTTTGACACAGCTCCACGGAGCCTTCAGAGGGAAAATGACAAGGACGTCATTTACCTGGTGGGCCGGATAAGATTATTAGCTCATTCCGGACTAACCATGATTGGAGTCATGGCCGCATGCATCATGCGGGGGGTGCAGCCGCTTTAGTATAGAGGCCACCCCATGTGGAACTTCAACGGGGAGGATGACACCACCCGTCACGGCCGTAAGGGGCCGGACTCGGTTGCTGCTCTAATAAAGATCTTGTCCGCTTTGTACAAGGGGGAAGAGGAGGAATTTCTCCGCGTCAACCCACAAGGTGGATTTACTATTTACAATCCTCCGAGTTGGGTAAGTGGACACTTTTACTTGCCCATCTGTTTTATATTCCCATCGTTTAAGTATATAGTTTAACGATTTTAATGCAGGAACTGCGCCAGGCTGCTAAAGAAATAAACAGCCCTCCTCCATAGCCCGAGGATCCGGGACGGTCCCTCGACCCGGCCTCCTAAGAGGATCCGGACTTACCTGTAGAGCTAATCGATGGACTATTCCATCAATTGAGCAAGGACAATGCCTTGGTGGCCATTACGGCCGATTACCCAGGGCTAATCCTGGCCTCCCAGGTAACTGAGACCGAAGTCCCAGTACCTAGAAAAGGGGTCCACCCTCGCGTGTTTTCAGTTTCCTGATTACAACCATGTTTTGCAGGGGAGGTTTTTGATACGGGAGGCCGAGCCTGCGGCGACAAGCCAATGAGGGGCTGTAGGGCCCCGTGGGCAAAAAAGAAGTGTGGTCCGGATCGAGACGCCGGCGCAAAGGTATTGCGCGCCCTCTTATTCCCAGGTGTTATTCCTTCAAGGCATATTAACACTCGCGCTCTCTTCAGGACAAAGAGATCTCGCCGGACTATATCCGGAGAGGCTGCCAATCGCGCCTCCACCAGCTAGGCTCCAAATCCTGGTCCGGAGGTGGAGGCGAACACGAGGCGCACACTGGATGCTCCTCCGACAAAGAATGCAGACAGGTTGTCTGCCACCAATTCCAAGGTGGAGATTGCCCTGAACCACAGGCGTCGCCGGACAGTTCTCCGCGACGCTTGATTCTCCCAAGAGGCGTTGGATGCCTATAATTCGGGAGATGCATACCTCCGTGCCGCTCAAAATGGTCTAGCCAGAGCCACAGAGCAATATGTAAAAGACATACGGGTGAGAAAATTTAATGGTTATATATATCAGTAGCCCCCAAGACTTGAAACAGTTAGAAGAACTGCTTTAAGGATCATTTAATAATGCAGGGTCTTGCGGAAAAGAATAGCCAACTGTCCCAGGAGCTAGAAGAGTGCAAAGCCCAACTTGAGGCCGCACTAGCCGCGACAGGGGAGCCCAAGGAGACCCCCGTTGGTAATATATACTCCCAATAGATAAGTATTTTGTGAAGTGCGGCGTGTGTGCAAATCTGACAAATGAAGTTATAGATGGCGCCGGATTAGATCTGGAAAAGCAAGAACTCCTATGCCAGTTAAAGGCTGGTGAGAGCGTGCTGACAAAGGTGAGGCGAGAGAAGAATGATCTCCAAGATGCCAACACCAAGCTGGGCGTTGAACTGAAAGATGTTTGTGCCCAGCTGTCGGACTCCGTTAAGGAGAATCAGCGGCTTTGGCGCGGCATATTTAGTAAGTGCTTAAACGAACCTTTGAAAAAAACATAGTTTTGCGAGGAAGTCTACTAACAAAGTAATGTCTATAGGTGTGCTAACAGGTCGTCCTGTAGAGGAGATGCCCTGTTCTACGGGTGACCTTCTTCCCGAGCTCTCGCAACTGCAAGAGCGAGTTCGGCAGGTGATGCAAGGCGTCGCCCAGGCCTTGTGTCCATCCATCTCCATGCCCGAAGGCCTTGGAGAGCTTGCAGAGAAGCTGAAGGGAGCGCGGCGGCGCTTCCGATTGTGGAAGATATCGGCCTGCCGTCAAGGCGCTAGGGAGGCTTGGGCCATGGTGAAGACGCGGTACACGAAGGCTGACCCCAACCACATGGACGAGGTCGGACCTATGGGGCCCGATGGGAAGGAGATCCCGATAAGCTTAGTATACGGCCAAGTAGAATTGGCCGCAAAGTATTCCCAGCAGGACTATAAACTAGACAGCCTGTTAGATGGTATTGAAGAGGAATAAAATAAGTCAGAATGACTATGTAATTTTAATTGACATTTGTAATGCCTTCTAGCCGGATTGAAGATCGTTTGTCATGGCCGACCTTTTCGCTTCAACCTTGGGACCTGACGGTCCGGAGTGTGTCCGAATACCCTCACGGTTATATAAGAACCGGGGTATGGATGGAGACCAGGCGTAGGGGTCATTAGTGCTTGAACAGACAAGTGCCCAACTAGTTATTTTATATTACGTGGTTAGTAAGAAACATCTTCCAGGGAGAATAGTTATGTTAAGGGTTCCTTTCCCTGGGAGGCATGCCCTAAAGTGCATGTCCATTATGCGAAAAAGACACAGGAAAAAGCATCTGGGGGCACATAAATAAATAAGTGAAAAAATCATCTTTTAGGTCACCGACCGAATATCCCCTTAAGAACGCTAGCTTTCGGCTTCACCCAGTCTGAGGTACACATCCGGCTGACCCGGCAGTAACAATCGCAGAGGTGCTCCCTTTACCACCTAGCCGAACAATCAGGAACGTAGGGGTAAGCACAGGAGCCAGGCAACCCAGCTTGGCCAAAACTTAAGTCATATCGATGCATATAATGGTGAAATAAAAGGTACATGCGGAAGTGTGACACATGTGTTGGGCATAAAGCCCGTATAAATAAGCTTCTGTTAAAAGAAGCCCCCAGGTTTAATGAGTGCGAATAGCACGTCATTTTGGTGAGCCTTTAAAGGCTATAAGAGAAAGGAAGGGGAGAAGGAGAGAAATGTAAGACAGACCGTATATAAAAAATGGACAGAGGAAAGAGACGAACACAGAGTCCGGCGCTAGGCATAGAATCTTCGGAGATGGGCTACGTTCCATGGGTTCGGCTCGAGTCGGTTATCCGATGCATCTCGCAGGCGGTGCGCTCCACCAGTCAGGACATGGTCAATTATGAAGGGACCTTCCCACTTGGGCTTGAGTTTGTCCTTTTTATTGTCCGGCAGGCGTAGAACTAATTCGCCAACATTGTAATTTTTGGCCCGTACTTCTCTGCTTTGGTATCTTCGAGCTTGTTGTTGATAGAATGCGGAACGGGCTTTTGCCACATCACACTCCTCCTCTAAGGCGTCCAAACTATCCTGCCGATCGAGCTCGGCTTCTCTTTCTTCGTGCATGCGCACTCGAGGTGAGTCATGAATTATGTCGCAAGGCAAAACTGCCTCTGCGCGGTACACCATGAAGAATGGTGTGTATCCGGTGGTGCGATTCGGCATGGTCCGCAACCCCCAGAGTACGGAGTCGAGCTCCTCTACCCAGTGCGTGTTAGATTCCTTGAGGGACCTCACTAATCTAGGTTTGATGTCGCTCATGATAAGACCATTTGCACGTTTGACCTGGCCGTTAGTTTGTGGGTGATGGACTGAAGCATAATCGAGCTTGATGCCCATGTTTTTGCACCAGAGTTTTACCTCATCGGCCGTAAAGTTCGTGCCGTTATCCGTGATGATGCTGTGGGGGATGCTGTAACAGTGTACGACCCCGGATATAAAGTCTATCACCGGTCCGGATTCGGCCGTCTTAACAGGCTTGTCTTCTATCCATTTGGTGAACTTATCCACCATGACTAGTAAGTATTTTTTCTTGTGGGTTCCGCCTTTAAGGGGTCCAACCATGTCAAGCCCCCAGACCGCGAAGGGCCAAGTTATGGGGATAGTTTGGAGGGTGGTGGGTGGCATGTGGCTTTGGTTTGCGAAAAGCTCGCAACCGACGCATCGTTGGACTAAGTCCTAGGCGTCTGCCCGGGCCGTCGACCAATAAAAGCCTGTACGGAAGGCCTTGCTTACGAGGGACTGAGCTGCGGCGTGATGACCACCGAGTCCGGCGTGAATTTCAGCCAGAAGGTTCCGCCCTTCCTCTTTGGAGATGCACCTTTGAAGGACTCCGGTAGTGCTTTTTTTATAAAGCTCTCCCTCATGGACTTTGTAGGTTTTAGATCGCCGCACTATGCAGTGTGCCTCGTTTTGGTCCTCGGGGAGTTCCTGCCTAGTAAGGTAGGCTAGGAAAGGTTCTGTCCACGAGGCGATGACGGCCATTATTACGTGGGCTGAAGGTGTGATTTCATTGGCAGAGCCTCCGATTATGTCAGATTGTTCGGTATCGGGCAATGCGGTTGGGTCCGGGCTGTTATTGCCGGGTTCCCCTTCCCATGCTATGGATGGCTTGAACATCCTTTCCAAGAAGATGTTGGGGGGGGGACTACATCACATTTTGCGCCGATGCGTGCCAGGACATCTGTCGCCTGATTATTTTCCCGGGCTATATGGTGAAATTCGAGCCCTTCGAACCGAGCTAACATTTTTAAGACGGCGTTGCGGTAAGCTGCCATTTTTGGATCCTTGGCATCGAAGTCTCCATTTATTTGGGATATCGCGAGATTCGAATCCCCGCGCACCTCTAGGCGTTGAATGCCTATGGATACTGCCATCCGAAGACCATGTAAAAGGGCCTCATATTCGGCTACATTGTTGGAGTCTGTGTACATAATCTGGAGTACGTATTGAACTGTGTCTCCTATGGGGGACGTTAGAACGACGCCAGCCCCTAGACCGGCCAACATTTTGGAGCCGTCGAAATGCATGATCCAGTTTGAATATGTGTCGTACTCTTTAGGGTGTTCGGCTCCGTCCATTCTGCGATGAAGTCAGCCAAAACTTGCGACTTGATAGCTCGCCGTGTCTTATAAGTTATGTTGAACGGGAGGAGCTCAATGGCCCATTTTGCAATCCGGCCCGTCGCGTCACGGTTGTTTATAATATCGTTAAGTGGTACTTCTAAGGCTACTGTTATTGAACACTCTTGAAAGTAGTGTCGCAGCTTCCGGGATGCCATGAATACCGCGTACGCAATCTCTTGATAATGCGGGTACCGTGATTTGCACGGAGTGACGACAGTGGACACATAATAGACCGGCTTTTGCAGGGGGAATTTGTGTCCGTCCGTTTCTCGTTCGATGACGAGCACTGTGCTTACAACCTGATGGGTTGCTGCAATGTACAATAGCATTGGTTCGCCAATATTTGGCGCGGCCAGGACTGGGTTTGTTGCCAATACGGCTTTTATTTCGTCGAGTCCGGCCGTGGCGGCGTCCGTCCACTCAAAGTGTTCGGTGCACCGAAGTAGGCAGTAGAGGGGTAGTGCCTTTTCTCCCAAGCGGGAGATAAAGCGGCTTAGAGCCGCCACGCATCCGGTTAATTTTTGTATTTCTTTGAGGTCCTTTGGGATATCCAATTGTGCCAGAGCTCGGATCTTGGCTGGATTTGCTTCAATTCCTCTACCGGATACAATGAAGCCCAAGAGCTTTCCGGCTGGAACGCCGAAAACGCATTTTTCCGGATTGAGCTTGATATCGTATGTTCAGAGGTTATCAAATGTGAGCCTCAAGTCGTCTACTAGAGACTCGACATGTCTTGTTTTAACGACCACATCATCCACGTATGCCTCCACTGTTTTGCCGATCTGGTTTGCCAGACATGTCTGAATCGTGCGTTGATATGTTGCGCCGACGTTTTTGAGCCCAAAGGGCGTTGTGTTGAAGCAGAATGAGCCGTATGGTGTGATGAATGCCGTTGCGGCTTGGTCGGACTCTTCCATCTTGATTTGATGGTAACCGGAATATGCGTCGAGGAAACACAACGAATTGTGTCATGCGGTAGCATCGATAATTTGATCGATGCGGGGTAGAGGGAAGGGATCCTTTGGGCAAGCCTTGTTAAGGTCTTTAAAATCAACGCACAGGCGCCAGGATTTGTCCTTCTTTCGTACCATCACCAGGTTTGCTAGCCAGTCCGGATGTTTTATATCTCTGATGAATCCGGCCTCCAATAGCTTGGCTAGCTCCTCTCCCATGGCCTGTCTCTTAGGTTCGGAAAAAGGCCGGAGAGCCTGTTTGACGGGTTTGAATCCTTTTAGGATATTTAAGCTGTGTTCGGCTAGCCTACATGGGATTCCTGGCATGTCTGAAGGGTGCCAGGCGAAAATGTCCCAGTTCTCACGTAGGAACTCTTGCAGTGCGGCGTCTACACCAGGGCTTAATTGTGCCCCGATGGAAGCTGCTTTATTGGGGTCCGTTGGATGGACCTGGAATTTGACTATTTCGTCCGCTGGTTTAAAGGAGGTGGACTTGGATCTTTTGTCGAGTATCATATCGTCCCTGTTCACCGTGGAGCGCAGCACAGTCAGCTCCTCAGCCGCTAGGGCTTCGGAGAGTGCCTCAAGGGCTACTGCGGCTGTCTTATTTTCGGCGCAGAGTGCTATGCCCGGATCACTAGCGAGAGTTATAATTTCGTTCGGCCCGAGCATCTTGAGCTTCATGTACCCGTAATGGGGTATTGCTTGGAAGATTGTAAACGCTTCCCGCCCTAGGAGAGCATGGTATCCGCTACTGAACGGGGCCACGTGGAACATGACATCTTCGGACCTGTAAGTATCCGGTGTGCCGAACACCACGTCTAGTGTGATTTTTCCTGTATAGCGCGCTTCCTGACTGGGGATTATTCCTCTAAAGGTTGTGGTGCTTCGCTCAATGCGATTCCAGTCTATTTCCATTTTTTGAAGGGTTTCCTCGTAAATGAGGTTCAATCCGCTGCCTCCATCCATGAGTACCTTGGTAAGGCGAAAGCCGTCCACTATTGGACTGAGGACCAATGCGGCTGGTGCTCGGGCTGTTCGGAATTAAGGTTCATCACTGGCATTGAAAGTAATAGCCGTGTCACTCCATGGGTTTATTGTTGCTACTTGGTAGACTTCGGCAAGGCTGCGGAGTGTTCTTTTTCGCATATTATTTGATGCGAAAGTCTCGAAGACTGTTAATACCATACCGGTGTCTCTGGGGTGGCTTTCTGTGCCCTCCGGAATTAGAAGATCTTCGCCAATTTTGGCCACCTGCCGGAGTATCCAACATGCTCTAAGGCTGTGAGTTGGTGTGGCACCCTCTCTACTGTGAATTTTACAAGGTGCATTAAGCCATCCTTCCAGTATGGTTCCATGCCCTATAGAGGGTTTTTGCTTTTTGGTGTTTAACTCGGGTGTCCGGTGATGATGCACCCTTTTATTTCGGACTGGGTTTGTCTTCAGGGCCGGATTATCCCAAAATTTTACTTTGGTTTTCTAGGCACTTTACATCGCACAGTACTCTCGTACTATGGACGCCAAGTCAGCGAAGCGTGTAATATCATGATGACTTATGGCGTTGAGGATTCCCTTGTCCGTGCAATTATTGTAGAAGAATGAGATTGCATCTTCCTCACGGCAGTCCTTGATCATGTTCATAACCAGGAGGAATCTGGCCCAGTAATGATGTACTGTTTCTTCTGGCCTTTGCCTAATTTGGGATAGATTGCATATGTTCGGGTGGGTGGGTAGAATTAGATCCGAAACCTCACCCAATCTGAGACTCAGAGGCCAAGGAGTTTCCGAACTCGAGAGTTTGGATTCTTGGATGTTGTCCAATGAATCTAGCCTGTTCCCGACTCTAAGTTCAGGTCTTGAGTGATGTCCTCCCCTCCGCGAGTATCCGGCTTGGAGGGATCAGGAACCCGGACGTAGCTGGTCCTTAAAATAGATGAAGGGTCGCCGCACTGTCCCTCTACCGTGGCAACGTGATGGGTGACCTGTGGAGAGTTGATCTCTCCCAGATTGGGGTTAGGCATGATCTGGTCGTAATCCATAGAGACTCCCAGGGCGGCGATGCGATCCAAGAGCTCGTTTATGGAAGAGAGCTCCATTGGATCTAACTGCTCGGCAAGTTCCGAGCTGACATGAAGATTTCTTTTGATGACCCAAGAGGTCTTCGTCGGCGCAGCAGCCGAACAGGCGGTCATAAGAAAACCACCTAGCCGGAGAGTTTGGCCGATTGCCAAAGCTCCCTTAGAGACGGTGCCGTCTTTAAAGACGTGATGAGGCATCCTTCCTGATGGCGAAGGCACAAAGGAACTCTCAATGTAAGCACCAATGTCGGTGTCAAAACCGGCGGATCTCGGGTAGGGGGTCCCGAACTGTGCGTCTAGGCGGATGGTAACAGGAGACTAGGGACACGATGTTTTTACCCAGGTTCGGGCCCTCTCGATGGAGGTAAAACCCTACTCCTGCTTGATTAATATTGATGATATGGGTAGTACAAGAGTAGATCTACCACGAGATCAAGGAGGCTAAACCCTAGAAGCTAGCCTATGGTATGATTTTGTCTTCTATGGACTAAAATCCGCCGGTTTATATAGACACCGGAGAGGGCTAGGGTTACACAGAGTCGGTTACAATGGTAGGAGATCTACATATCCGTATCGCCAAGCTTGCCTTCCACGCCAAGGAAAGTCCCTTCTGGACACGGGACGAAGTCTTCAATCTTGTATCTTCATAGTCCAGGAGTCCGGCCGAAGGTATAGTCCGGCTATCCGGACACCCCCTAATCTAGGACTCCCTCAGCCACCGCAATTTCCAAACTTTGAAAAATGCCACTTCATGCCATTTCTAGTGGCATTTTTCGAAGTCTGGAGTGGCGTTTTTTAAAGTTTGCAAACTGTAGTGGCGTTTTTCAAAGTTTGCAAAAATTGCAGTGGCATTTTTCAAAGTTTGGAAATTGCAGTGGCATTTTTATGAATCGCCACAATTGGAGTGGCATTTATCTAATTTGTTTTTGAGACGGAAGAGGGTGTCAACTGGGCTGTGCGGGACACTCTGGCATTTCTGGACAGCCTTTTCTTTTATGTTTACCACAGACTAGCCCAGTATTTTTTTTCTTTCTGAAAATGGCTAGCATAGTTTTTTTTGTGATTTGTCAAGTAAGTCGCTTTATCAGGCATGTTGGGCTACAAATCATTCAAGACGAGGAGAGCTTCATTCGGTTGGCCGAGAAAATGGCCTATCAGTAATGAGAAATGGGTTGTACATTTTTAAAACACATCAAACTGGCAATTAGTTTCAAATATCTTTTTTTCATTTCGAGATTTTAAATTGCATTGATTTTTATGCGTGGACAATTTATTAGATTTTATATTGATATACATTTATTTTTAAAATCAGTCTGAATGTGACTCGAAATTTCGGGATTAAAAACAGTTCAGACCGCACTGACATATGCAAAATCTCGTATAATTTTTTAACCGTGGCCACAATATGGGCTGTAATGTCAACAAAAAGAATATGGGCTCCAAAAAAACACGTAAGAATTAGCAAATGGGCTGTAAATTATTTGAAATAATGGCAGATGGGTTGTATGCTGTTTTCCACAGATTTGAGGCTTTCCACAGATGGCCTGTATACTGTTGGATGTCCATCCAACGGCCGTCGTGCTTCTTCAATCTCTGCTCTTCCTGCTCCAGCCGCTCAAAAAAGCGCCGGCGACTGTGCTGCCGCGCAGGCCTCACCGCCCCATCGTACTCCCATCGATGGCCTAGCCATCCCTCTACTCACCCACACCTGCTGTTATTCTCCGGGGACGGCAGACGAACCAGTAAACCGTCATACAGTCGTACTCCCCTCCGCGTGGGAAACAAAAACAACTGCCGAGTCTTCCCTGCCTCTGTGTCATTCCCTTCCTAGGCCTCGCCGTCGTCCACCGCCCTGGTGCTCTTGGCGTGGCGTGGTCAACGTGGTCAACGACCGACATGCATCTGAAGTGGACTGTACGTGGAGAGGCTGACAGCTGGGTCCACGGCCGCATGCAAGGAAATGCCTCCTTATTACGCGCAAAATAATGATTCCTCCACCTGACAGCTGGGACCCACCGAAAGGGCCTTTGTATTTCGCGAATAAAACGTTACCACCGCTGACAGCTCGGACCGACCAGCTATATCTTCGCACGCAAGGAAGTGCCTCCTTATTACGCACAAAAAATGAATACTCCCCCTGCTAGCTGGGACCCAGTATAGTGGGCCTACTAAGTTGACGGGGACGAAGGCTTTGTCAACTTAGTCAATATGCACGATTCTAGCTTGACTGACCGTATGATGTCCATCCAACGGCCGTAGTGCTTCCTCAACCTCTGGTCTTCTTGCTCCAGCCGCCCGAAGCAGCGCCGGTCGTGCTGCCTGCTCCTGCCTCCCATGGCCGGCTGTGCTGCCGCGCAGGCCTCACCACCCCCATACTACTCCCACCGCTGGCCAGGCCATCCCTCCACTCCACTCACCCACACCCCCTGTTATTCTGCGGCGACGGCAGCGCAGCCGAACCAGTGAACCCTCGTACTCCTCTCCGCGTGGGCACCCACTGCCACGTCTTCCCCGGCTCCGCGTCGTCCCCTTCCTAGGCCTTGCCGTCGTCCACCGCCGTGGTGCTCTCGGCGCGGCGTGGTCAATGTGGTCAACCACCGAATTCCATCAGAAGAATACTGTACGTGGAGAGGCTGACAGCTGGGTCCATGGCAGCCGCAAGGAAGTGCATCCTTATTACGCAGAAAATAATTATTCCTCCACCTAACAGCAGGGACCCATCGGACGCCCACCAGTATTTCACTAAAAAAACGTCTGCCCCTGACTGGTGGGACCCACCCGACGGGCCACCGTATTTTGCGAAAAAAACGTCCCCCTTGCTGTCAGCTCGGACCCACCAGAAGTGCCTCCTTATTATGCACAAAAAAATGAATACCCCCTGCTAGCTGGGACCCACCTTGGTGGGAGGCTGACTTGTGGGCCTACTAAGTTGACGGGGACGGAGGGCTTTGTCAACTTAGTCAGTATAAACGATTCTAGCTCCAGTGACCGTACAATGTCCATCGAACGGGCGTAGTGCTTCTTCAACCTTTGGTCTTCTTGCTCCAGCCGCCCAAAGCAGCGCCGGTCGTGCCGCATGCTCCTGCCTCCCATGGCCGGATGTGCTGCCGTGGAGGCCTCACCGCCACCTACTTTTCCCACCGCTGGCCAGGCCCTGCGGCGACGATAGCCTCACACTGCAAACGAACCAGTGAACCCTCGTACTCCTCTTCGCACGGGCTTCCACTGCCGCGTCTTCCCCGGCTCTGCGTCGTCCCCATCCTAGGCCTCGCCGTCGTCCACCGCCCTGGTGCTCTCGGTGCGGCGTGGTCAACGTGGTCAAGGAACGACTTCCATCGGACGTGGATTGTACGTGGAGAGGATGACAGCTGGGTCCACGGCCGCAGCAAGGAAGTGCCTCCTTATTACGCAGAAAATAATGATTCCTCCACCTGATAGCTGGGACCCACCGGATGGGCCACTGTATTTCGCGAAAAAAACGTTTCCCCATGACTGCTGGGACCCACCAGCTACATCTTCCATGCAAGGAAGTGCGTCCGGGCAAAAAAACGATTCGCCCCCTGACTGCTGGGACCCACCAGCTACATCTTCGCACGCAAGGAAGTGCGTCCGAGCAAAAAAAATGATTCGCCCCCCAGACTGCTCCTCCAGCTACATCTTCGCATGCAAGGAAGTGCCTAGCAGTCGGGACCCACCTGGTCAAAGCGTACGTAGCGTTGTCATTATGGTTGCGAACGTGTACGTACATGTATACTGGTGGATGTAGAGGCGCGCACGTGTCGTAGTAGAGGCACGCACGTAGCATGTACACGTACGTACAACGGCCAGGGTGCAAGAAAGAAAATACGGCCATGTATGTGTACATACGGGCGGGGTCTCGAACTCCTACTCGCGCATATGTACGACGAGGGCTCGTGTACATGGCTAGGTCGGAACGGAGAAACAGGGTCGTCGTGTTCATGGGGAGGCAAAGGAATGCGTCGTGTTCATGGGGAGGCAACAGAATGCGTCGTATTCATCGGGAGACAACGGAATGCGTCGTGTTCATCGGGAGGCAACGGAACGCGTGGGAGCCAACCAGCTGGGTCAGAACGGAATGCGTGGTCGTGTTCATCGGGAGGGCTTGGATGGAACAGGCGATGGAAACGAGGCCTGGCGTACTGCAGAACGGAGGAAACGGACCTCCTACGGTCGGAATGGGGGTCCTGTTGATCGGGAGGGGTGTGGCGTACCGCAAACCGAAGGAAACGAACCTCCTACGGTCGAAACGGGGGTCCTGTTGATCGGGAGGGGTGTGGCGT
The DNA here is from genome assembly GCA_032464435.1 of Aegilops umbellulata. NCBI lineage: Eukaryota > Viridiplantae > Streptophyta > Magnoliopsida > Poales > Poaceae > Aegilops > Aegilops umbellulata. Next base: position 491,930,943 of record CP136060.1, on the reverse strand, counting down.
ACCGCAAAACGGAGGAAACGGACCTCCTATGGTCGAAACGGGGGTCTATTGATTAGGAGGGGTGTGGCGTACCGCAAAACGGACGAAACAGACCTCCCACGATCGAAACGGGGGTCCTGTTCATCGGGAGGGGTGTGGCGTACCGCAAAACGGGACTCCACGGGATACTGTTCATCTCCACCGTCGACCTCCTCCAGCCTCCACGGGCTCTTGTTCATCCAGCCTCCACCGCGCGCTACTCCACCGGCTACTGTTCAACCACCCCTTCACGGGCACCCCTCCACCGTTTACTATTCATCCAGCCCTCCACGTCACGGGGTCCTGTTCAACCACCCCTCCACGGACACCCCTCCATCGTCTACTGTTCATCCAACCCTCCACCACACCACGGGGTCCTGTTCATCCAGAGGCAACGCCACCGCTCACTGTTCATCCAAACCCCCCGCAACGCTCATTGTTCATCCCAGAGGCAGCATCGATCGGCTTCAGTTAGCAGCAGTAGCGAAGGAATCACTCCATCGGGTTCAGTTAACAGCCATCGATCGATCGCTTGCGTTCAGTAACGCGTAGCCTGCAGTGCAATCGGTCGGGTTCAGTTAGAGCCCAACACCTCGCTCGGGTTCAGTTAGAGCCAATGCCTCGCACACACGCGTGTACGTGTACGAGAGAAATGCGCATCGCTCGGCCCCCGACCTCCCACCATAACCGGGAACCCCCCGAAATTTTTCTCTCCCTCGCTTCTACCACGGTTTTTTCCTTCATGGACGACTCAAAGAATGTCATGCAGCTGCGTCTCCGGCCCGCCCAGGACGAAAAGCCCATTTTATGTCATGATTTTTTGTCATAAAAGTGGGAGCCCAACGAAGTGACAATAATCGGGACCACTCCCGGTGATGACCATTGTTTGAGGAGTTCATGTATTCACTAAGTGTTAATGCTTTGGTCTGGTACTCTATTAAAAGGAGGCCTTAATATCCCTTAGTTTCCAATAGGACCCCGCTGCCACGGGAGGGTAGGACAAAAGATGTCATGCAAGTTCTTTTCCATAAGCACGTATGACTATATTCAGAATACATGCCTACATTATATTGATGAACTGGAGCTAGTTCTGTGTCACCCTATGTTATAACTGTTGCATGAGGAATCGCATCTGACATAAATATCCATCATTGATCCATTGCCTACGAGCTTTTCACATATTGATCTTTGCTTAGTTACTTTTCCATTGCCACTGTTACGATTGCTACAAAAACTGCTACTGTTACTTTTGCCACCAGTACCGTTACTTCCATACTACATTGCTACTGAATACTTTGATGCAAATATTATGTCTTTCAGGTGTGGTTGAATTTACAACTCAACTACTAATACTTGCGAATATTCTTTGGCTCCCCTTGTGTCGAATCAATAAATTTGGGTTGAATACTCTACCCTCGAAAACTGTTGCGATCCTCTATACTTGTGGGTTATTAAGACTATTTGCTGGCACCGCTGCCGGGGAGCATAGCTCTATTCTTTGAGTCACTTGGGCTTTATATCTGTTGATCACTATGAGGAACTTAAAAGATGAAAGAACCAAGATTTTCCCCTCAATTACGAGGGGAGGTAAGGAACTGCCATCTAGCTCGGCACTTGATTCACCTTCTGTTATGAGTAAACTTCCGACACCTACACCTGTTATTGATTCTGATATGTCGCATGTTATTGATGATGCCACTTCTGCTATGCATGATGCTTATGATGAAACTACTTCTACGCTTTATACACTGGTGCGCGTTGGTCCTAAACAAACGGTTTAAAACCCCTTTCTGCGACGGAATTTGGAACCATTGCCAAGTGAGTGTGGGCGATAGAGGGGTCCTTCCCACACGACCCAGAAACCGTGGGGATAGGGCCCCTACAGTACTCCTACTCGTTTCTGCTCGCATTGCCATCACAACCAGTATTCTGTTGTAACGCCCACGATGCGGCTATATCTCCCACGTGTCGAAGCACGACGTAGAGGCATAACCGCATTGAAAGCAATGTCGCAAGTGAGGTAATCTTCACACAACCCATGTAATACATAAGGGAAAGAGATACATAGTTGGCTTACAATCGCCACTTCACGCAATACATGAGTAGAGTATTACATCAAACAGATACAATCAAGGTCCGACTACGGAACCAAAATAAAAGAAGACTACCCCAAATGCTACACAGATCCTCGATCGTCCCGACTGGGCTCCACTACTGATCAACTGAAACGAAACAAAACAATGAACAAGGTCTTCATCGAGCTCCTCCTTGAGCTCGGGTGCGTCACCTGCACAGTTTCGTCGGCACCTGCAAACTGGTTTTGGAAGTATCTGTGAGTCACGGGGACTCAGCAATCTCACACCCGCGAGATCAAGACTATTTAAGCTTAAAGGTCGGACAGGGTAGTGAGGTGGAGCTGCAACAAGCGACTAGCATATCTGGTGTATAACATACGCAAATGAGAGCGAGAAGAGAAGGCAAAAGCACGGACGAACAACTATGATTAAGAAGTGATCCTGAAACTACTTACGTCAAGCATAACTCCAACACCGTGTTCACCTCCCGGACTCCGCCGAGAAGATACCATCACGGTTACACACGCGTTTGATGTATTTTAATTAAGATCAACTTCGGGTTTTCTACAACCGGACATTAACAAATCCCCATCTGCCACATAACCGCGGGCACGACTTTCGAAAGTTCAAACCCTGCAGGGGTGTCCCAACTTAGCCCATTATAAGCTCTCGCGATCAACGAAGGATATTCCTTCTCCCCGGGAAGACCCGATCAGTCTCGGAATCCCGGCTACAAGACATTTCGACAGTAATAAAACAAGTCTAGCAAAGCCGCCCGGATGTGTCGACAAATCCTGATAGGAGCTGCACATATCTCGGTCTCAGGGCACACCGGATGAGCTGTCCGTACAACTAAAACCAGACCCCAAGTTTCCTTGAGGTGGCGCTGCAAAGCGCTCTAGTTTGGACCAGCACTCAGAGGAGAACTGGCCCGGGGGGTAAAATAAGATGACCCTCGAGAGCGCGACTCCCAAGGGAAAAAGGGCTAGGTGAGGCAAATGGTAAAACCAAGGTTGGGCCTTGCTGGAAGAGTCTTATTCAAAGCGAACTGTCAAGGGGGTCCCATAAATCACCCAACCGCGTTAGGGACGCAAAATCCGGGAACATAACACCGATATGACGGAAACTAGGGCGGCAAGAGTGGAACAAAACACCAGGCATAAGGCCGAGCCTTCCACCCTTTACCAAGTATATAGAAGCATTAATTAAATAAGATATATTGTGATATCCCAACAAGTAATCATGTTCCAACAAGGAACAACATCTCCATGTTCCAACAAGGAACAAACTTCATCTTCAACTGCAACTAACAACGCTATAAGAGGGGCTGAGCAAAGCGATAACATAGCCAAACAACGGTTTGCTAGGACAAGGTGGGTTAGAGGCATGATAAGCAAGTGGTAGGTATCGCAGCATAGGCATAGCAAAAGAGCGAGCAACTAGCAAGCAAAGATAGAAGTGATTTCGAGGGTATGGTCATCTTGCCTGAGATCCCGCAAGGAAGAAGAACGAGTCCATGAAGAAGACAAGCGGACATAGTCGAACGAATCCTCACAACTCCGGAACGAAACCGAAGCTAACGAGAGAAACAGCCCGGAAAGAAGCAAGCAACATGGTAAACAACCATCACATAAACATGGCATGATGCACAACCAAGTATGATGCATGTCCGGTTTAATGAGCATGGCATGGCAAAGTGCAACAAACAACACTACAAATTAAGTGGAGCACAATATGCAACAAGTTGCATATTGACGAAACACCACATCAATTATTTAGTTACTCTCGGTTATGTACTCATCAAAATTAAATGTTGTTAAACATGGCAAGAGGTGAAGCATAATTAAACTAACTATTTAGGCAAGTTTAAATGAGGCCGGAACAACAAAATAACAAGTCCAGAAAAACCTCATGAGCATATATTAGATTTGGTACTGTTCTTCCCTAAAACATATTTTAGAGTTATTAAACAGGAAAATAAAGTGCATCATGTTAAACTATGCATTTTTCTACCCCATTTACATATAAAGTTTAATAAATTTGGAGTTACGGTTATTAAGTTATGAATATAATCATTTTAACATGGCATAGGAGCAAATTAATGCAAACAGCATTTTTAAATATTTTAAACATGGATGAAAGTTGGATATGATTAATCTACACAAAATTCTAAGCAACTTTCATATATTAAGTTTTTACATGTGATGCACCGTTTGTGAGATATTATATGCATGTTGCTTGGGGGGTTTTCTGCAATTCTGTAATTCATTGGATAAAAGATAAATTCACAGACGCTGGAAAAAACATGATATGGGCCGAAACTGCTGGCCCAACAGTGCACAGGGGGGTGAGGGCGCTGGATCTGATGCTCACCAGGCATCATGGGCCGGCTCGGTGGGGAGGAGGCTGGTCAGGCCGCGAAGGGGCGCGCTGGGCCTTGGCGTGGAGGAAGCCGACCCAGGTCGCGGGTTCACGCGGTCAACGAGACGACGAGCGAGCGGCTGCTGCTCGTTGCAGGGGAAGCAGAGGACGCAGCGGAGGCCTGGCGCGGCTGGAACTTGCAGGTCGGCGCGCGAGCCGACAAGGAACTCCGGCGACGGGTGGCTAACGGCGACGCGAGCACCGGGAACAGACAGGTCTGGGCGAGGGGTCTCGAATACGGCGGCGCAAGGGAGCTCCGAGGCGGGGAGGATCTGCAGGGCCATGGCAGGGAAAATTCAGACAAGAGGCAGGGACAGAGAGAGGGCCGGAGTGAGAGCGAGAGGAGGCGAGGCGACCTGGCCGTGGCCGGCCGGCGGTAGGCACGGGAAGCAGCGGGTCGGCGAGGAGGCTTCGGAGATGACCGGATTGGGCCAGTTCATGTCGGGGAGGCGAGGAGGCAGGGTCGGTGCTCCTGCAGCTGACGGCGAGGGGACGGCGGCGCTTGTAGGCAGGGAGGCCAGAGAGCGATGGAGATAGCGGGGCCCGGTGCCAGGGCTTCGGATCTGCCCGGGGTCGGAGGAGGACTGCGCCATCGTGGCTGCTCCAAGGTGCGGCGGCGCTGGAGGAAGGGGACTTGCGACGGCGCCATGGTTCCTAGAGGAGCTCGAGCATGAAGGCGGCGCTCGGGGCGGAGTTGGTGGCGTGCAAGGCGGCAGCTGAGGCTGGGCGCGGCGACGAGGTGCTCGGGGACGCGGGATGCTCGGCGGCGCAGGGGTCCAGGTCCGCGGTGGAGTAGGCGGCGTGGTGGATGCATCGCGGTCACCGGCTGCTGCTACTACTCCGGCGAGGGGGCTCGGGGCATTCTGCTGATTCTGCGAGAGGCGGCTGGCTACGGACAGAGGAAGGAGGAGGTCATTGGGCAGCGGTGGAGGCGCTGGTGGTGGCGAGGGGATGAGGTCGAGGATGAAATCAAGGAGGAAGATGGTTGTAGGTGGTTGGCTCGATCGGATCTGGGAAGATCCCGATGGAGAGAGCGGCGGCGGGAGGGACAAACCTCCTAGATTTTAGGGTTAGGCTAGATTAGGTATGAGGTTGGTCTATAAATAGGGAAAAGGGGGAGGATGTGGATCAATCAATCAAAATCGGACGGTCCTAGAAAAATAGGATAGGAAGCCCAAATAAGAAAACAGAGATGTTTTATAGATGTTTGGGGATGATCTGAATGCAACGGTGATGACTGGGCGATTCGGGTTCGGGGCAGTTTTGGACACGGGCGAGGGATTTGACGAAAGGCCAATGAAGACAAAGCGGTCAAAGAGAAGGTGACGAAGGCAAAGGAAGAAACAGCCACGACGAACGAATACAAGTTTTAAAACATGACGACAATAGAGTGTCGATGCAATGTGAATGATGCGATGATGAATGCAACAAACAAATAAATAACACAACGAAACTCGGAAAACATGAAAGGCGTCTGGAGCGTCGGTCTCGGGGCGTTACATCTGTGGTGCTACGTTTATGATGAGCGGCCCATCACAAATGTTTCACTATTATAGAACGTGTATGATGTGCGGCCCATCACAAACGGTTCACCGTTAAGAAGATTAGCTAATCGTCGTACGAGTGCCGGATGGGATTACGAAACGTCGGACCGTCGTAACATCGTTGTACACGACAACTATCGCACGCGCTATTCTGTGGTGTAACGTTTACGATGCATACTTCATTAGAAACAGTTCATGGTTGCGAATCGTGTACGATAAGGCAACTAACACAAACGTTTAGTTTGCCCGCTCCGTTTGTGATATTGTCTGACATCGTACACGCTTTGCAAACGACAACTGTGTGCATTCTTGCACACGTTTCCTCTCTGTGAAACATCTTGGATTATGGTGCATATCGCAAACGTTTGTGTTTTACCAACCGTGTGTGCCGTAACAACCTGGAGAACGTAATTTCACCGTAATTTAATTGCTGCTTTTCCAAATTGTACCGGATTTGGATTTGAATGTATCCTACAGCTTTATTCATATCCATCAGGTTCAAACAACCAATGCACTATTCAATTCATAGGTACATATGTTCAAGAATTACATAAGGACCAAATAAAGAATGATGAACCATAATTGTATACTTGTACAATTAAAGACGGTAAAGAAAGAGGCGAAATATATTCTGGTTGCTGAACAAGGTGAAGCGGGATGCCCATATTGTGCCCTTTTCCATGCAGAATGCACGCACGACTCTAGTCCAACCCCTTGTGATGGCCGACTGCCCATCCTTCACGGTCTTCATGAAAACATCTAGATAATCATCGTGTTCTGGTAGAAATACTTTAACCTTTGCATGCCCACCAATCATGTAGTTTGAGAGGTAATCTTGAGTAAACTGCTTTGGCAACCACTACAAAGGAATAAGATTTCAGACATTGTCATCTAACACAACTCATTATGTGCAGTAAAAAGAAGGCTGCGGAGTTCTTACTTACCATCCTGCAGTTCGTCGTTGTCTTGGATAAAGTGTAAACAAATAGTTTAATTGCCATCTTTGGACCCATTTTACTAACAATCTTTATCAACTTCCTCACTTGATGCTGGTTCATCAATATCTCATTGCCCCGTACGCAGAAAGGGTCGAAACGTTGATCTTTACCAATGACATATGTACCTAAAAGCACCAAGTTAATATTAGAAGCTAAACAGCAATGGCACAATGATGTGGTACAACACTCTTTTATAATATGTCTATATACATCCGTATGTGGTAGTGCATTTGAAATCTCTAAAAATATAAATATTTAGGAACGCAGGGAGTATCTTATAACATCCAATATACTCACATATTAGATGAATTAACATATTATATTATGGGTTAGAAGGAGTTTAGTTCATTCTTAAAAATTATCTGCTGCTGTATCCACGGGTTACAGTTAGTTTGAGCTAGTTCTGGCTCAAATAGCCCTAAGGTATATCTAAACATGAGGGCTAGTTTGAGCTAGTTGCATCTACAACCCACCCAAAAAAACTAGTATCCAACCCAAGAGGTGCTAATTGGAGCTAGTTCTCCTAGTGCATTTATTGTCAAATCTAACCCAGCCATCCAAACAACTCTTTGGATGGAGTTAGTTCAGGGTTAGTAATGAGCTAGAAACTAACTATAACCTCTAGCTAAGTTGCGTATCCAAACAAGGTTGTGTTGTTGCTGCTGCTCTTCTACGTATATCTAGAAATCATTAGAACATTAATGTAACACTCTTCCTTGTTGCTATGTAGCCTAGGATTGCATATTTAGACATTAAGTATAGTGCATGTTGCTATGTAGCCTCAGATATATTACATATGGCCCTAGTTAACCTAAGGAAAAATGAGTTGCAGATATATCCAGTAAAAAGTTTGATTCACTGATTAGTCCCTTATCAGCCGACGGCCTATATGGTACCAGCTATGGATATCCTGAACAGTGAGCAGATATAAGCCATGGTATGAAACTAACCTCGATGGAAAACAGCAGTCGTTCCAAAAAATTGTCCTGTCTAGGTACATCAATAAGCATGTTAAGCACAACAGGCTAAACATCAACCAGAATTACACATGGTAGATAAAATAATCTCCAAAAGATAGCTTCAGTGTGCAGGTTTAAGCATGCTAGTAAAGCAAAACAAGTGGAAAGGTGTTCTAACTGCAACAGGCCTAACATTTAATAGAAAGCTAACATGGTCATTCAAACTGGTATTGTGCTGGTCTAAGTACACTGGTTATGGTTAAATGAAAATAAAAAGGCGTGTTAACTACAAGATGCAGCAACCAAATGTAGTCATTCATAGTGGTATTGTTGAAACTAGTACTGATGAAATTGAACTGCACAGTTCATACTTGCACATATAGAACATCACGTTGTGAATAACTGGAATAAACAAGACATACTACGAACAACCAAAGATAGCATTTGAAACTGAACATATGTTAACTACAAACAACCGAACAATCAAAAAACATTAAAAGAGGCATATGCTAGCTATAACAGGCTTAACAGCAAGCAAATATATGCATTCCTATCGGTATGTTTAAAACTGGATTGATGAAATGTACAGCACAGTAAATAATTGCACATATAGAACATCACATTGTGAACAACTGAAATAAACAAATCATGGGTTTCCTCACTTGTCACAGATGGGCTCGTTCCCGTGGGAAGAGCACGAACCCTGGATGCGCTCCATGTTGTCACAAATGGGCTCCTTCCCCTTGGAAGAGCATGGCTGTAGGGTTCCCTCCCTGATGTCGCAGATGGGCACTTTCCCCTTGGAAGAGCAGATGGGCTCTTTCCCCTTGGAAGAGCTGGAGAGGGTGCCCTCCTCGGGGTCGCCGTCGATGAGGTCTGACTTGGAAGATGTGGATCCCAAGATAGTGTCGCAGAACGTGTCCCTCAGAAATGACAAAAGGGGCTCGATGGCGATGTAGAATGGCAAATTGTTGACAGCGAGCCAGAGGAGATCAGTGGCGGGGACATGGATGAGATCGATGGCGGTTGAACCCAAGGGGTTGGGGATGGGCCACTTAACCTGTGACACAGCCCGCCTCAGCGTGTAGCTGTCTATGACCACGATTTCATAGCTGGCGGACAAGACATGCTCGCATACTCTAGCCCGTTGCTTGAGTGCCTGCCGCCAATAATGGTCGTCTGCTTCGTCGGTGACGTCGGGAGAAGAGACCGCTATACACCTCTTTTGGACCAGTCGCTCCTCGAGCTCCATGGGAAGCATAGCCGAGCTTAGGCTGCGATGCTCTGGAATGGGGGACGGGGATCTGTGGGAAAGGGGGCGTTTGGCAGGCGTCATCTAAGAAAATCAGGGCGGCCTGGGTATGGAGATCGGTGGGTAAGCTGCACGGGCAAACCGGTAGATGTTGACAATGGAGGCCTTGCGGCGGCGGTGGCAGGAGTGGCGGCGGGGACTTTGATCGGGTTTCGAGCGAGGGAGGGTGTGTGTGTGCGCGCGCGCATGTCCGAGGAGGTTTTGGTGTGTGTGTGTGTGGAGGGGGGGTGTTTGAGGAAATGTCGCGGGTACTGAAAATTTTACTACACGGGAGTCAAACGCGGGAGTTAAATGCCGGGCTATTGAAAATTTTGATGATAGTGCATCGCACACGGTCCGGAGATAACTACCATGTGTTATGAAAAATAAAAGACCTCGAGGTGGGCAGATATTTTCGATGCAAGTGGGATTGGGAACAAGAAACATCGCACACGGTCTAGAGATAACAACCATGTGTTATGAAACAGAAAAACCCTCGAACTGGGCAGATATTTTTGAGAGGGGGAGCCTCGTGGAGCCCAATGTACTGTGCGGATGTGTGCGTGACAGGTGCACCCGCGTGGCACACGGTTAGTTCGAGTGAACCGTGTTTGTTGCGTCATCCGACTTGTCTAATGTTAATTAATTTGGCTAAAAATGACGCGGGAGAGCGTCAGAACACGAACACACTTGCATGTGGACCAAATTTATGTATCAAAAGGGTGGTTTGATTTTCAAATACCAAATGCAACTTCGATGTGGCACCTCTCTCGCAAAGCGCACGGTATTGCTTGCTCCCACCCTCTCGTGTTGGCACGAAGGGAATCCTAAGCTATGAATGCATGCCCCCTCCCCCTCAACCGAGGTTCACCTAGCAAAGTGCGAAGTAGCTAGCAGCCCCCCTCCTGCCTCGTGTCGGCACGAAGGGAATCCTAAGCTATATATGAATGCCTGCCCCCTCCCCCTCAACCGAGGTTCACCTAGCAAAGTGTGAAGTAGCTAGCAGCCCCCCTCCTCCCTCGTGTCATCACAAAGGGAATCCTAAGCTATATATGAATGCATGCCCCCCAACTGAGGTCCACCATAGCAAAGTGTGAAGTAGTTAGCAGCCCCCTCCCTCGTGTCGGCACGAAGGGAATCCTAAGCTATGAATGCATGGCCCCCAACCGAGGTTCACCTAGCAAAGTGTGAAGTAGAGCTAGCAGCCCCCCTCCCTCGTGTCGGGACGAAGGGATTCCTAAGCTATGGATGCATGCCCCCCCCCCCCCAACCGAGGTTCACCTAGCAAAGTGCGAAGTAGCTAGCAGCCCCGTCCCTCGTGTAGGCACGAAGGGAATCCTAGCTAAGCTATGAATGCATGCCCCCCAACCGTGGTTCACCCTACCAAAGTGCGAAGTAGCTAGCAGCCACCCCTCCCTCGTGTCGGCACGAAGGGAATCCTAAGCTATGAATGCACATGCCCCTCCCCCCCCCCCAACCGAGGTTCACTTCGCAAAGTGCGAAGTAGCTAGCAGCCCCCTCGTGTCGGCACGAAGGGAATCCTAAGCTAGGAGCATGCCCCCTCCCCCCCAACAGAGGTTCACCTAGCAAAGTGCGAAGTAGCTAGTAGCCCCCCACCTCCTCGTGTCGCCACGAAGGGAATCCTAATTAAGCTATGAATGCATGCCCCCCCAACCGAGGTTCACCTAGAAAAGTGTGATGTAGCAACCCCCCCTCCCACACACACTTTCAGTCGGCGGGCCAGAGAGGCATATATCTCACCAAGATGGATCGTAAAACGGACCAAGAATAATCCACCTTGGTCATACAACCTCTCTCTGGTTGTTGGTCAAAGTGATGTCCGTCAATGCGACCCCGGAGATGGGCTAGCTCACCAATAATCATGCAAGTAGCTAGTCCCAGAAGACAACCACTGGATGCGTGTGGCCCAAACATATGTATGAAGAGGTGTGTTTTTGAGTAACAATGAACAACTTTGATGTGGCACCATGATTTCGAACTAGAAATCCCCACACAAAGTGAGGGTTAGGTTGACGATGCATATGTATGTTACACCACACTTCAAGCCAACGATGGGGATTCATATATGCATGCATGCGTGCATAGTATATGCGATCAAACTTAATTAGGTATGAATCTCACCATGACCTATACTACGATAACACTAACCAAATGAAGAATCCGCCATGGTAACCTATCTTGTTGTTGGTCAAGGTGATCATGGATGTCCACGCGGGCCCACAAATATATAGGCTTGTCGCCGATAACCACACGACGGAGTGTATCGTTCGAAGGCAACCACTACATGCATATGCATGGAGGTGATGTGTGCATGCATGTTTGAATACACAACATTGATCTGGCGCATGTGTCAAAAAGCATACACTAGCTCCTCACACAGAGCGAGATCGGTTCATGATGGTGTCATTGTACTAGGCACTTCGACTCGATGGGAGGGATTCATGCGTATACATGCATATGTGTGTGCTCAAAGTGTATCATGCATGTCATCCCAGACCAAAAATAATAATCCCCTCCTAAGTCAAATTAACCTCTCTTGTTGTCAGGCAAAAAGAAGTGATGGACCAAGCGGGCCCACAGATGGAAAGCATCGATATCATTGATAACCGCTTAAGTGCGTGCGAGAGGACAACCACCACCGCTTTGCATGTGGGCCAAACATATATATGTTGAATATCCAAAATGCACAACTTTGATGTGCCACATGGCTCAAAAACCGTAAACCATGCACCCACACAGAGCGAGGTTCATATCAAGCGTACTACATATGATGGTCCCCTTCCCCCCTCTTCACCGCATACTATATGCTCCTACCGTAATATAAGTACAACCCAAAAGAATCCTTATCGACGGTGAAATTAATTAACCTCTCCCGATGTAGGTCAAAGTGATGCATGCATGCATGCATCAACGATGGCCTCGTGGGCCCGCAGATGGAAGCGTCACACGTGAGTGTCCTAGTTAGGATATATATGCATGTGGCCCAAAAAGATGTTGTGTGATGTTTGAATAACCAATTTCACAATTTTGATGTGGCACGTGCCTCGGCAACCAAAAAGTCCCGACACCGAGTGAGGTGTACTTGTTCACGGACGCATACGTATAGCATATATGCTAGTCCCCTCCCACCTCTTTGATGCGTACTATATACCACCATAACACAAACAAAAAAGATTACACCTTGCTGGTCAAATTAACCTCACTGCCGGCTATTCGTGAAAGTGATGCACGACGACCTCGCGAGCCCACAGAAAGCGTCACACGCGAGTATCGAGTGTCGTGTAGGACAACCATCGACTACATGTGGCCAAAACATTTATGTATGAAAGGGTTATGTAATGTTTTAAATAACGATTTCACGACTCTGATGTGGCACCAGCCTGCCTAACAAAACGAAAAACCCACAGGGTGGCTCACAACTCGTAGTGTACTGCGAGCCATCCGCCACCCCCAGACGCACACACCCACACACACACCGTGAATCCACCGCAACTATGATGCATGTTAAATTAATTACCCCGCAGTGAACATACATATTACCAAAGGAGGGACGTTTTAGTTTCAAAAATTCACAGAGATCATTAAGATGTTTTAGTACATTGATTGATTGATTTTCTATGGGTATAATGTGCAGAAATCAGATTTGAGCTACATGCACACGTGACAGTGCACCCAAATGGATTGCAAAAACACATGTGTCTCATCGGGTGCATGTTTACTCTCCATGCAACAAATTTCAAACATTGAGAATCTTGATTTTTAAATTCTAGTACATCCAAAACTTATTTGAAGATCATGAAACTTATCGTGTTGTCATATGGACACCAATACAAAGTGGCATTGTGCTTTTTCTATCAAATTTGAGACCAGTTTTGATGTAATCTTTATCTAATTACAGACGACAGATTATTAATAATTGGGAACCAATATCCCAAATGGATTATTTATTCGAACCATGAGCGTTAGAGCAACAATGGATACGTGCCATGCTTCGGTTAAGCAATAAAGCGGTAGCATTAATCATCCAAATAGAAAAACAATATACGTGCCGCGGCGCGACCCGTGTGGCATGGAGCAGGCATGAGTTGATGGGAAGCATGTGAGCAGTCCACCGGGCAGGAAAATGGGGAGGCCTGCGTGCAGGTGTGTGAATTGATGGAGGCGTGCTCGCTGCGCAGTGTCATCGGGAGGCGTGCGAGTAGCTGTGTGAAACTTTGGTAGGCATGCCAGCAGTCCGGTGTGCATGCTTGCCGGGAGGCGAGCCATCGGTTTGACCGCCGCCCGCCTCTTTCCCACAACTCCCACTACTCCATATTAATGGTGCGACCGAGTGTCTGCAACCCCCATCCTCGCTACGCACACCCAATCCTCTCTCTCCGCTTGCAACCTCGACGCCCCTCTCAGTCTTCAAAGCTGTCAGTGTATGAGGATGCCGCCGAAGCGCCCCATCGGAGGGAGTGGCGACGCTGGGGCTGCTAAAGCACCGGAGCACGGCGTGGAGATGGAGACAGAGGTTGCCGTCACCGCCGGCGAGTTATCGCCGCACCCTAACGTCGTCGACGGCGTCGAGATTCCACAGCCGAAGGCGGAGTTCCACACCGACTCTGACGACCACTCCGGCGAAAACTCCGACGACCACTCCGGCGACGACTCCGACAACGAAGGACAGCTGGTTAGTCATCTATACCCATTTATGCGTCAAATAGATCATAGGGGTTCTCTGGTTACTCCTCCCCCCCCCCCCTTTAGAATACAAATCCTGTGGTTATGTTCTCCCAATCCATGAAATCTGAGTAAGTTTCGTTAGATCTGTGTAATGTATTGATTGTTGGAATGGTACAGGTGATAAGTGATTAGTTGTTTCATCTGTGCAAACGATTTCTGCTAGTAATCCGACTAGGGTTAGTGTTCGTGCTAATAATTCCTAGCCAGGACTTGACAATTGATTTTGAATGACCTACATATGTTTGTGCCATCATTTTCTTCAAGATTGGTCTGTACATAGACAACTGTGCTTAAAAATTGAACCATAATCTCTGAATATGTATAAATAAATAGCCATAAATTGCTAATCCTACTTCACGGCATGTAATCAGTGATTTGTCGCCAAATTTGTTTTACTATATGTATAGGTGTTGTCTGACGATGTGGACATCATGGATGAAGATGCCCAGAGGAGGTACAAGAGGTGAATCATGAGGGGGCTTTATGCGGGAATGCATAACAGGCGTATTAGGACCTGGAACGATGGCTATGGATGCCCATTTTGCAACCACAAGATTCATGACGCGTATCTAAGTGTTCTTGCGCAAGCAAGAGGACGGGCCGTTGGCTCCTTCAAGCAGAAGTATTCTCGCAGGGTGGCGCACGTCGCGTACACTGAGTACCTCGAGAAGCTTCAGGATCATGTCGGCCGCATGTGAGATGAGATGTGGGATGTATCGAAATATGTACGCTTGAGTATGCTTAATGACGGTTCAGCTATGTACTTATGGTTGAACTATGCTTATGTACATGTATGCTTATTATCTATGTCTGAGTATGTTAAATATTTCGCCAAATTTTGGTAAAAATTACAACGGGGGACCAATAAACCAGGACGGAGGTAGTACTTCAATCACACACGGTTCCCAAAATTGGAACAGTGTGCAACGACTATCATTTTCCCTATTGCGTCAATCACACACGATTCGCTCTAGCAAACCGTCGCCCCCAAAATTCTTTGTGGGACAGAAAACCTTCACCAGCCAATTCAAAAAAGAAAAAAGAAAACCCTCACCATCCCCACGTCACAAAAACCCTCACCCCACCCGCCACCCACCTCGGCCCCTCCGGTATGTTCCCCATTCACACCTGCACAAGCTCCTCCACGTCTATGCCATGGCACCGCCTATCGTGGCGGTAAACACTTAGCTCGACGCCTTCCACCGCCGTCAGGCTGCCGGCAAAGCCCAACACATTTCGCCACTTCCTCTTGCCGCCGCCTATCGCCATCGACTTTCTCGACGCTGCTCGCGGTCGACCCAGCTCCGCTCGGTTGGGGAATCCTCCTTACTGAGGGTTCTTTCTCATGGACGACAAGGTAACTTATTTAACGAGATATTATCTCATCTCTTATCCTAGTTCATCTGCCTCCTTTAATCAGCCGGCGAAAATCGCCGTGAATTCATTTTTATTCGAGCTGATTTGAGGGTTTACTTTCATTCATAGAATGTACAATGCGCCAATACTTCAGGACTTGGCGACCGCCGCCAGAGATTCCATCTCATTGTACCAGATAATTTGAGGACGCACGCGGTATGTTCAGTCTCACCCTAAATCGGTTGGCATGGCCTACTTTCCTGAACATATTCTAAATATTGCTACATTTGGATAAAAGGTGCCACATGCACCATATACGTCAAAGGGGATTTTCCCCCTCTTCTTTCTATATTAGGCAAATTAATGATGTATTGTTCTTTCAATTACTCTCATATTTCCATGGCATCATGTTTACCCTATCTGTTTAATTATAGATTTTTGTCCTTCGATTTCAACTACTATACATTTCTTTCAATTTGGGCTCGTATTTGCATGTTACCATATTTTCTTTAACAACCCTACCATTTTCTGCAGGACATCCCTCGCTATGCAATAGATTATGTAGTGCACAAATTTTCCCTTTCCATACATCAAGGCTCCACGAATGTCATACTGCGCATAAACCATGGATTTACAATCGTTGCTACTGTAAGACTTGATGAACGTGGTGACTCCTATTTTGGCACTGGCTTTTGGAATGAAATTGCAATGTTTTATGTACTGAAAGCTGGCACTAAAATTGCACTGCACGTAAAAGGGCCTGGTCATGAGATATATGCTAAGTTCCCCGACAAAATCATACGTCCAGACTTTGTTCGACGTAAGTTTTCTTTTCAACTATCTGCATATGTTGACTTACCCATCAATGTCAAATGAATTGTGTAGTATTTAAGCAACCAATTGTTATTCCCTTATCTTACTGTATTCCTAGCTAATAAATTCTAGTTACCAATACACTTCTCTATTGCCCTGTTTTAACTAAATATTCCCTGTACTCCCATTTCTATCAGAAATCGCCGCTGACAAAGAGACTCCTGAGGTGGAGAATGGGGCTGCCAACAAGCGGAGGCAGGGCAAGCTAGAACCGCAAGCGACTCCAGCAGGCCTAGACTTAATCACCAGCCTCCCCGATGATATGTTGAGATTCATCATCTCCCTCCTCCCAATCAAATACGGGGCGTAGACAACCCTCCTTTCCCGGTGGTGGCGCCCCCTATGGAACTCCAGTCCTCTCGACCTCATCGACACCCACGAGCTCTGCCATGGCTATCACAAAAGCTTGGATGTGTTCCACAAGATCCACGACAGTGACCTTGGCCCAACCAAAGGCCTTAGAATGGGCAAGTTCCGTTCCAACGGCAAGGACCGAGCCAAGCTTGACGACCGGTTCCGATACCCCGCCCTAGATCAGCTCGAGGAGGTCACTTTTGATGATGGGCATATGCGGTCTCTGCCAACGTCCGCACTCCGCCTCGCACCGACGCTGCACGTCGCCAAGTTCAGGAACTGCCATTTCCCGCCCCTTAATGATGGGCCCGCTCTTATTCTACCATGACTGAAGCACCTCGAGCTTGTCGTCGTCTACCTCTCAAAGGGTGACATGGAGCGCCTGCTCCGTGGTTGTATTGCACTCGAGTACCTTCATCTTTAGGCGATCAATGGGTTGAGTACCTTCCACATCACCTGCATGACTCTCCGGACTATTTATGTGTGTTGCTAGTGCGGCAGGAAGACATCACAAAAGGTGGACCACGGTATGGTCATCCAGGACACACCTGCACTTGAGAGATTAATTGTAGTTGATCAAGAAGGTCCAACAAGAATCAATGTCATTTGTATGCTGAAATTGATAGTGGTGGGCTACTCGTCTGACAAATATTCCGAACTTGTTATTGGATCCACACCCGTTCAGGTACAACAGCCGCCTTCTACCTCTCCTACAAATTAACATTATTTCTAATTTTGAAGATGTTTGTTCGTCTGTCATTCAGAAAATGATTCCGACAAGCTTGACCCCAAAATGCACAGTGAAGGTCTTGGCACTAGAATCTATCGGGCCCGACCTGGAGCAAGTTGTACTACGATTTCTCAAGGTTCTTTTGGAGGATTTCAGTACATACATGCCCCCCCATATTGGTTGCTTGATCCATATGGTTACAATCAATAAGCATATCTCCTTTGGATTCATTTGTACTAGTTTTCCTAGGGAACTTTTCATCCACTCCAACCCCTTGTGAAGAAGGCTACATTTTTCTACAATGTACTCAAATGCCCATGTTAATCATGTTAGATTGAAAATGGCATGTTAGTGCATTTTACAAATCCTGCAAACCAAATAGCTAGTCCTGTAGTAATGTTCAAAACTGCATGTAGGCACCAACACGTTTTCTTCTTTTGCAGATAAGATTAGGCGCAGTGGTGGATAATGTGATACAATATAACAATCACGTCGAATGCATAGATCCGCATCTCTCAGAAATTACTTTGAACACCTACCGAGGGACCTTACCGGAGATTATATTCGCTAGGTTCCTTGTTCTCAGAGCAAGGGTGCTGAAGGAAATGAGGTTTGCCCTACATTTATGTCGCAAAAAGGAATGGTCTGTTGATCAGCGCCGGCGCCTGCGGTAGAATGGAGTAGGCTCCCAAAATGCTGAATTTCATTTTGGAACTTCAGATGACAGAGTAATCGGAAGTCATCGGGTCAACCCCATACATGACTTCTCAGTGGCTGACCCCTTTGCAAAAATTGTGAGGTTTCGAAGCTAGACTTAGAAGCGGTGATATTAGTTTGAACCTCTCTGATATCCATGTTCAGCGCATCAGCGCAAGCGTTTGCATCCGATGAGCTGAATTTCATTTCTAATATCAGTTTGAACCTTGTAATCTTTGAATTTGAGCCATATAACTCTGGAATTTGAACCTTGTAACATTTCGAGCTTTTGTGGTACAATCGTTGAAATGGCATCGTATGAGACTCGTATATGGCTAGCACTATTTTGGCCTTAATATGCAATGGTCTTAGATTTTATTAACCATTCTCGAATCAGTTTACCTTGTCAATCTCACAGCACACAATCTTTATAGCTAACTCGATTGCGATCTTTGACATTATTGCGCACGGTTGGTTTCTTCCACCATGTGCACTCTAGAGCACAGAATTAATTATCGCACTCGAGTGTCCACGCCTGGGGTGCGGTGTTGTCAAGCGTGCACTGGATTCTGTAATCCTCCGCTATGAACACCGTGACAAGACGTGACGATTACAGGTCGGCCGGCCCCCATTTATTATTACAGCGGCCATTTAACCTACCCTTGTGTCTCCTCAACCTTTCGATCGTGCCCCACCATTGCAAGAAGCACACCCACCACGAGAAATTCTTAGAGGGTATCCTACGCGGCTCCAATGGCGTTTCGAGTGACTGCCGACGACGAGCAGCAGTTCACCATGCGTGCCATGGTGGACACCCACAGAAGGTTCATGGACCTCTCGGTGGTGTACACCAACGACTCGGTCTGGGCGAAGCACTCCGTCCAGATCATGGAGTTGTTGCTTGCCGACGAGAAGTACAAGGTGGTCGGGTTTGACCTCGAGTACACCCGCGCTCGTGCCGGGTCTCGTCCTAAGGTTGCCGTCGGCCAGATGTGCGTGCGCCACCACGTCCTTGTCTACCGCTACTTCCTGGCCAGAAGGCCTTGTGAGCATTTCGCCAGGTTTGTCAACAGCCCCACTACTGTTGGAAATATGCCCTAGAGGCAATATTAAAATGGTTATTATTATATTTCCTTGTTCATGATAATTGTCTATTGTTCATGCTATAATTGTGTTAATCGGAAATCATAATACATGTGTGAATACATAGACCACAACATGTCCCTAGTGAGCCTCTAGTTGACTAGCTTGTTGATCAATAGATGGTTACGGTTTCCTAACCATGGACATTAGATGTCATTGATAACGGGATCACATCATTAGGAGAATGATGTGATGGACAAGTCCCAATCCTAAGCATAGCACAAAGATCGTATAGTTCGTCTGCTAGAGCTTTTCTAATGTCAAGTATCCTTTCCTGAGACCATGAGATTGTGCAACTCCTGGATACCGTAGGAGTACTTTGGGTGTGCCAAACGTCACAATGTAACTGGGTGGCTATAAAGGTGCACTACGGGTAACCCCAAAAGTATCTGTTGGGTTGGCACGAGTCGAGACTGGGATTTGTCACTCCGTATGACGTAGAGGTATCTCTGGGCCCACTCGGTAAGACATCATCGTAATGAGCTCAATGTGACTAAGGGGTTGGTCACGGGATGATGTGTTATGGAACGAGTAAAGTAACTTGCCAGTAACGAGATAGAACAAGGTATTGGGATACCAACGATCGAATCTCGGGCAAGTAACGTACCGATTGACAAAGGGAACTATATACAGGATTGATTGAATCCTCGACATCGGGGTTCATCCGATGAGATCATCATGGAACATGTGGGAGACAACATGGGTATCTAGATCCCACTGTTGGTTATTGGCCGGAGAGATGTCTTGGTCATGTCTGCATGATTCCCAAACCCGTAGGGTCTACACACTTAAGGTTCGATGACGCTAGGGTTATAGGGAAAGTTTGTACGTGGTTACTGAATGTTGTTCGGAGTCCCGGATGAGATCCTAGACATCACAAGGAGTTCCAGATTGGTCCGGAGGTGAAGACCTATATATGGGAAGTCATCATACGGTTACCGGAAGGGTTCGGGGGTTTATCGGTATTGTACCGGGACCACCGAAGGGATTCCGGGGGTCCACCGGGAGGGTCCACCTGCCCCAGAGGGCCCTATGGGCTGTTTGTGGAAGGGAACCAGCCCCTAAGTTGGCTGGGCTCCAAACCCCCTAGGTCCCATGCGCCTAGGGTTGGGGGGATCCCTAAAGGGGGCGCCCCCTTGGCTTGGGGGGCAAGCCCCCTCCCCCTTAGTCACCGCCCCCCTCTAGATCCATCTCGATTGGGCCGGCCCCTTCCCCCTTCGCCCTATAAATAGAGGGGTAGAGGGAGGGCAGCCGCACCACATCCAAGGCGCAGCCCTCCCCCTCCCCAACACCTCCTCCTCCTCCCGCGAAGCTTGGCGAAGCCTTGCCGGAGTACCACACTGCTCCAACACCACCACGCCGTCGTGCTGCTGCTGGACGGAGTCTTCCCCAACCTCTCCCTCTCTCCATGCTGGATCAAGGCATGGGCGACATCACCGGACTGCACGTGTGTTGAACGCGGAGGCGCCGTTGTTCGGCGCTTGGATCGGAATCAACCGCGATCTGAATCGCTACGAGTACGACTCCCTCATCCATGTTTGTGTAACGCTTCCGTGTCGCGATCTTAAAAGGTATGAAGATGCACTCCCCTCTCGTTTCTAGTAAACTCCATAGATTGATCTTGGTGATGCGTAGAAATTTTCTAATTTCTGCAACGATCCCCAACAACTACATGTTCGTTACGGTGGACATCACCAACGATGTAAAGGCGATCGAGAGTTTGGGCATCGCCTGCCAGAATCTTGTCGACATCCAGGGCCAATACAATATCTGGGGCAGCAAGGAGCATGAGAAGGACTCACTGGTTCATCTCGCCAAGGCCATCATCGACCCCTACTACAGAGACATGAAGGATTCGTGCAACAAGGACAAGCGTGCCTGGCACTCGGCCTGGATGGAGAAACTCGACAAAGCTCACGTCGTGTACGCGGCCAAGGAGGCGTACACGAGCTACGACATGTACCGGCGGATCATTGACATGAGGAAGTACCTCCTTCCCCAAAACGGCGAAGGATCCAGCCGGTAGGAGAGCAATGGCAAGCGTTGTCGCAACAATAAGTAGATGATTAGATCCTTGTTTCTCCTACTTTAGTATGCATGTAATTGCTTACTTTGGTGTGTGCAAATGTTATGTGTGTAGTCACTTGTGTAATTGTATGCTTAATTTGGTTTTGCAATGTTGTCTTTTTAAGTATATATGTTGATGCTCTGTAGAACAGAGCGTAGATGGTTTGCGGACAAAGAAAGTCACATCGCACACGGACTAAACAATGGAACCCGTCGGTGATGTTTTCATCAATCACTCACAATTGTATACCAGCAATCGTTTGCTCACAACACACACATCTTATTAGGAGCAACCGTCTGTGTTCTTATCGGTCTTCAGAGACATTTCTAATTACAGACCTATTTTCCGCGTATCACACACATCTTGTTAAGTTGAACCGTTTCTGTTCTCATGTCTCAACGCAAACAGTTCATCTGACTGACCGCATGTCGTATATCGCATACACCTTTAATCTGGCTGGCCGTTTCTTTTGTGTTGCCTAATAACAAACAATTCATCTGAGTGAACCGTATGCTATGTATCTCACACGCCTCCATCTGGATGCCTGTTTCTTTTGTTCCTCCTCATCGCAAACAGTTCATTGAACTAAACCGTATGCCCTTCATCGCACACGCAACTAAAACCTGAACCGTGTTTGATGCATCCGTCATCGCAAAGTTTTACACATTTCTGATGGTTTTCATATAGCACCGTTTGCGATTATGGCATCGCACACAGTTTCTCGAAGGGTCTCTGATCGTAGTGTCGTGTTAGCAGCATCCTGCAGTAGTGATAATATTGTGCCATTAGGTGGATTTCTTGATGACCAACTTGCTAGGGTTAGAGAGAATGAAATTGTTGAAACAAGTAATATTGATGAAAGTGATGATGAAGATTCTCCCCCTAGATATGAATTGCCTGATGTGCCTGAGGGTTATGTTATGGATGAAGAAACTGCTAGCTAGAGACCGTTTTGCTTGCAAAGATAGATATGATCTTAAGAAACTGTTAGCTAAGCTGAAAGAAAAGTCTTTGAATGCTAGAATGAAATATGACCCTGCTTTTGCTACTTCACCTATTTGTATTTCTGAAAAGGATTATGATTTCTCTGTCGATCCTGAGTTAATTACTTTGGTTGAATCTGATCCTTCTTATGGCTATGAATCTGAAACTGTTGTGGCACATCTTACTAAATTGAATGATATAGCCACCCTATACACTCATGAGGAAAAAATTCATTAATACTATATCCTCAAGTTATTTCCGTTCTCATTAAAGGGTGATGCTAAAACATGGTTTAATTCTCTTGCTCCTGGTTGTGTGTGTAGTCCCCAGGATATGATTTATTACTTCTCTGCTAAATATTTCCATGCTCATAAGAAACAAGCTGCCTTAAGGGAAATATATAATTTTGTGCAAATTGAAGAAATGAGTCTCCCACAAGCTTGGGGGAGGCTTCTCTGATTACTAAATGCTTTGCCTGATCATCCTCTCAAGAAAAATGAAATACTTGATATCTTTTATAATGGACTAACCAATGCTTCCAGAGACCACTTGGATAGTTGTGTTGCTTGTGTTTTTAGGGAAAGAACTGTTGAGCAAGCTAAATTGCTATTGAATAATATATTGATTAATGATAATGATTGGACACTTCCTGAACCAACTCTTGAGACAACTCCGAAGAAAAGGGGTATTCTATTTCTCAGTCCTAAAGATATGCAAGAGGCAAAGAAATCTATGAAAGAAAAGGGTATTAAAGCTGAAGATGTTAAGAATTTACCACCTATTGAAGAAATACATGGTCTTAATAAGCCAACACAGGTAGTAAAGGTAAATTCTCTCTATAGATTTGATGAAGGTGATATTCCTAGTAATAAGTCTGCTAGCCAATGCTTGGATGAGTTTGATAATTTTATTGTTAAATAAGAAATCTTCAATGCTTATGTTGGTAGACAATTGAAACGTAATGCTTATATGGTTGAACACTTGAGTGATTATATGTCTAGAGTTAAAGGTGACCTTAAACTTATTAGCAAACATGCTTCTATGGTTACCACTTAGGTGGAACAAGTGCTTAAAGCACAAGATTATTTGCTCAATGAATTAAATAATAAGAAAAACGATAATGTTGTTAGAGTTATGACTAGAGGGGGTAGAATGACTCAAGAACCTTTGTATCCTGAGGGACACCCTAAGAGAGTTGAGCAAGATTCTCAGAGACCTAATGTTGATACACCTAGTCCTTCTAAGAAGAAGAAAAAGAAAAAGATAGGACTTTGCATGCTTCTGGTGAACCTGTTGTTGACACACCTGAGATTCCCAATGATATTTCTATTTCTGATGCTGAAACACAATCTGGTAATGAACATGAACCTAGTGATAATGTTAATGATGATGTTCATGTTGATGCTCAACCTAGCAATAACAATGATGTAGAGATTGAACCTGCTTTTGATCTTGATAACCCACAATCAAAGAATCAACTTTATGATAAGAGAGACTTCGTTACTAAGAAGCACAGTAAAGAAAGAGAACCATGGGTTCAAAAACCCATGCCTTTTCCTCCTAAACCATCCAAGAAAAAGGATGATGAGGATTTTGAGCGCTTTGCTGAAAGATTAGACCTATCTTTTTGCGTATGCGTTTGACTGATATGCTTAAAATGAATCCTTATGCTAAGTATATGAAAGATATTGTTACAAATAAAAGAAAGATACCTGGAGCTGAAATTTCCACCATGCTTGCCAATTATACTTTTAAAGGTGGAATACCTAAGAGACTAGGAGATTCAGGAGTACCAACTATACCATGCTCCATTAAAAGAAACTATGTTAAAACTGCTTTATGTGATCTTGGAGCCGGTGTTAGTGTTATGCCTCTTTCTTTATATCGTAGACTTGATTTGAATAATTTGACACCGACTGAAATATCTTTGCAAATGGCCAATAAATCAACTACTATACCTGTCGGTATTTGTGAGGATGTGCCTGTTGTGGTTGCAAACGTTACTATTTTAACGGACTTTGTTATTCTTGATATTCCTGAGGACGATAGTATGTCTATTATGCTTGGTAGACCCTTTTTGAATACAACAGGGGCTGTTATTGATTGCAACAAAGGCAATGTCACTTTTCATGTTAATGGTAATGAGCATACGGTACAATTTCCGAGGAAACAACCTCAAGTCCATAGTATCAATTCTATTGGAAAATTTTCAATGACTACTATTGGAGGTTTTGAATTCCCTCTTCCTACTGTTAAGAAGAAATATGATATTCTTATTGTTGGGGACATGCATATCCCCGTTGAGGTAACCTAGTGTTATTCGAAAATTCTCCGATTTCATGCAATTCGGAAAGAGTTTGTTAACAAGACTTGATCAACCTTGTTAGTGGATTCCTTTTGATGAGCACGAGATGGATGAAGTTAGAAAGCACAACTCTCTGTACCCACCTTTTACTTTCTGTTATTTAGATTAAATAAAGCAAAAATAGTATTTTCTGTCTGTTTTCTGAATTATCCTTGCAATAAAAATATCCAGAAAATAAAAGTTCTCCAAACGTCCTGAAAATGAAATATGATTTTTTTAGAATATTTAAGAATTTCTGGCACTAAGAACACACCAGGGGGCTCCAGCATTTGGCCACGAGGGCACAGGGCGTGCCCACCCCCCTGGGGCACGCCCCCTGCTTCGTGGGCCCGATGTGGACCCCTCCACTTATTCCAGCACCCACTCACTTCGTCTTCCTCCAGAAAAAATCCTCCCATAGCTCAAACCCGTGTTCTAGCTCATCTTGCTGCCATTTTCGATCTTTTTTCTCAAAACCCCATTCACAAAACTATTTCTTCCGTATGTGACTCCTCCAATTGTCCAATTAGTTTTTGTTCTAGTGCTTTATTTATTGCAAATTTTTGCTGCTAAGGTGACCCTGTTCTTGAGCTTGCATGTCAAATGTATATGGTCCAAAGTAGTTTTAATGCATGATATAGCCTCTAGGCACTTATGGGAGTAGTTGCTATCAATCTTGTTGAGTTTGGTTCACTTTTATTTTGAGTCACTAAAATTTCAGAATTTTTTCAGGAAAACAAAATGTTGAAGAGATTGTTGAGAGGCTCTGTGAGCCGAAGCTCGAAGGATAAGCAGAATGAGGAGAATAAAAAGCCCAAATGCAATCTTCCTCGCACTACGAAGGTTCGGCCGTGCGAATGGCCTTGTGACGCGTTCTTGAGAGCCACCGGAACTTATGATGACTTTTACTACTTGGCTGAGAATGCAGGCCTCACCGACTTCCTTCATGACCAGCGCGAACAGTATCTCCTACTCACTAATATTTTCGTGCAAACTTTTTCTCTCCATGCTAAGAAATCACCACCTTCAGTGGAGTTTCACTTATATGATGAGGTTAAGGAGATGTCACTCCATGATTTTTGTCGGGTCTGCAAGATACCCTTTATGGGCAGCATCGAGGAACCACATCGTAGTGATGTGGATGGATTTATTGATAGAATTGATGTAGGGGAAACGAGGAAAGTTTCCGATGCAAGAATTACTAGTATACATTTTCCTGTTCTATGTTACTTTGCGATATTTGCTAGTAGATGCGTAATTGGTCGCGGGAACAGTGGAAATCTTAGTGCCCCTGATCTTGTCATTCTGCGCCATGTTTTGTTTCGTGATACAACTTTCAGTTTGGGCGCTATTGTTGCTAAACGATTAAGTCTGAACCGTACAAAGGGCCCCATCTTCGGAGGCATCTTTGCTTCACGCCTTGCTGAACACTTTGAGATACCTATTAGGCATTATGTTTTTCTAGATTATAAGAGTATGGTAGCATATGAATTTATTTTTACAAATAAGAAGAAGATGCTAAGTATAATTTGATATTTGATAAAACTCTCTGTGAGATTGTTGCCTTGCCTGCACCCTCTTTGTTTAACGTACTTTCAGGCATGTACCTCATCTTGCCAGAGGCCATTTATGCATACTGGAGGCTGACACAAGTCCCAGAGCCTGAGCCTAAGCCACCACTTGACCCTTATCGACAATCTGTTTATCAGTGGGATTCGGAGGAGATCGCCAACCAATGGCACCCTGAGGACCCACCTCAGTACCACCAGAGAGAGTAGCTTCGATCCGTGGCCATACACCAACTTAGGTCAAAAGCCTAAACTTGGGGAAGTACGTATTTCTCACCAACATTACACTCATGTTCGCACACTCATACCAGTTGTCGGTGCTCATACTTTTTCATTATACTATCCATCCTAGTTTATTTTCTTTTCTAAGCCTTCTTCTTGTGTGTTTGAAAAAATACCTTAAGAAAAACCAAAAAAATTAGTTATAGATTTTAGCCAGTTTACTTTCCGTGCCTGTAGTACTAGTAATTAAAAGAAAACCCAAAAGGATTTCTCGTTCTTCTTTTTCTTGTTGGGAGCTTTCCCGTGTAAATAGTTTTATTTCTTTTCTTTTCTTTGGGGGTCGAGAGGAGAAGACCATGATGAAAATGTTGAGTGACTCTCATATGCATTTGCGCGGCTAGATCCTTTTTGTTGCTATTTTTGTATTTGAGACAATCATTTGTTGGCATTTGAGTATTCTGTTTCTGTGTGGTAAAACCAACATAGTGTACAACTAAATGTTGATTTATTAGGTGCCACTAAAAATTGGTGTGAAAATGATGCGCCTTCGATTAAGTTGTGATAAATTTAAATACCATTTTAGAAACAAAAACCCATTTCATAGCTAATGATTTCAAAGATTTGGCATATATGCATTTAGGGCTGCCTCGATGTAGTTATATTATTTAAATATATGTAAATTTCTTTGTTCTCCAAGCCTATTTAGCCATGCATCTATGATATTCTCCTAGAATGGCATGTTTCATCAGTAATCTCCAGGCCTACCATCATGTATAATTCATCTAAACTGTCGTAAAGATGTACCTTTGCCGGATTAAGAGTGTACACGTAGAAGTTACTAAGGAAGGAAAATGTCCTTCTATAAATTCACTAAACGGTTGATAGTACCAAATGATTTGCTCCCAAGTGTACTTATTCGTGTTTCAATCAGTCTAAATATATATAAAAGGTAAAAAAAGAATGTTTCTATGCGTGAAAAAAGAATGTTCTAGGAATCAGTCTTGTAATCATGAAAATTTGTTTTTAAACCACCACAAAATCTGATCAATTTTTTCTTGGAAATTATACACACAAAAAGACAAATGTCCATCACTATAAAAAATTGTTGACATTTGAAAAGATATTGTTTTTAAGTGGGGGCTCATCCTCTTGTTTCTCATTTTTCATTATGAATGCCAAGAAGAAAAGTTGATCACACGTCGGATGCGCTGCATGTGGAGCATGCAACAATACTATGAAGTCACCACTCCTCGTGGTGCCTCGGCATAGCTCTGGTTCCAATAAGCGCGCCTGCAATTTCGGAGCAGGTGGCTCTGTCGGCATCCGCGACGCGGCAGATCCTTTCAGTATAGGCGCTCTCAGCCTTCCATCTCGGCGCACACTCCTTGTTGGCTTCGAAGTAAGAACAACTCCAACTTTTGGATGCAGCCACTGCAGCTGGCACTCGCGGTGCTCGTAGGCCAGCTTGTCCTCCTTCGGCTACACCACGTACGCCGGGTGCATCCACTGCCACACCAGTTGCGGATCATGGCCGGCCGTGGGCCGTCGCAGCCATCTCTCTCTGTATCAGCTACATGGCGGATGGCCCTTCTTGCTCAACCGCGACCCTCGCGCTTGCTGCAGAGGGCTTGTTCCAATCATGCTCTTCCGCATCCCTCATCTCGCTCGGCTCTCGCGCCAATGGTGCTTGAGTACTCATTGTTGTGTGTGTGGAAGCGATTGTTGTGTAAGGGCATGTACAACGGTGTCCATTCAGCTGTCTGTAGCACATGCCACATAGGATATTTGTCTAGCTGGAGGGGAGAAAACGAGGAGGGAGAAAAAGGGCGTCTGCAATTCGGCAGACGGTCTATAGTGCTGAAATTTCGCTAATTATCGACGGGCTCTTTGCCGTTGTATGACTGGGCGTCTGTAGTTTCCCTTTTCTCTGCCGAACCGTCAAATCCCGTCCTCCACAAATCCAGTCCACGGAACATGTTTTGCACTTTTGCTTTTCTCCGTCGATACATACTCCGACGAGACCTGCACGGTTGGGGGCCGCCGGACTGCTGGGGTCGATAGACGTCACGAACGAATGAGCTGCATCGACCAAAATAATCGATCAAGGATCAGCTAGCTAGCTAGACATCACGCTAAACGTCCATGCACATGTCCAGGGAGGAACTGATTAGATTCACGTACATGTGTTTACGTGCTCCTCGATCTTCGGCGACGACGGCGGTCCGGCTTTGAGAGCTGCGATTCCCTAATGCACACCTTCATCCTGGGATGTATCACCGCACCTACACCGTCAGCTAAAGGGAGAGAGTGCTCAAGATTCTGTCGTATTGATTATGGCAACTGTTACAGAGGTACAAATAGCCGAGGCCACCCAACATCTCCCAAGATACACGGCACGCAGGCCCTGGAGAGTGGTTGTGATCCTCAAAGCTAGGAAGCAGTCACAACAATATAAAAAGTCTACATACATGCAATGTGCAATGACCGAGTTTAACACCACCCCCCCCCCCCCCCCCGCAGTCGGAGATGCTGAGGGAACATGCAGAACTCGTGCTTCGCCCAAGGAGACACGATCACACACAAAGTGAAGATCAATTTCGACGTGCTTCTTGCGTTGGTGCTGAACGGGGTTCGTCGATAGATACGTGGCGCTGCTGTTGTCACAATACACAAGCGCGGCGCAAGCGGGAGGACACCGGAGCTCCTGGAGAAGCTGGCGCAGCCAGGTAGTTTCAGCGACACAGTTGGCAACAACCCGATATTCAGCTTCAGCGCTGGATCAGGACACCGTGTGCTGCCGTTTAGATGACCAGGAGACAAGGTTTGCACCGAGGAAGACAGAAAAGCCAGAGGTAGATTTGCGGGTATCCGGACAGCCGGCCCAGTCGGCGTCAGATTGAGCAATGAGGTCATGAGATGGCGACTTATAGAATTGCAGACCGTAGTGTGAAGTGCCCTTAAGATAACGCAAGATGCGCTTAACCAGTTGGTAGTGGGTGGTGCGGGGAGCGTGCATGAAGAGACACGCATGTTGCACAGCGTAGGATATATCTGGGCGGGTGAGGGTTAAGTATTGGAGGGCTCCAGCGAGACTGCGGTACAGGGTAGGATTGGAGAGAAGGTCGCCATCGTGGAGGGAGAGTTTGGCTTTGGTGTCGACGGGTGTGGAGATGGGATTGCAATTTAGCATGTTGGCACGGTCTAATATCTCAAGCACATATTGTTGTTGGGAAAGAAAGAGGCTAGAGTGGTTGCGTGTGACATTGACTCCAAGAAAATGGTGAATATCACCTAACTCCGACATGGCAAACTCCGTCTTGAGGGAAGTGATAATGGAGTGAAGGGTAGTAGTGGTATTGGCAGTGAGTATGATATCATCTACATAAAGTAGGAGATAGGCAACGGAGGAGCCATTGTGGTAGATAAAGAGGGAAGAGTCACACTTAGAAGCCACGAAACCCAAGGACAAGATGAAGGCTTGAAAGCGCAAAAACCAAGTCCGGGGGGCCTGTTTTAACCCATAGAGAGATTTCTTGAGAAGACAGACGTGGTCGGGAAAGGAAGAGTCGACAAAGCCCGACGGTTGTTGACAATAGACTGTCTCACCAAGATCGCCATGGAGGAACGCGTTCTTGACATCAAGTTGATGAATGGGCCAAGAATGTGCAGTGGCGATGCTGAGGACAACCCGAACAGTGGCTGGTTTGACAACCAGGCTGAATGTCTCTGTATAATCAACGCCTTCCTGTTGAGTGAAGCCACGGAGAACCCAACGAGCCTTATAGCGAGCCAGCGTACCGTCAGAGTGGAATTTGTGACGGAAAATCCACTTCCGATTGACCACATTAACACCTACAGGACGAGGAACCAAACTCCAAGTATCGTTCGTTAGCAAAGCATTAAATTCATCAAGCATGGCGTCATGCCAATGGTGATCTTTGAGAGCACCTTTGTAAGAGGAGGGAAGAGGAGAAAGGGCGGTGGAGGTCGCGAGGGAAAATAAGCGACGTGGTTGAGCAAAACCCCTCTTGGCTCGTGTAGTCATTTTATGTGAGTTAACCGGTGGGGCAACAGGAACTACATGGCGACGTGGAGGGCTTGGAGTGGCTGGCACGGATGGCGAGGAAGATACGGTGGGTCGCTGGGCGGGGTGGGCGGCAGATCCGAGGGGACCATGCGCGGGCGACCCGAGGGGAGCAGGATCAGGTGGGCCAGGCGAATCGGGCGAGGGGGAACGCGGGGAGGGCGCGTGGCATGCGGGGGGATGGTGGGACGGCCCGGTCGGCTCGGTGGGGGGACGGGTGGCGCGTGGGAAACGGCGGATGGCGGAGAAGTTTGCGAGGCGGATCGCGTGGGGTCGCTGGCGTCCGAGGATGGTGGGTGAGTGTGGATCCCGGAGGAGATCGTGCGCAGGTGAGTGGGAGGGGCGGGATCGGATGTCGGAGCTGCGCCTGTGACCGGGGGTGTGTACGGAAAAACCGTCTCGTCAAAAATAACGTGGCGAGAAATGATGACGCGACGGGAGTGTAGATCGAAGCAGCGATACCCTTTGTGCTCTAAGGGGTAGCCAAGGAAAACACAACGCGTAGAGCGAGGTGCCAACTTGTGAGGGCTGGTGGCGTAGAGATTGGGGAAGCACAGACAACTAAACACACGCAGGTGGTCATAACAAGGATGCACGCCGGTGAGGAGGAAAAATGGGGTGTATGGGGTGGTCTTGACGGAGGGGCGACAATTGAGCAAGTGTGTGGCAGTGTGTAGGGCCTCGACCCAAAAAGGAGGTGGTAAGTTGGCGTGAATGAGAAGGGTACGGATGACGTCGTTGGTGGTGCGAAGCATGTGCTCAGCCTTGCCATTTTGCGGAGATGTGTGAGGACAAGAGAGACGATATACGATGCCGTTAGTCGAGAAAAAGTCACGGAGAGAAGTGTTTATGAACTCCCGGCCATTGTCACACTGCATACACTTGATGAGAGTGTGAAATTGGGTGAGGATATAGGTGAAGAAGCATTGTTAGGTAGAAGAGGTGTCGGACTTGTGGCGCAAGGGGAAGGACCATGAGTAATGGGAGTAATTGTCGAGAATTATGAGATAGTATTGATAACCAGAGAAACTTACAATCGGGGAGGTCCACAAATCACAATGAATAAGTTGAAAGGGTGCACTAGTACAATTTTGGGAAGATGCAGAAGCTAAACGGGGCTGCCGTCCTAATTGACATGCCGTACATGGGGAGCGGGCAGTGTTATTACAATCTGGAAGAAAATCCTTGGAGATAGAGGCAAGTGAAGCTTTGCCCGGATGGCCGAGGCGCTGGTGCCACAAGTCGCCTGGAGTGGTGAAGAAAGCAGCGCCATCAACAGAGTTATTTCCATAGAACGGGTAGAGGGGACCGGCGCTACTAGACATTAGAAGAGGAGTCCGGGTTTCAAGTGCCTTCACAGAGAAACCAGAAGGATTAAATTCAACCGAAATATTATTGTCAGTAGATAATTTGCGAACATAGATAAGATCTTTGACAATATCGAGGCAGACAAGAACATCGTTGAGGGAAAGATTAGAAGGGGCAAGGGTGGTAGAACCTACGCCAATGATAGGAAGACGATCACCACTACCGACGATAATGCTAGAGGAATTATGCTTTGGAAAAGAACGAAACTTAGAGAGGTTACCAGGATTGCCGGTGACATGTGTGGCCGCGCCGGAGTCGAGGATCCAGTCAGCTCCGTGGTGAGGGAGGCCCTGCTAGCTGTAGGCGTGCTGGAACAGGGCGGCGTGATCACATGAAGGCGGGCCGGCCTGGTACGGTCGTGTAGAGAGAGGCGGCGGCGACGGCACGGACAGTGGATACGCCTGAGAGTGCACACCAGGACGAGGTCCGAGCACACCTGCAACATTAGGCGGAGCCCACCTGGAGGAAGGGGCGGGGAGGGCCATGCCGTACGGAGCGAAGTACCCGGTCCAAGGGGACGGCAGAGGCGGAGCGAACCTGCGACCACCCGACGCAGACCGGCCACGCCCGCGGTCACCGCCGCCAGCGCCACGTCCGTCGTTCCCGCCAGAGCCGCGACCCGATGGGGGGGGGCGCGATCGTTGCGGTCGACGCGATCGCCGCGGTCACTGCGGTCACCGCGGTCGTTGTTGGAGTTGAGACCGTCGGAGATGGTGAGAGCAGCCGAGCCGGCCTCCTCCGCCCGGAGGTTGATGTTATACTCGGCGAGATCCAGGCGGGAGCGAGCGACATGGAACGGCGGCAGGGGGACCGTATCGCCAAGGATGGTGCGGATGGTGTCGAAACGGGCATCCAGGCCATGAAGGAGCTGCATGGTGAGGTCGTGATCCTCAACCGCGTGACCGGTGTCCGCGAGGGCCTTGAGACGGCGAGCATAGTCAGAGATGGAGAGGTCTCCTTGCTTCAGGTTCCGGAACTGGCGCGTCAGATGGAGGTACTGAGCGCCTTCATTGGCCAGGAAGTAGTCCCGGACACGACGCCACGCGGTGAACGCGTTGATGGCGCCGCCCATGACGAGTTCGAGAATGGAGTCGGCGAGGGTGAAGTAGAGCCAGAGGGTGAGGCGATGATTGACCGCGAGCCAGGCCGCATCGGGGTTGGGAGGAGGCGGGCGACCCACGTGATCTTGCACGCGATACTGCATGAGAACGCAGTAGAAGAAAGTGCGCCACTTGATGTAGTTGTTCTTGGCCGGATCGAGTTTGAATTTTATGTGGTTGGAGATATGATCATTGTGGAAGGAGATGAGGAGGGTGTCGGCCGGTGGTACGACAGGGGAGCGGGGGCAGACGGGACTGGGGCGAGATCGGAGGAGAGGGCAGCGGTGGTGCTGTGGGAAAGGGAAGGAGAGGTCCCGGGGGAGGACGGGGTGATTGCCGGAGATGGCGGCTCGCCGAAGATGTCCTCGAAGGCCATGGAGACTGATACCAAGCTAAAGGGAGAGAGTGCTCATGATTCTGTCGTCTTGATTATGGCAACTATTACAGAGGTACAAATAGCCGAGGCCACCCAACATCTCCCAAGATACACGGCATGCAGGCCCAACGTGGAGAGTGGCTGTGATCCTCAAAGCTAGGAAGCAGTTACAACAATATATAAAGTCTACATACATGCAATGACCGAGTTTAACACTGTCGTCAGTCTCTTCACGTTCTGGAGTGGTGGCTGATGGAGGTCGATAATTGGAATAAATTTCACTCTAATGTCGTAATTTTAGAGGGCTATAGACAGCAAAAAGACAGTCCATTGTAGAGGGCGTTTTTACTAATGTCTGTAGATGGCGTGGATGGTCGGTATAGACAGTAGCCGTCTAAACTAATGTACATGCCCTAAGACGGTGATGCCCACAATCCCAACCGAGCCGGTGGTACTGGGGCAAAACAACAATAGCTTCTCGGCTTCCTGCTCCATGGCACAATGAAAAGAGTTTGCCGTAGTCTTGCCGTAGTCGAGAAGCACGCGAGAGTGGTTTGTGCGGTTGTTGAGGCAAAAGGGGTCTACAGGGAGGTCCACAGCAAGCTGCGAAGTTGTAGCACTCATGCATGTCAGCCTTGGACTGTATTCTGATGTTATCGCCTAGAGCGATGTGCGTCCGGGTTGTCGGCCTTGCCGTCCTTCTCGCAGGAGATTTTGCACAGTGAGCATGAACACCCTCTTCCAAAGAGTTTTCCTCGGCGCTTCGTTTTCTTTCCTTAATTACTCCCGCCGACTTGCAGCAGCAGAAAGTGCAATGGGCTCTGTGGATCGCGGGCGTGCATCCGGAAGTTGGAGCCGAGCCAAGGTGTCTTATGGGCCACATCTATTTTGCATGTGTAAGCGATGATGACTCTTATCTTTATTGCGATTCGAATTCAGAGTAAAGGCAGAAGTAATATAAGCTTTCCTTGTTGCATGTACGTCTCATGGGCGGTTACCACTAAAAAAAGTGCCTAATATTTTTTTGCATGTAAAAAGTGCCTAACATGGCTGGTTGTAAATAGTATGGGATGTGGAGGCTTGTGTACGTGTACTTTTTTTATAACAAACCCCGTTCGTTTTTTAAGCTCTTTTTTCTTGCTTGCGCCGAACAGTAATATTTATACATATTGAAGCTTCTATTTGTTTTAATTTCTATCTTCTCTATCCTATAATTATTTGGTTTGCTTGCATGGAGCGGCCTTTTGTTTTCAATTTTAACCTCCTCGTATCATCATTTTTTTCTTCTGTTGTGCAGTATGCTTCGCTTACCCTTTGATTCAGTGTATTTTTATCAAAACTTTGGAGGATCAGATTACGTTTCAAATATAATTTTACATCTAACTAAGAAAAGCATGAAAATAAATTTTATTTTCTCTGTTGTGCAAATTTATTTACAATGTCAACCGTGCAGAATTTGAGTTGATGTCGAATTATAATTCTAGGTTTTTTTTCTTTTTTATTAACCTTGCAAGTTGAAAGAGGCCCTAATTTTGACAATATGCAAGTATGTATGCTACACAAAGTAAATTCTACGTGCATTGAGCTCAGCCTGATTGATATGATTAAGAACATATGCTTCATGCATGGGGTGCTTCATACGGATGTGCTTCTCATGCATGTATTTATCGAAACCCGGTCCGATCAGTGTTAGAAAAAAACATTAAAAATCGAGTTGGCTTATTACTACTTTGACGTACATACACTGGCATTCAACCTAACATGTATGTAGTGGAGTTCAAAAGAAAAAAATATTACATGAAATGCCTCTGTTCCGGACTCCCCCTTTTTAGCGTGCCTTACGTAGCTCACTTGGGCTTTTGGACCGCATATATTTATTGGATGTACATGATTTAAATCTGGTACACATACACGGCACCCTAAAACAAAATCACGTCTTTAATTAGCTTCCATCTCCTACACGTCTCCTTTTATAGTATGTGGTTCTGATTGCATTTTTTCTATATAATATATGTACTATGTACGTGACAGATTTTTCTTATGCAAAAAACATATAAGCATGTAGACTATACTAGCTAAATCCGCGCGGCGACACGCCGCGCTTGTTGATTAATCGTGACTATATTTGTAGACTACGGTCTAAGCAGTAGATTAATGAATAATCATTCGCTATTAATTAAAGAGAGCTAGAGCAATACATAAAAATGCCGATGATGACAAATAACTAAATTTATTATGACCATGCAAATGCATGGATACAAACAGAACGGTTAATATTGACACACCTCTAAGGAAACCTATTTATTGAAACCATATACAGCTCACTCTACGCAGCAAATAGTATACAGTGGTACAAACACACTGTGATAAGAAGGCACAAACAATCTTCGACGGGTTAGATCATCCTGGTATATCCCCCTGCAGGATTAGTGCCCGTAATAAAGTGCTATAGAGCTTTTGCAAATTCTTGGACACGCCCGACAGGTGGATATGCTCCTATGTATATGATGATAGGATTCTCATTGTGTGCACGCTGATGGTACATGTGAAGTGGTAATATATCAGAGAAGATGTTGCATATTTTTGCTAAAATCATTGTTTGCCTTGTGAACTCGTTTTGCTGTGTAGCTATCTGTTGACGGGGCATGTTGAACTTCATTGTTTTACTGTCTTTTGCTATAAATAATCTTTCCTTGGTGACTTCTAGGGCATAGTAGTTATGCTCGTTGACAGAAATATCATAATCTGCACAGATACATTCTAAGGCCACCTGAGTTGCTTTCTCTTTGGCTTCAAATGTGATGGATGATTCTATGTAGCTGTCCTTTTCACGTGGAAGGCCTATCAATACGGACGCTTGCACCATGCCCCCATGGAGATACCAGTGTGTGTAGCCTTGTATTCTTAGGCCAACTGTCAAACTTACTATTTCAAGAAGTGGACATCTTGAAATTTATACTATCAAGTTCGCTTCCTGCATAGAAAACTCCACCAGTGTGTGTAGCCTTGTATTCTTAGGCCAACTGTCAAACTTACTATTTCAAGAAGTGGACATCTTGAAATTTATACTATCAAGTTCGCTTCCTGCATAGAAAACTATTAGACATAATATTCTATTTAGCCACGCGAGAGCAACGAAGATAACATATCGGATAAGAGTAAAACCTTACTGAACTGCTTACACTACCATGATTGAAATGGGTCTGACCTTCTAAGGAGCTTAGTGTTGGGTGCTTGCCCTTTTTCTTAACTTGTTTTGCCATAGAGGATGTTCTCTTGGAACAGTAATCTTCATCCATTCTATTGTGTTTAACTATGACCTTCCTTGATAGTCTATGAGCAGTTATATAGTGGATACAAAGGCGGATGAGTCATCATTGTAGATCTTTCAGCTTGCCAAATGACAGACTTTTCATGTATAGTATTTCTTTGAGTGACACGCTTGAGTCCGCATGGAAGTAGGAGGACAAATGGGTGGCTGCCCGGCCATAGCCCGTGCGGCGACACGCCGCACCCGTCAATACGGTGTGTTCATACGGATCGTGTTTAGTATTTACAATTAAAGTTATCAATGTAAGATAGCAGATAATTGTATGTAAAGTTATGAAGGAAAATAAGTAATAAGGAAGAAGCAAATTTATTGGCATCATGCATGTTGGATGTTGCTAAAGAGGGAAACATATGTTCATACATCTCTGGTAAGGATCATCTATTCTTGTTGAACGTGGCACGACCCTACTGCAGTAACATGAAAGAAACATAGATAATTATTGCTAGATTAGATCATCCTGGTGTAACCTTCTGCGGGATTAGTGCCCGTGATGAAGTGATAAAGAGGTTTTGCAAATTTTTGCCTCCGGCCCATAGGTGGCTTGGTACCTAATGATAGGATCTTTACTATGTGGGCACTAAGGGTACATGCAGAGCGGTATCACATCAGAGAGGTTGTCGCATATTTTGCTAGAATTCTTGTTTGCCTTGCAAATTTATTCTGCTAGGTGGTTACCTGCTGGCAAACCATGCTAAACTGCCACTCTGCCACTTCAAGCGCATAGTAGTTGAGGTCGTTGATGGTGATATTGTGGTTACCCCAAATGTACTCCAGGGCCACTTGAGCAACCATAAATCATCTAATGGGTGGCTGAAACGATTATTGATTAGATTCGAGACATTTCCTTCTGCTTGTACACGGCTTGTATGGTTGTTGTCTAATTTGACTACCTCCTCCTTCGCAGTCTTCTATTTAGTTTTATCTCTCCATGCAGTTGTATGTGTCCTTTGATGTTTGTATTTCTCTCTACATGTGGTACTCCTGTGCTTCACCCGTTGTCTGGTTTGCTTTAGAAAATTGGTTTGCATATGAGGTTGCCAAAGATTGTTTGCATGTCGGACGATGGATGGATTGATTTTTTTCTCATGTACGACCTCCTCTTTTTTGTTGGCGTCTATGGAGGTATTGAACAACCGATTGTAACCAAGTAATACAATCTTGTTATGTGCTAATTTAATACTTAGTCAAAAATATAATGTTTACACCAAATTAGAGATCAGATCTAGATTTGGGGAAACATTGTGTTTAAAAACTACATTTTCTATCCATTCCTTTAACAAAGACCATATGTGTAGAAGATTGTCTATTTCTCAAGAAAATTGCTCTTTGTGCTACAGCTAAATTGAATTCATAGTCCAAAACTCGGATGTTAATCATCATCAATGGGGAACTACTTGTGAAATTACACAAGTCAGTGCAATACTACTCCAAATGTTTGTAGTTGCGCGTTGCAGAATACAAAACCAAAACAATAAGTATATTTGAACTCTAAAAAGCTAGAAGTGAAAATTTGTGTAA
This sequence comes from Aegilops umbellulata, assembly GCA_032464435.1. Taxonomy (NCBI): domain Eukaryota; kingdom Viridiplantae; phylum Streptophyta; class Magnoliopsida; order Poales; family Poaceae; genus Aegilops; species Aegilops umbellulata. The sequence continues at coordinate 491,892,776 of CP136060.1, read as the reverse complement.
GCCTGAGAGAGAGGCCTAAGTTAAGGACGCCGTGCTTATGCATATCATCTACTCATCTTGTCGAACAAACAAAAGAAAAACATCATACTGCAGTTTTTTAGGGGTAAAAACATCATACTTGTATGTGGTGTTCAAATTAAATTAATAGAACTATATGGAAAAGGTTGTATTCACATAAAAGGGAAGTAATGCATAGAATGAGTCCCAACTCCCAAGCCTTGAGGGACTGAAGTTGGATATCAAAAGTTATTATATAGCAGGAAAAAGACAAATGGATAAACCAACAAATTTCAGAGAGCTAGAAGATAACCGCTACAGTTCCGACAATTCATGCAGCATCAACATGCTGAATATCTGACGTAAGAAGAACTGATCAACAAAGCCAAGCAGCCAGACCTCTCCGTTCGCCAAAACTGTGAGGAAACCAGAAGCTGAAACTATCTGCAGTGAAAAGAGCTATGCTGCTGGCGACAACTGCAAAGTGTAGCGCAGGGAACAAGGTACTGCGACATGCACCGGCGAAACAGCAGTCCAGTCTGGCCGGAGCAATCTGCCCCTGCATGTGCTGAGCACCACCGATCACAAATACAGAATTGCCGGCCCGACAACGCACGAAGACTGGCATCGGCGATGTACATATACAGTGTCTGGCCCGAAGCCCGTGTCCCTCGTCCGCCGTAGTGGTCGCCGCCACCACCGTCGGGAACGACCGATGAGCTCGGAACACTGCTTTGTTCGACACCCGCTTCACAGGGATCCCGAGATTTCACTTTGGGAGCACGTCCTTGTCTCTACCGAAGCCGCCGATACCCAGCAATTGCGTGTTCTTGAAACCCCTCGGTGGCCTTGTATAGCTCCTTCTACGCGAAGCGGTGTCCTCGCGAACGGCGGCATACCTTATCCGCGTGGTCACAAACATGAAGGAGGATGGGTAGGGCCACGCCGACGCGGGACAGTAACCTCCGGAACCAAGAAGAATCAGCAGTAGGAGGCCCATGCACTATAGTCTACAGTATAGCTACATCTACAGTCCGTCTCTCGCGAGAAGCTACCAGGCGCACGTGCGGTGTCCACGGCTCCGGGGCCGCACGCCACTACGTCCAGCTCGTCCGAGTGCTCCAGCTACGGCGCGTTGCCGTTCGACCATAGCCGCCTGCGCCCCGTCCGCATCACCGTGCAGGCGTGCACGGATGGCCGCCCGTGCCCGCGCCTTAGAAGAAGACCAAGAAGCTGGCGGAAGCCTCCATCCGCGCCAAGGTCAGGGACTTCCGCAAGCTGGCCTTCCCCGGCGGGCGGCTCACGGGATTCCTCAACATCATCTTCGCCGGCAAGCGTGCGCCGTACGTGTGCGCATCGGCGTCGTCCTACTCATGCTCCTACCTGAGCAAGACCCATTGACGCGCGGGCAGGCACACCGTGCCGTGCGGTTCATGGACAGCGACCGCGAGGCACCGGCGACGGTGCCTGGGGTGAACCTCCGGAGGGTACCGGCACCGGAAGCGTCCTCCCGCTGGCGATGACGGCATGATCTTCACCACCTTGGATCTGGGCTGAACCGCGACAGCGACAACGGGAGCTTGGAGGTTAGTCGAGCCATGGCACCGGACCGTTCAGGGCGTGTAGATAACTTCCCGTGGCCGGCGTACACTGCCGTTGTCAGCTGGGAAGGAGGAGAGCCTCTTCTTATATAGGCTTATAGGGCGGTGGCGTTGTGCTTAGATTTCGCCTAGGCTTTCTAGAGAAGACCGGACATGGGGAGAGGATCGAGAAGATAAATACCAACCGCCAATCCTAAACGATCCTCTAGACCTCTAGAGAGCACGGGAACAACCAATAGCGACAGCTCACCACGGAGAGGCAACGTGGGCATGCACACGTGCCAACAGAAGAAAGAGAAGAAAAAATCGAACAACCCAAACAATAGCCAAACACCGATGGATATATCCAAACAGGAAGACGCCAAAAAGGGCATGCAGCGCACATGCATGATCCGCATGCAGCGTCCAAATCTAATGCAACAACTGCTAGACGCACCCAACAACGTACCCGTCCAGATCCCCCAGTAATTGTCGTGGCGTGTTCCGATTGGCCGGTTTTTTTACTGATAGGAAAAAGTCAAAAAAATCAGATAAAAGGATTCTAGCTAGGTTTAGTATATTTAGAATTTGTATGTAACGTTTACATCTTTAAATCTTGACTGTTTATATCTAAAATTAATGATTTAGTTAATTTAACATATGTGGACGAACGTGATGGCTTGTTTGCCTCTTGTCTTAATTATATAATAGATGCTTGTAGATTTTAGCTTAGTCCAATGCACGTGCACTATTATTATTACCCACACTGTTCGGTCGTGCGAGTGAAAGGCAATAATGATGATATATGATGGACTGATTGAGATGAGAGAAGCTGGTATGAACTCGACCTATCTTGTTTTTGTACATATGATTAGTTCATCGTTCCTGATTCAGCCTATTATGAACGAAACATGTTTGCAATGACAATTAGAGATTATAGTTGCTCATGCCATGCTTAATTTGCTAGGAGTTTATAATGGTTTACCTTGCGTGCCAACATGCTATTAAAATGGTTGTGATGTGGTATGATAGGGTGGTATCCTCCTTTGAACGATTCAAGTGGCTTGACTTGGCACATGTTCATGCATGTAGTTGAAACAAAATCAACATAGCCTCCACGATATTTATGTGATTTATATCCTACTCATGCTTGCACTCATTGTTGATTAATCTTAATGCATGTTCATGACTGTTGTCGCTCTCTAGTTGGTCGCTTCCCAGTCTCTTTCTAGCCTTCACTTGTACTAAGCGGGAATACTGCTTGTGCATCCATTTCCATAACCCCCAAAGTTATTCCATATGAGTCCACCATACCTTCCTATATGCGGTATTTACCTTCTGCTCCAAGTAAATCTGTATGTGCCAAACTCTAAACCTTTAGATGAAATTCTGTTTTGTATGCTCGAATAGCTCATGTATCAACAAGGTATGTCTATATCTTCCATGCTAGTTGGGTTATTCTCACGATGACTGGACTCCGCTCATCACTCACGAGAAATTGGCTCGTAACCGGGATACCTAGTCCCATGCTCAAATCAAAATAATTGCAAAAAAAAACTCCCCCAGGATTGTTGTTAGTTGGAGGCATCCGTTGTTTCGGACAAGCCATGGATTGATGTTTGTTGGTGGTGGGGAGTATAAACTTTACCATTCTGTTTGGGAACCGCCTATAATGTGTGTAGCATGGAAGATATTGAGATCTCTTGGTTGTTATGTTGACAATGAAAGCATGCCACTCAAAATATTATTGAATCTCTATTTCAAAACTCGAGCTCTGGCACCTCTGCAAATCCCTGCTTCCCTCTGCAAAGGGCCTATCTATTTACTTTTATGTTGAGTCATCACCCTCTTATTAAAAAGCACCAGTTGGAGAGCACCGCTGTCATTCGCATGCATTGCTATTAATTTACATTGAGTATGACTGTGACAGGATCTCTTTTACCATGAATTACAATGTCTAGCCAGTCCTTGATCTTCAAGGGTGCTCTGCATTTATGTTTTGCGGTCTCAGAAAGGGCTAGCGAGATACCATCTTGTTATATCATGTTATGATTGTTTGAGAAAGTGTTGTCATCCGAGATTTATTATTATTGCTCGCTAGTTGGTTATGCCATTGATATGAGTAAACATGAGACCTAAATGTTATTGTGAATATGGTTAGTTCGTAATCATTGCTGAAAACTTGAATGTTGCAGACTAAGGCATAGCCTAGTGGTGGGAAGGGGCTGATGCCTTCCCACCCACCCAGGTTCAAGGCATGGTACTTGCAATTTGGGTTTGTTGCACCAATTATACTGTAAGGGGTTCCCTTACAGTGTTTCTATCAAAAAAACTTGAATGCTGGCTTTACATATTTGCAACAACAAGATCAAACAGAGTTTGTAAAAGTTTTTCTTTATCACTTTCAGTTTGTCAACTGAATTGCTTGAGGACAGGCAAAGGTTTAAGCTTGGGGGAGTTGAAACGTCTCCAATGTATCTACTTTTCCAAACACTTTTGCCCTTGTTTTGGACTCTAACTTGTATGATTTGAATGGAACTAACCCGGACTAACGCTGTTTTCAGCAGAATTGCCATGGTGTTATTTTGTGCAGAAATAACAGTTCTCGGAATGACCTGAAAATCCACGGAGACACGTTTTGGAATTAGTGAAAAATATTTGTGAAAGAATCAGCATCATGGGGCCCACACCCTATCCATGAGGGTCCAGGGCGTGCCCCCTGCCTCGTGGGCCCCCTGGGACTCCACCGACCTCAACCCCAACTCAATATATTCACGTTCGGGGAGGAAAAAAATAGGAAGAAGAAATCATCACGTTTTACGATACAGAGCCACCGTCAAGCCCTAATCTTCCTCGGGAGGGCTGTTCTGGAGTCCGTTCGGGGCTCCGGAGAGGGGAATCTGTCGCCGTTGTCATCATCAACCATCCTCCATCACTAATTTCATGATGCTCACCGCCGTGCGTGAGTAATCTCATCGTAGGCTTGCTGGACGGTGATGGGTTGGATGAGATTTAAAATGTAATAATCGAGTTAGTTTTGTTTGGGTTTGATCCCTAATATCCATTACGTTCTAAGATTGATGTTGCTATGACTTTGCTATGCTTAATGCTTGTCACCAGGGACCGAGTGCCATGATTTCAGATCTGAACCTATTATGTTTTCATGAATATATGTGAGTTCTTGATCCTATCTTGCAAGTCAATAGTCACCTACTATATGTTATGATCCGGCAACCCCGAAGTGACAATAATCGGGACCACTCCCAGTGATGAACGTAGTTTGAGGAGTTCATGTATTCACTAAGTGTTAATGCTTTGGTACGGTACTCTATTAAAAGGAGGCCTTAATATCCCTTAGTTTCCAATAGGACCCCGCCGCCATGGGAGGGTAGGACAAAAGATTTCATGCAAGTTCTTTTCCATAAGCACGTATGACTATATTCGGAATACATACCCACATTACATTGATGAACTGGAGCTAGTTCTGTGTCACCCTATGTTATAACTATTGCATGAGGAATCGCATCCGACATAATTATGCATCATTGATCCATTGCCTACGAGCTTTTCACATATTAATCTTTGCTTAGTTACTTTTCCATTGCCACTATTACGATTGCTACAAAAACTGCTACTATTACTTTTGCCACCGTTACTGTTATTTCCATACTACTTTGCTACTAAATATTTTGTTGCGGATATTAAGTCTTTCAGGTGTGGTTGAATTGACAACTCAACTGCTAATAGTTGAGAATATTCTTTGTCTCCCCTTGTGTCGAATCAATAAATTTGGGTTGAATACTCTACCCTCGAAAACGGTTGCGATCCTCTATACTTGTGGGTTATCAGGGGGTTTGGGGGTTTGGGGGTTTTGTAGGGTTAATTTAGGGGTTTCATATATTGTGTTAGCCAGCTAATAGAGAGAAGTGACATCTCTTATCTCCGTTCTTGGTCGACTCTACGTACTATACGTATAGAGAGAACTCGCGACACGCTAGCTAGTAAGAAAATGAAGGAAACCATTAAGTACACAAGATCGTTATGAACATATACAGATAGAAGTGATCGACCTCCTCCTTCTCCGAGAGATTGATTGAACAACAAGTTTTCGTATATCTATCCGACGCTACTGGCTACATATATACAATATAAGATCTATGTCGGTGAGAACGGCAACTATGGGACCACTGGAATCCAATTCGGTCGGCGGGCGCGGGGTTGTGAGGAGAGCAGGTCTAGGAGCCAGCACAAGGATCGTTTACCCAGGTTCGGGCCGCGAGGACGCGTAAAACCCTATCCTGCTTTGGTGGATGTATTGAGTGTTCTTGAGCTTTTGAACTAGCTACGGTGGCTGCGTAGTTCCAAAAAGCCGAACCCCTCTCCGGGTCGCCTCGGGCCTCCTTTTATAGGTAAAAGGGGTTGCCACAGTGAAAAGGTCTACAGTGCGCGAGCTTATCGCACGTATTACAGGACAAGACGCATTGAATGCGTTGCTTAGGTATCCCTTAGCTTTATCGGGGACGGGAGCGAGGCCCGTCCCGTCCGTTGCCGCCTCGCCTTGCTTCGACACGTGCCCAGGCTAGCGATGCATGTGGCGCCATGTAGGCAGGCAGGCAGCTGAGGTGGCGCGGTGGGAGGGTCTTCACGAAGATCTGCATGCCACCACCCAGGTGCTTGCTGAGTTGGCGTAGAGGCCGCCTGTCGCCACGCAGGTGCCTGCCCAGCTGGTTGAGCTAGCAGCTGCTTGGGGACGGCGGTGGAGTCTTGGTCGACGCGGGCCTAGCTGTGGCCCCGTTGACGACCTCGGCAAGGGCCTTGCCGGGGGCCCAGCAAGGGTCTTGCCATGGCGTTGCAGTCGTCCCCGGCAAGGCGCTTGCCGGGGGTCTTGTGGATCTCCTCGGCAAGGATCCCGCCGAGGGTTGCCGTCATCTGGTTCTCATGTGATCTCATATATCTATGGTCTTGAAAAAGATCTGCATGCCACCACGGAGGTGCCTCCCGAGCCCTGGTCCCAACGTAGTTGTCAACGGCGTTCAGAACATTTGGGATCAAGGGTGGCTCGCTCTGCGGGTGTTGGGCAAGTTGCCCCGGCAAGGCTCTTCCCGGGGCCGCAGAGGCCGCCCCGACAAGGGTCTTGCCGGGGGGAGTCCACCTTGCCCACTTTGATGTTTGTGTTTCTGGTCTTAGTGTTGCCTTGGCCATCTTATGCTTTGGCTCCTCTCCGGCTCCCCTCCTCTGCCCTGCTTAGTGTGGCCGCGGCGCGCGGCTCCGACTGCCCATGCACAAGTAAAGGGGTACAAAGGAGTGCCCCTACTTTTGTACACCGACAGGAGCCCCCTGGCCTGGGCCACACATAAGCGCGATACGTTGTTGGGCCAGGCCCAAAACGGGGCGCGGGCAGGCGGGGCAGATATTTACCGCATTAACTCTTCATCCGCTGCGCTTCCCCACGACCTGCGCGTGACATGGAGGGTCGTGCGTGACGTGGGGGTCATGCGTGGGCGGTTTCTGCACGCATGCGTCACGTCATAGTTAATGGGAAAGGAGGCAGCCCGCACCTTCCCCGTAAAAAGGGATAACAGCGGGCGCGCTGCTCAGTTTATCCCTCTTCCCGCGTCTTCTGCAATCTCAGAGCCGCCACCTCCCCTTCGTCCTCTTTCTCAAGCTTTTTGCCTTTGCTCGCTGCAGCATCGCCTTCGCTGTCGTTCGCCCCTCGCTTCTTGTAGCCGCCATGGCTCCCAAATCCACCACGGGCAAGGGAGTGGCCAAAGATGCCGGGGCGACGGAGCCGCCGGAGAGTGAGTAGGCGGAGCGACGGACATAGCTTGACGGTCGATGCGGTCGAACTGCGGGACTAGTTCAAGCCCCTGTGGGGGTGCAAGACGGGGGGAGACGACGGGGCACCCAGCCACGCGTGTCATCCCCGCCAACTGTGTCGAGGCCGCCCCAAATCGGTATCCATTCTTCGTCTATTACTTCTCTTGCGGCCTCTGCCCCCCTTCTCTGATTTCTTCAACGACGTCATGCACACATACGGCTTCCACCTTCTGGATTTTACTCCAAACGCCGTGGCGTGCATGGCTCTATTCGCGCACCTCTGCGAGGGTTTTGCCGGCGTGTATCCCGACATGGCGCTCTTCCGCCACTACTTCTTCCCTCAGATCCAACCGGGGGGCGCCATTTCCGGTTGCGTCGCCTGGATCCCACGGACCAAGGGGGCATACCCGGAGGGCGCTCAGAAGGAGAGGTGGGAAGAATGGCGGGGCCGGTGGTGCTGGATTGAGGAGGATGATCCACAAGATTTTTGCCGGGTTCGCCGGGTGCCGCTGGTTCGGCGGAGCGACTGGAGAGATGTTGATGTCGACGACGCGAAGCTCACGGTCGCCACCACCAGGATTCTTCGCCTCACCGAGGCTGGGCTCACCCTTGAGATGATTGGTGCAGATTTCATCCGCCGCCGAATCGCTCTGCTACACACAAAAAAGGGAGGCCAACCTGGCTTTTCACGAACGTCGCCGACATCATGAGGCTCCGCCCTGGCATCGACTACAACCTCACAGTGATGAGGCACGCTCACCTCTGCCAACGGCTCTTTCAGCTCGACATGAACCGCGATGGCGAGGTTGAGCAGTCCTTGTTTAAGTTCCGAGGGCTGCCGCCAAGGCCGGCAAGGTCGCCAAGGGGCTCTTGTTTAAGTTGCCGGCGGGAGTGGTCCTGCTGAGAAACAACTCTCGCTGGACCGACATCATCGCCATGATGCCGGACTTCAACGCGCATGGTCTTGACCCGAACTGGGTCGAGCCGGAGGAAATTCGAGTGCAGGAGTTCTTCGGCAGCTTGCATGAGGGGTACGTCACCGCCGATCCGCGGCTCATCCAGGACACCTCCCAGGCGGAGCTGGACTACATCGCCACTACGGCGGCGGAGCTGGAGCTCGCCAAGGAGGCCGGCAGCACCGGCAGCGTAGAGTACAAGGCCATGGCGGAAGCAGAGGAGAAGGAGCTCGCCCAATGGGCGGCGGCCGCTGGGGAGGCCAGCAGCGCCGGCACCGGGGCTCCTCTCGTTGAAGACGTGGTCGACGAGTCGTCGTTGGAGGAGGACGAGGCCGTCGACCCTCTAGCCATGGTGAGAGGGCGAGTCCTGCAGCGGGCCACCTCTGGAGAGCCGGTCCGGCCCGGCAGGGCCGTACAACCATGGCAAGCCCAGGAGGGGTCCGGGCGCCAGACAAGGGCCGCGGCGGCGAAGAAGTCGGTGAAAGCCGTGGTGGCAAAGAAGAGAGCGATCTCCTCTTCTTCGTCCAAACGCCCTCGGACTCCATCAGCTTCCCCTCCTCCAGCAGATTACGACGCAGAGGTCACCTTCGACTTTGGGCCTCAGCCCACGGAGGAACAGGAAGGCAGCAAAGGAGGAAGAGGAGTAAGCTTTGCTTTACCGTTTTTGTCACCTCCGTTTCCTCAAACAGTGCCGCTTATCTTGAGTTATTTTCATTTTGTAGGGACGTGGAGACGTTGGCCCAGAGGGTGAAAAGGGCCAGGACCTCGATGAGCGGCCAGCCCCCGGCAGGCGCCTCCGGCACACCACTGGTGGTGTTGAGCAATCCGGACAGCAGCCCCCAGCCCAGCCCCAGCGTGAGTCCATCACTTACCCTCTGCCAATGTGTGTTGGGGGTACGATCATTTGACGCTGACCTTGCCAGGAGGGGAACAGCAGCAGGAGGAGCCACAGAGGGCTACCCCCAACACGCCGCCCCCATCGACCACGCCGCCCCGAGGGGCGTCCTGGCAAGGGCGCCAAGCACCGAGCCCATGCACATGGATGAGGATGAGGAGGCGAACTCGGGCGCTGGTGGCTTTGCCTCGGCGCCAAATGGTGCCGGGAGGGGACCTTTGCTTCCCAGCCCGGCACGGGTAAGCCATTCGCCTTCTGTTCCTGTTTGCTTTTTCGTTCCTTTTTTTTTTTGAATCTTGACCTTGGCCTCGCCTCATCCCCTTATCAGTATCTAGATTTACCCTCAGTGGAACCAGAGGACATCGACAACGTCATCGAGGATGTCACCGAGGATGTCGCGGCGTAGGCCGAGAAGATTGCTGCCGAGGAAACCGCCAAGGGCGCTGCTGAGGAAGCCGCCAAGGGGCCCGCCGGGGGGGCCGACAAGGCTGCTGCCGAGGACGCCGGCGAGGGACCTGCCGGGGAGGCCGACAAGGTCGCTAATGGGGAGACGGACATGGCCGCAGCCGGGGAGGAGGTGGTGGACGACCAGCCTTCCTCCTCCGCTGCCTTTGGCTCCGGCAGGTATTTGAGGGTGGGCGGCGACCTTTTCGTGTACCTTCCAGGGCGTCGAGCTCCAAGGCGCCCGTCGAGGGAGAGGTGTTCGACGAGGAGGTGCTTGCCGCCGCCGGGCTCGAGGTTGTTGACGAGCCGAGCGCCGACTGCGACGGATCTCAGGAGGAGTGGCTTTTCCAGGCCATGGGTGCGAACTTCCGGAAACTCCAGGCGCTCCATCGCACCCGCCTGGACAAGGCCAAGTCCAGGATGGCAACGGTGGACAAGGCGGAGGCGGACCTCAAGGTGCGCGTCGCCGAGACGCAGACTTGGTTCGTCAAGGCTTGCGAGGAGTTGAAGGCCGCCCAGGGTGAGCTGGCCAAGCATGATGTGGAGCTCACCATGAAGTAGGCCGACATCGAGAAGGCCCAAGAGACGGCGAAGAACTTGGCCGTCGCGGCCGAGGCCGCTCGAACCACCAGGCCACACTAGACTCCTAGGAGGAGGACCTTGCCGTGCGTGAGGAGAAGCTTGCCGCAACGCTCCGCGGCAAGGATGAGGAGGTGGAGAGTCTCGTCGTGCAGTGGACCCAAGAGCTGGAGCAGAGGCACAGGGAGGTGCTCGATGTCCAGGCTTTGGTTCACGCCGGCAGGGTGAAGGAGCTGGAGGTGGAGTGGGACGAGCTGAAGGAGCAGGCCCTGAAGCTATCCCAGGAGAAGGACACACTCAACGGCGGCCTGACGGAGGCGTAGGGTGTGGCCGTCAGCAGGGCCGGAGAGCTCTCTGAAGCCAACAACTCCATCAAAGACCTAAAGCTAAAGCTGGAGGGCCTTCAGGCGATGGCCAAGGATCTGGAGGCCGAGAAGCTGCAGTGGAAGAATGAAGCCGCCAGCCACAAGGATTTTGTGGAGGGCGAGAATCGCTAGATCAGCCGTTTTGAGGACATCGCCGGCAGGATCACCATGCAGCTCGCTACCATGGGGATGCCAAATGTGAGGTATGCCCCAGAGCGCAGCGAGACTCCCAACGCCAAGCTGACCCTATTCTTCAAGGGCGTTCTTGGAGCCCTGGAGCAGCTTCACTCCAACCGGGCGGCCTCCCTGGACGATGAGTCCTGGAGGCTTTGCCGGGGTGCCATGACCAAGGTCCTCGCCAAGGTGGCGCACTGGAATCCTTACCTCGACTTCGAAGCCACGCAGGAGAGCTTGCCGGAGGATGCGGACATCGCGACGCTCAAGGAGCATATCAAGCTCATCATCAGACGCATCGACAGAATCCAGAGGGTGGAGGGCCAGCGCCGGGACTAGGCTCCCCGTTTCTCATTGCCGCCGCAGGTTCATGACCAAGACAATTTCTATCTTTAGTTAGAACCGTGGCAACAATTTATGTAATATAACTCTGTAGTGCTTTTGATACAATGGATGTTATTTCCCTGTTCACCCTACGTTAACCAGGTAGGCTTGCCGGCGCATAAACCTAGGGCAGCGTCTTGAGGACGGATCCCTAATTGCCTGTCGGGTGTGCTTGCTGCCGAGCAAACCACCTTGCCGCCCCCAACGCGGACGCCCGAACTGTCGAGCTTAACTCAAGTAAGAATCGAGAGCGTTGCCGGTTGTGGAAGGCTACCCTGCCACTCTCGACGCGGCCGCTTGAGCTATATTGAGCGGACTCGAAACAGAACAAGGGCGTTGCTAATCGGGCGAGGGCCCCTTTGCATGCAGGTTTTCCATACAAAGAACAAGATCTCCGAGGGGAAAAACCTTAGATAAAAAGGAAAATTTTAAAGTTCGGCATGACTTAGCTTTCCTGTCGCCGCACTAGCGCCCTTCGCGCTTGAAGTCAGCACCGTTCTCTTGGCCGTATTCTTCCTTAGAAACCATGGCCTCAAGGAACTGCTAAGCTGGCTGCTAAACCAGATCCTCACAAATGCGCCTCATACCTGGCGCACCAAAGATGTCGGTGAGAACGACACCTATGGGACCACTGGAATCCCTTCTACGGTTGGCAAACGCGGGGTTGTGAGGAGAGCAGGTCTAGGAGCCAGCACAAGGATCGTTTACCCAGGTTCGGGCAGCGAGGATGCGTAAAACCCTAGTCCTACTTTGGTGGATGTATTGAGTGTTCTTGAGCTTCTAAACTTGCTACGGTGGCTGCGTAGTTCCAAAAAGACGAATCCCTCTCCTGGTCGCCTCGGGCCTCCTTTTATAGGCAAAAGGGGTTGCCACAGTGGCACATAGGAGGTGGAAAGGTCTACAGTGCACGCGCTTATCGCACATATTACAGGACAAGATGCATTAAATGCTTTGCTTAGGTGTCCCTTAGCTTTATCGGGGAAGGGAGCGAGGCCCGTCCCGTCCGTTGCCACCTCGCCTTGCTTCGGCATGCTCCCAGGCCAGCTATGCATGCGACGCCATGTAGGCAGGCATGCAGCTGAGGTGGCACGGTGGTAGGGTCTTGACGAAGATCTGCATGCCACCACCCACGTTCTTATTGAGTTGGCGTAGAGGCCGCCTGTCGCCACTCAGGTGCCTACCCAGCTAGTTGAGCTAGCAGCTGCTTGGGGATTGCTGTGGAATCTTGGTCGACACGGGCCTGGCTGTGGCCCTGCTGACGCCCTTGGCAAGGGCCTTGCCGGGGGCCCGACAAGGGTCTTGCTGTGGCATTGCAGTCGTCCCCGGCAAGGCGCTTGCCGGGGGTCTTGTGGATCTCCTCGGCAAGTATCCCGCCGAGGGTCGCCATCTTCTGGTTCTCATCTAATCTCATATATCTATGGTCTTGACAAAGATTTGAATGCCACCACGGAGGTGCCTCGCGAGCCGTGGTCCCAACGTAGTTGTGGACGGTGTTCGGAACCTTTGGGCTCAAGGGTGGCTCGCTCTGTGGGTGTTGGGCAAGTTGCCCCGACAAGGCTCTTGCTGGGGCCGCGGAGGCCGCCCCGGTAAGGGTCTTGCCGGGGTGGAGTCCACCTTGCCCCCTTTGCTCTTTGTGTTTCTGGTCTTGGTGTTGCCTTGGCCATCTTGTGCTTGGGCTCCTCTCCGGCTCCCCTCCTGTGCCCTGCTTAGTGTGGCCGCGGCGCGCGGCTCCGACTGCCCGTGCACAAGTAAAGGGGTACAAAGGAGTGCCCCTACTTTTGTACACCGACAATCTCTTACAATCCCTCACATCTGAAGTCAAGTTCCACATGGTATTCTCCGGATTTATTGATTATGTGGTCAAGAAAGAATCCCGCGATTTCCTCTTGAATTGCTCTTATGCGATCTTGTCGTAGGAGATCATCCCGCATTTGCCAGATCTAAATTGAAGAAGAGGGTCAATACATGTGTATCAATGAAACTCAACACAAATTATGGTAATAAAATAAAATTGTGAATAATTTTGCTTACGCACTTCATATTGTTTTTCAGAGTAGCTCCGCTTATTCTTGGCCGTATCGTTGTAGATGAACTCGCAAATGTAGTATCCACAGAAATCATTCCCGGCTTCCTGCCACAAGCACTTTACGAGAAATAGAGGTCAATCAAAGTAATAAGAAAGAATGCTAAATGGTATTGAAGAAACTAGCTAGAATCAATGGGAGAGGCGTGGAACTAGGTAGTAGTTTTTACTTTCGGGTGTTTAAATTTCAGCTCGGTCGGCAGTCCCGGAGAAATTGCGGTGAACTCTTTCCAAAACCTGCCAGACAAAGAAAATAATTACATGATATCAGGAAATGAACAAAGTTGCGGATATGGTGTGATAACGATCGATTGAACTTACTTCTGGAGCATCTTAGTCATGTCCGCATAATCCTCGGGATATTTTCGTCTCGAGTCTAAGACGGTTACTAGTCCCTGCTCAAGCTTAATCACTACGAGAATAAAGTGGTAGCTGCGCACGCATGCATAACTAATCAGTTACATTACTATAACCTCGCGTAATAAGGGAAACTGAATGTGCGCAAGACAGTAACACTCACTTGAAGTTGTAAGGAAAGAGTATTTTATCTTTGCTTTGATTTTTGAGCAACGATTGTAGCAAGTTGTCCAAGGTATCTGCATACACTTGATGAGAGTGTGAAATTGGGTGAGGATATAGGTGAAGAAGTGTTGTAAGGTAGAAGAGGTGTCGGACTTGTGGCGCAAGGGGAAGGACCATGAGTAATGGGAGTAATCATCGAGAATTATGAGATAGTATTGATAACCAGAGAAACTTACAATCGGGGAGGTCCACAAATCACAATGAATAAGTTGAAAGGGTGCACTAGTACAATTTTGGGAAGATGCAGAAGCTAAACGGGGCTGCCGTCCTAATTGACATGCCGTACATGGGGAGCGGGCAGTGTTATTACAATCTGGAAGAAAATCCTTGGAGATAGAGGCAAGTGAAGCTTTGCCCGGATGGCCGAGGCGCTGGTGCCACAAGTCGCCTGGAGTGGTGAAGAAAGCAGCGCCATCAACAGAGTTATTTCCATAGAACGGGTAGAGGGGACCGGCGCTACTGGACATTAGAAGAGGAGTCCGGGTTTGAAGTGCCTTCACAGAGAAACCAGAAGGATTAAATTCAACAGAAATATTATTGTCAGTAGATAATTTGCGAACATAGATAAGATCTTTGACAATATCGAGGCAGACAAGAAGATCGTTGAGGGAAAGATTAGAAGGGGCAAGGGTGGTAGAACCTACGCCAATGATAGGAAGACGATCACCACTACCGACGATAATGCTAGAGGAATTATGCTTTGGAAAAGAACGAAACTTAGAGAGGTTACCAGGATTGCCAGTGACATGTGTGGCCGCGCCGGAGTCGACGATCCAGTCAGCTCCGTGGTGAGGGAGGCCCTGCTAGCTGTAGGCGTGCTAGAACAGGGCGGCGTGATCCCATGAAGGCGGGCCGGCCTGGTACGGTGGTGTAGAGAGAGGCGGCGGCGACGGCCCGGACAGCATCAGTGGATACGCCTGAGAGTGCACACCAGGACGAGGTCCGAGCACACCCGCAGCATTAGGCGGAACCCACCTGGAGCAAGGGCGGGGAGGGCCATGCCGTACGGAGCGAAGTACCCAGTCCAAGGGGACGGCTGAGGCGGAGCGGACCTGCGACCACCCGACGCAGACCGGCCGCGCCCACGGCCGCCACCGCAGCCACGGCCACGCCCGCGGTCACCGCCGCCAGCGCGACGTCCGTCGTTCCCGCCAGAGCCACGACCCGATGGGGGGCACGATCGTTGCGGTCGGCGCGATCACCGCGGTCACTGCGGTCACCGCAGTCGTTGTTGGAGTTGAGACCGCCGGAGATGGTGAGAGCAGCCGAGCCGGCCTCCTCCGCCCGGAGGTTGATGTTATACTCGGCGAGATCCAGGCGGGAGCGAGCGACATGGAACGGCGGCAGGGGGACCGTATCGCCAAGGATGGTGCGGATGGTGTCGAAACGGGCATCCAGGCCATGAAGGAGCTGCATGGTGAGGTCGTGATCCTCAACCGCGTGACCGGTGTCCGCGAGGCCGTCCGCGAGGGCCTTGAGACGGCGAGCATAGTCAGAGACGGAGAGGTCTCCTTGCTTCAGGTTCCGGAACTAGCGCGTCAGATGGAGGTACTGAGCGCCTTCATTGGCCAGGAAGTAGTCCCGGATACGACGCCACGCGGTGAACGCGTTGATGGCGCCGCCCATCACGAGTTCGAGAATGGAGTCGGCGAGGGTGAAGTACAGCCAGTGGGTGAGGCGATGATCAACCGCGAGCCAGGCCGCATCGGGGTTGGGAGGAGGCGGCGATCCACGTGATCTTGCACGCGATACTGCATGAGAACGCAATAGAAGAAAGTGCGCCACTTGATGTAGTTGTTCTCGGCCGGATCGAGTTTGAATTTTATGTGGTTGGAGATATGATCATTGTGGAAGGAGATGAGGAGGGTGTCGGGCGATGGTACGACTGGGGCAGCGGGGGCAGACGGGACTGGGGCGAGATCAGAGGAGAGGGCAGCGGTGGTGCTGTGGGAAAGGGAAGGAGAGGTCCCGGGGGAGGACGGGGTGATTGCCGGAGATGGCGGCTCGCCGAAGATGTCCTCGAAGGCCATGGAGACTGATACCAAGCTAAAGGGAGAGAGTGCTCATGATTCTGTCGTCTTGATTATGGCAACTATTACAGAGGTACAAATAGTCGAGGCCACCCAACATCTCCCAAGATACACGGCATGCAGGCCCAACGTGGAGAGTGGCTGTGATCCTCAAAGCTAGGAAGCAGTTACAACAATATATAAAGTCTACATACATGCAATGACCGAGTTTAACACTGTCGTCAGTCTCTTCACGTTCTGGAGTGGTGGCTGATGGAGGTCGATAATTGGAATAAATTTCACTCTAATGTCGTAATTTTAGAGGGCTATAGACAGCAAAAAGACAGTCCATTGTAGAGGGCGTTTTTACTAATGTCTGTAGATGACGTGGATGGTCGGTATAGACAGTAGCCGTCTAAACTAATGTACATGCCCTAAGACGGTGATGCCCACAATCCCAACCGAGCCGGTGGTACTGGGGCAAAACAACAATAGCTTCTCGGCTTCCTGCTCCATGGCACAATGAAAAGAGTTTGCCGCAGTCTTGCCGTAGTCGAGAAGCACGCGAGAGTGGTTTGTGCGGTCGTTGAGGCAAAAGGGCTCTACAGGGAGGTCCACAGCAAGCTGCGAAGTTGTAGCACTCATGCATGTCAGCCTTGGACTGTATTCTGATGTTGTCGCCTAGAGCGATGTGCGTCCGGGTTGTCGGCCTTGCCGTCCTTCTCGTAGGAGATTTTGCACAGTGAGGATGAACACCCTCTTCCAAAGAGTTTTCCTCGGCGCTTCGTTTTCTTTCCTTACTCCCGCCGACTTGCAGCAGCAGAAACTGCAATGGGCTCTGATTGGATCGCGGGCGTGCATCCGGAAGTTGGAGCCGAGCCAAGGTGTCTTATGGGCCACATCTATTTTGCATGTGTAAGCGATAATGACGGAAAGTGCTAATGTGATCATGAGCTGCAGTGCTCTCGTTATCTGCACCACATGCGTCTCTCGTGATGCGTGGGAGGTGCTTCTCTCTTTCCAGCTGGAATTTCCCGTCTAGAATTTCTATTATGGCCCGTGGCCCACCAGTCGGACGCAATAATGGATACGCCGTCAGTCGACCGCGCCGCGGAACAGAATTTGGCGTCACGGATTGGAAATTCGTCGACGATATGAGCCGGTTCGGAGGAGATTCTGGACTAACAGAGGCACCTACTTCCATTCAATGCATGTTCCTGTTGGAGGCAGCAATCTTCCTCCACACGGTTCTCATCTTCTTAATCCCCTCCAGACAGTCGATTCCTCACCCAGATTTGCAGCTGCATCTTATCAATCCGAGCCATTGCCAGCAACAGCTCCTTCCAACCATGTCCGCTTAATCGTCATCCGTAGGTCAGAATGAGATTTTGCCCCTCGTTCCTTGTATAGAGTGCGGCGAGCGGGTCTACACCTGGATTGCTTGATCTGGAGTGAACGCTGGGCGTCGCTTCTACAAGTGTGTCAAGATTCAGCTTGCTTACATTCTCTCAAAGGGAAGAAACAACTGAAGTTTCAGCCTCGCTGAGATGGGATTATGCTCCTTGATTCACCGAAGGCTCTGAAACTGCTTCTGCCTGAAATTCACAAGTGATGAGTGTGTGAAGATCAAGAGGTGGTTCTACAACCTATGAACACTAAATTCAGATTTACCTGTACCGAAAGCACCCCTCCAATAGAGCAATCTGTCTTCTTCCCGCTGCTAATTCCTCCCTCCTCACCCTTCGTCCCATCTGCTTTAAAACTTGAAGTGCAGTAGCACCTTCCAGTGTGGTGGTGCATTAAGTGAACCACCAGAGTATATATGAACCACATCACACCTGTACATTACATGAATCATACATTACGGCAATGTACACTGAAAGATTTTAATCAAGCATCGACGAGTCATGCATAAGCAGCATTTAGTAATACAAAGTTGCTCCCCCGGTCCAATTCCCAAATAAAGTGATCACCATACAGACACACCGAGACAAAGCAAGGCAAGTTCACATGCAGTTATTCTTCAGACAAGTTCATCTTATTCTGAAATAATACAACTCAGAAGGATTCCAAATACATCACAACATAAAAATACAGTAGTCCATGTAGTTCAACAAAGCACAACCAAGTCATATGATCAGCTCTTCGGCCGGAGCTCGGCCGCTTTGTGGTAGTTGTTCCTACGATGCCCTTCAACACCATAATTCTTGCATCTTCCAGGCTCCTGAGGCTGTTTTCGCACATCCCCGCGATCAGGACAGGTTGTTCACTTATGTCCCTCTTGTGCTAGTCATTTTTGCACATAACACACTTTTGAAGTACGGCTTTGCCCATTTGTGCCCGATCTCATACAGATGTGTCATATACTCATGTGACTTCAAGTTATATTTATTGATTAGGAACTTCCAGGCTTCTTCAAACTCATCAATTGTCAACATGTGGTTAACAGCCTTGTGAAATTCTGTTTGGAAATCACTCTTCTTTGAGTACAATCGACCCAACAACTCCTTCGCCTTCTTCAGCACATGCCACTTGCACCACCGGTGCACTGTCCTCGGTATCACATTCTGTATAGCTACCTCCATTGCACGGTTCGGGTATGCAAAACAAAGGTATACTAATTCTGTTAAACACCCAAGAACAACCTATTGATTTCTTATCACAATCTGCACATTATCATAGTAATCAAGCTTTTACCTTTAGAATAGTTTGCGACGCATTGCCACCCATCATTCTGACAAATTCTGAAAAAACCCATTCGAATGTTTCAACTTTCTCATCTCTTACCAACATGCCGGCAAGTATAATGCTCTGGACGTGGTTGTTAACTCCAACAAAAAGACCGAATGGCATGTCGTACACGTTGGTCCTGTAAGTTGTATCAAATGTCACATCGTCTCCGAAGAAGGTGTACTATAGTCTGCTGTTTCCATTAGCCCACATCAGAGTACTTATCTTACCATCTTTGTCGGCATGTACTAATTTTCCCACACAAGTTCCGCAATGCTCTCTTCGTGAATGGTACATTCTCTATCTTCCCAAAAAAACTCCATATGATGTTGTACACTTTCGACATGTTCACATTATTTTCCTCTACTGTCGGCGGTGAGGGAGGAGTGCGGGGGAAAAGGAGACTGGCGGGTGCGACGAGGGAGCCCTTCCTGTCGCCTACGGGTGCGACGAGGGAGGGACGAGGGACATCATTTGAACTTTTGAACTGAAAGAACATGATCTTGTGAAATGCAGCAAGCAGAAACAGAGGAATCTTCTTTCTATCCTATTGTTGGCACAATGACATTACCACCTGGTGCCTCTGCACACACACAGACCGATTTCTCCAATGCTGTCATCCTATCCGGGTTGGGGGAATGCCCTGGCGCAGCAGCTCCAATCCTGACCTGAATTTTCAGTGACCAAAATGTGAATTGCAATTAGCTTCACCAATGATACAACCAGACCAGTATAGTCTAACAGAATGCCTTCAAATTTTTTCATACAGCTTACAAATGTTTTATTCCAGAACCTAGCTTATGCACCAGTTAATCATTTTGCACTTTCCTTGATTTCACGGGCTCGGTTCATACCATACACACTATAATACAGCTCCCATCCCATGCTGCCTACTCTGTTTTCAACTTCTCTGAATTAGGCCACTAATGGGGTTCACTGACGGCAACCATGATAAGTTTTACAGGCCATAGCAAAACAACCCGCATCCGCGTGCTGAATCCAGTCTCAAAATTAGTACTAATCTAATAATTTAGCTAATATCGTCTACGTACAGGGCGTGGCAGGTAGGCATACCTTCCTGTCCATCCCGGAGCATGTGGATCAACTTGTTCTATGGAGTGTTCACATGCTTGCGGCCTGCCTGCACCTTCTCCTGTTGCTACACAGCTACAGCCGCCACCGAACAGGTCAGCGCATCCGCACTGCATGCACTCGCCGCCGGCAAGTCGGCGGTCGGCATCGACTGAACAGTATAACGAAGAGGCGCCATCGGTATTTCGCCGTCATTCATTCCTTTATGAGCGTTCTACTGCACGAACACACCGGCGGCAGGAAAAGTTAGATCTTGCACGAACTAGAAACCCAAATCAAAATCGGGACAGACCAAGCACACACAAGGGACAAGATTAGCACCTGTTGACCGGCTGCATCAAGAACTCCATGTCCGCCCGAGGCGGGACACCATAATCCTAAGGGGATGGTGGTGTGCCGCCGGCCGCCGCCTCTCGATACTACCACGCGAGCAACCAGTGCAGCTAGGAAGCAGCTTGACCCACCTACCCATTTTTGCATTTACTCCACTGTAATGCCGTCGTTACCATAACTGATCCACGGATCAGAAATATGTTGACGAGTCGAGCGACGGCTCTGAAGGCAAATCGTGACGGCCTCGAATGGACACGCCGTTCAGGCCCACCGCCCAGGAGAATTTCTCCATTCCCTTTTCTATTCCACGTCGTCTGCTGGGCCCAGAAACGGTCACATGTGTCTGCTAAAACGAATCACGACAACATATTCGGCGGGACGATTCTGAGAGCATGTGTGCTCGTGATCAATTCCTCCGCGTCCGATAATGACTCTTATCTCTATTGCGATTCGAATTCAGAGTAAAGGCAGGAGTAATATAAGCTTTCCTTGTTGCATGTACGTCTCATGGGCGGTTACCATTAAAAAAAGTGCCTAATATTTTTTTGCATGTAAAAAGTGCCTAACATGGCTGGTTGTAAATACTCCCTCCGTTTCTTTTTACTCCACATAAGGCTTGGCTTTGATCAAACCTTATATGCAGACTAAAAGAAACGGAGGGAGTAGTATGGGATGTGGAGGCTTGTGTACGTGTACTTTTTTTATAACAAACCCCGTTCGTTTTTTAAGCTCTTTTTTCTTGCTTGCGCCGAACAGTAATATTTATACATATTGAAGCTTCTATTTGTTTTAATTTCTATCTTCTCTATCCTATAATCATTTGGTTTGCTTGCATGGAGCGGCCTTTTGTTTTCAATTTTAACCTCCTCGCATCATCATTTTTTTCTTCTGTTGTGCAGTATGCTTCGCTTACCCTTTGATTCAGCGTATTTTTATCAAAACTTTGGAGGATCAGATTTTTCCTAACAATTCATTTACGTTTCAAATATAATTTTACATCTAACTAAAAAAAGCATGAAAATAAATTTTATTTTCTCTGTTGTGCAAATTTATTTACAATGTCAACCGTGCAGAATTTGAGTTGATGTCGAATTATAATTCTAGGTTTTTTTTCTTTTTTATTAACCTTGCAAGTTGAAAGAGGCCCTAATTTTGACAATATGCAAGTATGTATGCTACACAAAGTAAATTCTACGTGCATTGAGCTCAGCCTGATTGATATGATTAAGAACATATGCTTCATGCATTGGGTGCTTCATACGGATGTGCTTCTCATGCATGTATTTATCGAAACCCGGTCCGATCAGTGTTAGAAAAAAAAACATTAAAAATCGAGTTGGCTTATTACTACTTTGACGTACATACACTGGCATTCAACCTAACATGTATGTAGTGGAGTTCAAAAGAAAAAAATATTACATGAAATGCCTCTGTTCCGGACTCCCTCTTTTTAGCGTGCCTTACGTAGTTCACTTGGGCTTTTGGACTGCATATATTTATTGGATGTACATGATTTAAATCTGGTACACATACACGGCACCCTAAAACAAAATCACGTCTTTAATTAGCTTCCATCTCCTACACGTCTCCTTTTATAGTATGTGGTTTTGATTGCACTTTTTCTATATAATATATGTACTATGTACGTGACAGATTTTTCTTATGCAAAAAACATATAAGCATGTAGACTATACTAGCTAAACCCGCGCGGCGACACGCCGCGCTTGTTGATTAATCGTGACTATATTTGTAGACTACGGTCTCAGCAGTAGATTAAAGAATAATCATTCGCTATTAATTAAAGAGAGCTAGAGCAATACATAAAAATGCCGATGATGACAAATAACTAAATTTATTATGACCATGCAAATGCATGGATACAAACAGAACGGTTAATATTGACACACCTCTAAGGAAAACTATTTATTGAAACCATATACAGCTCACTCTACGCAGCAAATAGTATACAGTGGTGCAAACACACTGTGATAAGAAGGCACAAACAATCTTCGACGGGTTAGATCATCCTGGTATATCCCGCTGCAGGATTAGTGCCCGTAATAAAGTGCTATAGAGTTTTTGCAAATTCTTGGACACGCTCGACAGGTGGATATGCTCCTATATATATGATGATAGGATTCTCATTGTGTGCACGCTGATGGTACATGTGAAGTGGTAATATATCAGAGAAGATGTTGCATATTTTTGCTAAAATCATTGTTTGCCTTGTGAACTCGTTTTGCTGTGTAGCTATTTGTTGACGGGGCATGTTGAACTTCATTGTTTTACTGTCTTTTGCAATAAATAATCTTTCCTTGGTGACTTCTAGGGCATAGTAGTTATGGTCGTTGACAGAAATATCATAATCTGCACAGATACATTCTAAGGCCACCCGAGCTGCTTTCTCTTTGGCTTCAAATGTGATGGATGATTCAATGTAGCTGTCCTTTTCACGTGGGAGGCCTATCAATACGGACGCTTGCACCATGCCCCCGGGGAGATACCAGTGTGTGTAGCCTTGTATTCTTAGGACAACTGTCAAACTTACTATTTCAAGAAGTGGACATCTTGAAATTTATACTATCAAGTTCGCTTCCTGCATAGAAAACTCCACCAGTGTGTGTAGCCTGGTATTCTTAGGCCAACTGTCAAACTTACTATTTCAAGAAGTGGACATCTTGAAATTTATACTATCAAGTTCGCTTCCTGCATAGAGAACTATTAGACATAATATTCTGTTTAGCCACGCGAGAGCAACGAAGATAACATATCGGATAAAAGTAAAGCCTTGCTGCACTGCTTACACTACCATGATTGAAATGGGTCTGACCTTCTAAGGAGCTTAGTGTTGGGTGCTTGCCCTTTTTCTTAACTTGTTTTGCCATAGAGGATGTTCTCTTGGAACAGTAATCTTCATCCATTCTATTGTGTTTAACTATGACCTTCCTTGATAGTCTATGAGCAGTTATATAGTGGATACAAAGGTGGATGAGTCATCATTGTAGATCTTTCAGCTTGCCAAATGGCAGTCTTTTCATGTATAGTATTTCTTTGAGTGACACGCTTGAGTCCGCATGGAAGTAGGAGGAAACATGGGTGGCTGCCCGGCCATAGCCCGCGCGGTGTGTTCATACGGATCGTGTTTAGTATTTACAATTAAAGTTATCAATGTAAGATAGCAGATAATTGTATGTAAAGTTATGAAGGAAAATAAGTAATAAGGAAGAAGCAAATTTATTGGCATCATGCATGTTGGATGTTGCTAAAGAGGGAAACATATGTTCATACATCTCTGGTAAGGATCATCTATTCTTGTTGAACGTGGCACGATCCTACTGCAGTAACATGAAAGAAACATAGATAATTATTGCTAGATTAGATCATCCTGGTGTAACCTTCTACGGGATTAGTGCCCGTGATAAAGTGATAAAGAGGTTTTGCAAATTTTTGCCTCCGGCCCATAGGTGGCTTGGCACCTAATGATAGGATCTTTACTATGTGGGCACTAAGGGTACATGCAGAGCGGTATCACTTCAGAGAGGTTGTCGCATATTTTGCTAGAATTCTTGTTTGCCTTGCAAATTTATTCTGCTAGGTGGTTACCTGCTGGCAAACCAGGCTAAACTGCCACTCTGCCACTTCAAGCGCATAGTAGTTGAGGTCGTTGATGGTGATATTGTGGTTACCCCAAATGTACTCCAGGGCCACTTGAGCAACCATAAATCATCTAATGGGTGGCTAAAACGATTATTGATTAGATTCGAGACATTTCCTTCTGCTTGTACACGGGTTGTATGGTTGTTGTCTAATTTGACTACCTCCTCCTTCGCAGTCTTCTATTTAGTTTTATCTCTCCATGCAGTTGTCTGTGTCCTTTGATGTTTGTATTTCTCTCTACATGTGGTACTCCTGTGCTTCACCCGTTGTCTGGTTTGCTTTAGAAAATTGGTTTGCATATGAGGTTGCCAAAGATTGTTTGCATGTCGGACGATGGATGGATTGATTTTTTTCTCATGTACGACCTCCTCTTTTTTGTTGGCGTCTATGGAGGTATTGAACAACCTATTGTAACCAAGTAATACAACCTTGTTATGTGATAATTTAATACTTAGTCAAAAATATCATGTTTACACCAAATTAGAGATCGGATCCAGATTTGGGGAAACATTGTGTTTAAAAACTACATTTTATATCCATTCCTTTAACAAAGACCATATGTGTAGAAGATTGTCTATTTCTCAAGAAAATTCCTCTTTGTGCTACAGCTAAATTGAATTCATAGTCCAAAACTCGGATGTTAATCATCATCAATGGGGAACTACTTGTGAAATTACACAAGTCAGTGCAATACTACTCCAAATGTTTGTAGTTGCGCGTTGCAGAATACAAAACCAAAACAATAAGTATATTTGAACTCTAAAAAGCTAGAAGTGAAAATCTGTGTAAGCCTGAGAGAGAGGCCTAAGTTAAGGACGCCGTGCTTATGCATATCATCTACTCATCTTGTCGAACAAACAAAAGAAAAACATCATACTGCAGTTTTTTAGGGGTAAAAACATCATACTTGTATGTGGTGTTCAAATTAAATTAATACAACTATATGGAAAAGGTTGTATTCACATAAAAGGGAAGTAATGCATAGAATGAGTCCCAACTCCCAAGCCTTGAGGGACTGAAGTTGGATATCAAAAGTTATTATATAGTAGGAAAAAGGCAAATGGATAAACCAACAAATTCCAGAGAGCTAGAAGATAACCGCTACACATCCGACAATTCATGCAGCATCAACATGCTGAATATCTGACATAAGAAGAACTGATCAACAAAGCCAAGCAGCCAGACCTCTCCGTTCGCCAAAACTGTGAGGAAACCAGAAACTGAAACTATCTGCAGTGAAAAGAGCTATGCTGCTAGCGACAACTGCAAAGTGTAGCGCAGGGAATAAGGTACAGCGACATGCGCCGGCGAAACAACAGTCCAGTCTGGCCGGAGCAATCCGCCCCTGCACGTGCTGAGCACCACCGATCACAAATACAGAATTGCCGGCCCGACAACGCACGAAGACTAGCATCGGCGATGTACATATACAGTGTCTGGCCCGAAGCCCGTGTCCCTCGTCCGCCGTAGTGGTCGCCGCCACCGCCGCCGGGAACGACCGATGAGCTCGGAAGTTTCGGAACACTACTTTGTTCGACACCCACTTCACCGGGATCCCGAGATTTCACTTTGGGAGCACGTCCTTGTCTCTACCGAAGCCGCCGATACCAAGCAATTGCCTGTTCTTGAAACCCCTCGGTGGCCTTGTATAGCTCCTTCTACGCGAAGCGGTGTCCTCGCGAACGGCGGCATACCTTATCCGCGTGGTCACAAACATGAAGGAGGATGGGTAGGGCCACGCCGACGCGGGACAGTAACCTCGGGAACCAAGAAGAATCAGCAGTAGGAGGCCCTGCACTATAGTCTACAGTATAGCTACATCTACAATCTGTCTTTCGCGAGAAGCTACCAGGCACACGTGCCGGTGTCCACGGCTCCGGGGCCACACGCCACTACGTCCAGCTCGTCCTTGTGCTCCAGCTACGGCGGGTTGCCGTTCGACCACAGCCACCTGCGCCCCGTCCGCATCACCGTGCAGGCGTGCACGGATGGCCGCCCGTGCCCGCGCCTTAGAAGAAGACCAAGAAGCTGGCGGAAGCCTCCATCCGCGCCAAGGTCAGGGACTTCCGCAAGCTGGCCTCCCCCGGCGGACGGCTCACGGGATCCCTCAACATCATCTTCGCCGGCAAGCGTGCGCCGTACGTGTGCGCATCGGCGTCGTCCTACTCATGCTCCTACCTAAGCAAGACCCATTGACGCGTGGGCAGGCACACCGTGCCGTGCGGTTCATGGACAGCGACCGCGAGGCACCGGCGATGGTGCCTGGGGCGAATCTCCGGAGGGTACCAGCGCCGGAAGCGTCCTTCCGCTGGCGATGACGGCATGATCTTCAGCACCTTGGACCTGGGCTGAACCACGACAGGGACAACGGGAGCTTGGAGGTTAGTCGAGCCATGGCACCGGACCGTTCAGGGCGTGTAGATACCTTCGAGTGGCCGGCGTACACTGCCGTTGTCAGCTGGGAAGGAGGATAGCCTCTTCTGATATAGGCTTATAGGGCGGTGGCGTTGTGCTTAGATTTCGCCTGGGCTTTCTAGATAAGACCGGACATGGGGAGAGGATCGAGAAGATAAATACCAACCGCCAATCCTAAACGATCCTCTAGACCTCTAGAGAGCACGGGAACAACCAATAGCGACAGCTCACCACGGAGAGGCAACGTGGGCGTGCACACGTGCCAACAGAAGAAAGAGAAGAAAAAATCGAACAGCCCAAACAATAGTCAAACACCGATGGGATATATCCAAACAGGAAGACGCCAAAAAGGGCATGCAGCGCACATGCATGATCTGCATGCAGCGTCCAAATCTAATGCAACAACTGCTAGACGCACCCAACAACGTACCCGTCCAGATCCCCCAGTAATTGTCGTGGCGTGTTCCGATTGGCCGGTTTTTTACTGATAGGAAAAAGTCAAAACATTCACATAAAAGGATTCTAGCTAGGTTTAGTATATTTAGAATTTGTATGTAACGTTTACATCTTTAAATCTTGACTGTTTATAACTAAAATTAATGATTTAGTTAATTTAACATATGTGGACGAACGTGATGGCTTGTTTGCCTCTTGTCTTAATTATATAATAGATGCTTGCAGATTTCAGCTTAGTCCAATGCACGTGCACTATTATTATTACCCACACTGTTCGGTTGTGCGAGTGAAAGGCAATAATGATGATATATGATGGACTGATTGAGATGAGAGAAGCTGGTATGAACTCGACCTATCTTGTTTTTGTAAATATGATTAGTTCATCGTTCCTGATTCAGCCTATTATGAATGAAACATGTTTGCAATGACAATTAGAGATTATAGTTTCTCATGCCATGCTTAATTTGCTAGGAGTTTATAATGGTTTACCTTGCGTGCCAACATGCTATTAAAATGGTTGTGATGTGGTATGATAGGTTGGTATCCTCCTTTGAACGATTCAAGTGGCTTGACTTGGCACATGTTCATGCATGTAGTTGAAACAAAATCAACATAGCCTCCACGATATTTATGTGATTTATATCCTACTCATGCTTGCACTCATTGTTGATTAATCTTAATGCATGTTCATGACTATTGTCGCTCTTTAGTTGGTCGCTTCCCAGTCTCTTTCTAGCCTTCACTTGTACTAAGCGGGAATACTGCTTGTGCATCCACTTCCATAACCCCGAAAGTTATTCCATATGAGTCCACCATACCTTCCTATCTGCGGTATTTACCTGCTATTCCAAGTAAATCTGTATGTGCCAAACTCTAAACCTTTAGATGAAATTCTGTTTTGTATGCTTGAATAGCTCATGTATCAACTAGGTATGTCTATATCTTCCATGCTAGGTGGGTTATTCTCACGATGAGTGGACTCCGCTCATCACTCACGAGAAATTGGTTGGTAACCGGGATGCCCAGTCCCATGCTCAAATCAAAATAATTGCAAAAAAAAACTCCCCTAGGATTGTTGTTAGTTGGAGGCATCTGTTGTTTCGGACAAGCCATGGATTGATGTTTGTTGGTGGTGGGGAGTATAAACTTTACCATTCTGTTTGGGAACCGCCTATAATGTGTGTAGCATGGAAGATATTGAGATCTCTTGGTTGTTATGTTGACAATGAAAGCATGCCACTCAAAATATTATTGAATCTCTATTTCAAAACTCGAGCTCTGGCACCTCTGCAAATCCCTGCTTCCCTCTGCAAAGGGCCTATCTATTTACTTTTATGTTGAGTCATCACCCTCTTATTAAAAAGCACCAGTTGGAGAGCACCGCTGTCATTCGCATGCATTACTATTAATTTACATTGAGTATGACTGTGACAGGATCTCTTTTACCATGAATTACAATGTCTAGCCAGTCCTTGATCTTCAGGGGTGCTCTGCATTTATGTTTTGCGGTCTCAGAAAGGGCTAGCGAGATACCATCTTGTTATATCATGTTATGATTGTTTTTAGAGAGTGTTGTCATCCGAGATTTATTATTATTGCTCGCTAGTTGGTTATGCCATTGATATGAGTAAACATGAGACCTAAATGTTATTGTGAATATGGTTAGTTCGTAATCATTGCTGAAAACTTGAATGCTGCAGACTAAGGCATAGCCTAGTGGTGGGAAGGGGCTGATGCCTTCCCACCCACCCAGGTTCAAGGCATGGTACTTGCAATTTGGGTTTGTTGCACCAATTATACTGTAAGGGGTTCCCTTACAGTGTTTCTATCAAAAAATTTGAATGCTGGCTTTACATATTTGCAGCAACAAGATCAAACAGAGTTTGTAAAAGTTTTTCTTTATCACTTTCAGTTTGTCAACTGAATTTCTTGAGAACAGGCAAAGGTTTAAGCATGGGGGAGTTGAAACGTCTCCAACGTATCTACTTTTCCAAACACTTTTGCCCTTGTTTTGGACTATGACTTGCATGATTTGAATGGAACTAACCCGGACTAATGCTGTTTTCAGCAGAATTGCCATGGTGTTATTTTGTGCAGAAATAAAAGTTCTCGGAATGACCTGAAAATCCACGGAGACACGTTTTGGAATTAATGAAAAATATTTGTGAAAGAATCAGCATCATGGGGCCCACACCCTATCCATGAGGGTCCAGGGCGTGCCCCCTGCCTCGTGGGCCCCCTGGGACTCCACCGACCTCAACCCCAACTCCATATATTCACGTTCGGGGAGGAAAAAAATAGGAAGAAGAAATCATCATGTTTTACGATACAGAGCCACCGTCAAGCCCTAATCTTCCTCGAGAGGGCTGATCTGGAGTCCGTTCGGGGCTCCGGAGAGGGGAATCTGTCGCCGTCGTCATCATCAACCACCCTCCATCACCAATTTCATGATGCTCACCGCCGTGCGTGAGTAATCTCATCGTAGGCTTGCTGGACGGTGATGGGTTGGATGAGATTTAAAATGTAATAATCGAGTTAGTTTTGTTTGGGTTTGATCCCTAATATCCATTACGTTCTAAGATTGATGTTGCTATGACTTTGCTATGCTTAATGCTTGTCACCAGGGACCGAGTGCCATGATTTCAGATCTGAACCTATTATGTTTTCATGAATATATGTGAGTTCTTGATCCTATCTTGCAAGTCAATAGTCACCTACTATATGTTATGATCCGGCAACCCCGAAGTGACAATAATCGGGACCACTCCCGGTGATGAACGTAGTTTGAGGAGTTCATGTATTCACTAAGTGTTAATGCTTTGGTACGGTACTCTATTAAAAGGAGGCCTTAATATCCCTTAGTTTCCAATACCCCGCTGCATTTTGGGAGGGTAGGACAAAAGATGTCATGCAAGTTCTTTTCCATAAGCACGTATGACTATATTCGGAATACATACCCACATTACATTGATGAACTGGAGCTAGTTCTGTGTCACCCTATGTTATAACTGTTGCATGAGGAATCGCATCCGACATAATTATGCATCATTGAGCCATTGCCTACGGGCTTTTCACATATTAATCTTTGCTTAGTTACTTTTCCATTGCCACTGTTACGATTGCTACAAAAACTGCTACTATTACTTTTGCCACCGTTACCGTTATTTCCATACTACTTTGCTACTAAATACTTTGTTGCAGATATTAAGTCTTTCAGGTGTGGTTGAATTGACAACTCAACTGCTAATACTTGAGAATATTCTTTGGCTCCCCTTGTGTCGAATCAATAAATTTGGGTTGAATACTCTACCCTCGAAAACTGTTGCGATCCTCTATACTTGTTGGTTATCAGGGGGTTTGGGGGTTTTGTAGGGTTAATTTAGGGGTTTCATATATTGGGTTAGCCAGCTAATAGAGAGAAGTGACATCTCTTATCTCCGTTCTTGGTCGACTCTACGTACTATACGTATAGAGAGAACTCGCGACACGCTAGCTAGTAAGAAAATGAAGGAAACCATTAAGTACACAAGATCGTCATGAACATATACAGATAGAAGTGATCGACCTCCTCCTTCTCCGAGAGATTGATCGAACAACAAGTTTTCGTATATCTATCCGACGCTACTGGCTACATATATACAATATAAGATCTATATCGGTGAGAACGACAACTATGGGACCACTGGAATCCAATTCGGTCGGCGGGCGCGGGGTTGTGAGGAGAGCAGGTCTAGGAGCCAACACAAGGATCGTTTACCCATGTTCGGGCCGCGAGGATGCGTAAAACCCTAGTCCTGCTTTGGTGGATGTATTGAGTGTTCTTGAGCTTCTGAACTAGCTACGGTGGCTGCGTAGTTCCAAAAAGCCGAATCCCTCTCCGGGTCGCCTCGGGCCTCCTTTTATAGGCAAAAGGGGTTGCCACAGTGGCACACGAGGTGAAAAGGTCTACAGTGCGCAAGCTTATCGCACGTATTACAGGACAAGACGCATTGAATGCGTTGCTTAGGTGTCCCTTAGCTTTATCAGGGACGGGAGCGAGGCCCGGCCCGTCCGTTGCCGCCTCGCCTTGCTTCGACACGTGCCCAGGCTAGTGATGCATGCGGCGCCATGTAGGCAGGCAGGCAGCTGAGGTGGCACGGTGATAGGGTCTTCACGAAGATCTGCATGCCACCAACCAGGTGCTTGCTGAGTTGGCGTAGAGGCCGCCTGTCGCCACGCAGGTGCCTGCCCAGCTGGTTGAGCTAGCAGCTGCTTGGGGACGGCGGTGGAGTCTTGGTCGATGCAGGCCTAGCTGTGGCCCCGCTGACGACCTCGGCAAGGGCCTTGCCGGGGGCCCGGCAAGGGTCTTGCCATGGCGTTGCAGTCGTCCCCGGCAAGGCGCTTGCCGGGGGTCTTGTGGATCTCCTCGGCAAGGATCCCGCCGAGGGTTGCCGTCTTCTGGTTCTCATGTGATCTCATATATCTATGGTCTTGAAAAAGATCTGCATGCCACCACGGAGGTGCCTCCCGAGCCCTGGTCCCAACGTAGTTGTCGACGGCGTTCAGAACATTTGGACTCAAGGGTGGCTCGCTCTGCGGGTGTTGGGCAAGTTGCCCCGGCAAGGCTCTTGCCGGGGCCGCGGAGGCCGCCCCGACAAGGGTCTTGCCGGGGGGGGAGTCCACCTTGCCCACTTTGCTGTTTGTGTTTCTGGTCTTAGCGTTGCCTTGGCCATCTTATGCTTTGGCTCCTCTCCGGCTCCCCTCCTCTGCCCTGCTTAGTGTGGCCGCGGCGCGCGGCTCCGACTGCCCGTGCACAAGTAAAGGGGTACAAAGGAGTGCCCCTACTTTTGTACACCGACAGGAGCCCCCGGGCCTGGGCCACACATAAGCGCGATACGTTGTTGGGCCAGGCCCAAAACGGGGCGCGGGCAGGCGGGGCAGATATTTACCGCATTAACTCTTCGTCCGCTGCGCTTCCCCATGACCTGCGTGTGACATGGAGGGTCGTGCATGACGTGGGGGTCATGCGTGGGCGGTTTCTGCACGCATGCATCACATCATAGTTAATGGGAAAGGAGGAAGCCCGCACCTTCCCCGTAAAAAGGGATAACAGCGGGCGCGCTGCTCAGTTTATCCCTCTTCCCGCGTCTTCTGCAATCTCAGAGCCGCCGCCTCCCCTTCATACTCTTTCTCAAGCTTTTCGCCTTTGCTCGCTGCAGCATCGCCTTCGCTGTCCATCGCCCCTCGCTTCTCATAGCCGCCATGGCTCCCAAATCCACCAAGGGCAAGGGAGGGGCCAAAGATGTCGGGGCGACGGAGCCGGCGGAGAGTGAGTAGGCAAAGCGAAGGACATAGCTCGACGGTCGACGCGGTCGAACTGCGGGACTAATTCAAGCCCCTGTGGGGGTGCAAGACGGGGGGAGACGACGGGGCACCCAGCCACGCGTGTCATCCCCGCCAACTATGTCGAGGCCGCCCCAAATCGGTATCCATTCTTTGTCTATTACTTCTCTTGCGGCCTCTGCCCCCCTTCTCTGATTTCTTCAACGACGTCATGCACACCTACGGCTTCCACCTTCTGGATTTTACTCCAAACGCCATGGCGTGCATGGCTCTCTTCGCGCACCTCTGCGAGGGTTTTGCCGGCGTGTATCCCAACACGACGCTCTTCCGCCACTACTTCTTCCCTCAGATCCAACCGGGGGGCACCATTTGCGGTTGCGTCACCTGGATCCCACGGACCAAGGGGGCATACCCGGAGGGCGCTCAGAAGGAGAGGTGGGAAGAATGGCGGGCCGGTGGTGCTGGATTGAGGAGGATGATCCACAATATTTTTGCCGGGTTCGCCAGGCGCCGCCGGTTCGGCGGAGTGACTGGAGAGATGTTGATGTCGACGACGCGAAGCTCACGGTCGCCACCACCAGGATTCTTCGCCTCACCGAGGCCGGGCTCACCCTTGAGATGATCGGTGCAGATTTCATCCGCCGCCGAATCGCTCCGCTACACACAAAAAGGGGAGGCCAACCTAGCTTTTCATGGACACCGCCAACATCATGAGGCTCCGCCCTGGCATCGACTACAACCTCACAGTGATGAGGCACACTCACCTCTGCCAACGGCTCTTTCAGCTCGACGTGAACCGCGATGGCGAGGTCGAGCGGTCCGGCAAGGCCGCGAGGGCTGCCGCGAAGGCGGCAAAGTTGCCAAGGGGCCCTTGTTTACGTTGCCGGTGGGAGTGGTCCCGCTGAGCAACAACTCTCGCTGGACCGACATCATCGCCATGATGCCAGACTTCAACGCGCATGGTCTTGACCCGAACTGCGTCGAGCCAGAGGAAATTCGAGTGCAGGAGTTCTTCGACACCTTGTATGAGGGGTACGTCACCGCCGATCCGCGACTCACCCAGGACACCTCCCAGGCGGAGCTGGACTACATCGCCACTAGGGTGGCGGAGGTGGAGCTCGCCAAGGAGGCCGGCAGCACCAGCAGCGTGGAGTACAAGGCCATGGCAGAAGCAGAGGAGAAGGAGCTCGCCCAGTGGGCGGCGGCCGCTAGGGAGGACAGCAGCGCCGGCACCGGGGCTCCTCTCGTTGAAGACGTGGTCGATGAGTCGTCGTTGGAGGAGGACGAGGCCGTCGACCCTCCAGCCATGGTGAGAGAGCGAGTCCTGCAGCGGGCCACCTCTGGCGAGCCGGTCCGGCCGGCAGGGCCGTACAACCGTGGCAAGCCCAGGAGGGGTCCGGGCGCCAGACAAGGGCCGTGGCGGTGAAGAAGTCGGTGAAAGTCGTGGTGGCGAAGAAGAGAGCAATCTCCTCTTCTTCGTCCAAACGCCCTCGGACTCCATCAGCTTCCCCTCCTCTAGCAGATTACGACGCAGAGGTCACCTTCGACTTCGGGCCTCAGCCCGCGAAGGAAGAGGAAGGCAGCAAAGGAGGAAAAGGAGTAAGCTTTGCTTTACCCTTTTTGTCACCTCCGTTTCCTCAAACAGTGCCGCTTATCTTGAGTTATTTTCATTTTGTAGGGACGTGGACACGTTGGCCCAGAGGGTGAAAAGGGCCAGGACCTCGATGAGCGGCCAGCCCCCGGCAGGCGCCTCCGGCACACCACTGGTGGTGTTGAGCAATCCGGACAGCAGCCCCCAGCCCAGCCCCAGCGTGAGTCCATCACTTACCCTCCGCCAATGTGTGTTGGGGGTACGATCATTTGACGCTGACTTTTCCAGGAGGAGAATAGCAGCAGGAGGATCCATAGAGGGCTACCCCCAACACGCCGCCCCCATTGACCACGCCGCCCCGAGGGGCGTCCCGGCAAGGGCGCCAAGCACCGAGCCCATGCACATGGAGGAGGAGGAGGCGAACTCGGGCACTGGTGGCTTTGCCTCGGCGCCAAATGGTGCCGGGAGGGGACCTCTGCTTCCCAGCCCGGCACGGGTAAGCCACTCGCCTTCTGTTCCTGTTTGCTTTTTCGCTCCTTTTTTTGAATCTTGACCTTGGCCTCGCCTCATCCCCTTCTCAGTATCTAGATTTACCCTTAGTGGACCCAGAGGACATCGACAACGTCATCGAGGATATCACCGAGGATGTCGCGGCGTAGGCCGAGAGGATTGCTGCCGAGGAAACCGCCAAGGGCGCTGCTGAGGACGCCGCCAAGGGGCCCGCCGGGGGGGGGGGCGGCAAGGCTGCTGCCGAGGACGCCGGCAAGGGACCTGCCGGGGAGGCCGACAAGGTCGCTAACGGGGAGACCGACAAGGCCGCTTGTCGGTGTCCAAACCTGCGGATCTCGGGTAGGGTGTCCCGAACTGTGCGTCAAGGTCGGATGGTAACAGGAGACAAGGGACATGAAGTTTACCCAGGTTCGGGCCCTCTCGATGGTGGTAAAACCCTACTCCTGCTTGATTAATATTGATGATATGGGTAGTACAAGAGTAGATCTACCGCGAGATCGAGGAGGCTAAACCCTAGAAGCTAGCCTATGGTATGATTGTGTATGATGATGGTTCTGTCCTACGGACTACAACCCTCCGGTTTATATAGACACCGGATAGGGTTAGGGTTACACAGAGTCGGTTACAATGGTAGGAGATCTTGAGTATCCGCATCGCCTAGCTTGCCTTCCACGCTAAGGAAAGTTCCTTCGGGACACGGGACGAAGTCTTCAATCTTGTATCTTCATGGTCCTGGAGTCCAGCGAAGGTATAGTCCGGCTACCCAAACACCCCCCAATCCAGGACTCCCTCAGTAGCCCCTGAACCAGGCTTCAATGACGACGAGTCCGGCGCGCAGATTGTCTTCGGCATTGCAAGGCGGGTTCCTCCTCCAAGTCCTTCATAGAAGATTGTAAACACCAAAAATAGTGTCCGGCTCTGCAAAATAAGTTTCCACATATTGCCATAGAGAGAATAACATTAACACAAATCAAATCTTCTGACGTATTCCGCAGTGCGTCATAACACTGCGGCCAAGCTCTTTATACAAATTGTTTTCACTTTTCCACCTCAGCGCCTTTAGCGAGGCGGTATCCTTGGCACGTCTTGTCAAAGCAGAGATCGTGTGCCCCATTTAACGCGATTCTCATCAATACAGACGTGGGTAACCCAACCGCGCCATTTACCACGGCGCTTGGGAGGCAAGCGAGTTTTATTAGGTAGGTGGGGACGCATAACCGCATCCGCCCATATAAGGGGATAAGGATCCACCTTTTCACCTACGTCTTCTTCCTCCTTTGCCAATCCATATCTCGCGCACTCAAGCTCCAGCGCCCAAGCCCGCTCTTCCCACCTCAACCTTCTCCAGCAATGTCCGGAGCGGGAGGCAAGTGGATGGTCTCCTCCGTTACGGAGGTTCAAGTAAAAAAGCTAAGGAAAGCCGGATACCTGTCCAAGGACATCCCGCACCGGCTTCCTGAGAAGGGGCAGCTTCTCCCCACCCCAAGGCCCCATGAGAGGGTAGTTTTCCTTCCCCACTTCCTCCGCGGACTGTGTTTTCCACTTCACCCATTTGTCCGGGGACTCATGTTCTACTATGGCCTGGATTTCCACGATCTGTCCCCGAACTTCATCCTCAATATCTCGGCGTTTATCGTCGTGTGTGAGGCCTTCCTCCGCGTCCGCCCCCATTTCGGCCTTTGGCTCAAGACCTTCAACGTCAAGCCCAAGGTGATGCGCGGCAGCCAAGCGGAGTGCGGAGGTGCTATGGCTGGCAAGATAGCCAACGTCCTCTGGTTCGAGGGCTCCTTTGTGGAGACCCTAAAGGGGTGGCAAGCCGGGTGGTTTTACATCACCGAGCCACGCGATCCGGAATGGGTCGCAGCCCCTGAGTTCAGATCCGGACCCCCACGCGGCTTATGTCCTGGAAAGAGACGGGCCTGCCATGGGGCAACGAGGAAGAGGTGACTGGACTGAAGACCTGCATCCAGTCCCTGGTAGCCAAGCCAATCCGGCTGGTCAATATAGTCTAGGTCATGCTTGTTCGTCTGATCCTCCCTTGCCAACAACGGGATTTCAATTTGTGGGAGTTCGACCCTGTGCAGCACCGAACCCTCAACAGGCTCTTCGACACGTCGTATGAAGACGTCTGGAAGGTGCTAATCAAAGGCTCCAGGGCTCCCGCATCCGCTTCCGAGGACCGCGGATACAGCATGCAGCGTCACGCTAGCGAGGTAAGCTATCTATGCCTTTGACAGGATTATTAAGCTCTTTTTCATAGATTAACTCTATGCAGGATCTAAACTCCCCTACCTTTGACAGGCTTGGCAGGTGATATCCGGACCAATTAACTGTCCGGCTCGCCTGCCCGAAGACCCAGCCCCAGCTCTCCTAGTGAAGCTGCTGACTCCGGCACCTTACGTGGTGCCGGAGAAGAAGGTCAAGAAGAAGAAGACCACCGGGACTTGAAAGAGTGCCCGTAACTTGGTGGTGTCGGACTCGTCGTCTGATGAGTCCGAGGCGCCCTCCTCTCGTGAAAACAAGGAGGAGGAAGAAGAAAGCTCTCCCCCCAAGTGGGGGGAGAAAAGAAGAAGAAGGCCGCCCCATCGGGGGAGGCAGAGGGGTCTAGGAAGAGGAAGACCCCTCCGCCGGACTACTCCCACGACGCCGCAGAGAGCGGAGAGGAGTGGCCGGACAGGGCCAAGCGTCCGGCGAAATCGTAAGTATTCATATACCATAGTAACTCATGATGTTCCTTTATTGCACAGCTTTCCTTAATGTCGATTGTGAATATGCAGCCCGCCCCGGGCCGAACTCGATGATTCGTCGAGCGGCTCCCTGGATTCGTCGGACGTGAACTCAGTTCCGCCCGCTGTCTCCCCCCGCACTGCAGACGACGCCAAAGTGGCGTCGCAACAAGCTCCGGGGCAGGAGGAGGTGGTCCTGGAGGAGTCGAAAGGCGACCTCCCGGACCCCAGGGATAAAGGGGACAAGACCCCCCAGGGCTCCGAGTCCGTCTTTGTGCCGGGCGCCGCGCCGGACTCTTCAACAGTTCCGGTCCGCGGTAGGCGAACTCCTTCCAAGAGGAGCAAGCCTTCTGAGCCGGCGGCCTCCGTCCAACTGGAGGTGCCGGACAATCTGCTGGAGGTGCTTGACGGCGCCTCCATCGACGAGGAACACCATACCATTATGAGTACGGTGATCCGAAGGGTTCAGTCCGCCAAGAGCGGACTGACTGAAGCTTGCGCTAGCCTTCTGACAGTAGCCCCTGATGCTCTGTTCGGCGTTCGAAAAGAAAAGCCGAATAGAGGATCTATTAATTTTCGCAGGAGTCTAACAATAAAGAGTCAATATGCGTATGCAGGCTTCGCTGCTATCCACCGCCGCACTGACTGCACAGGTGGAAGTCCTAAAAAAGGACCTCGGGCGGACCGAGCAAGAGCTCGGCCTTGCCAAACGGCAGCTCGAGGAAAAAGAAGGTAAGAAATACCCTACAAAGAAAAAAGGTGCCTATAGAGAGGCATGATTGCAAAGAATAACAGGATCATACTGCTTATTATAGGGGCCACAACTGAGGTGGCGACCCTCAAGCAGGCGCTATCTAAGGCCGGAAAGAAAACGGCTGAGGAGCGCACCGAGCGAGAGAGACTTGGGGCTCAGGTTGGCGAGGTGCAGCAAGAGCTGCAGGCTCTCATGAAAAAACATGAGAGCTTGGAGCTTGAGTCAAAGGTGCAAGCATCCGAGCTCGCGTCGGCCCTTGAGACCACCAAGGGTGCCAAGGCCGAAGCCCAAAAGGCCCTCCAAGAGTTGGAGGAGATGAAAAAGATAGCAGCGGGTAAGGCATTCTTAATGCAAAGTAGGAATATAAAATTAAACTACTTGTCACTTACCCGAATCCGGAGTTCTCCAGGGGCGTTCGCAGATCTTCCCCGCAGCGTATCCAATGCCGCTGCATTCTACCGAGCTGAACAGGGCAACTCGACGGAGAGTGTGTTCTGGTCTCAGTATTCTGAGGCCGGACACCCTGTGCCTTTGAGCGATCAGCTGAAATAGCTGGTCGAGCTCCACAAGGCGGCCGAACAAGCCATGAAGGGTTTCCTAGTTCGGCTGTGGCCCGGAGAGGCCCTGCCTGGGAGCTACTTCGGGCTGGTGCGGCGGCCGGTGGAGGCCTGTCCACGACTTGAGGTCATAAAGCGTTCCACCTGCATCGAAGGTGCCCAGAGGGCCCTTGCTCGTGCAAAGGTGCACTGGGGTAAGCTTGACGGTGAGAAGCTGGTGAGGGACGGGCCACCGCAGGGGAAGGAGCATCGCAAGCCCGAGAACTACTACAAGGATGTTCTTGGCGGTGCCCGCCTTATTGCGGATGAATGTACCAAAGATGTAATATTTGAATGAACTCGCTCGTGTTTATCCTGTGCGCTGAAAACTTGTTCATATGCGCTAAGCAATGCTTATGGAATTTAAAATATTATTTTCTGTGCGGCCGTTTATCAAAAATTGAGAGATGGCTAGTCGTCGGCTTCTGCCCCCATGCCGCTAGTGCTGGGGTGTTCGGGATAAACCTGAGCGCTCTTTTTCCCATGGTTGGGTCCTTCGAGGGAGGCGCTTAGCACAACGAACTAGGCAATCGGACTATAATGCTTGAACACTCTCAGTTAGCCATAGAACTTTATAATTTTAAATTTCGGCGAAGCCCCTAGTTCGGAAGACCGAATTCGGGGCGCTATGCACGCCTCTGGCCGGACAGAGCCAGCTCCTCGCTCGAAGCAGCATAAGTCTTTAGGGACTCGAAAAACCTCTCGAACAGCGACCGGTCTCATGCCTTATCATGACAGTCAGTTTTAGCTTTCTCCACTGAGGTGCTTAACCCAGCTGAACCGGGGCACAATCGCAGTGGTTCTCCTAGTGCTACCTTAGCCGATGTAGCGGAACGTAAGGCACCAAAACATAGGAGCCGGGCAAACCCAACTATTGACTCAAATCATGATTCAGAGCCGATGCATATAGTTCTATAAGTTCGGGGTGCCGCACTTGTGAAAGTGTACGGACTTCTCACGCCAGATCGAAGGGTACTGAAGCCCTTGGCGTGTTTGCCGTACCATGGTGTACGGGTGCGATCATGTTATTTAATAAACATATATATTAAAAGAATATAATGCAAAAAATAGGCAAAAAGCTATGCATTGTTTATAAAGAGGCTATTTATCAAAGCCGAACGATACAAGTAGTGCGATAAGCAAAAAGATATTAGACTATTTAACATGTCCTGACCAGGGGCGGGCCGCGGAATTGTGTTCGAAACAGATATACCGCTCGTAATAGAGACCACCTAAGAGTTCCATAATGCGGCGTAGCTTTGTCTGCTTCCCTGGATCTTGCATCGTTTGTGCGGCAGTCGAATTGCCGAACAGGTCATCCAAAGTGTGGAGTCCTGAAAGTAATAAAAAGAGTCCGGCAGCCCCTAGTACGTTTTAAGCCGTATTGCGGGCATGCCGTTACTGTGCCCCTTCCCCGGTGCCCATGGTATTTCAAGGGCGTAATTATGTACGCGAGGTACTAGCTTCGCTATGTCGCGATGGCTGGGGTTGGGGCCGCATTGCTACGCCTGCTCAGAACGTGCCAGGCGGTCTTGTTGTAGGTTACTCCGGGCGCGCTTGGCAGTGTCTGGCATTTTAACGGCCGGACTGGAGAGTTGCCTAAAAAGGCTGCTTTGTACTTCCGCTGCGAGAGCCGCCGTGTGCTCCTCTGTACGGAGGGAGCGTTCGGTGTTTCCGTTGACCGTGATTACTCCTCGAGGGCCTGGCATCTTGAGCTTGAGGTATGCGTAGTGCGGCACCGCATTGTATTTGGCAAATGCGGTTTGTCCGAGCAGGGTGTGATAGCCACTGCAGAACGGGACTATGTCGAAGATTAACTCTTCGCTTCACAAGTTATCCGGAGATCCGAAGACCACATCAAGTGTTATGGAGCCTGTACAGTTGGCTTCTACACCTGGTATAACGCCTTTAAAGGTCGTCCTTGTGGGCTTAATCCTTGATGGATCTATGCCCATTTTCCGCACTGTATCCTGGTAAAGCAGGTTCAGGCTACTGCCGCCGTCCATGAGGACTCTTGTGAGATGAAATCCGTCGATGATTGGGTCGAGAACCAAAGCGGCAAAGCCGCCATGACGGATGCTAGTGGGGTGGTCCCTTCGATCAAAAGTGATCGGGCAAGAGGACCATGGGTTGAACTTTGGGGCGACTGGCTCCATCGCGTATACGTCCCGTAGCGCACGCTTCCGCTCCTTCTTGGGAATGTGGGTTGCGTATATCATGTTCACCATCCGCACTTGTGGGGGAAACCCCTTCTGTCCATTGTTGTTCGGCGGCCTGGGCTCCTCCTCGTCATCGCTATGCAGCCCCTTGTCTTTGTTTTCGGCTCATAACTTGCCTGCCTGCTTGAACACCCAACAATCCCTGCTGGTGTGATTGGCTGGCCTTTCGGGGGTGCCATGGATCTGGCACAAGCGGTCGAGTATTCGGTCCAAATTGGACGGGCCCTGAGTATTCTTTTTAAATGGCTTTTTCCGCTGACCGGATTTATAGCCTCTGAATTCGGCGTTGACTGTGGTATCTTCATTGCTGTCGCTGCTAACGCGGCGCTTTTGCTTATTTCGACGTGTCCTGCCACTTTTGTCCTTGGTATCCGAATTACCAGGGTTCTTTGATAAGTTGTTGCTGCGAGCTAGCCAGCTATCTTCGCCCGTGCAAAAGCGGGTCATGAGTGTCGTGAGGGCTGCCATGGATTTCAGCTTTTCCTGTCCCAGGTGCCGGGCAAGCCACTTGTCGCGGATGTTATGCTTGAAGGCTGCTAGGGCCTCTGCGTCCGGACAGTCGACTTTCTGGTTTTTCTTTGTTAGGAGCTGTGTCTAGAATTGCCCGGCCGATTCCTCTGGCTGCTGAATTATGTGGCTTAGGTCGTCGGCGTCCGGTGGTCGCACATAAGTGCCCTGGAAGTTGTCGAGGAATGCGGCTTCTAGGTCCTCCCAAGAACCGATTGAGTCCGCTGGCAGGCTGTTAAGCCAGTGCCGGGCCGGTCCTTTGAGTTTGAGAGGGAGGTATTTGATGGCGTGTAGATCATCGCCACGTGCCATGTGGATGTGAAGGAGATAATCCTCGATACATACCGCCGGATCTATCGTGCCATCGTATGATTCGATGTTTACGGGTTTGAAACCCTCTGGGATTTTATGATCCATTACTTCATCTGTGAAGCATAGTGGGTGTGCGGTGCCCCTGTACTGGGCTATGTCACGACGCAGCTCGGAAGAGCTATGTCTGTTGTGTTCGGCCCGGCCGGATTTATTGTGTCCGGAGTGAAGATCATCGTCACGTGTCGTCGGGCGCCTGCGCGATCCGTAGATCGATCTTGTTTGCCTTGCTTTATCCTCCAGTACATCTCGCAGGTCTGGCGCATTTTCCCGTGCCTTGGTTGAGCGGCGTCGGAGCATGGCTTGGGTGGAGGTTCGACAGGCCTCTCTGTCGCGGCCGTGAGGTGGCCGGTCTGCCATGTTGTGCGCTGGTGATGTAGGCGCTTCCTCCTCTGATCGGGGTAGCGGGTGCGCTTAAGATAATTCTTGGAGGGGCGCTCGACTTCGTACTCTTCGGCCGCAAGGATTTCAGTCCATCTATCAGCTAGCAAATCTTGATCAGCTCTAAGCTGTTGCTGCTTTTTCTTTAGGCTGTTCGCCGTGGCTAAAAGCCTGCGTTTGAAACGCTCTTGTTCGGCGGGGTCGGATGGTACGACGAATTCGTCGTCATCGAGGCTTGCCTCATCTTCGGAGGGAGGCATATAGTTATCATCCTCAACCTCTCGTTCTGCCGCTCTCTCATGAGGGTTGGCTTCTCCATCTTCCTATGCTGAATCTTGCTGGGTTGGGTGTTCTTCGGCGTTATCCGGGGTAGTATTATCTCCCGTGCCGGAATCACCGTTTTTGCTTTGGCGGGATTTAGAGCGGCGTCGCTGACGCCAGCGCTTTGGCTGTTTCTTGGAGGTGTCATCCCCCACTATTCCATCGCCATCTCCATCCTTTGGAGTATCCACCATATATACGTCATATGACAAGGTGCCCGTCTAGCGCCCTATAGGTACTGGTTCCTGTTCGTCTACTACCTCGTCGTCCATACCGTCGAAGTCTTCGGAGCCGAAGTCAAGCATGTCGGTTAAATCATCGACAGTGGCTACCAAGTGGGTGGTGGGAGGCTTTGAATTTCTTCATCGTCCGTATCCCATCCTCGCTGACCGTAATCTGGCCTGGGCTCTCCTGATAAAGAGAGAGACTTGAGAGAATTCAGGATGTCGCCAAAAGGCGAGTGCTGAAAGATGTCCGCGGCGGTGAACTCCATTATCGGCACCCAATCGGCTTCGACTGGCAGGCGCACGGGGGGTTTGGAGTTCGGGGAGGAGTCCGGACCCTCTGGGTCACGGGTCACGCGGAGTGCGGGGCTAGCTTTCGGCTCGATCGCCTTTGAGATCGCAGCCCCCGAGGTGACGTCCAACCGCTCATCCTCAGTTAGCGTAGTGGTCTCCGAGTCAAGGGTTGGAACCGGTGCGTGTGCGGCCTCCAGGGCACTGTTTGGAGGCAGAGCTAGATCGTGCCCCTCGAGATAGTGCGGCGCGCTTGGATGTGGCTCGAACCCGTCGAAGAACAAGTCTCCACGGATATCCGCCGTGTAGTTTAAGCTTCCAAACCTGACTTGATGGCCAGGGGCGTAGCTTTCGATCTGCTCCAGGTGACCAAGCGAATTGGCCCGCAGAGCGAAGCCGCCGAAGACGAAGATCTGTCCGTGGAGAAAAGTCTCACCCTGGACCTCATCGTTGTTGATGATCAGAGGAGCCATCGGGCCTAAAGGCGACGACACAGAGGACCTCTCAATGAAAGCACCAATGTCGGTGTCAAAACCGGCGGATCTCGGGTAGGGGGTCCCGAACTGTGCGTCAAGGTCGGATGGTAACAGGAGACAAGGGACACGAAGTTTACCCAGGTTCGGGCCCTCTCGATGGAGGTAAAACCCTACTCCTACTTGATTAATATTGATGATATGGGTAGTACAAGAGTAGATCTACCGCGAGATCAAGGAGGCTAAACCCTAGAAGCTTGCCTATGGTATGATTGTGTATGATGATGGTTCTGTCCTACGGACTACAACCCTCCGATTTATATAGAAACCGGATAGGGTTAGGGTTACACAGAGTCGGTTACAATGGTAGGAGATCTTGAGTATCTGTATCGCCTAGCTTGCCTTCCACGCCACGGAAAGTTCCTTCCGGACACGGGACGAAGTCTTCAATCTTGTATCTTCATGGCCCTGGAGTCCAGCGAAGGTATAGTCCGGCTACCCGAACACCCCCTAATCCAGGACTCCCTCACCGCTGCCGGGGAGGAGGTGGTGGACGACCAACCTTCCTCCTCCTCTGCCTCTGGCTCCGGCAGGTATCTAAGGGTGGGCGGCGACCTTTTCGTGTACCTTCCACGGCGTCGAGCTCCAAGGCGCCCGTCGAGGGAGAGGTGTTCGACGAGGAGGTGCTTGCCGCCGCCGGGCTCGAGGTTGTTGACGAGCCGAGCGCCGACTGCGAAAGATCTCAAGAGAGTGGCTTTTCCAGGCCATGGGTGCGAACTTCCGGAAACTCCAGGCGCTCCATCGCATCCGCCTGGACAAGGCCAAGTCCAGGATGGCAACGGTGGAGAAGGCGGAGGCGGACCTCAAGGTGCGTGTCGCCGTTACGCAGACTTGGTTCCGCAAGGCTTGCGAGCAGTTGAAGGCCGCCCAGGGTGAGCTGGCCAAGCATGATTTGGAGCTCACCATGAAGTAGGCCGACATCGAGAAGGCCCAGGAGACGGCGAAGAACTTGGCCGCCGCGGCCGAGGCCGCTCGAACCACCAGGCCACGCTAGACTCCT
Organism: Aegilops umbellulata; assembly: GCA_032464435.1. Taxonomy (NCBI): domain Eukaryota; kingdom Viridiplantae; phylum Streptophyta; class Magnoliopsida; order Poales; family Poaceae; genus Aegilops; species Aegilops umbellulata. Next base: position 491,848,884 of record CP136060.1, on the reverse strand, counting down.
AGGAGGAGGACCTTGTCGTGCGTGAGGAGAAGCTTGCCGCAACGCTCCGCAGCAAGGATGAGGAGGTGGAGAATCTCGTTGTGTAGTGGACCCATGAGCTGGAGCAGAGGCACAGGGAGGTACTCGATGTCCAGGCTTTGGTTCACGCCGGCAGGGTGAAGGAGCTGGAGGTGGAGTGGGACGAGCTGAAGGAGTAGGCCCTGAAGCTGTCCCAGGAGAAGGACACGCTCAACGGCGCCCTGACGGAGGCGTAGGGTGTGGCCGTCAGCAGGGCCGGAGAGCTCTCTGAAGCCAACAACTCCATCAAAGACCTAAAGCTAAAGCTGGAGGGCCTTGAGGCGATGACCAAGGATCTGGAGGGCGAGAAGCTGCAGTGGAAGAACGAAGCCGCCAGCCACAAGGATTTTGTGGAGGGCGAGAATCGCTAGATCAGCCGTTTCGAGGACGTCGCCGGCAGGATCACCATGCAGCTCGCTACCATGGGGATGCCAAATGTGAGGTACGCCCCAGAGCGCAGCGAGACTCCCAATGCCAAGCTGACCCTATTCTTTGAGGGCGTTCTTGGAGCCCTGGAGTAGCTTCACTCCAACCGGGCGGCCTCCCTGGACGATGAGTCCTGGAGGCTTTGCCGGGGTGCCATGACCAAGGTCCTCGCCAAGGTGGCGCACTGGAATCCTTACCTCGACTTCGAAGCCGCGCTGGAGAGCTTGCCGGAGGATGCGGACATCGCGACGCTCAAGGAGCGTATCAAGCTCATCATCAGATGCATCGACGGAATCCGGAGGGTGGAGGGCCAGCTCCGGGACTAGACTCCCCGTTTCTCATTGCTGCTGCAGGTTCATGACCAAGACAATTTCTATCTTTAGTTAGAACCGCGGCAACAATTTATGTAATATAACTCTATAGTGCTTTTGATACAATGGATGTTATTTCCCTGTTCGATTTTCCCTTTGCACGTCCACCCTACGATAAAAGTAGGCTTGCCGGCGCATAAACCTAGGGCAGCGTCTTGGGGACGGATCCCTAATTGCCTGTCGGGTGTGCTTGTTGCCGAGCAAACCACCTTGCCGCCCCCAACGCGGCCGCCCGAACTGTCGAGCTTGACTCGAGTTAGAATCGAGAGCGTTGCCGGTTGTGGAAGGCTACCCTGCCACTCTCGACGCGGCCGCTTGAGCTATTGAGCGAACTCGAAACAGAACAAGGGCGTTGCCAATCACGGGAGGGCCCCTTTGCATGCAGGTTTTCCATACAAAGAACAAGATCTCCGAGGGGAATAAGCTTAGATAAAAAGGAAAATTTTAAAGTTTGGCATGACTTAGCTTTCCTGTCGCCGCACTAGTGCCCTTCACGCTTGAAATCAGCACCGTTCTCTTGGCCGTATTCTTCCTTAGAAACCATGGCCTCGTGGAACTGCTAAGCTGGCTACTAAACCAGATCCTCACAAATGCGCCTCATACCTGGCGCGCCAAAGATTTCGGTGAGAACGACACCTATCGGACCACTGGAATCCCTTCTACGGTTGGCACGCGCGGGGTTGTGAGGAGAGCAGGTCTAGGAGCCAGCACAAGGATCGTTTACCCAGGTTCGGGCCGCGAGGATGCGTAAAACACTAGTCCTGCTTTGGTGGACGTATTGAGTGTTCTTGAGCTTCTGAACTAGCTACGGTGGTTGCGTAGTTCCAAAAGGCCGAATCCCTCTCCTGGTCGCCTTGGGCCTCCTTTTATAGGCAAAAGGGGCTGGCACAGTGGCACATAGGAGGTGGAAAGGTCTACAGTGCGCGCGCTTATCGCACATATTACAGGACAAGATGCATTTAATGCTTTGCTTAGGTGTCCCTTTGCTTTATCGGGGAAGGGAGCGAGGCCCGTCCCGTCTGTTGCCACCTCGCCTTGCTTCGGCACGCGCCCAGGCCAGCTATGCATGCGGCGCCATGTAGGCAGGCATGCAGCTGAGGTGGCACTGTGGTTGGGTCTTCATGAAGATCTGCATGCCACCACCCACGTTATTACTGAGTTGGCGTAGAGCCCGCCTGTCGCCAGTCAGGTGCCTGCCCAGCTGGTTGAGCTAGCAGCTGCTTGGGGATTGCTGTGAAATCTTGGTCGACACGGGCCTGGCTGTGGCCCCGCTGATGCCCTCGGCAAGGGCCTTGCCGGGGGCCCGACAAGGGTCTTGTCGTGGCGTTGCAGTCGTCCCCGGCAAGGCGCTTGCCGGGGGTCTTGTGGATCACCTCGGCAAGTATCTCGCCGAGGGTCGCCGTCTTCTGGTTCTCATCTGATCTCATATATCTATGGTCTTGACAAAGATTTGAATGCCACCATGGAGGTGCCTCCCGAGCCCCGGTCCCAACGTAGTTGTCGACGAAGTTCGGAACCTTTGGGCTCAAGGGTGGCTCGCTCTGCGGGTGTTGGGCAAGTTGCCTCGGCAAGGCTCTTGCCAGGGCCGCGGAGGCCGCCTCGGCAAGGGTCTTGCTGGGGTGGAGTCCACCTTGCCCCCTTTGCTCTTTGTGTTTCTGGTCTTGGTGTTGCCTTGGCCATCTTGTGCTTTGGCTCCTCTCCGACTCCCCTCCTGTGCCCTGCTTAGTGTGGCCACAACGCGCGGCTCCGACTGCCCGTGCACAAGTAAAGGGGTACAAAGGAGTGCCCCTACTTTTGTACACCGACAATCTCTTACAATCCCTCACATCCGAAGTCAAGTTCCACATGGTATTCTCCTGATTTATTGATGATGTGGTCAAGAAAGAATCCCGCGATTTCCTCTTGAATTGCTCTTATGCGATCTTGTCGTAGGAGATCATCCCGCATTTGCCAGATCTAAATTGAAGAAGAGGGTCAATACATGTGTATCAATGAAACTCAACACAAATGATGGTAATAAAATAAAATTGTGAATAACTTTGCTTACGCACTTCATATTGTTTTTCAGAGTAGCTCCGCTTATTCTTGGCCGTATCGTTGTAGATGAACTCGCAAGCGTAGTATCCATAGATATCATTCCCGGCTTCCTGCCACAAGCACTTTACGAGAAATAGAGGTCAATCAAAGTAATAAGAAAGAATGCTAAATGGTATTGAAGAAACTAGCTAGAATCAATGGGAGATGCGTGGAACTAGGTAGTAGTTTTTACTTTCGGGTGTTTAAATTTCAGCTCGGTCGGTAGTCCCGGAGAAATTGCGGTGAACTCTTTCCAAAACGTGCCAGACAAAGAAAATAATTACATGATATCAGGAAATGAACAAAGTTGCCGATATGGTGTGATAACGATCGATTGAACTTACTTCTGGAGCATCTTAGTCATGTCCGCATAGTCCTCGGGATATTTTCGTCTCGAGTCTAAGACGGTTACTAGTCCCTGCTCAAGCTTAATCACTAGGAGAATAAAGTGGTAGCTGCGCACGCATGCATAACTAATCAGTTACATTACTATAACCTCGAGTAATTAGGGAAACTGAATGTGCGCAAGACAGTAACACTCACTTAAAGTTGTAAGGAAAGAGTATTTTATCTTTGCTTTGATTTTTGAGCAACGATTGTAGCAAGTTGTCCAAGGTATCTGCGACTCTGTTTTTAACCGTCCATTCATGTATGATATTTGGGTTAATGAACCCAATGACATAGATATGTGCTTTTCTGCATTCGACGATCTTCAACCTGCATAATATAGTGAGGATAATTATATATACATACAATGAAAGAGCTGAGCTATATAGAGAGAGACTTAATTATAGAAAGTAGTACTTACAAATAGTGGCAAGCACCGAGTGATTTGTCGAGGGCCTTTAGATTGTAGAACTGGAAAAGCTCGTCAAAATCAGCAGTTAACATTTCTTGTCCAATGAAGTCGTGGTCCTCTTTAATTCTCATCGACAAACCATGCTTCCCAGACTCCCTTCAGATTTTCATGTACCATTGATGGAATCTTCGCATCATCATTGTTAGAGGAGGACTCCCATCTTTGACGAGAGGCTTCCCGTACCGGTATTTGAATTCATGCACCTCCATTGTATAAAAATGTGCATCGTCGGGTAGGTAATCACCAGGATTGGTACCGGTCAACATCCCGAGTAGATTTGTGACGATGTGGCTAGAAACCTTGAGCGGGGGCACGATTGGTTCTCCTATTCTCCGAGATGGGGAATTTTTTCCCACTTCTTCGATTTGCTAACCATTTGTCACTTGAACTAGTTCCTGACCGCCGCACATCTTCATATGTCCTTTTAAGACAGCTGAGATGGTTTTCATCCGGTGAAGGCGGTGGTTGAGGGAGTCCTAGATTAGGGGGTGTCCGGGTAGACAGACTATACCTTCAGCCGGACTCCTGGACTATGAAGATACAAGATTGAAGACTTCGTCCCGTGTCCAGATGGGACTTTCCTTGGCGTGGAAGGCAAGCTTGGCGATGCGGATATTTAGATCTTCTACCATTGTAACCGACTTTGTGTAACCCTAACCCTCTCCGGTGTCTATATAAACCGGAGGGTTTTAGTCCATAGGACAACAGAATATACAACAATCATACCATAGGCTAGCTTCTAGGGTTTAGCCTCCTTGATCTCGTGGTAGATCTACTCTTGTACTACCCATATCATCAATAGTAATCAAGTAGGACGTAGGGTTTTACCTCCATCGAGAGGGCCCGAACCTGGGTAAAACTTCGTGTCCCTTGTCTCCTGTTACCATCCGCCTAGACGCACAGTTCTGGACCCTCTACCCGAGATCCGCCGGTTTTGACACCGACATTGGTGCTTCCATTGAGAGTTCCTCTATGTCGTCGCTTTTAGGCCCGATGGCTCCTTCGATCATCAACAACGATGCAGTCTAGGGTGAGACTTTTCTCCCCGGACAGATCTTCATTTTCGGCGGCTTCGCACCGCGGGCCAATTCGCTTGGCCATCTGGAGCAGATCGAAAGCTACGCCCCTGGCCATCAGGTCAGATTTGGAAGTTTAAACTATATGGCTGACATCCGCGGGGACTTGATCTTCGACGGATTTGAGCCACAGCCGAGCGTGCCGCATTGTCTCGATGGGCATGATCTAGCTCTGCCGCCGAACGGTGACCTGGAGGCCGCACACGCTTCGGTTCCTTAAGTCGGAGCCGGCTGCGTCGATCGAGGATGATCGGGTAGACGCCGCCTCGCGGGCTGCGATCTCAAAGGAAATTGAGCTGAACACCAGCCCCGCACTCCGCAAGGCCCGTGACTCCGAGGGACCAGATTCTTCTTCGAACTCCAAGCCCTCCACGCGCCTGCTGATCGAATCCGATTGGGCGCCAATCATGGAGTTCACCGCTGTGGACATCTTTCAGCACTCGCCCTTCGGCGACATCCTGAAGTCACTAAAGTCTCTCTCTTTATCAGGAGAGCCTTGGCCGGACTACGGTCAGCAAGGTTGGGATACGGACGATGAAGAAATTCAAAGCCCACCCAACACCCACTTCGTAGCCACTGTCGATGACTTAACCGATATGCTCGACTTCGACTCCGAAGACATCGACGGTATGGACGACGATGCAGGAGACGACTAAGAACCAGCACCTATAGGGCACTGTAAGGCCACCTCGTCGTACGACATGTATATGGTGGACACTTCAAAAGATGGAGATGGCGATGGAACAACGGGGGATGACACCTCCAAGAAACAACCCAAGCGCCGGCGTCAGCGGCGCCGCTCTAAATCCCGCCAAAGCAAAAACGGTGATTCCGGCACGGGAGATAATAATACTCTGGATAGCGCCGAAGAACACCCCCTCCATCAAGATTCAACACAGGAGGATGGATAAGCCATCCCTCACGAGAGAGCGGCAGACAGAGAGGTTGAGGATGGTAATTATATGCCTCCCTCCAAAGACGAGGCAAGCCTCGACGACGATGAATTCGTCGTGCCAGAGGATCCAGCCGAACAAGAGCGTTTTAAACGTAGGCTTATGGCCACGACAAGCAGCCTCAAGAAAAAGCAGCAACAGCTTAGAGCTGATCAAGACTTGCTAGCCGAAAGATGGACTGAAGTCCTTGCGGCCGAAGAGTATGAACTCGAACGCCCCTCCAAGAGTTACCCAAAGCGCAGGCTGCTACCCCGATTAGAGGAGGAAGCACATAAACCTACATCACCAGCGCATGACATGGCCGACCGGCCACCTCGTGGCCGTGACAGAGAGGCCTCTCGGCCCTCCCTCAAGCCGTGCCTCGGCGCCGCTCAAAATATACTAAGGCACGCAAAAATGCGCCAGACCTACGAGAGATACTGGAGAACAAGGCAAGACAAACAAGATCGATCTACGGATCGCGTGGGCGCCCCACGGCATGTGACAGGGATCGTCACTCCGGACATAGTAAATCCGGCCGGGCCGAACACAATATACAAAGCTCATTCGAGCTGCGTCGTGATATAGCCCAATATAGAGGCGCCGCACACCCACTATGCTTCACAGATGAAGTGATGGATCATAAAATCCCTCAGGGTTTCAAACCTGTCAACATCGAATCATATGATGGCACAACAGATCCTGCGGTATGGATCGAGGATTATCTCCTTCATATCCACATGGCCCGCGACGATGATCTACACGCCATCAAATACCTCCCGCTCAAACTTAAGGGACCGGCCCGGCATTGTCTTAACAGCTTGCCAGCAGATTCAATCGGTTCTTGGGAGGACCTGGAAGCCGCATTCCTCGACAATTTCCAGGGTACCTATGTGCGACCACCAGACGCCGATGACCTAAGACACATAATTCAGCAGCCAGAGGAATCGGCCAGGCAATTATGGACACGGTTCCTAACAAAGAAAAACCAAATAGTCGACTGTCCGGACGCAGAGGCCCTAGAAGCCTTCAAGCATAACATCCGCGACGAGTGGATCGCCCGGCACCTTGGACAGGAAAAGCCGAAATCTATGGCAGCCCTCACGACACTCATGATCCGCTTCTGTGTGGGAAAAGACAGCTGGCTATCTCGCAGCAACAACTTACCCAAGAACCTTGGTAATTCGGATACCAAGGACAAAAGTGGCGGGTCGCGTCAAAACAAGCAAAAGCGCCGCGTTAACAGCGACAGCAACGAGGATACGGCAATTAATGCCAGATTCAGAGGCTACAAATCCGGTCAGCTGAAAAAGCCATTCAAAAGAAATACTCAGGGCCCGTCCAGTTTGGACCGAATACTCGACCGCTTGTGCCAGATACATGGCACCCCCGAAAAGCCAGCCAATCACACCAACAGGGATTGTTGGGTGTTCAAGCAGGCAGGCAAGTTAAAAGCCGAAAATAGAGACAAGGGGCTACATAGCGACGATGAGGAGGATCCCAGGCCGCCGAACAGTAGTGGAAAAAAAGGGTATTCCCCCACAAGTGCGGACGGTGAACACTATATACGCAACCCACATCCCCAAGAGGGAACGGAAGCGTGCGTTACGGGACGTATATACGATAGAGCCAGTCGCCCCAAAGTTCAACACATGGTCCTCCTGCCCGATCACTTTTGATCGAAGGGACCACCCCACTAGCATCCGTCATGGAGGGTTTGCCGCATTGGTTCTAGACCCAATTATTGACGGATTTCATCTCACAAGAGTCCTTATGGATGGCGGCAGCAGCCTCAACCTGCTTTACCAGGACACTGTGCGGAAAATGGGCATAGATCCCTCGAGGATTAAGCCTACCAAAACAACCTTTAAAGGCGTCATACCAGGTGTAGAGGCCAACTGCACAGGCTCAGTCACACTCGAAGTGGTCTTCGGATCTCCGGATAATTTCCGAAGCAAAGAGTTAATCTTCGACATAGTCCCGTTCCGCAGTGGCTATCACGCACTACTCGGGCGAACCGCATTTGCAAAGTTCAATGCGGTACCGCACTACGCAGACCTCAAGCTCAAGATGCCAGGCCCTCGAGGAGTAATCACGGTCAATGGAAACACCGAACGCTCCCCCCGAACGGAGGAGCACACGGCGGCCCTCGCAGCGGAAGTACGAAGCAGCCTCTCTAGGCAGTTCTCTAATCCGGCCGTTAAAAGGCCGGACACTGTCAAGCGTGCCCGGAGTAACCTACAACAAGACCACCTGGCATGTTCTGAGCAGGCGTAGCAATGCGACCCCAACCACAGCCCTCGTGAAATAGCAAAACCAGTGCTTCGCGTACATAACTACGCTCTCAAAATACCATGGGCGCAGGGGAAGGGGCACCATCATGGCACGCCCAAAACACGGCTTAAACCATACTAGGGGCTGTCGAATTCTTTCTTTATCTTCTCTTTCTTTCAGGACTCCATACTTCGGACGACCTGTTCGGCAATTCAACTGCCGCACAAACGATGCAAGAACCAGGGAAGCAGACAAGCCAAGCCGCATTATGGACTCCCAGGTGGTCTCTATCACGAGCAGTATACCTATTTTGCATATACGTTCCGCGGCCTGCCCCTGGACCGGACATGTTAAATAGTCCAACTTTTTGCTTATCGCACTATTTGTATCGTTCTGCTTTGATCGCAGCCCTTTTAAACAATGCATAGTCTTTATCTATTTTTTGCATTACCTTTTTCCAAATATATGTTCATTAATGACATGTTGCACCCGTACACTGTGGTACCGCAAATACGCCAGGGGCTTCAGTACCCCTCAATATGGTGTGAGAAGTCCGAACACTTTAACAAGTGCGGCACCCCGAACTTATAGCATTATATGCATCGGCTCCGAATCATGTCTTGGGTCAATAGTTGGGTTTGACGGCTCCTATGTTTTGGTGCCTTACGTTCCACTATATCGGCTAAGGTAGCACTAGGAGAACTACTGCGATTGTGCCCCAGTTGAACTGGGCTGAGCACCTCAGTAGAGAAAGCTAAAACTGACTGTCATGATGAAGCGAGAGACCGGTCGTTGTTCGAGAGGTTTTTCGAGTCCCTAAAGACTTATGCCGCTTAGAGCAAGGAACCGGCTTTGTCCGGCCAAGGCGTGGATAGCGCCCCGACTCGGTCTTCCAAATTCTAGGGCTTCGCTGAAATTTAAAATTATAGAGTTATATGGCTAAGTGAGAGTGTTCAAGCATTATAGTCCAATTGCCTTGTTCGTTCTGCTGAGCGCCTCCCTCGAAGGACCCAAACATCGGAAAAAGAGCGCTCGCTCAGGTTTATCCCGAACACCCCAACAATAGTGGCATGGGGGCAGAAGCATTGCTTAGCGCACATGAACAAGTTTTCCACGCACAGGACAACACGAGCGACTTCACTCAAAAATTACATCCTTGGTACATTCATCCGCCGTAAGGCGGGCGCCCTTCAGAACATCCTTATAATAGTTCTCGGGTTTGCGATGCTCCTTCCTCGGCGGTGGCCCGTCCTTCACAAGCTTCTCACCGTCCAGCTTGCCCCTGTGCACCTTAGCGCGGGCGAGGGCCCTCCGGGCACCTTCGATGCAGACGGGGCGCTTGATGACTTGAAGCCTTGGACATGCCGCCACCAGCCACTGAACCAGTCCGAAGTATCTCCCAGGCAGGGCCTCTCCAGGCCACATCCGAACTATGAGTCCCTTCATGGCATGTTCGGCCGCCTTGTGGAGCTCGACCAGCTGCTTTAGCTGGTCGCTGAGGGGCACAGGGTGTCCGGCCTTAGCATACTGAGACCAGAACACCTTCTCCGTCGAGCTGCCCTCCTCGGATCGATAGAGTGCGGCGGCATCGGATATGTAAGTGCATCTAGTGCCCCTTAGTGATTTTGGTGTATTGAAGACTTATAGGTTAACCATCTGATGTGTTTATGAGTGTACACAGGTCTATAAGTCTATGAGGAGTTTGATATTTACAGTAAAAGTCGACCCCTAAAAATGAAGTTCTTCGACTGAAGATCTTGATATTCTGAAGACTTTGAAAGTGAAGAAATTGGTGTGACCTTGAAGACTTGGTATTCGTTCGAGGAACGTGAAGCGTGAAGACTTTTGTTTTCGTAGTTTCATTTTTCTCTTTCTTGAGTCATAGGAAACACCGTACTGTTAAAGGGGGTCGAGGAAATACTAAGGAGAAAATTTCCATGTGATGCTCAACTCAAATCCTACACCTACCAATCCCTTCGAGTGAAGCCATTGGAAATCTCATACAGTTCAGTCAATTTCTTCAGTGACAGAGACGCAGTTCTTCTGGTCACTGAGGACTTTGCTCTGACTAAGGAGTTAGGAATTCGCCAGTGCGAATTGCCTACACAGTGAGGAACATGATAGCCCTGAGGAATTTGTACTCCAAATTTCCGACCGTTGCTGTGCCACGCGCCAGCTGTCCTAAAATATCTTGTCCACCTAACGGTCATATCATTGAAGGAAATTTATGTCTTATCATGTCGGGCTGCTCCCTATGCTATAAATAGCCGCCCCCTTCAACCACTAGCTGGTTGGCTGCTCCGCGTGAACTTGACACTTGTCATTTGAGAGCAACCCATCCTCCGAGGACTTTGAGCGAAAATCATCAAGTGAGGAAAATCCAAACCCAAACCCAAAACACCTACAAACCCAAAGTGACTGAGCATCACTGAAGAAATTGATCCTGCGTGGATCCGACGCTTGTTACCTTTGAAGACTGTGCTTCTTCCAGACGGTTAGGCGTCAAGGTCTAGAGCATCCAAGAGGAATTGTGGATTGCCGAGTGACCAAGTCTGTGAAGGTTTGGAAGTCACCTGAAGACTTACCACGAGTGATTGGACGAGGACTGTGTGTCCTTAGTTCAAGGAGAATACGGTGAGGACTTGGTGTCCTGAGCTGCGTGCTCAGGACTGGGTGTCCGGGACTGTGTGTCCTCGAGTTTAAATACTCAGCCGCTCCAACCAGACGTACAACTGATACAGCAGTTGGAACTGGTCTACCAAATCATTGTCTTCACCAAGCTTACTGGTTCCATTTCCTCAACACCTTCATTTCCTCATTACTGTGTTGTCTGTTAGTTCATATCTGTGTTTGAAGACTTTGACTGAAGACTTTCACAAATTCCTCAGCTCAATTTCTTCAGTCTGTTTGTCTTCATCTAGAGTTATCCTGTGCCTACGCTTTCTGTACTCTGTGTTTGTCTTCATTTCATCATGATGACCATGCATGTAATCCGTTATGTTTACTTCTGAGTACTTATTCCGCTGCTAGTATTTCTTCGCTAAGGAATTTCCTCACGAGCAGATTCCTCAGTGAAGAATTTCATAAAAATCGCCTATTCACCCCCCCTCTAGTCGATATAACGCACTTTCAATTGGTATCAGAGCGAGGTACTCCCTTGTTCTGTGTGATTTTGGTTTAACCGCCTAGAGTTTTAGTTATGTCGACCGCAGGTATGATCAAGGTCTCTGCTGGGTGTGTCCTACCTTTGATGGGACGGACTATCCCTACTGGAAGAACAAGATGCGCATGCATCTCGAGGCAATTGATAACGATCTCTGGTATGTTGTGGAAAATGGTGTTCCCTCCATCTCACCCTCACTGAACGCTACCGATGTGAAGAGATTCAAGCAACTTGATTCCCAAGCGAAGAATATCATATGTGGTCATCTGAGCAAAGGACAGTATGATAGAGTGAGTGCTTTTGAAACTGCTAAGCTTATCTGGGATAGGCTGTCCAAAGTCAATGAAGGAGTTTCAACTCAGCGTGATTCTTGAGTTGATGTTCTTCGCAATCTCTTCAACCGCTTCAAAAGACTCGACAATGAAAATGTTCAGCAAACCTTCGATCGCCTCACTGACATTTCAAATGAGCTTCAAGCACTTGGTGCCACTGACATCACCGACCATGAGGTGGTGAAGAAATTGCTGAGATCGCTTGATTCCTCATTTGACACTCTGGCACTGATGATTCAAGAGCGTGCTGATTACAAGTCACTTGACCCCGCTGATATCCTCGAGAGGCTAAACACTCATGAGTTCCAGCTTGCTGAGAAGAGAGATCTCTATGGTTCGAGCTATGGCAGATCACGTGCACTGAAGGCCAAGGTAGTATCTAAGTCCGAAGATGAAGACTCTGATAGCAGCCTTGGTGATCCTGAAGAACTAAGTCATGATCTGGCGGTGCTTGTGAAGAAATTCCAGAAGTTCTCAAGACGTGGTCGTTTTGGAAAATCCTCAAGGAGCAACGATTCCTCAACCAGTGACTATAAGAAGAGGCTTTGTCACAAGTGCAAGAAAACAGGACATTACATTCAAGATTGTCCTCAGTGGGAAAAGGAATCAAAGAAGAAGAAATACAAGGATTACAGTTCTGATGATGCGAAGAAAAAGAAGAAATCCTCAAAATCTTCATCATCAAAATCCTCGAAGTCTTCGTCTCACAAGAAGAGCAGCTCCAAGAAGGCTCAGGCATTCATTGGCAAGGAAATGGACTCTGAGGCTGAATCTGAAGAAAATGAGGAAGAGGAACAATCTGAAGACTCTGAGTCTGGTGTGGCGAGCCTAGCCCTCGCTACTGCATTCGTCAGCAAATCCATCTTCAATGCTGAAGAAAATGATCTCACCAACAAGGCTGACGAAGGCAGTGATGACTACGCTCCCACCTATTGCTTCATGGCAAAGGGTGCCAAGGTACTCAAATACGCCTCCACTGAATCTAGTGATGATGAATATGATGAAAATCTTAAGCCTAGCTACTCTAAACTTGCTAAGATTGTTGTGCAACAACACAAGGCTTTTGAAAAGGTTCAAAACATGCTAGACAGAAGTGATGATATGTTGGGTGAAGAAATGGATCGCACTAAGGCCTTGACTGAAAATCTTCAGAGACTTCAGACTAAGCTTGACAACCTTCAAAATCATCATAACACTCTCTTATCTGATCATGAGAAGCTTTCTTATGAATATCTTCAAAAGAAGCAAGATCTTGAGAAGCTAAGAGTGAGTTATGAAGATCTTCAGAAGGAGCGCGATTCATTACTTGCTCAACAAATCAGCGCTGCTCAGGAAGAATTTATTCCTCCATGTTTAAAATGCATTGAACGAGAATCTGCTAATTCTTCACCTGAATGTTCAAATGCTTCAAATGTTACAAATTCATCACCTGTCTCTGCTATCACTAATTCCTCATCTGAGGACATTGCTAGTATCACTGACGATGCAGGGCTGAAGGAATTGTACATGACAGGCATGTACAAAAGCCTCAAAGGGCATCAGGCTCTTTGTGATGTGCTTAAAAAGCAGATCCTCAACAGGAACCCTAGGAAAGAGGGTATTGCCTTTGAGAGGAAACTCAATGCGGATGGTACTTATTGGAAGCCTGAGCAGTACCCCAAAACCTCATGGGTTGCTGCAAAGGGACCTCCAGTTGATCCATCTGATTTATCTGGCTATACATGTGAATCTTCTCATTCTTCTGATGAGTCATTTGACTCCAACTATAAACTGTTCAAAAAACAGAATGGTGAAGTATTTGCTAGATATGTTGGCACTAACTGCAGGAACGGTTCCCCTATGAAGAAAATCTGGGTTCCCAAAAGCTGCCTTGAAAGTCTTCAAGTGAATGTCCTCATGACACCACCTGTGAAGAAAAGGAACCCCAGATCTAATTCTTCATATGGACCAAATTCTTCACATGGATCAAAGTCCTCATATGAACATCATCGTGCTAACAACTCTGTTTCGTAGGGAAGAGCCAAGGGCTATGAATATGAGCATTATTCTTCAAATTATTATGTTCATAAGTCCTCAAAGAATTTCTCTGCTTATTCATATGCTTACCCTAACCCCTCTTATGTGAAACGAAATGGTTTGGCTGCTTTGCCACCATTCTCATATGGAGCTCGCAGAGTGATGAACTCTTTGCCACCCCTTCAGATGTGGGTGGTGAAGAAAAAGAACTAATCTCTTCTGCAGGGTCAGGTCTCCAGACGTGCTGTAACGTTTGAAGAATTTGCTGGGGACCTGACAAAATGCCTGAAAGGACGCAGGCTAACCATGATGAAATGAACTTTCATTTCACACGTCCTCCCTCTGTTTTATCGGTTCTACTGCTTGATGAAATTGATCTGATGAATTGTGATATCATATTCTTCACTACTGAAGTATATGAGGTTCGTAAGTTGCACTAATTCATCTGCAGGATGATCAACCCAAAGCCACTGAATGGGTACTTGATAGTGGATGTACAAATCACATGACCGGTGACAAGAATCTGTTGATGGATGTTCCCTTATCAGCATCACACATGAAGCATATCATCTTCGCTGATAAAAGCAAAAGTCAGGTATTGGGTCTAGGTAAGGTTGCTATCACAAAGGATTGACAGATGGACAAAGTCATGCTTGTTGAGTCCTTAGGATACAATCTTATGCCTGTCTCAATGCTTTGTGATCTAGATATGGTTGTTGTCTTCGGCAAGTATCGTTGTGTTGTGATTATGGAATCTGACAAGTCCAAAGTCTTCGAAGGCTTTAGGAGAGGAGACTTGTATATTGTTGATTTCTCTGCAGATTCACAACCTGCCGTGTGCCTACTTGCAAAAACTTCAGAAGGATGGCTATGGCATCGACGACTTGGTCATGCAGGCATGAGGAATCTGCACACGCTTGCGAAGAAGAAGCATGTCATTGGCATTGAGAATGTCAAATTCCTCAAGGATCACTTATGCGGTGCCTGTGAAGCTGGAAAGATGACCAAGGCCAAGCATCCAGCGAAGACTATCATGACCACTACTCGTCCATTCGAATTGCTTCACATGGATCTCTTCGGTCCTAACCATTATTCCTCTGTCTCTAATGAAGCATCTCAATATGGTTTTGTTATTGTTGATGATTACTCTCGTTACACATGGGTGCACCTTGTCTCTTACAAAACTGAAGTGCAGGAAGTCTTCAAACGATTTTCCTCGAGGGATTCAACTAACTTTGGTGTGAAGATCAAGCACATCAGAAGTGACAATGGCACTGAGTTCAAGAATTCGGGTCTCAATGACTATCTTGATGAACTTGGTATTACTCATGAATTATCTGCTCCTTATACTCCTCAACAGAATGGCGTCGTGGAGCGCAAGAACAGGACTCTTGCTGAGATGGCTCGCACTATGCTCGATGAGTACAAAACCCCTCGTCGTTTCTAGGTTGATGCAATTGATACTGCGTGCCATATCGTCAACAGAGTATATCTTCACAAATTCTTCAAGAAGACTGCCTATGAACTCCTCACTGACAAGAAACCCAATGTGAGTTATTTCAAAGTCTTCGGTGCTAAATGCTGGATTAGAGATCCTCATCACAACTCTAAATTTGCACCGAAAGAACATGAAGATTTCATGCTTGGTTACGGAAAGGACTCGCACACCTACAGAGTCTTCAACAATGTTCTTCACAAGATTGTTGAAACTGTAGATGTGCGGTTCGGTGAAACTAATGGCTCGCAAAGAGAGAACCTACCTTCTGTGTTAGATGAACCAGCACCTGAGGAATCGATCAAGCACAAGGCTACTGAAGATATCATTCCTACTGAAGAATCTGCTGAAGAATTCGTTCCAGAACGTGAAGAACGTCGAACTGATGCACCTGAAGAAAATGCTGAGGAAATTGATGCTAAAGAAAATGCTAATCAAATTCCTCAACGGCAACCAACTCACCCTCGCATTGCAAAAGAAGTGCAAGTGGAGAAGATCATCGATGACATTAGAGCACCAGGTCCTCTCACACGCTCAAAAGCTTCACATCTATCTAACTTTTGTGGGCACTTTGCTTTTGTCTCCATCACAGAGCCCACTAAGGTAGATGAAGCATTTCTGGAGACTGAGTGGATTCAGGCCATGCAAGAAGAATTACATCAGTTCAAGCTCAACAACGTATGGGAACTGGTCAATCGTCCCGATCCTCACAAGCATAACATCATTGGTACAAAGTGGATATACCGCAACAAGCAAGATGAAAATGGTGTTGTGGTGAGGAATAAGGCACGACTAGTAGCTCAAGGCTACACACAGGTTGAAGGAATTGATTTCGATGAAACTTTTGCACCTGTTGCTAGACTTGAAGCTATTCGCATATTACTTGCTTATGCTAACCATCATGATATCATCTTATACCAAATGGATGTGAAAAGTGCATTCCTCAATGGTAAGATTGAGGAAGAAGTATATGTTGCTCAACCACCAGGTTTTGAAGATCCAAAACATCCTGACAAAGTCTTCAGACTTAACAAGGCCCTCTATGGCCTCAAGCAGGCCCCACGGGCGTGGTATGACACATTGAAGGAATTCTTCATGAAGAAAGGCTTCACACCCGGTTCACTCGATCCCACTCTTTTTACTAAATCATATGATGGTGAACTGTTTGTGTGCCAAATATATGTTGATGATATCATCTTTGGCTGTACTGACCAACGTTACAGTGATGAATTTGCCTATATGATGAGTGAAGAATATCAAATGTCTATGATGGGAGAATTGAAATTCTTCTTAGGTCTACAAATTCGTCAACAGCACAATGGGATATTCATATCTCAGGAGAAATACCTCAAGGATGTCCTGAAGAAATTCGGCATGCAAGATTGCAAAGGTCTCAAAATTCCTATGCCCACAAATGGTCATCTATGCACTGATGAAAATGGTACTGACTTCGATCACAAGGTATACCGCTCCATGATTGGCTCTTTATTGTACTTATGTGCATCTAGGCCAGATATAATGCTTAGTGTTTGCATGTGTGCACGATTTCAAGCTGCACCGAAGGAATCACACCATTCGGCTGTGAAGCATATTCTTCGATATCTAGCTCACACACCAACACTAGGATTATGGTACCCCAAGGGCTCAGACTTGGACCTCATTGGATATTCTGATTCTGACTATGCTGGTGACCGTGTGGATCGCAAGTCAACATCTGGTACTTGTCATTTCCTTGGACGATCCTTGGTCTGTTGGTCCTCGAAGAAACAGAACTGCGTATCACTGTCTACTGCTGAAGCTGAGTACATTGCTGCTGCTTCTTGCTGTGCTCAACTACTATGGATGAAGCAAACACTCAAGGACTATGGAGTCAACGTGAAGAATGTGCCTCTCCTCTGTGACAATGAGAGTGCCATCAAGATTGCTCACAACCCAGTTCAGCACTCGAAGACAAAGCACATTCAGATTCGTCATCATTTTCTTCGTGATCATGTGTTGAAGGGCGACATTTCTATTGAGCATGTGAAGACTGAAGAACAGCTAGCCGATATCTTCACTAAGCCCTTGGATGAGAAGAGATTTAGCAAGTTGCGGTGTGAGCTAAATATCTTAGAATCTTCGAATGTACTTTGAAAATGCACTCATCCTAACACTTAGGCATAATTGATGACTTAGATGTGCAACACATGAAGAAACGTTTTTCTTCAATCAATGAAGAATAACACTCTAAGTGTGAAGAAATTAATGAAGAATTTGATTCTCAGAACCCTACGACAATTGTACGCGGTGTCTGAAATCATCATTCTTACACGGTGGGTCACGCCACCACAAAAGTTGAAAATCTTCAATTTGAGTTTGCCTCAACTTTTGAAATTCTTCAGTTTTTCAAATTCTTCAAACTTTACAAAGTCTTCACTTGTGCCGTCGTTTTCTTCATTCGATATATATATATATATATATATATATATATATATATGTATATATATATATATATATATATATATATATATATATATATATATATATATATATGAGTTTATGTCCTCTACAGCATTCACTTATAGCTATTTCTTCAAGTTGGAATTTTTTTTGCTAAGTGAATGTGATCGGACCCTTCCCCTCTATGCTATACTCAATCCAGTCTATTCACAAACTCTTCATGTGCGTTCTATTTGACACTCGTTCAAATTCTTCACTGTGTCCTTGTCAGCTGAAGATATTGCGAACGGAACGTTAAAACTAATCTTACCCAAACCTTCGGCTTTGCCGCGCAATCCGTTCCACTTCCCACGATGGATTATTTTACTCACTCACGATCTTACACGATCTCCACTACACAGTACGTGGGTGACACATGTCAAGTGAAGGAGAACGGCTAGGGGCATGTTAGTCCTAAATCTTCGGACGAGCAGTTTTTACTGCGGCTATAAATACCCCTCCGTTGCCTTCCTCACTTCCTTTACCTCGCTCGAGCTCTCCAAACCCTAGCGCCGTCGCTACTCCATCGTCGCCGGTGAGGAAAAGCTTCACTGCCTCGACCTCATCGCCGACGTACTCGCGCCGACAGCGGAAATCTTCACCTCCGCCGCCGCCGTAGACGTCTTCCTCCGCCAAGTTAGGGCGTGGAAGATCTGCATTGACGAACTTCACTGTTCCAACTCACAGTTCGTCGTGTTCTTCATTCAGGGTATTTAAAAGCTATTTTTACTGCCCTCTTTGATTCGAAGTTTTTCTACAAAATCTTCAAAGGTGTTTTTATTCTTCAAATCCTCACACACAAAACACCTCTCTTGTTCTCTGTTCTTGATTCATTTCCCTAAGTCTAAATTTCTTCAAGATTCCTCAATTGTGTGGATTCTCAATCTATACAACTCTGAAACCTAAGATATATATGGAGCTTAGTGAAATTCCTCAAGACGAATCTGGTCAAATTCCTCAAAACTTGTTCTTTATGAAAAACCCTCTGAGAACGCATATGACCTCTTCAAATTCCTCGCAACTATACTCTGTTCACAGGTACACATGTCCGCTGCTGAATCCTTAGGTTCTCATCAACTTAACTCATTTGCAGCGTTCCTCGAAGAAAAGTTGCATACTTCTTCAGAGAATTCCATTGTTCAAATTCCTCATCTGAAGAAAATGGCTGAAGGTAAAAGGCCGCAGAAAGGAGGAAAGAGACCAGAGGTCATGACTGCATTTGAAATCCCTGAGGACATTTATGCTGGGTACTGCACACCTCCTGAAGAAGATAGAAATCAGCGCAAGGTGCGCATACAGAGGATTGAAAGGAGATGGGCACGAGAATGGAGGGAGTACAGATATGTTACTCCTAAGTGCATGAAGAAATTCGCCGTAAACCCTCCATGTCAACGCCCTCCACTGGCACCTGGCCAAGTAGCTGATCCCTCTAGCATCAGAAGAGGTGAGGAATTTCCTCAAGAATGGGCTAAGCGCCAGCGTAAACTGCAAAAGCAAGCAAAAGAAGCAGTGAGGAAATTCAATGAAGAATTTGCTGTTGTTGCTGCCACTGTGGCTTCTGCCAAGCCGAGGAAATCAATGATGAAGCCTGCTCGCAAGCCAAGTGCTTCACCTTCAATGCCCTCACGGCCAACTTCCTCAGCTGCGCCCTCACGACCAGAATCTGCAAAATCTTCAAAGCAAATTCCTCATGCTGCTCCTGCTCCCACAAAGTCCTCAGCTCCTGTGCATCTGGCCTTATGCCAAAGGACAACTGGCATCTCTATTGCCTCTGGTGTCTCAGCTAGTTCCTCAGCTGCACCAAAATCCTCAGCTGGATCCTCGTTACTGAAGAAATAGGCTACCGCTGGACGCGGCACTCGCCCAAGTCCAAAGAAGCAAGTGGTCTTCACTATGCCCTCTAATGATGATGAAGCTGATGAAGAAGAACTTGCTGAAATCATCAGAGACCGCCAAGAAAGGGCTGCTAAAGCCAAAGGCACACCTGTGCCCCTGCTTTTGGATCCAAGGGCGATCCTAGACTATATTGATCTCTGGCACAAGGATCCAACACTCCTATGCCTGATTTCAAGCTAACACCTGGCCAAAGTCACATGCTGACTCACTTCATCCAAGAGGAGAAGTGGAAATATGATAGGGCCAGAGAGATCAAGAAATCCCAGTACCGCAAAGAGAAGCTGCTGAAGAAAAATGTTCTCAAAATGAAGCTTGAGGAACTTGTAAAGATGCAAGCTGAGATCAAAGCCCTCAGCAACAACTTTGACTCGTACTATGCTGATTGGCAAGGAGCCAAGGTCAGATTTGTGAGGCTGACTGATACCTTCACCAAGGGTACTGCCTCAAAGCAACAAATTCCTCAAGCTGAAGCATCTGTTCAGCAAACTGAAGAACATGCCAGCACCGCTGATGAAGTTCAGGCTGCTGAAGAAAATGCTAATTCCAAGGCTGATGACTCTGCTCCAGCCGTTGATGAAATTGCCAGGGCATCCACTAGTGGTGCGCCTGAAGAAAATGAAGAGACCAGGGCAACTGCATCAGTTGTGCCTGAAGAAAATAAACCAGATTCCTCAGCTCCACCTGCACCAACTCCAACTCCAATTCTTCCCTCTGCTTTAGATGTGAAGAAAACCAAGGCTGCAGAGCGAGCTACAGTGAAGAAAAGGAAAGCATCAAGTGCTTCAGAATCTTCAGTCCCAAAGAAGATGAAGCCAATGACCAGCTCATTTGCCAATCCAATTGATGCTGTCCCTATCTCCTCCATGCCATCAAAGGACCTTGTTCCTTTTGGTGAAGATTATGAGATCCCAAGTGGATCAGATGAAGAAACTCAGTCTGCTGCTTCCTCAGAGCAGATTGATGAAGAAATTGAAGTGGATACAATCCCTTCAACCCCAATAGTTTCATCACCAATGCCTCAGTTTGATGCTGAAGAGGCTGGTGTTGAAGAAATTGATGATGAAGATGTGGATATTGGAAGCACAACTCCAGTAATGAATGACGACTTTTGGGAAAGTCAGCATCCCAATTCCCCACTCTTCACTCCCCTGCAGCAAATTCCTCACTCTCCTTCACCAACCGCAAAATTGGGCTCTGATGCAACTCATCCCACTGCTTCTGTGAATGAAGAAATTCCAGCCAGTAGTGCTGAAGAAACTGCTGCTGAAACAGACAAGGTGACTGCACCTGAGGAAAATACTGAAATTCCTCAGCCTGAAGAACCTGAGCTTGTGATTCCTGAGGTCGTGATGCAACTCACTGACACTCCTCTGCCAAGGCCAAAGGATCCATTCTCACGCAAACAGAAATTCAAGGCTGAAGACTTCTATGGCGAGCACGTATTCTTCACTGAATACAATCCTTATGACTCTGCTCGCATAAGGAAGAGGCGTTTCTGGACTGCTAGCCAAGCAAACTTCTATTCCTCAGTGCTTTACAACAAAGACAAAGTCTTCGACCATGCACATATTCTCACGTGGATATGGAGTCTATGCCGTGCTTTACGCCAGTCCTCAGTGTTCTTCACGACGCTGGGCTACTCAACTTCTGCACAGATATATGCGATTGGAATGAAGAACTTATTCTTCAGTTCTATGCTACACTGCACATCACTGGCAACTCTGAAGACGTCAATTCATGGGTTCTGGACTGGATGACTAAAAATACACATTACAAGGCCCCGGCAACTGAATTGCTTCGCTGCCTTTCTCTTAGTCCACCCCCTGAAGATGTGCGTTGCGTGTATGATGAACCTGAACTGTCAAACCACTATATGCAAGTGCTCATGAAGCCTCTGAAGCCAGGGCAATCACCTCGTACCAAATTCCTCGTCAAGAAATTGCTGTATGTGCCTAGAACTGTCTATCGCATTCTGACGAAGACAATATGTCCCATCAAAGGACACGATTCTTTCGATGAAGAAATTGTTGGCATCATGAAGAATATGCTTTTCAATATCATACATGGCGTTCCCATAAACTTCCATGATTTCTTCATGAGGACTCTAGCCAACATTGCTATGTCACCATTTGAGCTGAAGCCTTATGCACCTTGGATTATGAGATTCATCAGGACAAGGTCTTCACTCAACTACAAGGCTGAAACTCTCAACCACTTCAGCTACTTGCCTCCTATTGAAGTCCTCAACAGGAAATTTTCCTCAGCTGATGAAAAGGGCAAGGCCACTGCTGTGATAGATGAAGGCATTCGTCCATTGGATGGTCAATTTCGCAAGGCTGCTTCTTATTCCACCAATGATGACTCTGCCACACATGACTCTGCTGCTAATACTGCCAACACAAATCCTCAAGCCACAGCACCCAGGGTGATGACTGATCATGAGTTACTCCTCAGTCTTTATCAAAAGGTTGATCGCAATCACAAATGGGTCAAGCGTCAGTTTGGTTCAATTCTTCACAACATGACTGCCACATACAATGCAGTGAAGAAAAACCATTACTACCTTCATGAAACCCTCAACCGCACCTGGGCTGTTCTGTCTCAAGTATACAGTGCTGAAGATTTGCAGAACATGGGCCTCAAAGAAGAATTTGCCTGGTCGGCACCTCCGCCGAAGAAATTCAAGAAGGTCAAGGTTCCTTCTCTGGTGGCCAGTTCATATTCTTCATCGCGCGACACTGATGAAAATGAAGACTTGGACGACACTGCAGCAGGCCCTACTTCAACAACCGACCCCAACAACACTGGCGCTCCTCCATCAACTTTAATATCCTCAGGGGCGTTAGTCCTCAGATTCGATCCTTTTGGTCATTTGATGACAAAGGGGGAGAAATCTGAGTTAGTCTTCAAGCGGGTCTATAATAAGGGCATATTTTTTTAAGTTACAACTCTCGTTCTTTCGAAACTTTTATTGGATCGAGTTGTAATCTTAAACCCTATGGTGCTCGGTGCTCTGATACTTTTGTCGCTCTATGCTCTGATACTTCGATACATGCTCGAGCTCTGATACTTTTGATGCGGTATTCTGCATGCTTATTCCTCATTAATGTTATAGCACGCATGCTGAATTGCATCAGGCACCATATTTCATCATGCATTACAAATTCTTCATATCATATATCAAATGCGTGTATGAATTACAAGATATAGGGGGAGATCTCCATGATTTAACTCTTCAAGTGTGCATTGCCTCAAAAGCAAATTCCTCACTATGCACAACTTCAGGGGGAGTTCTTCTATATCTTGCAATCAAATTCCTCAATATCAGTTTCTACACTTCATATATTTATCCCCGTTGAAAACTTAACCTATGTTGTCATCAATCACCAAAAAGGGGGAGATTGTAAGTGCATCTAGTGCCCCTTAGTGATTTTGGTGTATTGAAGACTTATAGGTTAAGCATCTGATGTGTTTATGAGTGTACACAGGTCTATAAGTCTATGAGGAGTTTGATATTTACAGTAAAAGTCGACCCCTAAAAATGAAGTTCTTCGACTGAAGACTTTGATATTCTGAAGACTTTTTGAAGACTTTCTGAAGACTTTGAAAGTGAAGAAATTGGTGTGACCTTGAAGACTTGGTATTCGTTCGAGGAACGTGAAGCGTGAAGACTTTTGTTTTCGTAGTTTCATTTTTCTCTTTCTTGAGTCATAGGAAACACCGTACTGTTAAAGGGGGTCGAGGAAATACTAAGGAGAAAATTTCCATGTGATGCTCAACTCAAATCCTACACCTACCAATCCCTTCGAGTGAAGCCATTGGAAATCTCATACAGTTCAGTCAATTTCTTCAGTGACAGAGACGCAGTTCTTCTGGTCACTGAGGACTTTGCTCTGACTAAGGAGTTAGGAATTCGCCAGTGCGAATTGCCTACACAGTGAGGAACATGATAGCCCTGAGGAATTTGTACTCCAAATTTCCGACCGTTGCTGTGCCACGCGCCAGCTGTCCTAAAATATCTTGTCCACCTAACGGTCATATCATTGAAGGGCATTTATGTCTTATCATGTCGGGCTGCTCCCTAGGCTATAAATAGCCGCCCCCATCAACCACTAGCTGGTTGGCTGCTCCGCGTGAACTTGACACTTGTCATTTGAGAGCAACCCATCCTCCGAGGACTTTGAGCGAAAATCATCAAGTGAGGAAAATCCAAACCCAAACCCAAAACACCTACAAACCCAAAGTGACTGAGCATCACTGAAGAAATTGATCCTGCATGGATCCGATGCTTGTTACCTTTGAAGACTGTGCTTCTTCCAGACGGTTAGGCGTCAAGGTCTAGAGCATCCAAGAGGAATTGTGGATTGCCGAGTGACCAAGTCTGTGAAGGTTTGGAAGTCACCTGAAGACTTACCATGAGTGATTGGACGAGGACTGTGTGTCCTTAGTTCAAGGAGAATACGGTGAGAACTTGGTGTCCCGAGCTGCGTGCTCAGGACTGGGTGTCCGGGACTGTGTGTCCTCGAGTCTAAATACTCAGCCGCTCCAACCAGACGTACAACTGAGACAGCAGGTGGAACTGGTCTACCAAATCATTGTCTTCACCAAGCTTACTGGTTCCATTTCCTCAACACCTTCATTTCCTCATTACTGTGTTGTCTGTTAGTTCATATCTGTGTTTGAAGACTTTGACTGAAGACTTTCACAAATTCCTCAGTTCAATTTCTTCAGTCTGTTTGTCTTCATCTAGAGTTATCTTGTGCCTACGCTTTCTGTACTCTGTGTTTGTCTTCATTTCATCATGATGACCATGCATGTAATCCGTTATGTTTACTTCTGAGTACTTATTCCGCTGCTAGTATTTCTTCGCTAAGGAATTTCCTCACGAGCAAATTCCTCAGTGAAGAATTTCATAAAAATCGCCTATTCACCCCCCTCTAGTCGATATAACGCACTTTCAGGATACTCTACGGGGAAGATCTGCGAATGCCCCTGGAGAGCTCCGGATTCGGGTAAGTAACAAGTAGCTTACTTTTATATGTCTGCTTTGCATAAAGAATGCCTTACCCGCCGCTATCTTTTTCACCGCATCCAACTCAAGAAGGGCCTTCTGGGATTCGGCCTTGGCAGACTTGGCGGTTTCGATGGCCGCCGCGAGCTCGGACGCTTGCGTCTTCGAGTCAAGCTCCAAACTCTCATGTTTTTTCATGAGAGCCTGAAGCTCTTGCGGCGCCTTGCCTACCTGCGCCTCAAATTTCTCTCGCTCGATGCGCTCCGAGGCCGCTCTCTTCTCGGCCTCGGACAGCGCCTGCTTGAGGGTCACCACCTCAGTTGTGGCCCCTGCAATAAGCAGCACAATCCTGTCATTTTTGCAATTGCATCTTTTTATATATTTTTCTATAAGGTATCTCTTACCTTCTTTCTCCTCGAGCTGCCGCAGTTAGTGCGGCGGTAGCAAGCAGCGAAGCCTGCACACGCATATTGACTCATTTTTTGTTAGACTCCTGCGAAATTATTTGATCCTCTATTCGGCTTTTCTTTCCGAACGCCAAACAGAGCATCAGGGGCTATTGTCTATGCGGTAATACTTTTGCATATATTTTACTCACCTCGAAGCCTGTTAGAAGGCTGGCACAAGCTTCAGTTAGTCCGCTCTTGGCGGACTGAACCTTCCGGATCACCGTACTCATAATAGTACGGTGCTCCTCGTCAATGGAGGCGCCGTTAAGCACCTCCACCAGCTTGTCCGGCGCCCCCGGTTGGACGGGGGCCGCCGGCTCAGAAGGCTTGCTCCTCTTGGAAGGAGTTCGCCTACCACAGTCTGGAACCATTGAAGATTCCGGTGCGGTGTCCGGCTCAAAGCCGGACTTGGAGCCCTGGGGGGTCTTGTCCCCTCACTCCTGGAGTCCGGGAGGTCGCCTCGCGGCTCCTCCAGGACCACCTCCTCTTGGCCCGGAGCTTGTTGCGACGCCACCTCGGTGTCGTCCGCAGTGCGGGGGGAGGTAGCTGGCGGAACTGAATTCACGTCCGACGAATCCAGGGAGCCGCTCGACGACTCATCAAGCCCGGCCTTGGGCGGACTGCATGATTATATTCGACATAAGGAAAAGCTGTGCAACAAAGGAATTCTATGAGTTACTCTAGTGTTCGAATACTTACGATGCCGCTGGGCGCCTGGCCCTGTGCGGCCACTCCTCTTCGCCCTCGTCGGCGTCAGTGGAGTAGTACGGAGGGGGGGTCTTTCCCTTCTTGGACCCTTCGGCCTCACCTGTTGGGGCGGCCTTCCTCTTCTTTCCTCCCCCCGCTGGAGGGGGAGAGGTTTCTTCTTCCTCCTCCTCGTTTTCACGGGAGGAGCGCGTCTCGGATTCGTCGGATAAAGAATCCGATGCCTCCTGGCGCCGGGAACTCTTTCGAGTCCCCATGGCCCTCTTCTTGGCCTTCTTCTCCGGCACCACGTAAGGTACCAGAGCCAGCAGCTTCGCTAAGCGAGCGTCGGCTGGGTCTTCGGGCAAAGGGGCCGGACAGTCGATCTGTCCGGACTTCGCCTGCCACTCCTGTCAAAGGTAAGGGAGTTTGGATCCCGCATAGAGTCAAACTATGAGAAACGAATGTCCTGTAAAAGGTAAAAAATAACTCACCCCACTAGCTTGACGCTGTGTGCTGAATCCGCGATCCTTAGAAGCGGATGCGGGAGCCTCGGCACCCTTGAATAGCACCTTCCAGGCATCTTCGTACGTCGTGTCGAAGAGCCTACTCAAAGTTTGGTGCTGCGCCGGGTCAAACTCCCACAGGTTGAAGGCCCGTTGTTGACACGGGAGGATCCGGCTGACGAGCATAACCTGGACTACATTGACAAGCTTGAGCTGCTTATTCACCAGGGATTGGATGCATGTTTGCAGTCTGGTCACCTCTTCCTTGTTGCCCCACGACAGACCCGTCTCTTTCCAGGACGTGAGCCGCGTAGGGGGTCCGGATCGGAACTCGGGGGCTGCGACCCACTCAAGGTCGCGCGGCTCGGTGATGAAAAACCACCCCGATTGCCACCCCTTCAGGTTCTCCACTAAGGAGCCCTCGAGCCATAGTACGTTGGCTATCTTGCCCGCCATGGCGCCTCCGCACTCTGCCTGGTTGCCGCACACCACCTTTGGCTTGACGTTGAAGGTCTTGAGCCAAAGGCCGAAATGGGGGCGGATACGGAGGAAAGCCTCACACACGACGATAAACGCCGAGATGTTGAGGATGAAGTTCGGGGCCAGATCATGGAAATCTAGGCCATAGTAGAACATGAGCCCCCGGACGAACGGGTGGATAGGAAAACCCAGTCCATGGAGGAAATGGGGAAGGAATACTACCCTCTCATGGGGCCTTGGGGTGGGGAGGAGCTGCCCCTCTTCGGGAAGCCGGTGCGTGATGTTGTTAGACAAGTATCCGGCCTTCCTCAGCTTTTTGATATGGCCCTCCGTGACGGAGGAGACCATCCACTTGCCTCCCGCTCCGGACATGGCTGGAGAAGGTATAGGTGGGAAGTGCGGGCTTGGGCGCTGGAGCGCGAGTGCACGGAAGATGGATAAGCAAAGGAGGAAGAAGGCGTACGTAAAAAGGTGGATCCTTATCCCCTTATATGGGCGGATGCGACTATGCGTCCCCACCAGCCTGTTAAAACTCGCTTATCTCCCAAGCGCCGTGATAAATGGCGCGATTGGGTTACCCACGTCCGTATTGATGAGAATCCCGTAAATGAGGGACACGATCTCTGCTTCGACAAGACGTGCCAAGGAAACCGCCTCGCATTATGCGATGAGGTGGGGAAGTGAAAACGATTCGAATAGAGGCTTGGCCGTAGTGTGATGTCACGCTACGGAATACATCAGCAGATTAGATTTGTGTAAATATTATTCTCTCTATGGCAATATGTGGAAACTTATTTTGCAGGGCCGGACGCTATCCTTAGTGTTAACAATCTTTTATGAAGTACTTGCAGGAGGAACCCGCCATGCAATGCCGAAGACAATCTGCGCGCCGGACTCGTCGTCATTGAAGCCTGGTTCAGGGGCTACTGAGGGAGTCCTGGATTAGGGGGTGTCTGGGTAGCCGGACTCCTGGACTACGAAGATACAAGATTGAAGACTTCGTCCCGTGTCCGGATGGGACTTTCCTTGGCGTGGAAGGCAAGCTTGGCGATGCGGATATTTAGATCTCGTACAATTGTAACCGACTTTGTGTAACCCTAACCCTCTCCGGTGTCTATATAAACCTAAGGGTTTTAGTTCGTAGGACAACAGAATATACAACAATCATACCATCGGCTAGCTTCTAGGGTTTAGCCTCCTTGATCTCGTGGTAGATCAACTCTTGTACTACCCATATCATCAATATTAATCAAGCAGGACATAGGGTTTTACCTCCATCGAGAGGGCCCGAACCTGGGTAAAACTTCGTGTCCCTTGTCTCCTGTTACCATCCGCTTAGACGCACAGTTCGGCACCCTTTACCCGAGATCCGCCGGTTTTGACACTGACAGTGGTGGTCGCTTCAGGTCATTGATAGTGTGTTGAACTTTCACGGAATCTATCTTCTCCTCCGGAGGTGGATGTTTCATAGCTCTTCGCATTTCAAAGAAGTCCTTCACATAGGCTTCACAGATCTCCGCATTTTCCTCCACGGTCCTCTCGTATGGTAACTTCTATAGAGGCTTGAGAGATGGACCGAATCTGTATTGCCTCCTGCCTCTGGCTGTACTGCTAGATACCGGAGCAGCCGGAGTGGCGGCAGCTATCTTCCTTTGTTGCTTACGAGGCGGAGAAGGAGGCGGAGTGCTATGACACACCGGAGCAGCAGGAGCGGCAGCGGCTGTCTTCCGCCGTTGTTAACAAGGCGGAGGAGGAGGCGGTCTGCTCGGACATGTCGGAGCAGGCGAAGAAGGAGGCGGTGTGCCCTGATCACTCGCCGGAGGAGGAGGAGGAGGTGGAGTGCCCTGACTCGCCAGAGGAGGAGGAGGAGGAGGCGAAGGCGTCCAGTTCGGAAGCTTGATGTGCTCCTTCCGCCATAGACATGGAGTCTTCAGAGAAAGACCCAGCTAAGTCTCCCCTTCACCGGTAGGGTAGTCAAGCTCAAGCTCCTCAAATCCCTCCGTTATTTCATCCACCATCACAACAACATAGCCTTGTGCAATCGGAAGGCAGTGAAAAGTTGCGTCGGGTTTAGGACGTGCAACAGAGCTGACAACCACCTTGACTTTGAGGTTCTGCCATTGCGTCATAAGGTGGCAATGTTGAGCCTCCGTGATAGCATCCATGGGGTAGCTAGGAGCCGTGAAGTTAGGCTGCTAAAGGAGGTCGGTGGAAGCCACGCTGCTTCTCCGCTGAGATGGCGTGGTAGTTTCTGGGGTAGCTCCGACAGGTCGCTGGCTGTGAACTGCTTGTTCCTCTAGATTTCGTACCCTTGCATTTAGCTTCTGCAGTTTGCTCTGCTCCACTTTCCTCCTCCTCTCCTAGGTTTCGTAACCGCCTGCGCCGGGAAACCCAACCTTCCACCCAACGGAGCCTGCCATGCCTCGTGTTCGTCTAGGGTGCTCAGGATTCCCGAGGGCCTCTGTGAGCTCGTCGTTCTATCTGTCAGGAATGAACGTCCCTTGCTGCACTGCAACGATATACTTTTGAAGCTTCTTGACGGGTATTTCAAGTTGCTCGTCCTTCCAAACACACTTTCCTATTTCAGGGTCCAAGGTTCCCCCAACCCCGAAGAACCAAGTCCTTGAACGGTCTGGCCAGTTCAATGTCTCTGGTTCCACCCCTTTATCAAGCATGTCATTCTCAGCCTTGTCCCACAACGGCCGGGCTTTGAGGTAGCCACCTGATCCCGTGCGATGGTGATGCTCCTTCTTTGCAGCATTTATCTTGTTTGTCGCTGACATCTTCTTACTCTTCTCCGATGTCTTGTAGGCCACAAACGCGGGCCACTGGTCTCTTATCTTCTCAAATCGGCCGGTGAATTCTGGAGTCTTCCCTTTGTCGACAAACGTTGATTTCAACTCATTCTTCCACCTCCTGAATAGATCTGCCATCTTCTTAAGAGCATGAGCCTTGACCAATGGCTCTATAACTGGCTTATCCAGATCCTCCTCTGGCGGTAGGGTGAAATTTTCCTTCAGCGCGGTCCAACGATCATCTTTCTGTCTATCCTTGACATAAGTAACTTCAGGGTCTTCATTCTTAGGCTTATTCCATTAGTGGATGCTGATCGGGATCATGTCCCTAATAAGAACCCCACACTGAGCAGAAAATGCTTCCTTGGTCCAGCTGGGTTCAATCGGTTAGCCATCGCCCGCGATTGTTGTGATCGTGAACCTTTCATCCTAGCGCAACCTTTTCTTCGAGCCTCGTCTCGTTACCGAAGTTTGGCTCGATCGGGAGGGCTAGAAGAGTTAATATATATATATATATATATATATATATATGTGTGTGTGTGTGTGTGTGTGTGTGTG
This sequence comes from Aegilops umbellulata, assembly GCA_032464435.1. Lineage (NCBI taxonomy): Eukaryota > Viridiplantae > Streptophyta > Magnoliopsida > Poales > Poaceae > Aegilops > Aegilops umbellulata. Next base: position 491,818,950 of record CP136060.1, on the reverse strand, counting down.
TGTGTGTGTGTGTGTGTGTGTGTGTGTGTACATACCAAAACAATTAATGCATCAATTAGCTAGTCAGCACATGCTTAATTAGTATATATACCTCGCCGGACTTTGCAATAGCTCCCTCCTCCGTTCGGTCACCGGAGCCGTCATCACGGTGGCCTTCTTCCACCGGCATTCGATCACCGGAGCCATCATGATCATGTCCTTCCACCTCCATTGTTCGATCATCGGAGCCTTCATCCTCTCCTTCAGACCATCGGTATCGTTGAGAAACGACAAGACATCACCTCCGCCGAAGATTATATCCCCCACCAACTGTTCTTTTTCCAAGTCTCTTTGTTGATCCATAGTTTCTGCAAATATTACAACATGGCAATTAATATACAAACATGACAGATGGATATATTAGTGGCAAACGTAGACCTAGCTAGCTTGACGCTTCTACTGTTTGGGGTGGCCTCGACGCTTCTAGGATTTAACAACATGGCACCATTCTGGATGTGCAGAAAATGGTCCCTATTTTTCATGATCTCATTTACCCTTCTATGTCATGTTCTCTAGTATCAAAGGATTCAAGAAAACCATGGCTTCATCATTAGCCGGAAGTAAGAGGCGCATGATGGTATGAAGCTCTCCAAATTTATTTTGGAACAGAGTCCTGATGGGATAATTCACTTTTTGGTACGAAGTTCAGCAAGAGCCTTTTGAATATCACTATTTGGAAGGCCTTTGTTGAACTTCGTACCAGAAAGTGAATTATCCTATCAGGACTGCGTTCCAAAATAATTTTGGATAGCTTCATACCATCATGCGCCTGTTACTTCTGGCTAATTATGAAACCATGGATTTCTTCAATACTTTGACACAAGAGAACATGCCTATATAGAATGGTAGATGAGATCAGGAAAAATATGGATGAAATTAATTATGCACATCCATAATAGGGCCATTCTTGATAAATCTCTTATAAATCTCGAGAGAGTTTGTCGGGTAGGGGCGGGAGGGGGTAGGAGACCAACATCATTTTTTTCTCTGGTTTGGGTGTCCTCAAGAGTTGGTCGAGCGAGAGGGGGTTGATTGATGTCCCCCACTCGACCCCTCAGTGATCCTCGACCCTCGAACCCTCGACGATAGAAACATTTTACCTTAGTAACTTAGAAAAAAAATGTTATCGGGGAGGGGGTATATCAACCCCCCTTCTCATGTCGAAGTTACTGGGGAGGGGGTATATCGACAACGACGACTTATACGTCCATTTTGCATCATGTTTTCTTGCTGTTATTTATAATGTTTTTATCCATAATTATGCTTTTTGGAGTAATTCTAAAGCCTTTCCTCTCATAATTTGCAAGGTATACACCAAGCGGGAGAATTCTGGCAGCTGGAAATCTGGACCTTGAAAAGCTATGTCAGGCCACATATTCTGCACAACTCCAAATGAGCTGAAACTCTACGAGGATCTTTTATGGAATATTTAAGAAATACTGGAGGCAATAAACACCAGAGGGGGCCATCAGGTTGGCACAACCCAGCTGGGCACGCCAGGCCCCCCTGGCGCCCTGGTGGGTTGTGGCATCCTCGGCCCACATGTGGTGCCCATCTTCTGGTATATAAGTCATTTTTACATAGAAAAAACCAGGGGAAGACTTTCGGGATGGAGCGCCACCATCTCGAGGCGGAACTTGGGAGGAGCACTTTTGCCCTCCGGCTGAGCGATTCTGCCGGGGGAACTTCCCTCCTGGAGGGGTAAATCATCATCATCATCATCACCAACAACTCTCTCATCTTGGGGAGGGATTTCTCCATCAACATCTTCACCAGCACGATCTCATCTCAAACCCTATTTCATCCCTTGCATTCAATCTTGTTACCGGAACTATAGATTGGTGCTAGGGGTGACTAGTAGTGTTGATTACATCTTGTAGTTGATTACTATATGGTTTATTTGGTGGAAGATTATATGTTCAGATCCATTATGCATATTAATACCCCTCTGATCATGAGCATTTTTATTGTTTTTGAGTAGTTACTTTCATTCTTGAGGTCACAGGATAAATAATGTTGCAAGTAATCGTGTGACTTTGATATGTGTTCGATATTTTGATGGTATGTATGTTGTGATTCCCTTAGTGGTGTCATGTGAACATCGACTACAGGACACTTCATCATATTTGGGCCTAAGTGAATGCATTGTGGAGTATTAAATAGATGGTGGGTTGTGAGAGTGATAGAAACTTAAACCCCAGTTTATGCACTATTACGTAAGGGACCGATTGGATCCTAGAGTTTAATGATATGGTTAGAATTTATTCTTAATACTCTTCTCGTACTTGCGGATGCTTGCGGGAGGGTTAATCATAAGTAGGAGGTTTTTTCAAGTAAGAACAACACCTAAGCACCGGTCCACCCACATATCAAATTATCAAAGTAGCGAACGCAAGTCAAACCAACATGATGAAAGTGACTAGATGAAATTCCCATGTACCCTCAAGAACGCTTTGCTTATCATAAGAGACCATTATGGCCTCTCCTTTGCCTCAAAAGGATCAGGCTACCTTGCTTCATACTTGTTACTATTATCGTTACTTGCTCGTTACAAATTATCTTGCTATCAAACTACTCGCTACTTACAATTTCAGCACTTGCAGACATTACCTTACTGAAAACTACTTGTCATTTCCTTCTGCTCCTCGTTGGGTTTGACACTCTTACTTATAGAGAAGGGCTGCAATTGATTCCCTATACTTGTGGGTCATCAAGGCTATTTTCTGGCGCCGTTGCCGGGGAGTGAAGCGCCTTTGGTAAGTGGAATTCGGTAAGGAAACATTTATATAGTGTGCTGAAATTTATCGTCACTTGTTACTATGGAAAACAATCCTTTGAGGGACTTGTTAGGGGTATCTTCACCTCGTCCGGAACGGAAATTAATTGCCCCTCAACCTACTAAACCTACTGAAAATATTGAATATGAAATTCCTTCGGGTATGATAGAAAAACAGCTAGCTAATCTATATGCACGAGATGGAACAGAACATCCTGATATGCACTTGATATGTGTGGAACAAATTTGTGGATTGTTTAAGCTTGCAGGTTTACCCGGAGATGAGGTGATGAAAAAGGTTTTACCTTTATCTTTGAAGGGAAAAGCATTGGCATGGTATAGGCTATGCGATGATATTGGATCATGGAATTGGAATCATCTGAAATTGGAGTTCCACCAAAAAAAATTATCCTATGCATCTAGTTCATCGTGATTGGAATTATATATATAATTTTTGGCCTGGTGAAGGAGAAAGTATTTATCTAGCTTGGGGGAGGCTTAAGTCATGTTATATTCCTGCCCCAATCATGAGCTCTCAAGAGAAATTATTATCCAGAATTTTTATGCTCGGCTTTCTCGTAATGATCAAACCATGCTTGATACTTCTTGTGCTAGTTCCTTTATGAAGAAAACTATTGAATTCCGGTGGGATCTTTTGGAAAGAATTAAACACAACTCTGAAGATAGGGAACTCGACGAAGGTAAAGAGTCAGGTATTAAACTTAAGTATGATTGTGTTAAATCTTTTATGGATACCGATGATTTTCAAAAGTTTAGCACTAAATATGAACTTGACTCTGAGATAGTAGCCTCCCTTTGTGAATCATTTCCTACCCATGTTGAACTGCCTAAAGAGAAGTGGTTTAAATATCACCAACCTATTAAAGAAGAAACTAAAGAACAGGTACCAGTTAAAGAAGAAACTATACTTTATAATGTTGATCCAGTTGTTCCTACTGCTTATATTGAGAAACCCCCTTTTCTTGTTAGGATAAAGGAACATGCTAAAGTTCCAGCTGTGGTTAACAAAAGCTTTGTTAGAACACCTAAACTAGATGAACAAATTAGAGTAGAACCTAATGTTTCTATGGTTAAAGATCTCTTGGAAGAAGATATAGATGGGCATGTTATTTACTTGTGTGCAGAAGCTGCTAGAATTACTAAACCCGATAAAAGGGATAAACATAGACTAGTTGTTAGCATGCCTGTCATTTCAGTTAAAATAGGAGATCACTGTTATCATGGTTTATGTGACATGGGTGCTAGTGTGAGTGCTATTGCTTACACTTTGTGCCAAGAAATTAGGAAAGACATAGCACCTACCAAGTTAGAAGACATAGATGTTACTTTTAAACTTGCAAATAGAGACACCATATCACCTTGTGAGATTATTAGAGATGTTGAAGTCTTGTGTGAAAAAATAAAATACCCTACTGATTTTCTTGTTCTTGGTTCCCCACAAGATGACTTATGTCCCATTATCTTTGGTAGACCTTTCTTGAACATAGTTAATGCTAAGATATATTACAAGAAACAACATGTTGGTGTTAGCTTTGGTGATGAGTCTCATGAGTTTAATTTTTCCAAGTTAAGTAGAAATCGTCATGAAAAATAATTGCCTGGTAAGGAAGAATTAATTGGTCTTGCTTCTATTGCTGTGCCACCTACTGATCTTTTAGAACAATATTTTCTAGATCATGAAAATGATTTACATATGCATGAAAGGAATGAAATAGATAAAAAAAATTGAACAACGTCCTCTGCTTAAACACAACTTGCCTATTAAAACTCTTGGAGGCCCACCTCCTCCTAAAGGTGATCATGTGTTTGAATTAAAGCAATTGCCAGACACTTTGAAATATGCTTATCTTGATGAACAGAAAATATATCCTGTTATTATCAGAGCTAACCTTTCAGAACATGAAGAAGAAAGATTGCTGAAAGTTCTAAGGAAGCACCGAGCCGCTATCGGATATAGTATTGATGATCTAAAAGACATTAGTACCACTCTATGTTAGCACAAAATTAATATGGAACCTGATGCTAAACAAGTTGTTGATCACCAACATCGGTTAAACCCGAAGATGAAAGAAGTGGTAAGAACAGAAGTATTAAAACTTCTGGAAGCAGGTATAGTCTATCCTATAGCTGATAGTAGATGGGTGAGTCCTGTTCATTGTGTCCCTAAGAAAGGAGGTATTAATATTGTTCCCAATGATAAGAATGAACTTATCCCACAAAGAATTGTTACATGCTATAGAATGGTAATTGATTTCAGAAAATTAAACAAAGCTACTAGAAAAGATCATTAGCCTTTGCCTTTTATTGATCAAATGCTTGAAAGATTATCTAAGCACACACACTTTTGCTTCCTTGATGGATATTCTGGCTTTTCACAAATACCTATTTCTCAACCTGATCAAGAAAATACCACTTTCACTTGTCCTTTTGGAACCTATGCTTATGGACATATGCCTTTTGGTTTATGTAATGCACCTGCTAGCTTTCAAAGATGTATGACTGCTATATTCTCTGACTTTTGTGAAAAGATTGTTGAGGTTTTCATGGATGACTTCTCTATTTATGAGAAGTCCTTTGATGATTGTTTAAGAAATCTTGAGCGAGTTTTGCAGAGATGTGAACAAACCAATCTTGTCTTGAATTGGGAGAAGTGCCACTTTATGGTTAATGAAGGCATTGTCTTGGGTCATAAATTTTTTGAAAGAGGTATTGAAGTGTACCAAGCTAAGGTTGATGCTATTGAGAAAGTGCCATGTCCAAAGGACATCAAAGGTATTCGTAGTTTCTTAGGTCATGCTGGTTTCTATTGGAGATTTATTAAAGACTTCTCTAAAATTTCTAGGCCTCCACTAGTCTTTTGCAAAAGGATGTTCCTTTTGTTTTTGATGATGATTGTTTAGAAGCCTTTGAAACACCGGAGAAAGCCTTAATTTCTGCACCTATTGTTCAACCACCTGACTGGAACTTGCCTTTTGAAATTATTTGTGAATCTAGTGATTATGCTGTTGGTGCTATTGTAGGACAAAGTGTTGATAAGAAACTGAATGGTATTCATTATGCTAGTAAAACTCTAGACAGTGCTCAAAGAAATTATGCTACAACTGAAAAAGAATTCTTGGTAGTGGTGTTTGCTTGTGATAAGTTTAGACTTTTAATTGTTGATTCCAAAGTAACTATTCACAGAGACCATGCTGCTATTAAATATCTTATGGAAAAGAAAGGTGCTAAACCTAGACTTATTCGTTGGGTTATCTTGTTACAAGAATTTGATTTGCATATTATTATTGATAGAAAAGGAGCTGAGAACCCCGTAGCTGATAACTTGTCCAGGCTTGAAAATGTGCTTGATGACCCACTTCCTATTGATGATAGTTTTCCTGATGAGCAGTTAGCTGCAATAAATGTTGCTAATGGTATCCCTTGGTATGCTGACTATGCTAATTACATTGTTGCTAAATATTTACAACCTAGCTTTACTTACCAACAAAAGAAAAAATTCTTCTATGATTTAAGACACTACTTTTGGGATGACCCACATCTTTATAAAGGAGTAGATGGTATTATTAGACTTTGTGTACCTGAGCATGAACAGGAACAAATCCTATGGAAATGTCACTTCGAAGCTTATGGAGGGCATCATGCTGGAGATAGAACTGCTCACAAGGTATTGCAATTTGGATTTTATTGGCCTACTCTCTTCAAGGATCACTAGTAGAAAAAGGGTCAAATATCAAGCACATTAGTGCCGGTTTGTAATAGAACCGACACTAATGTGATCAATAGTACCGGGTCGTGGCGGCGATAAATAGTACCGGTTCATGGCGAACCTTTAGTACCGGTTCATACCAAGAACCGGTAATAAAGAGGTTGTGGCAGCCTACGGTCAGCCTATGGCCCCACCATCACCATTTAGTGCCGGTTCGTACCATGAACCGGTACTGGCGAGGTTATGGCAAGCTATTTTTAGTCCCACCTCGCTCCCCTAACAAGGTTTTTACCACCTTAAATATGTTACTTCTCAGACTATCACAAGCACTTGGTCTTCATTGAACTCTATGTGTAGAATTTGTGGCCGCAATATGAGTCTTCACCGGTTTACAAATCATTGAGGACTCATATTGAAAATTCAGATTGTACACAAAAAGATCAATGATGATCAATGTATTTTTTATGTACAATATCATATTGAAAATTCATACTATAAAGAAATATAAGATCATGATCTAAATGCTCTTATATTTTTTGCATTCAGTATGCACCATTCAAAGCGACGCCAAAGTAGAGAGGGTTACGGCAAAAACTGGATGCACTTCGTTTACAAACTGGACAATCTCTTTTGAAGTATTCGGGTTTCTGACAAAAACTCATCTGTTACAAAGGCATTTCATTTTTTTGAACTTATTACAACTCCAGACTTTTTGTGCATTCAGTATGCACCATTCAAAGCGACGCCATCAACTTTCAACCATTTCTGCCTTCATTTGCTATTTTTCATGCATTTGATGATTTGTTTTGAGAGCTAAATGACCTTGAAATTGAAAAGCACTACAAATGAACTCTCAAAAGTTGAAACCTGGCATGTTATCAGCATTTCACCCACATAGCATGTGCAAAAAAGTAGAGAGGGTTACGGTAAAAACTGGATGCACTTCGTTTACAAACTGGACAATCTCTTTTGAAGTATTCGGATTTCTGACGAAAACTCATCTGTTACAAAGGAATTTCATTTTTTTGAACTTGTTACAACTCCAGACTTTTTGTGCATTCAGTATGCACCATTCAAAGTGACGCCATCAACTTTCAACCATTTCTGCCTTCATTTGCTATTTTTCATGCATTTAATGATTTCTTTTGAGAGCTAAATGACCTTGAAATTGAAAAGCACTACAAATGAACTCTGAAAAAGTTGAAACCTGGCATGGTATCATCATTTCACCCACATAGCATGTGCAGAAAAGTAGAGAGGGTTACGGCAAAAATTGGATGCACTTCGTTTATAAACTGGACAATCTCTTTCAAAGTATTCAAATTTCTAACGAAAACTCATCTATTACAAAGGCATTTCATTTTTTTGAACTTATTACAACTCCAGACTTTTTGTGCATTCAGTATGCAACATTCAAAGCGACGCCATTGACTTTCAACCATTTCTGCCTTCATTTGCTATTTTTCATACATTTAATGATTTGTTTTGAGAGCTAAATGACCTTGAAATTGAAAAGCACTACAATAAATGAGACACATTAGTCCTGGTTTGAATTTTAGTCGGCACTAATATATGTGTCCATTAGTGCCGGTTCCAACAGCTAGGCGGGAGGAGCTATTTAGTACCGGTTCGTGGCACGAACTGGTACTAATGAGGCTGTGTCAGGTCAGGCTGGGGCCCCATGAGCACCTTTAGTACCGGTTCATGGCATGAACCAGTACTAGAGTTTCTTAGTAAGCTATTTTTTAGTCCCACCTCGCGAAGAGAGAGGCACTAGGAGCGGTTTATAAGCCCTGAGTGCAGAACGATGAAGAAAAGGCTCAATGCTCACGTTGCTTAGCTTCAAGCCTTGAGGAATATGGTAGACTGCACGGAGCTATGTGTAGTGCAGTTACACTATTCCGAAAGGCTTGAAGCTAATTAACGAGAATTGCACCTATTTTTTATTTTTAATAACTTATTACAACTCCGGACTTCTTCTGTTACGGCAAAAACTGAAGTATTTTTAATAACCTAAAGTATCAGGGCCGGTTTTAGACGAAAACTCATCTGTTACACCGGCACTTCATTTTTTTAAACTTATTATAACTCTAGACTTTCAACCATCAACTTTCAACCATCAACTTGGCATGGTATATAAAAATAAATGAATAGAAGAAAATAAATAAAGCAGAAAATAAAAAAAGCAGAAAAGAAAAAATAGCAGAAAATAAAAAAAACTATAGCAGAAAAGAAAAAAACTATATAAAAAACTACTCAGAAATAAATAGAAGAAAATAAATAAAGCAGAAAAGAAAAAAAACTACTCAGAAATAAATAGAAGAAAAAATAAAGACGAAAAGAAAAACTATATAAAAAAATTAGGGGCGCTGCCCTGTGGGCCTGCTAGACCACATGCGTGCAATTTCAGGCCCACAAGGCCCAGCAGACTCACACGGTAGCGCGCCGTAGTTAGGCCCAGAAGCCTGCTTTATAGAGGAGATCGAAATGGCAGTCGTGGCTGGGTTTATAAACCAGTGCGGCTTCCCTTCCCCCGGCGAGGTGGGACTAAACTTTGTGCACCGCGGGTGGCAGCGCACCACCTTTAGTACCGTCGCGCCGTCCCCGTCGTCGTCGTCTCGTGCCGTCGCTCGTACGCCGCCGCCCCCGGCGCGCCGTCCCCGTCGTCGCCGTCTCGCGCCGCCGCCTATACGCCGCCGCCCCCGCTCGTACGTACACACAGACTCACATATACACACACACACTTTTTTTATACTTATTTTATGTTTTCTGTTTTTCAGATTAATGCATGTCAAATTGTTAATTAGATGAATTACCTAGATAAGAATGTTAGATTAATGTGAAATGTTAGATATGAATTAGATAGAAAAGTTAAATATTAATGTCAATTGTTAGATGAATTATAGCTAGATATTAATTAGGTATATGAGATTTGAACTAGTTGAATTAATATAACTAGTTTATTTTTAGTAAATGCTTAGTTGAATTAATAGAACTAGTTGAATTAATAGAACTATTTGAATTAGTTGAAATAATAGAACTAGTAATGTTTCACCTATATATAGAACTTAACTAGCTTGATGTTAACGTTAATGATTTTTTTATATATTTTTAGTTTATATAAATGTTAGATTAATGTCAAATGTTAGATGAATTAGATAGAAATATATGTTAGATATTAATGTCAAATGTTATATAGTAAGTGTTTAATGTTTCACCTATATGAACTAGATATTAATTAATGTTAGATAGTAAGTGTTTAATGTTTCACCTATATGAACATAGGAAATGTCGTCTAACGATGAAAAAGATTTCATTATGTACGAACATTGTGAAGACCAACGCGGCCTGTGCGACAGAAATTTCCTTGTTGATTGTAGGCGCTTCAGCATCAAGCTGGGTGAGACATTTGAAGTGGATACAGTAAGTCACCACGGCAATTTTTTTTCGTAATATAAGCATTATAGTTATGCTTCATTTGCTTCAACTTACAATTTTAAATTTTCACTGTTCTACTAGCGCATCCCCTGCCATGCAAGAATTTTTGTCTTGGATAAGATAGGTTTCGGTGCTATGGAAACTATGGAGGTAAAGAGAGTTTACCTGAAGACCGAGCATGGTTATACTTTCAACGTCAAATTATACAATGCAGACACCTACACTTATTTTGAATGCAAAACTTGGCAAGCACTATGCAAGGATTATGCATTTGAGCTCACCTTTGATATTCGTCCGGAAGATGATATTGAAGGTAATATCAACATCTGGGTCGATGTGGAGACGCCTCCAGTTCTACCATTATGTGAGTTTCTCAACCATATTTATGTCTTTGATATTGTTTATTCAAAAATAGTTGACAACTTATTTCCATTGACAGCTTATTTCCATTCAAGCAAACATGTCCGACGCTTGGTAGATAGGACCTACTACTGTCCCAGAGCTGCACTAAACTGCGAGGAGATAAGTCATTATGTTTCATGGCTTGAGGATCTTCATACTGTTAAGACAAATTTTCTTCCTGGACTTAGAAATGTTAGTACTCAAAACGTGCGACCAATAGTGATCGTATTGAACTACAGTCACATCTATTTACGAAAGATGGTAAGATTTTTACTATTTGTCCTCAGTGCATCTTTTGCATACATTATTTTTTGCTAAACTTTCATTGCTAAGTATATTAATTACTATACGATGTTCTTCAGCAGGGACTCCCGATGACAATTGTGCCTCAGTGGATCGAGACTAAAGGTCACATGTCAATGGTTAGCTTACAACCAAGATATCCTACATTGCACATCAGTGCATTCATGATTTCTAAAAGCGATGAGTGCTTAATAGTGAAAGATTGGAGCAAAATTGTTAACGATTCCAGCAGAGAAGTACTAGGGGGCAACAATGAGAAGCGCAACCCATGATTAGGAGATAGGTTCATCTGCATGCTCCAGTATGATGAATCAGGAGAGCTATACATGTTCTATGCTATTTTACCTGAGAGAGAGAGCAGCAGGAGTGATTTAGCTAGTTCATGCTCTTAGTACTTTTGTCCTCTCATGTCCGTGTTCTTCGTCCTGAACTTAATCTCAAAGGGGTGATTTTTAGCTAGCTAGTTTACTGTTGTTGATGTATGATGAAAGAGTTTTTATATTAATATGATGATGATGATGATGAGTTATTATATCATTTATGAAAGAAACCGCAGATTAGTTTCAGCTAGATGGATCCTAGCTAAGTGATCAAGTATATGTCATATCCATATTATACTTGATGTAACACCCCGATAGTTATGCTACAGTAACCTCACCCCAATGATGTTATGCCATCACAATTATTTGGCTAAACCTCACTTGGTCAAAACCCAGTTCGAAATCATATTTTAATTGCATATCAAAATTTTAATTTTTCAAACAATAAAACAAAAATGTTCAGTGAGTTTGAAATATTCACTAGGTAATTGTCATGTAGGAACCAACATATTTTCAAATAATTAAATGCCCTTAACCTATTTAAAATAGTGCAACCAACATTAAATAAACATATTTAAATTCGAAAGTAAACTTGAACAATTACAATTTGACCTCAAACTTTTTTGTGAAACCCTGTAGTGTTGAGTAGAATTTATGTGCAAAGTTTCATATTAAGCAAGAATCTTTTTGCTAGAAAAAGAAATAGAAAACAGAGTTGTAGCATTATAACAGAATTTAGGAAAAGAGAAAACAACAGAAACCTACTATGCCATTTGGGCCGTAAGTCAGCCCAGCCCAAATTCTTCCTCGTCCTGTTCATAGGGGATCGTGGCACCGCATCCACGGATGCCATGGCGTCGTGGCACGCATCCGCGGGCCCCCTTGCCCTACTTAGCGCTGGCAACCCCCTCCTCCGAACCATAGATGTTTCCCCCATGAGCCCACTCCCCTCGCATCCCCCTCTCGACCCCCGAGCATACGTGTCGCCGCGCCACCATCGTTGTTGCGGATCGGAGCCACCCCGAGCCACCCCAGGTGTCCTGCAGCTCCACCAAGGTCGTCTCCAACGCCTACCGCACTGGATCGAGCTCGGGGAGCAACGCTGACGCTGCCCTCATCGTTTGTATTCTCCACGGCCGTCGCGGCCCTGCCGTCGATCCGCGTCAACCCGTCCACCTCGGTCCCGTACGAGCTCACCATTGGCCCTTCCCTAGTGAGCAGAGCTGATTCCCCCTGCTTCCCCCTTCCCTCGTTTCTGTTGGCCGTTGTGGCCGAGCGCCGGAGCTCGCGCTCCTGGCCGCGCTCACCGCACTCCCCTGCCTGATGCATCCGCGCCCGGCCGGTTCCGCCGCTGCTGCATGTTTCCTTTGGTCGTCCCCCGCACGCGCCTGTTGCCGCCTCGCCAATGCGCCGCCCGCGCGCCCGTGTGCTGCTGCTGCAGTTCCTAGCCGCGCACCAGCCGGCCGAGTCGCTCGCTGCTGCCCGAACTCCTCGCCACGGGCCCCTGCCTGCACTACGCGCGCCCCTGGCCAGCACCTGTCGGCGGTTGGCTGCGCCCACCAGGGCTGCTGCTGCTCCCCCGGCGCTGCGCCTCCCCTGGTCGCCATGGCCATGGACGCCGCACACATGTGTGCATGCGTGCCCAACCGTGGGCGTCTGTGTTAGTGTGTACGTTATGTGTAGTGTACGAGCTCTTGTATAGATGATGCTCTACGGTGCAGTAGATGGTAGCGCTGCAGTTTATATTCGTGCACACGTCTTAGAGTAGTGGGAAACCCCATGATCTCCACTAGGCCAGGAGCGGCTCCAACCTGTACGTATACTCACTGCATATGGCTGAAGTGTGGTCTATTTCCTCTCATTCTCTCCCGTATACTCACTGCCTATGGCTGAAGGGGCAGGTGGTTCCACCCAGGTAGTGGTGGGCCTGGGTTCCCGACGGCCCCCGACTATTACTTTATGGCGGAGCGACAGGGCAGGTTGAGACCGCCTAGGAGAGAGGTGCCTAGCCCTGCTCGGCGTTCGCGGATACTTAACACGCTTAACGAGATCTGGGTATTTGATCTGAGTTTGGCCATTTGGTCTATACGCACTAACCAACTACGCGGGAACAGTTATGGGCACTCGACGTCGTGGTATCAGCGGAAGCCTTCGTGACGTCAGCAACTGAGTGGCGTGCGCCGCATTGGATCGTAAGCTCGCGCTTGTATTAAGGGGGCTAGATCAGCTTCCGGCCGCGTTCGCAACGTGCAGGTGTGCAATGGGCGATGGGCCCAGACCGATGCGCCATAGGATTTAGACTGGCGTGCTGACTTCTCTGTTGTGCCTAGGTGGGGCTGTGACGTGTTGATCTTCCGAGGCCGGGCATGACCAAGGAAAGTGTGTCCGGCCAAATGGGATCAAGCGTGTTGGGTTATGTGGTGCACCCCTACAGGGAAGTTAATCTATTCGAATAGCCGTGTCCCTCGGTAAAAGGACGACCCGGAGTTGTACCTTGACCTTATGACAACTAGAATCGGATATTTAATAAAACACACCCTTCCAAGTGCCAGATACAACCCGGTGATCGCTCTCTAACGGGGCGACGAGGAGGGGATCGCCGGGTAGGATTATGCTATGCGATGCTACTTGGAGGACTTCAGTCAACTCTCTTCTATATGCTGAAAGACGGAGGCTGCCAGAAGCGTAGTCTTCGCCAGGATTAGCTATCCCCCTCTTATTCTGGCATTCTGCAATTCAGTCCACTGACATGGCCCCTTACACATATATCCATGTGTATGTAGTGTAGCTCCTTGCTTGCGAGTACTTTGGATGAGTACTCACGGTTGCCTTGTTTCCCCTTTCCCCCATCTCTCTACCCGATTACTGCAACCAGACGATGGAGCCCAGGATCCAGACGCCACCATCGACGACGACTCCTACTACCCTAGAGGTGCCTACTACTACGTGCAGCCCGCGGACGACGACCAGGAGTAGTTAGGAGGATCCCAGGCAGGAGGCCTGCGGCTCGTTCGATCTGTATCCCCGTTTGTGCTAGCCATCTTATGGCAACTTGTTTAACTTATGTCTATACTCAGATATTGTTGCTTCCGCTGACTCGTCTATGATCGAGCACTTGTATTCGAGCCCTCGAGGCCCCTGTCTTGTATTATGATGCTTGTATGACTTATTTTATTTGTAGAGTTGTGTTGTGATATCTTCCTGTGAGTCCCTGATCTTGATCGTACACATTTGCGTGAATGATTAGTGTACGATTGAATCGGGGGCGTCACACTTGATCACCTTATAATTAAGTGATCAAGTATAATATGGATATGGAATATACTTCACTTAGCTAGCTAGGATCCACATGCATCCAGTCAAAACTAATCTGCGGTACTTTCACCTACTGATTTAACAACTAAAATAATCACTATAAATTGAAAACACAAAATTAAAGGAAAAATAAAAAATAATACCAAAACACCCCCAAACATTTAGTACTGGTTGGTAACACCAACCGGTACTAATGTCCTGCACGCACCCTGGCCTGGCTCGTGCCACGTGGTGGCCCTTTAGCGTCGGTTCGTGATGAACCGGTACTAAAGGGGGCGGCCTTTAGTCCCCACTCTTTAGTGCCGGTTGCAGAACCGACACTAAAGGCCTTTACGAACCGGCGCTAAATTCCGGTTCTGCACTAGTGGATGCTCGTAAGTATGTCTCATCTTGTGATGAATGCCAAAGAATAGGTAATATCGGTAAGCGTCAAGAAATGCCTATGAATTATTCACTTGCTATAGAACCATTTGATGTTTGGGGATTTGATTACATGGGACCTTTTCCTTCCTCTAATGGGTATACACATATTTTGGTTGTTGTTGATTATGTTACTAAATGGGTAGAAGATATTCCCACCAATAGTGTTGATCACAACACCTATATTAAAATGCTTAAGGAAGTTATTTTCCAAAGGTTTGGAGTCCCTAGATATTTAATGACTGATGGTGGTTCACACTTTATTCATGGTGCTTTCCGTAAAATGCTTGCTAAGTATGATGTTAACCATAGAATTGCATCGCCCTATCATCCTCTGTCTAGTGGTCAAGTTGAACTGAGCAATAGAGAAATAAAATTAATTTTGCAAAAGACTGTCAATAGGTCCAGGAAAAATTGGTCTAAGAAATTAGATGATGCACTTTGGGCTTATAGAACAACTTATAAAAATCCTATGGGTGCGTCTCCTTATAAAATTGGTTTATGGAAAAGCTTGTCATTTACCTCTTGAGTTAGAACATAAAGCATATTGGGAAGTTAAAGAACTCAACTATGATTTCAATCTTGCTGGTGAAAAGAGGCTATTTTATATAATTAAGCTCATTAGATGAACGGAGAACCCAAGCTTATGAAAATGCAAAGTTATTCAAAGAAAAAGTTAAAAGGTGGCATGACAAAATAATTAAAAAATGTGAGTTTAAAGTCGGAGAGTATGTTCTTTTGTACAACTCTCGTTTTAGATTCTTTGTAGGCAAACTCCTCTCAAAATGGGAAGGCCCCTTTGTCATCGAGGAGGTTTACCGGTGTGAAGCCATCAAAATAAATAATTTCGAAGGCACTGACCCAAAGGTTGTCAACGGGCAACGAATAAAGCATTATATCTCAGGTACACCTATTAATGTTGAAAGCAATGTTGTCCAAACTTTGACACCTAAAGAACACATAAAAGAGTCCTTCCGGAACCCTCCAGAATCGTCAAAATAAGAGGTACGTAGTACGGTAAGTAAACAAACTCCAAAAAATCTGCAAAAATATTTTTTTGTCAGTTTTGGAATAATTTAGAATTTTGGGAATAAAGAAACACCCAGGAAGCATCCCCTGGCGCGCCCAGGTGGGTTGTGCCCACCTGGGGCACCTTCCGGACTCTGTTTTTCTTATGTATCCTTGTCCTGAAAGATAAAAATTATATTTATACTTCCCGAACCTGTTAACCACCGTATCACAAAGAAATCCTATGTTCTCTTTTCTTGCTGTTTCTGGTCAGATTTACCAAGCTAGGCATCATGTCTTCCTGGTCCTCCAACAACATGGAAGAAGATGCTTGGCTGATGAAGATCGAGACGAAGAGGGAGGAGACTACGGACGCTGAGGGAGTCCTGGATTAGGGGGTGTCCGGATAGCCGGACTATACCTTCAGCCGGACTCCTGGACTATGAAGATACAAGATTGAAGATTTCGTCCCGTGTCCGAAAGGGACTTTCCTTGGCGTGAAAGGCAAGCTTGGCGATACGGATATGTAGATCTCCTACCATTGTAACCGACTCTGTGTAACCCTAACCCTCTCCGGTGTCTATATAAATCGGAGGGTTTTAGTCCGTAGGACAACACGTAACAATCATACCATAGGCTAGCTTCTAGGGTTTAGCCTCCTTGATCTCGTGGTAGATCTACTCTTGTACTACCCATATCATCAATATTAATCAAGCAGGACGTAGGATTTTACCTCCATCAAGAGGGCCCGAACCTGGGTAAAACATCGTGTCCCTTGTCTCCTGTTACCATCCGCCTAGACGCACAGTTCGGGACCCCCTACCCGAGATCCGCCGGTTTTAAAATTGACATTGGTGTTTTCATCGAGAGTTCCTCTGTGTCGTCGCTTTTAGGCCGGATGGCTCCTCCGATCATCAATAGTGATGCAGTCCAGGGTGAGACTTTTCTCCCCGGACAGATCTTCGTCTTCGGCGGCTTCGCACTGCGGGCCAATTCGCTTGGCCATTTAGAGCAGATCGAAAGCTACGCCCCTGGCCATCAGGTCAGATTTGGAAGTTTAAACTAGACGGCTGACGTCCGCGGGGACTTGATCTTCGACGGATTCGAGCCACGGCCGAGCGTGCCGCACTGTCACGATGGGCATGATCTAGCTCTGCCGCCGAACAGTGCCCTGGAGGCCGCACACGCATCGATTCCGACCCTCGATTCGGAACCAACTGCGCCGATCGAGGATGAGCGGTTGGACGCCGCCTCGGGGGCTGCGATCCCAATGGCGATCGAGCCGAACACCAGCCCCGCACTCCGCAAGGCCCGTGACTCCGAGGGGCCGGACTCCTCTCCGGACTCCGAGCCCTCCGCGCCCCTGCCGATCGAATCCGATTGGGCGCCGATCATGGAGTTCACCGTCGCGGACATCTTTCAGTACTCGCCCTTTGGCGATATCCTAAAGTCACTAAAGTCTCTCTCTTTATCAGGAGAGCCCTGGCCGGATTACGGTCAACAAGGTTGGGATATGGACAATGAAGAAATTCAAAGCCCACCCACCACCCACTTTGTAGCCACTATCGATGATTTGACCGACATGCTCGACTTCGACTTCGAAGACATCGACGGTATGGACGCCGATGCAGGAGACGATCAAGAACCAGCACCTATAGGGCACTAGAAAGCCACCTCGTCGTATGACATATACATGGTGGATACCCCAAAAGAAGGAGATGGCGATGGAATAGCGGGGGATGACCCCTCCAAGAAACATCCTAAGCGCCGGCATCAGTGGCGCTGCTCTAAATCCCGCCGAAGCAAAAACGGTGATTCCGGCACAGGAGATAATAATACTCCGGATAGCAGTGAAGAACACCCCCTCCATCAAGATTCAACACAAGAGGATGGAGAAGCCAGCCCTCACGAGAGAGCGGCAGACAGAGAGGTCGAGGATGATAATTATATGCCTCCCTCCGAAGACGAGGCAAGCCTCGATGAAGACGAATTTGTCGTGCCAGAGGATCCTCTCGAACAAGAGCATTTCAAACGCAGGCTTATGGCCACGGCAAGCAGCCTCAACAAAAAAACAGCAACAGCTTAGAGCTTATCAAGATTTGCTAGCCGACAGATGGACTGAAGTCCTTGCGGCCGAAGAGTATAAACTCGAACGACCCTCCAAGAGCTACCCAAAGCTCAGGCTGCTACCCCGATTAGAGGAGGAAGCACCTAAACCTACATCACCAGCGCATGATACGGCCGATCGGACACCTCACGGCCGCGACAGAGAGGCCTCTCGGCCCTCCACTCAAGCCGCACCCTGGCGCCGCTCAAAACATTCTAAGGCACGGGAAAATGCGCCAAACCTGCGAGACATATTGGAGGACAAGGCAAAGCAAACAAGATCGATCTACAGATCGCGCGGGCGCCCCATGGTACGTGACGGTGATGGTCACTCCGGATATAATAAATCCGGCCGGGCCAAACACAATAGACAAAGCTCGTTTGAGCTGCATCGTGATATAGCCCAATACAGAGGCGCCGCACATCCTCTATGCTTCACAGATGAAGTAATGGATCATCAAATCCCTGAGGGTTTCAAACCCGTGAACATCGAATCATACGATGGCACAACACATCCCGCGGTATGGATTGAGGATTATCTCCTTCATATCCACATGGCCTGCGGCGACGATCTACACGCCATCAAATACCTCCCACTCAAACTCAAGGGACCAGCTCGGCATTAGCTTAACAGCTTGCCAGCAGAATCAATCGGTTGTTGGGAGGACCTGGAAGCCGCATTCCTCGACAATTTCCAGGGCAGCTATGTGCGACCACCAGACGCGGATGACCTAAGCCACATAATTCTGCAGCCAGAGGAATCGGCCAGGCAATTCTGGACACGGTTCCTAACAAAGAAAAACCAAATAGTCGACTGTCCAGACGCTGAGGCCCTAGCAGCCTTCAAGCATAATATCCGTGACGAGTGGCTTGCCCGGCACCTTGGACAGGAAAAGCCGAAATCCATGGCAGCAGGCACGACGCTCATGACCCGCTTTTGTGCGGGAGAAGACAGCTGGCTAGCTTGTAGCAATAACTTGACTAAGAACCTTGGTAATTCGAACACCAAGGACAACAGTGGCAGGTCACGTCGGAACAAGCAAAAGCGCCTCATTAACAGCGACAGCAACGAGCATACGGCAGTCAATGCCGGATTCAGAGGCTATAAATCCGGTCAACGGAAAAAGCCATTCAAAAGAAATACTCAGGGCCCATCCAGTTTGGACCGAATACTCGATCGCTTGTGCCAGATACATGGCACCCCCGAAAAGCCAGCCAATCACACCAACAGGGATTGTTGGGTGTTCAAGCAGGCAGGCAAGTTAAATGCTGAAAATAGAGACAAGGGGCTGCGTAGCGATGACGAGGAGGAGCCCCGGCCGCCGAACAACAGTGGACAGAAGGGTTTTCCCCCACAAGTGCGGACGGTGAACATGATATACGCAACCCACATCCCTAAGAGGGAGCGGAAGCGTGCGTTAAGGGAAGTATACGTGATGGAGCCAGTCGCCCCAAAGTTCAACCCATGGTCCTCCTGCCCGGTCACCTTCGATCGAAGGGACCACCCCACTAGCATCCGTCATGGCGGATTCGCCGCATTGGTTCCAGACCCAATTATTGACGGATTTCATCTCACAAGAGTCCTTATGGACGGCGGCAGTAGCCTGAACCTGCTTTACCAGGATACAGTGCAGAAAATGGGCATAGATCCCTCGAGGATTAAGCCCACCAAAACGACCTTTAAAGGCATCATACCAGGTGTAGAGGCCAACTGTACAAGCTCAGTCACACGTGAAGTGGTCTTCGGATCTCCGGATAATTTCCGAAGCGAGGAGTTAATCTTCGACATAGTCCCATTCCGTAGTGGCTATCACGCACTGCTCGGGCGAACCGCATTTGCAAAGTTCAATGCGGTGCCGCACTACGCATACCTTAAGCTCAAGATCCCAGGCCCTCGAGGAGTAATCACGGTCAATGGAAACACCGAACGCACCCTCCGAACGGAGGAGCACATGGCGGCCCTCGCAGCGGAAGTACAAAGCAGCCTCTCAAGGCAGCTCTCCAGTCCGGTCGTTAAACATCCGGACACTGTCAAGCGCGCCCGGAGTAACCCACAACAAGACCGCCTGGCACGTTCCGAGCAGGTGTAGCAACGCGGCCCCAACCCCAGCCCTCGCGAAATAGCGAAACCAGTGCTTCGCGTACATAACTACGCTCTCGAAATATCATGGCCACAGGGGGAGGGGCACCATCACGGCACGCCCGAAACACGGCTTAAACCGCACTAGGGGCTGCCGATTTCTTTATTTTTCTTACTTTCATGACTCCATACTTCGGAAGACCTGTTCGGCAATCCAACTGCCGCACAAACGATGCAAGAACCAGGGAAGCCGAAAAGCTACGCCGCATTATAAAAATCCCAGGTGGTCTCTATAACGAGCAGTATACCTGTCTTGCATACTATTCCGCAGCCTGCCCCTGGAAAGGACATGTTAAATAGTCCCGCTTTTGCTTATCGCACTATTTGTATTGTTCTGCTTCGATCGCAGCCTTTCTATAAACAATGCATAGCTTTTGTCTATTTTTGCATTACTCTTTTTTTACAAATATATGTTCATTAACGACATGTTTTGCACCCGTACACTTTGGTACGGTCAATACGCCAGGGGCTTCGGTACCCCCCCCCCCCAATATGGTGTGAGAAGTCCGAACACTTTAACAAGTACGGCACCCCGAACTTATAGCATTATATGCATCGGCTCCGAATCCTGTCTTGGGTCAATAGTTGGGTTTGCCCGGCTCCTATGTTTTGGTGCCTTACGTTCCATTATATCGGCTAAGGTAGCACTAGGAGAACTACTGCGATTGTGCCCCAGTTGAGCTGGGCGGAGCACCTTAGTAGAGAAAGCTAAAACTGACTGTCATGATGAAGCGAGAGACTGGTCGCTGCTCGAGAGGTTTTTCGAGTCCCGAAAGACTTATGCCGCTTAGAGCGAGGAGTCGGCTTTGTCCGGCCAAAGGCATGGATAGCGCCCCGAACTCGGTCTTCCGAATACTAGGGGCTTCGCCGAAATTTAAAATTATAGAATTCTATGGCTAAGTGAGAGTGTTCAAGCATTAAAGTCCGATTGCCTTGTTCGTTGTGATGAGCGCCTCCCTCGAAGGACCCAAACATGGGAAAAAGAGCGCTCAGGTTTATCCCGAACACCCCAGCAATAGTGGAACAGGGGGAGAAGCCGGCGACTGGCCATCTCTCAATTTTGATAAACAGCCGCACAGAAAGTAATATTTTAAATTCAAAAAGCATTGCTTAGCGCATATGAACAAGTTTTCAGTGCACAGGACAAAGCGAGCGAGTTTACTCAAAAACTACATCCCTGGAACATTCATCCGCCATAAGGCGGGCACCCTTCAGAACGTCCTTATAATAGTTTTCGGGCTTGCGATGCTCTTTCCCCGGCGGTGGCCCGTCCTTCATAAGATTCTCACCATCCAGCTTGCCCCAGTGCACCTTAGCGCGGGCAAGGGCCCTACGGGCACCTTCGATGCAGACGGAGAACTTGATGACTTCGAGCCTTGGACAGGCCTCCACCAGCCGCCGCACCAGCCCGAAGTAGCTCCCAGGCAGAGCCTCTCCGGGCCATAGCCAAACTATAAGGCCCTTCATGGCCTGTTCGGCCACCTTGTGGAGCTCGACCAGCTGCTTCAGCTGGTCGCTCAGGGGCACTGGGTGTCGGCCTCAGCATACTGAGACCAGAACACCCTCTCTGTCGAGCTGCCCTTCTCGGCTTGGTAGAATGCGGCGGCATCGGACACGCTACGGGGAAGATCTGCGAATGCTCCTAGAGAGCTCCGGATTCGGGTAAGTTACAAGAAGCTCACTTTTACATGTTTGCTTTGCATAAAGAATGCCTTACCCGCCGCTATCTTTTTCACCGCATCCAACTCCTGGAGGGCCTTCTGGGATTCGGCCTTGGCAGACTTGGCACTTTCAATAGCCGCCGCGAGCTCGGACGCTCGCGTCTTTGAGTCAAGCTTCAAACTCTCATGTTTTTCCGTGAGAACCTGGAGCTCTTGCTGTACCTCGCCAACTTGCGCCTCATATTTCTCCCGCTCGGTGCGCTTCGCGGCCGCTCTCTTCTCGGCCTCGGCCAGCGCTTGCTTAAGGGTTGCCACCTCAGTTGTGGCCCCTACAATAGCCATGTTAATCCTGTCATATTTTTGCAATTGCGCTTTTATATTTTTGTTTTTTCTATAAGGTATATCTTACCTTCTTTCTCCTCGAGCTGCCGCTTGGCAAGGCCGAGCTCTTGCTCGGACCGCTCGAGGCCCTGCTTCAGTGTGCCCACCTCCGCAGTCAGTGCGGCGGTCGCCGGCAGCGAAGCCTGCATACGCATATTGACTCCTTTTTCTGTTAGACTCCTGCGAATTTTATTAGATCCTCTATTCGACTTTTCTTTCCGAACGCCAAACAGAGCACCAGGGGCTACTGTCTATGCGGTAATATTTTTACATATTCTGTACTTACCTCGAAGCCTGTTAGAAGGCTGGCACAAGCTTTAGTCAGTCCGCTCTTGGAGGACTAAACCTTCTGGATCACTGCACTCATAATAGTGCGGTGCTCCTCGTTGATGGAGGCGCCGTTAAGCACCTCCAGCAGATTGTCCGGCGCCTCCGGTTGGACGGGGGCCGCCGGCTCAGTAGGCTTGCTCCTCTTGGAAGGAGTTCGCCTACCGCGGTCCGGAACCATTGAGGATTCCGGCGCGGTGTCTGGCTCAAAGCCGGACTTGGAGCCCTTGTGGGTTTTATCCCCTTCATTCCTGGAGTCCGGGAGGTCGCCTTGCGGCGCCTCCAGGACCACCTCCTCCTGGCTTGGAACCTGTTGGGATAACACTTCGGCGGCATCCGTAGGGCGGGGGGAGGTAGCCGGCGGAAGTGAATTCACATCCGATGAATCTAGGGAGCCGCTCAACGACTCGTCGAGCCTGGCCTGGGGCGGACTGCATGATCATATCTGACATAAGGAAAGGCTGTTCCATAAAAGATTACTATAAATTACTCTAGCATCCGGATAACTTACGATCTCGCCGGGCGCTTGGCCCTGTGTGGACACTCCTCTTCACCGTCGTCGGCGTCGGCGGAGTAGTCCGGAGGAGGGGTCCTTCCCTCCCTGGACCCCTCGGCCTCCCCTATTGGGGCGGCCTTTCTCTTCTTTCCTCCCCCCGCTGGAGGGGGAGAGGGTTCTTCTTCCTCCTCCTCGTTTTCACGGGAGGAGCGCGTCTCGGATTCGTCGGATGATGAATCCGACACCTCCAGGTGCCGGGCACTCTTTCGAGTCCCTGTGGCCTTCTTCTTGGCCTTCTTATCCGGCACCACATAGGGTGCCGGAACCAGCAGCTTCGCTAAGCGAGCATCGGCTGGGCCTTCGGGCAGAGGGGCCGGACAGTTAACCTGTTCGTCCTTCTTCAACCATGCCTGTCAAAGGCACGGGAGATTAGATCCCGCATAGAGTCAAACTATGAAAAACGTATATCCTGCAATAGGTAGAAGCAGCTTACCGCGTTGGCGTGGCACTGCGTGCTGCATCCGCGATCTTCAGTCGCGGATGCAGGAGCCTCGGCGCCCTTGAAAAGCACCTTCCAAGCATCTTCGTATGTCGTGTCGAAGAGCCTGTTTAGAGTTCGGTGCTGCGCCGGGTCGAACTCCCACAAAATGAAGGCCCATTGTTGGCATGGGAGGATCCGGCGAACGAGCATGACCTGGACTACATTAACAAGTCTGAGCTTCTTGCTCACCAGGTTTTCGATGCATGATTGCAGTTCGGTCACCTCTCCCTTTTCACCCCATGACAGGCCCGTCTCTTTCCAGGACGTGAGCCGCGTAGGGGGTCCGGACCGGAACTCGAGGGCTGCGACCCACTCAGGGTCGCGCGGCTCGGTGATGTAAAACTACCCCGATTGCCACCCCTTCAGGGTCTCCACAAAGGAGCCCTCGAGCCATAGAACGTTGGGCATCTTGCCCGCCATGGCGCCTCCGCACTCCGCCTGGTTGCCGCGCACCACCTTCGGCTTGACATTGAAAGTCTTGAGGCATAGGCCGAAATGGGGACGGATGCAGAGGAAAGCCTCGCACACAACGATAAACACCGAGATGTTGAGGATGAAGTTCGGGGCCAGATCGTGGAAATCCAGGCCGTAGTAGAACATGAGTCCCCGGACGAATGGGTGGAGAGGAAAGCCCAGTACGCGGAGGAACTGGGGAAGGAACACTACCCTCTCATGGGGCCTTGGGGTGGGGAGGAGCTGCCCCTCTTTGGGAAGCCGGTGCGCGATGTCGTTAGACAAGTATCCGGCCTTCCTCAGTTTTTTGATGTGCCCCTCCGTGATGGAGGAGACCATCCACTTGCCTCCTGCTCCGGACATGACTGGAGAAGGTCGAGGTGGGGAAGTGCGGGCTTGGGTGCTGGATCTCGAGTGCGCGGAAGATGGAAGAAGGCGTAGGTAAAGGAGGAAGAAGGCGTAGGTAAAAAGGTGGATTCTTATCCCCTTATATGGGCGGATGCGGCTAAGCGTCCCCACCAGCCTGATAAAACTCGCTTATCTCCCAAGCGCCGTGATAAATGGCGCGGTTTGGTTACCCACGTCCGTATTGATGAGAATCCCGTAAATAAGGGGACACGATCTCTGCTTTGACAAGACATGCCAAGGAGACCGCCTCGCAAAATGCGCTAAGGTGGGGGAGCAAAAACGATTCAAATAAAGACTTGGCCGTGGTGTGGTATCACACTACGGAATACGTCAGCAGATTAGATTTGTGTAAATGTTATTCTCTCTATGGCAATATGTGGAAACTTATTTTGCAGAGCCGGACACTATCCTTAGTGTTCAAAATCTTCTATGAAGTATTTGGAGGAGGAACGCGCCTTGCAATGCCGAAGACAATATGCGCGCCGGACTCGTCGTCATTGAAGCCTGGTTCAGGGGCTACTGAGGGAGTCCTGGATTAGGGGGTGTCCGGTTAGCCGGACTATACCTTCAGCCGGACTCCTGGACTATGAAGATACAAGATTGAAGACTTCTTCCCGTGTCCAGAAGGGACTTTCCTTGGCGTGGAAGGCAAGCTTGGCGATACGGATATGTAGATCTCCTACCATTGTAACCGACTCTTTGTAACCCTAACCCTCTCCGGTGTCTATATAAACCGGAGGGTTTTAGTCCGTAGGACAACACATAACAATCATACCATAGGCTAGCTTCTAGGGTTTAGCCTCCTTGATCTCGTGGTAGATCTACTCTTGTACTACCATATCATCAATATTAATCAAGCAGGACGTAGGGTTTTACCTCCATCAAGAGGGCCCGAACCTGGGTAAAACATCGTGTCCCTTGTCTCCTGTTACCATCCGCCTAGACGCACAGTTCGGGACCCCCTACCCGAGATCCGCCGGTTTTGACACCGACAGACGCCGTCAAGGGAGGCAAGGGCAAGGAAGCTACTGTAAATCCATCCCCGATGACAGCACAAGCACTGCCGGCTGAGGAGGAGGAAGAAGATAGGCTTAAGCCCTACCTTACTCATCTTACCCCTGCGAGATTGAAGATTTTTTGCGTTATTAAAATAGTTCACATACAAAATAAGTATCTCACTCGCAAAAATATTTTGCATCAAGAGCATATTATCCATCTCTGGAGCGTCATTCGTCGGCTGCAGGATCTCTTGACCCTTAAGGACAGGATCGCTTCAGCACCTTCTTCACCACCAAAGGAGAACTGAGTATCGGGTATGGGCACTCCCCTTGGCTTCCGCCAAGCTTGGGGGAGGTGCCCCATTATCGTATTATCCCACTATCTTTTTGCTTTTACTTATCTTAGTTCAATCATTTGTTTAGATGAATAAAGTTTAGTTCGATCTTTTCTTCTTTGAGAGTCTGCTTAGTGATCTATCATTGTTATTGAGTGCAAGTTATATAATAAAATTAGTTCGAGTTTTTACTTTCTTTACTTTCGTGTTGCAAATAAAGAAAAGAAAAAGAGAAAGAAGGTAAACAAAGGAAAGGAAATAAATCAATAAGATCATATACTAATCCTATGGTAGATGATAGTACTACATAAGGAAAAGTACAAGTAAGAAAATTTTATTAGAGATTGAAAAACATAGCATTGGTGAGTGATGCAACTCATGAAAGAATTAATAAGGGAAGGGAAGATTCACATATAAATATACTAACCTAGAAATCTTTTGTGATTGTGAGCCCCCATCAAAATATTATATGCCAAAATTGTTGACGTTGGACAAGGAAGACAACATAATGGTTTATGTATGTTTATATTCACATAGAAGTCATATTGTCATAGATCCTTTAACATGTGATGCTTGCCCCCTATCATTGCTAGCCAAAAATTACGCACTAAGTAGAAGATGGCAATACCTAGATCTATCCTTGCTTTTATGCCTAGCTAGGGGCGTTAAACGATATCGCTTGTTGGGAGGCAACCCAATTTTATTTTTAGTTTTTTTGCTTTTTGCTTCTGTTTAGGAATAAATTTTTGTTCTAGCCTCTAGTTAGATGTGTTTTTATGTTTTAATTACTGTTTGTGCCAAGTTAAACCTATAGGATCTTCTTGGATGATAGTTATTTGATCTTCCTGTAATTTCCAGAAACTTTCTGTTCACGAAAACAATTGTTAAAAATCACCAGAACGTGATAAAATACTTATTCCAATTTCTTCTGATCAATAAACAAATTGTCTAGGCCGTCCTATTTTGGTAGAGTTTTTGGAGTTCGAGAAGTTTGCGTTAGTTACAGATTACTACAGACTGTTCTGTTTTTGACAGATTCTGTTTTTCGTGTGTTGTTTCCTTATTTTGATGAATCTATGGCTACTAAAATAGTTTATAAACCATAGAGAAGTTGTAATACAGTAGGTTTAGCACCAATATAAATAAAGAATGAGTTCATTACAGTACCTTGAAGTATTCTTTTGTTTTCTTTCGCTAACGGAGCTCACAAGATTTCTGTTGAGTTTTGTGTTGTGAAGTTTTCAAGTTTTGGGTGAATTTTTTTTATGGATTATGGAACAAGGAGTGGCAAGAGCCTAAGCTTGGGGATGCCCATGGCACCCCCAAGATAATCTAAGGACACCAAAAAGTCAAAGCTTGGGGATGCCCCGGAAGGCATCCCCTCTTTCGTCTACTTCCATCGGTAACTTTACTTGGAGCTATATTTTTATTCACCACATGATATGTGTTTTTCTTGGAGCGTCTTGTATGATTTGAGTCTTTGCTTTTTAGCTTAACACAATCATACTTGCTGTACACACCTTTTGAGAGAGCCATACATGATTTGGAATTCGTTAGAATACTCTATGTGCTTCACTTATACCTTTTGAGTTATATAGTTTTGCTCTAGTACTTCACTTATATCTTTTAGAGCACGGTGGTGGATTTGTTTTATAGAAACTATTGATCTCTCATGCTTCACTTGGATTATTTTGAGAGTCTTAAATAGCATGGTAATTTGCTTAAAACCTAATATGCTAGGTATTCAAGATTAGTAAAAACTTTCTTATGAGTGTTTTGAATACTAAGAGAAGTTTGATGCTTGATGATTGTTTTGAGATATGGAGGTAATAATATAAAAGTCATGCTAGTTGAGTAGTTGTGAATTTGAGGAATGCTTGTGTTGAAGTTTGCAAATCCCGTAGCATGCACGTATGGTAAACGTTATGTAACAAATTTGAAACATGAGGTGTTCTTTGATTGTCCTCCTTATGAGTGGCGGTCGGGGACGAGCGATGGTCTTTTCTAACAATCTATCCCCCTAGCAGCATGCGCTTAGTGCTTTGGTTTTTGATGACTTGTAGATTTTTGCAATAAATATGTGAGTTATTTATGACTAATGTTGAGTCCATGGATTATACGCACTCTCACCCTTCCATCATTGCTAGCCTCTTCGGTACCGTGCATTGCCCTTTCTCACATTGAGAGTTGGTGCAAACTTCGCCAGTGCATCCAAACCCCGTGATATGATACGCTCTTTCACACATAAACATCCTTATATCTTCCTCAAAACAGCCACCATACCTACCTATTATGGCATTTCCATAGCCATTCCGAGATATATTGCCATGCAACTTTCCACCATTCCATCATGACATATTCATCATTGTCATATTGCTTAGCATGATCATGTAGTTGACATAGTATTTGTGGCAAAGCCACCGTTCATAATTCTTTCATACATGTCACTCTTGGTTCATTGCATATCCCGGTACACCACCAGAGGCATTCATATAGAGTCATCTTTTGTTCTAGTATCGAGTTATAATCATTGAGCTGTAAATAAATAGAAGTGTGATGATCATCATTTTCTAGAGCATTGTCCCAAGTGAGGAAAAAAAGAGAAAGGCCATAAAAAAGAGAAGGCCCAAAAGAGAGAGAGAGAGAGAGAGAGAGAGAGAGAGAGAGAGAGAGAGAGAGAAAGAGAGAAGGGACAATGCTACTATCCTTTGCCACACTTGTGCTTCAAAGTAGCACCATAATCTTCATGATAGAGAGTCTCTTGTTTTGTCACTTGCATATACTAGTGGGAATTTTTCATTATAGAACTTGGCTTGTATATTCCAACAATGGGCCCCCTCAAGTGCCCTAGGTCTTCGTGAGCAAGCAAGTTGGATGCACACCCACTTAGTTTCTTTTGTTGAGCTTTCATACATTTATAGCTCTAGTGCATCCGTTGCATGGCAATCCCTACTCCTTGCATTAACATCAACTGATGGGCATCTCCATAGCCCATTGATTAGCCTCGTTGATGTGAGACTTTATCCTTTTTTGTCTTCTCCACATAACCCCCATCGTCATATTCTATTCCACCCATAGTGCTATGTCCATGTCTCGCGCTCATATATTGCGTGAAAGTTTATAGGTTTGAGATTACTAAAGTATGAAACAATTGCTTAACTTGTCATGGGGTTTGTGCATGATGAGAGCATTCTTGTGTGACGAAAATGGAGCATGACTAAACTATATGATTTTGTAGGGATAAACTTTCTTCGGCCATGTTATTTTGAGAAGACATAATTGCTTAGTTAAGATGCTTGAAGTATTATTATTTTTATGTCAATATGAACTTTTATCTTGAATCTTTCGGATCTGAATATCCATACCACAATTAAGAAGAATTACATTGAAATTATGCCAAGTAGCACTCCGCATCAAAAATTCTGTTTTTATCATTTACCTACTTGAGGACGAGCAGGAATTAAGCTTGGGGATGCCTGATACATCTCCAACGTATCTATAATTTTTGATTGCTCCATGCTATATTATCTACTGTTTTGGACAATATTGGGCTTTATTATCCACTTTTATATTATTTTTGGGACTAACCTACTAACCGGAGGCCCAGCCCAGAATAGCTGTTTTTTGCCTATTTCATAGTTTCGCAGAAAAGGAATATCAAACGGAGTCCAAACGGAATGAAACCTTCGGGAACGTGATTTTTGGAACGAACAAGATCCAGGAGACTTGGACCCTACGTCAAGCAACCAACAAGGAAGCCACGAGGTAGGGGGCGCGCCTACCTCCCCCCCCCCAGGCGCGCCTCCACCCTCGTGGGCCCCCTGTTGCTCCACCGACATACTCCTTCCTCCTATATATACCTACGTACGCCCAAACGATCAGATACGGAGCCAAAAATCTAATTCCACCGCTGCAACCTTCTGTACCCACGAGATCCCATCTTGGGGCCTGTTTCGGAGCTCCGCCGGAGGGGGAATCCATCACGGAGGGCTTCTACATCAACACCATAGCTTCTCCGATGAAGTGTGAGTAGTTTGCCTCAGACCTTCGGGTCCATAGTTAGTAGCTAGATGGCTTCTTCTCTTTCTCTTTTTTTGGATCTCAATACAATATTCTCCCCCTCTCTTGTGGAGATTTATTCGATGTAATCTTCTTTCTACGTTGTGTTTGTTGAGACCGATGAATTGTGGGTTTATGATCAAGATTATCTATGAATAATATTTGAATCTTCTGAATTCTTTTATGTGTGATTGGTTATCTTTGCAAGTCTCTTCGAATTATCAGTTTGGTTTGGCCTATTAGATTGGTTTTTCTTGCAATGGGAGAAGTGCTTAGCTTTGGGTTCAATCTTGCGGTGTCCTTTCCCAGTGACGGTAGGGGCATCAAGACACATATTGTATTGTTGCCATCGAGGATGATAAGATGGGGTTATTATCATATTGCATGAATCTATCCCTCTACATCATGTCATCTTGCTTAAAGCGTTACTCTGTTTTCTTGAACTTAATACTCTAGATGCATGCTGGATAGCGGTCGATGAGTGGAGTAATAGTAGTAGATGCAGGCAGGAGTCGATCTACTTGTCTCGGACGTGATTCCTATATACATGATCATACCTAGATACTCTCATAACTATGCTCAATTCTGTCAATTGCTCAACAGTAATTCGTTCACCCACCGTAAAATACTTATGCTCTTGAGAGAAGCCACTAGTGAAACCTATGGCCCCCCAGGTCTATCTTCATCATATTAATCTTCCAACACTTAGTTATTTCCTTTATCTTTTTACTTTGCTTTTATTTTACTTTGCATTTTTATCACAAAAATACCAAAAATATTATCCTATCATATCTATCAGATCTCAATCGTAAGTGACCGTGAAGGGATTGACAACCCCTTACCGCGTTGGTTGCGAGGATTTATTTGCTTTGTGCAGGTACGAGGGACTCGCGCGTAGCGTCCTACTGGATTGATACCATGGTTCTCAAAAACTGAGGGAAATACTTACGCTACTTTGCTGCATCATCCTTTCCTCTTCAAGGAAATCCAACGCAGTGCTCAAGAGGTAGCAAGGGGGTATATTGACAACGACGACATACATACATGGAAAAAATGTTATTCGGGAGGGGGTATATCGACCCCCCCCCTCATGTCGAAGTTATCGGGGGGGGGGGTATATCTACAACCTAAAATGCACTAACCTAAATCAACGACACCCTTGTTCTCGATAAAAAATAAGAAGAGGAAGAAGAAGAAGAAAAAAGAGGAGAAGAAGAAGAAATAGAGGAGAAGAATAAAAAATAGATTCTTTTTTCTTCTTCTCCTCTATTGTTTCTTCTATTTTTTCTTCTTCTCCTCTATTGCTTCTTCTTCTCCTCTTTTTTCCTTCTTTTTACTCTTCTTCCTCTCCTCTTCTTCTTCTCCTTCTTCTTCTCCTTCTTCCTCTTCTTATTTGAATTTTTCCTCTTCTTCTTTTTCTTATAAATATGAACATATACATAAATGACTTTGATCATACACAATTTTCCTATACATACACAATTTTCTTATACATACACAAATTTTTTTCTAAATATGCACATATATATGAACATATACATAAATTGACATAAACTACATATATGAAAAAAAAATTGCAGGGCAGGGGAAGAGCGCGGCGGCAGCGCAGGGCGCCGCGGCGGCCGCGCAGGGTAGGGGCAGTGCGCGGCGACAACGAAGGGCAGGGGCGGCAGCAGCACACGGCAGCGACGACGGCCAGCACAAGGAGGTGGAGGGGATCAGGGCGGCGCTCACAGCGAGGACGCATCGGCGACGAGGAGCGGGCTTAGGGGCGGTGATGACAAGGATGGGCTCGCGGGCAGGGTGCGGCGACGGCGTCGAGGAGGCAGGGCCAGCGACGAGGGGCAGTGCATCGGCGTCGGGGCGCAGGGCGACGACAATGAGGTGCAGGGCGACGACAATGAGGGGTTGTAGGCATCGGAGAGAATGAGAATTGAATGAAAATTTCTAAGTGTTTCCTTATATAGACGAAGCATTGGTCCCGGTTCGTGGAACGAACCGGGACCAAAAGTGGGGATTGGTCCCGATTGGTGCCACGAATCGGGACCAAAGGTTTGCATTGGACCCGTTTCGTTGCACCAACCGGGACCAATGGCCTGCGCCTGCCAAAGCCGCGGTGTGGTAGGATGTTTAGTCCTACTGTGACGCCCTCGATTCAATCGTACACTAATCATACACGCAAATGCGTACGATCAAGATCAAGGACTCATGGGAAGATATCACAACACAACTCTAGACACAAAATAAAATAATACAAGCTTTATATTACAAGCCAGGGGCCTCGAGGGCTCGAATACATAAGCTCGGTAACACAAGAGTCAACGGAAGCAACAATATCTAAGTACAGACATGAGTTAGACAAGTTTGCCTTAAGAAGGCTAGCACAAAAGCAACATCGATCGAAAAGGCAAGGCCTCCTACCTGGGAGCCTCCAAACTACTCCTGATCGTCGGCGGTCTCCACGTAGTAGTAGGCATCGACGATGGCATCTGGCTCCTGGGCTCCGGCATCTGGTTGCATCAACCGCGAAGAAGAAGAAAGGGGGAAAAGGGGGAGCAAAGCAACCGTGAGTACTCATCCAAAGTACTCGCAAGCAAGGATCTACACTACATATGCATCGGTATCAATGAAATGGGTTGTATATGTGGACTGAACTGCAGAATGCCAGAAGAGAAGGGGAAAGCCTATCCTATCAAAGACTAGCATCTTCTGGAAACCACCACCTTGCAGCAACAGGAGGAAGTAGAGTAGCATAAAGTAAGTAGTAGTAGTGTTATCAACCTCGGCCAGAGATCCTTTCTCGACTCCCTGCGAGAAAGCAATCCCAGAGCCATACTATCCAGTTCTCATCACAATCCATTTCTCATCACCATCCAGCTCTCATCACAAATATCCAATTCTAGTTGTATCGATCGGGATACAACTCCAAGTGTCCGTTACCGTAGGACAGGCTATCGATAGATGTTTTATTCCCTGCAGGGGTGCACCAACTTACCCACCATGCTCGATTAACTCCGGCCAGACACACTTTCCTGGGTCATGCCCGGCCTCGGCCAAACAATACGCCGCAACCCGACCTAGGCTTAATAGAGAGGCCAGCACGCCGGACTAAACCTACGCCCCCAGGGGTCATGGGCCATCTCCCCGGGAACTCCTGCACGTTGCGAGGGCGGCCGGTGAGCAGACCTAGCTACCTCCCTAAAAGGCAGGAGCTTACCAGTCCAACCCGGCGCGCGCCGCTCAGTCGCTGATGTCTATTAAGCTTCGGCCGATGTATACGACGCAGAACGCCCATACTATGCCCACGTGATGGTTAGTGCTATCAGGCCAGAGGCCCCTCGGATCAAATATCCAAATCACAGTGGATTAGGAACGCGCGGTAACAAGTAGAGACTCACGAAAGATGTGACCCCGTTGCCCCATCTCGAGGACTTGCAGCAAGGGCTAGGAATGCCCGGCCTCGCCTCTTAATTATCTCGCGGGCACCCTCTAGGTCAACCCGTCTCCACATCACTCGCAATTAAGCTCACGCGGGTACCCCTCAGGGTCGACCCGTCTTTCCAAGTAACAGGGGTAAAGTCCAAGTATCCGTGTGTCCAAACATCAAGGGGAAAACCCGAGGAATCACCCCCGGTGAATTCCACTCGATGTAATCATCAAGGTGAACGTAAGAGGATCCACCCTTGAGGTTCACAGTTGAGGGGTTGCACGACAGAGCCGTATCGAAAGTGGTTAAGGAGGAAATCACCCTCGATGACCACGACCGAATAGCTACACTACAGGTTAACAAAAGAAGTGCTGAAGAGGGCTCACCCTCAGCACTCGATAGTAACCCAGTAGTGTCGAGCAACTAAGGGAAAGTGATGTGCGGTGTCGGGGCCTGGTCTTCGATCCCGTTGATCGGGTCTTTGATGATGAAGCAGGGGCAACAGGGACAAGGTGGGGGTCACTGATGTATCACTAACCAACCTATACTAAGCAGTTTAGGATAAGCAGGTAAGGTACAACAGCAGATACAAAAGCAGGCTATGCATTAGAATAGGAGCAAACAATAACAGTAGCAAAATCTAATGCAAGCATGAGAGAAAGGAATGGGCGATATCGGGATGATCAAAGGGGGGGTTTGCCTGGTTGCTCTGGCAAGGAGGGGTCGTCGTCGACGTAGTCGATCACAGGGGCATCAGCAGCGATCTCGAGGTCTACCAGAGAAGAAGAGGGGGAAGAAACAGTAAATACACGCAAACATAAGCATAACAAGACAATAAGCGGTGCTAGAGCTGTCCTAACACAACGCTAGGCGATACTGGCGAAGGAGGATAACATCCGGGAAAGTTTTCCCGGTTCCGGACGTCTGTCAAACAGATGAACCGGAGGGGAAAAGTTCAACGTTTGCTATGCTAGGGACATGTGATAGACGAACGGAGGGCGTATTCGGATTTGCCTCGTCGTTCTGAGCAACTTTCATGTATAAAGTATTTTCATCTGATAAATAGTTTATTTTCTACGAATTTTCAAAGTTTTAAACAGTTATTTGGAAACTCCTGAAAATTGGCTAAGTCTAAGAATCGCTCAGTTTTAACACCACTTTTCTATTTTCCGAAGGCTATAACTGTAGTTCTGTCCAACCTATGGCTTAGTGCCCTTTAACAATATTTATCATCTTTCTGTGATCTACATGACAGTATCATTGGCATCCATGTTAGAGTTCATTTGCTTAACAGAAACTGCATTTGAAAAATGCCACTGGGAGTTAATTTCATAAGCTGTTAAAATATATGAACATTGGATGTTGTCATTTTCATAGGATTTAATCCTTACATCTTTTGAATTTGGTCCAATGGAATGTTTTGAACCCTGTCAAGTGTACTACCCACGCATATTTATTTTGGCTAGGTTAGGTTTGGTTTAGTTGCTGTTTTGAGGCTGCTCAGGGGGCTAAACAGTGTGGTTTTATAAAAGCTAGTTGCTGCTACAGTGCAGCTGCTACAGTAGCTTCCCATAAGAGCAGCGGCAACAGAGCATCATGGACTTCGCCGGCCGGCCGTTTGCGGCAGCGGCTGGACGCGCGCGTGTGCTCTACGGGTTCATCGCGACCGGGCGCATCTAGTGACGGCAGCAGAGGGTGTAGAGGCGGCCGGAGTAGAGCTGGGCGTCGAGCAGTGTAGCAGCAGCAAGCAGCAGGCGGCGGCGAGTAGCAGAGAAGCCGCAGCAGCAAGCATGGGAGAAGCTGCGGGCGCACGCGGGCGGGGAGCAGCGGGGCAAGCGCGCGGGCGTGGCCAGGGGACGGCCGGTCCCGGCCAGGGGCGCAGCGGGGCGCGTACTGGGCGCCGTGGCGCGAGTCGCAATTCGCGGCCAACGGCCAGAGTTTGGGCGGCGGTGGCGTCGCTCGTCCCGGCGGTTCCGGCGACGAGAGGAGGCGGGGCTGGGCTCTGCGGATCCAGCGCACTGAGGCGCGTCTAGTGGTGGTGTCGGCTCGTCGACGGGAGCATCGTAGGAGCTGCGGCGGCGGCGCGTCACGTCGGTCACAGCCTAGTGTGCTCGGGCTCGAGCATGTGAGCTCGCCCGAGTCGAGTTAGCGCGCGCGATGCCTGGCAACTCTAGGAACGCGGCGAGGCCACAACCGAGCCTGGGGTGGCCGTCGACACCCGCGGAGCGAGCCACGCCGGCCGGTAACGACGGCGGTGACGATGTACCGCGGCGGTGATGGGCGGATGCGTTTCGGACCAGCGTGAAAGGCGGCAAACTGCGACCGAACTAAAGGGTAAAAGGGCAGGAGGAAGCGCAGCTCACAGCGGAGCTCGGTGACGCGCTCGGGGAGGTCGGCGACGGCTTGAAGGCGACGTAAACGGCGGCGAGGTGCCGCGACCGTGCGCAGAGAAGATGCCTCGATGGCGGCGGCATAGGGGCTTCCCGGCTCGTTCCGATCGGCGTAGTCGTCGTAGAGGACGGAGGCAGAGTGAGCTAGCACGGTGGTGAGGCGAGGAGGTCGCGGTGGATCTGAGGAGGGGAGGAAGGGGAAAGGGGGGAATGGATTAGGGTTCCATGGGGGAAAGAGGGGGCGCTGCGGTTGGTCTTATCCCAACGGTGAGGCCGGCGAGGTGGTTGGGGTCGACCTCGCCCCTGTAGCGACACAGAGCAGAGGAACATGAAGGGGAGGGAGCGACTGGTGAGGGGGAGTGGGCCGGCCTGCTAGGCCAGCTAGCTCGGGTGGACCGAAGCCCAAGTGGGGCAGGGGCTTTCTCTCTCACACACCTCTTCCTTTTCTTTTGAAATCTTTTCTATTTTCATTTAACAATAACATTTTACATTTTCTTTTGCAATAATTACCTTTTGCAAAAATGTGCCACTGGTGAAAACAAATACTAGGGGAAGTGGTGCACTGCCACCATAAGCTTGGGATTTATTTGAATCCATTTGGAATTTTTCCTAATTGGAAAGGCATTTTAAAATGCTGATTTGCACTGTAATAGTTGCTTCTGTCCTTAGCATTGTGGTGAAGTTGTTTTCCTTTAACAATAAATTGTTTTGGAATATTTGCTAAATGATGAACATTTTTCCAGCAACTTTGTGCAACTTGAAATTTTCACTTAGAATTTGTATTTGATTCAGAGAAGGAATTTGAAATGAGATATTAATCCAATATGATTAAGCTTTTTAAATCAAGATGACTTGGCATTGATCATAAGGGATTACTGTAGTGTGATGCTGGGGACGTTACACCTACCTCGCTAGCTGAGGAGCGGCTGCACCTGTTTATAAGCGATGCCCCGCCATCTCTCTCATACTCCTCTGTACTGCAGGTCTATGGGCCTAATCTGACACTGCTACGCCTGTGGGCCTGTTGGGTCTTCTGCGGGCCTGAATCCTGGCCCAACTAGCTGGGTTTTTAGTTGTATTCAGGCTGTGGTGGCCTAGTAGGTGGCATTTTTTCTGTTTTGTTGTTTTCTTTTTTTGCTTTATTTTTTTGCTTTTTTTGCAGTTTTCCGGTTATTCTTTTTGCTGTTAGGTCGCAAAAATTATAGACTTTTTGTTAGTGCCATTAATTTTCAAATTTGAATAGTTTAAATTTGAATTCTTTTAAATTTGTGTGAATCACTACTTTGTGAATAACTTCACTATAATAATAGATTTTTGAGTGATTATTTTTCCTGCTATTTAATATTATTGTGTTTTATAATTATATTAAATTTGGTAATTTTTAGGTTATTTTAAATGTCTATTTTAATCAAGAACATATTTTGTTATTTTAGTTTGCTATTAAAGTTTCTAACAAAAAATTATTTATGAGAATTCTATTTGCCATTAATGTTTTGAACAGAAAATACTTTGATAATTTTAGTTGCATAAATTTTATATAATTTTAGTTTAAAAATACTAGAGGTTTATAAAAGCTTTTTAGTTGATTCCTTTTGCTATTATAGAGTTTTATAAAAGCTTTTTAGTTGATTCGTTTTGCAATTGAAGAATATTATAGTTTTGTTTTAGTTGATCATAACAGAATATTTTAATTGATTATTTAAGTTCATTCTTTTTGCTATTAGTTCATTCTTTTTGCGCTAAATGACCCTAAAATTGAAAAGCACTACAAATGAACTCTGAAAAGGTTGAAAGTTGGCATGGTATCATCATTTCACCCACACAGCATGTGATAAAAAGTTGAGAGGGTTACGACAAAAACTGGATGCACTTCGTGTACAAAACGGACAATCTCTTTTGAAGTATCAGGGTTTCGGACGAAAACTCATCTGTTACGAAGGGATTTCATTTTTTGAACTTATTTGAACTCCAGACTTTTTGTGTGTTCAAAATGCACCATTCAAAGCCACATTATCAATGTTCAACCCTTTCTGACTTCATTTGTTATTTTTCATGCATTTACTAATTTTTTGAGCTATATGACCCTGAAATTGAAAAGCACTTCAAATGAACTCTAAAGAGGTTGAAAATTGGCATGGCATCATAATTTCGCCCACATAGCATGTGGTAAAAAGTTGATAGGGTTACGGCAAAAACTGGATGCACTTTGTGTACAAAATGGACAATCTCTTTCGAAGTATCAGGGTTTCAGACGAAAACTCATCTGTTACAAAGGGATTTCATTTTTTGAAGTTGTTTGAACTCCAGACTTTTGGTGTGTTCAAAATGCACCATTCAAAGCCACATCATCAATTTTCAACCCTTTCTGACTTCATTTGTTACTTTTCATGCATTTACTGATTTTTTCAGCTATATGACCCTGAAATTGAAAAGCACTTCAAATGAACTCCGAAGAGTATGAAAATTGGCATGGTATCATCATTTCACCCACATAGCATGTGCTAAAAAGTTGAGAGGTTTACGGCAAAAACTGGATGCCCTTCATGTACAAAATGGACAATCTCTTTCGAAGTATCACGGTTTCAGACAAAAACTCATCTGTTACAAAGGTATTTCATTTTTTTGAACATATTAGAACTCCAGACTTTTTGTGTGTTCAAAATGCACCATTCAAAGCCAAATCATCAATTTTCAACCCTTTCTGACTTCATTTGTTATTTTTCATGCATTTACTGATTTTTTTGAGCTATATGACCCTGAAATTGAAAAGCACTTCAAATGAACTATGAAGAGGTTGAAATTGGCATGGTATCATCATTTCACCCACATAGCATGTGCTAAAAAGTTGAGAGGGTTAAGGCAAAAAATAGATGCACTTCGTGGACAAAATGGACAATCTCTATTGAAGTATCAGGGTTTCATATGAGAACTCATCTGTTACAAAAGGGATTTCATTTATTTGAACTTATTTGAACTCCAGACTTTTTGTCTGTTCAAAATGCACCATTCAAAGCCACATTATCAATTTTCAACCCTTTCTTACTTCATTTGTTATTTTTCATGCATTTACTGATTTTTTGAGCTATATGACCCTGAAACTGAAAAGCACTTCAAATGAACTCTGAAGAGGTTGAAAATTGGCATGGTATCATCATTTCACCCACATAGCATGTGCTAAAAAGTTGAGAGGGTTACGGCAAAAAAAGGATGCACTTCATGTACAAAACGGACAATCTCTTTCGAAGTATCAGGGTTTCATACGGAAACTCGTCTATTACAAAAGGCATTTCATTTCTTCACATGTAACTGCAGTGACATTCTAGATCAAAGGCTTCATCATAATAGTTGTGGAGAGAAAGTCTTCACTTTTTCTTCACTTGTGTCCTTTGCTTATTGCGTCGTAACCATGGATATTCTTCATCGCTTAACAGGGTGCTTGGGTCAGCCTTGATTTTGAAGGGAGGAATTTCCTAAAACTTTTCATAATCTTCAGACATGTCTGTCTTGCCCTCTAATCCCATGAGGTCTGTTTTTCCCTAAAGAACTAACTGGCGCTTTGGATCATCATAGGATGTATTCGCTTCCTTATCTTTTCTTTTTCTCGGTTTGGTAGACATGTCCTTCACATAGAAAACCTGCGCCACATCATTGTCTAGGACGAATGGTTCATCTGTGTACCCAAGATTGTTCAGATCCACTGTTGTAATTCTGTACTGTTGGGGATATAACTATTGGGTATGACCCGCCCAGGAGGGTCTGGGTCATACCACTGGCGGTTTCACAATAACAAAAGCCCATGAGGGTGTTGAAGATGGTGGTTCACGAAGCAGGCTTACTAAAGGTCTGAAGCCCAAAGGTGATTTGAGGCCCACAAGTGTAAACCGCCATATATGTGTGACTTATATTGTAAGGCATGTATAGTTAGTCACCGAGCCGGACACGTTGTGTATGAGCCGTCCGGGACTCTTTGGGCCGCTGTGCATCAACCTGTGTATATAAAGCTAGGATAAGCATATTCGCTCCCTGGTAATCGAGACATAAGCAATACCACCTCAAGCTGGATTAGGCCTTTACCTTCACCGCAAGGGGCCGAACCAGTATAAACTCCTTGTGTCATTTGTCTCGTTTAACCCCTTTAAGCTAACCTAGTTGCGATGGCTCCATGACTAAGTCCTTCTGCTAGGACATCTGTTGTGACAATTCCATGACAGTTGGCGCGCATGGTGGTTTCGAGTTCTTACAGGGCAGCTTCAAAGGGATCAATACGCTGTGGGTCGGGTGACCTAGAGTCATCGCGGAAATCTCTACATCGACGATTCAGGCTGGGGCCCCGAGGCCGGCTCAATCGAGTATGGGTACCGGATCCCTTTCGACGGAATCCACGTCTTCATCGGCAAGATCGGCGAACCGGGCCCTGAGCCAGACATCTGCACCGACATCATCGCGACGGCTCAGCATGCACGACCCGCCCGGGTTCAGCCCGCCATGAAACGTGCCTTTGTTGGTTTCATCCATGGGGCGAAAATTGAGTATGGATCTGCATCTGGTGGAGAGACGGCCATCTATTCTGATGGTGAGTCGTCCATGGGTGAGACCAACTCATTGTATCTTCTACAAGACGGACGGCTTGGGGGATGTTTCGACGGTGATAGTATTCCGGACCCCCTCGAGCCGCCAAACAGGGTGGCGATCTTTATGGTTGGTACTCAACCGGCGCTTGGTTCAACCACCGCGGCGGCTATGACTTCCGGCTCGATGGTTGCGCGACGGCTGGTGCTAGCGGCTCTGCGCGCCCGCCGGCTCAAGCTCTCACCGAATTATTAGAGTCTCTGGCGACTCTGATGGGGATGGAGGTAACCCCAGATAACCAGGAACAGCACAAGGTGGAGGTTGCTAAGCTACGAGATGAGATAGCTCAAGCCAAGGAAGAGATGGCGGCTGAAAATGCTAGGATGACTGCAGAGCGGGCTGTTTTGGAGGCTCAGGCGCAGTGGATCAGAGCAGACTGCTCCGCCTCAGGTTGAATCAGAATGCTTCGAATGAGGTTATGACAAGGAGACACGGGAGTAATCTACCCCCGGTTTATGAGCCGAGGAACCTCTTCAACACGCCCGTAGCAGGGGCCAGTGACCCGCCGGTGGTAAACCGGACGGTTGAAACACCCGGAGCAAGAGCGCCGGTTCAGCCACGCATGATGGGCCCTCCACAGGTGAATAATACCCCGCCTCAGCATGTTTTAACACCATCGGGTCATTACTCCAACCCCTTGGACAATATGATTGCTGCGGCAACACGATTGGTGGCTCTGCCTATTGAGGGCGAGTCTCCGACGGCGGTTGAAATGCGGAGGGCCAAAGAACTTCTTTAGATGGCATTGGAGCAGCAAGCAGCTTACTCTTATAGTCGTGAGCAGATTCACTCAACCCCTCGACCAAGCCGGACTTACAGCAGGCACATTGACTCGCCAGCGATTTCAAGTACGGTACAGTGCCGTAACCAACCCCGTGGACATGACCCGGCGCGCAATGGTGCCAATGCCCAGACTTTGGTGGATCAAGGCAGAGCATGTCGGGAGGCCGAGCTGGCGGCTCAGCTAGCGGCTCATCAACACGCGCCGGCTTACCCGACAGCTTCGCTGGAGGCAGGCATGACCTCTAGAACCTTGGGTGTGCCATGTTTAGCACCGGCTCTGCGTAACGAGCGTTTGCCCAAGGATTTCAAGGGTCCTCGTAAGGTGCCTAATTACATAGCAGATCAGACCCCTGAAGCTTCGGTTGAGAGTTATGAGATGGCCATGGAGATGCTGGATGTTAGTGATGCAGCGTGTGCTAAGTATTTCACCATGATGCTAGAAGGGCCGGCTCGTACTTGGTTGAAGGGGCTGCCCGCCAACTCCATTGGGTCATGGGCGGAGCTGAAAGCCCATTTTATTCAAAATTTCAAAGATACATGCAAGTAGCCTACGTCATCGTGGATTTGGTTTCTTATGTTCAAGATGAGGGCGAGTCAACAACTAACTGGGTGCGTCGGGTCTCGACTATCATACACTCATCAGATAATATCAACGTCAGCTCAGCAGTTTTAATGTTGGAGAAAAATTGTCGTTTCCTCCCTCTCAAACAGAAGCTTGGGCGCCTTAAGTGCCATTGTAGTGACATGGGGGAGCTCATGATGGCCCTTGTCAAGTATGCCGACTCTGATAGTACCAAGGATCCCGAGTCTGAGGATGAAAGGTTGGGAAAGGGAAAGAAGAGTAGCAGCATGAGGGGACAACAGCATAACCCGGCCAGTCAGGGTGGCAACGGTAAGCGCAAAGCTGATGGGAATTTAGACTTTGTGGCCAACGCTGGTGTACGGAATAATAACCGGTGTCGTAAGGGGAGGCCGGCTCAGTCTGGAGCGGCAACATTCGACCTCGAGGCAATAATGAATCAGCCATGTCTGAAGCACGGAACACATGAAAGGCCATCTTCCCATTTGTAGAAGGATTGTTTTATCATGAAACAGTTCAGGGATTATCATCTTTTCCAGCACAACCATGGCCTGAATGGCAGTTCAGAGTCCGACCCTCATGGTCCGGGACATGGAGGTGGTGGTTCAAATTCCGGTTTTCAAGGCCAAGGCAATCAAGGTGGGACAACCAACAAAATAATCAGGGGAATCAGCAACAGCGGTCTGGTTATCAGAATAACCCGAAGCAATTGAATAGTGGGCAGTACCACGTCTTCACCACAAGTTTGTGTAAGAGGGATCATAAGCTCCATAAAAGGGCAGTGAACGTCGTTGAACTGGCGGTGCCCCGTTACTTATGATGGTCTAAACACCCTATTCTCTAGAGCCGTGAGGATCACCCTCCCCGGGTTGACAATCCGGGTCACTTGGCATTGGTAGTAGCACCTCAGGTGGGAGGATACAAATTCACTAAATTACTCATGGATGGAGGCAGCATCATCAATATCCTTTACTATGAAACTTTTCGTCGCATGGGATTGACCGATAAAAATCTTAAGCCGTCAAACACTATTTTTCACGGTGTGGTGCCTGGTAAGTCGGCATATCCAGTGGGTAAAATATCTTTGGAGGTTGCCTTTGGAGATGAGTATGATTCCAGATCTGAGACGTTGACCTTTGAAGTGGTTAAAATCAAGAGTCCATATCATGCTCTGTTCGGCCAGCCGGCTTACGCTAAGTTCATGGCAAGGCCTTGTTATGTTTATTTGCAGCTGAAGATGCCGGGTCACAAGGGTACTATCACGGTGCATGGGATTCGCAAGATAGCCTTGGAGTGTGAAGAAGGCGATGCTGCTTATGTTGACTCTGTTTGTGCAGTAGAGGAGCTGTAATTTTACAAGGATAATGTTGACCCGGCGGATATGACATCTTTGAAGAAGCCAACCACATAGCATGACCCCTTCTTGAAGTTTAAGTCGGCAGATGACACTAAGCTAGTTGACTTCATTCCTGGCAACTCATCCAAGCAGTTCAACATTAGTGCTAATCTGGATTCGAAATAGGAAAGTGTGCTCATCGAGTTCATCCGTGAGAACTGGGACATCTTTGCATGGAAGCCTTTAGACATGACAGGTGTACCAAGGGAACTCGCTGAGCACACTCTTAATATTGATCCTAAGTTTAAACCGGTCAAGCAATTCCTTCGCCGTTTCAATGAAGAGAGGTGTAAGGCTATTGGTGAGGAGGTAGTCCGGCTCTTGGCGGCTGGGTTCATTGTTGAAGTTTTTCATCCTGAGTGGTTGGCTAACCCGGTGCTGGTGCTTAAGAAAAACGGCACTTGGCGGATGTGCATGGATTATATAGACTTCAACAACGCTTGTCCGGCTGATCCCTTTGCTCTCCCCCGTATTGATCAGATTATTGATGCTACGGCGGGTTGTGAGCATTTGAGTTTTTTGGATGCCTATTCTGGTTATCATCAGATCAAAATGGCAGTTAAGGACCAGGAGAAGACAACTTTCATGACTCCCTTTGGAGTCTTCTGTTATGTGTCTATGCCTTTTGGGCTTAAGAGTGCCCAGGCGACTTACCAGCGGTGTGTGCAAAATTGCCTTCATGATCAAATTGGGTGCAATGTTCACGTTTATGTGGATGATATTGTGGTGAAGTCCAGGAAGAAGGAGACCCTAATAGATGATTTAAAAGAGACCTTTGACAATCTCCGGGTCTACAAGATGATGCTTAACCCAGCCAAGTGTTTTTGGTGTATCAGCAGGCAAGCTCTTGGGTTTTCTCGTTTCGGAACGGGGTATTGAAGCTAACTCGGAGAAGATAAAGGCTATCACCTCTCTGGCTAATCCAGCGTGTATCAATTATGTTCAGCGTTTGGCGGGTCGTATTACGGCTTTAAGCCGGTTCATAAGCCGGTTGGGTGAGTAGGCCATCCCTCTTTATCAGATGATGAAGAGGACATATCACTTTGTTTGGAGTGATGCTGCTAATCACGCGTTTGAGGCCTTGAAGAAACAGTTGGCTGAGCCGCCGGTTCTTGCTGCCCCCATTGATAAAGAACCTTTATTGTTATATGTGGCTGCCAATAGCCGAGCTGCTAGCGTAGCCATTGTGGTGGAAAGGAAAGAATCGGGCAAGGAGCATCCTATTCAGCGACCAGTTTACTACATCAATGAGGTGCTTATTGAGTCCAAGCAGAGGTATCCGCATTGGCAGAAGCTTGTGTATGGGGTGTTCATGGCTAGTCGAAAGCTCAACCAATATTTTCTGGGTCATCCCATCACTGTGGTTAGTTCTGCTCCTTTAGGGGATATTGTTCACAACAGAGAAGCCACAGGTCAGGTAGCCAAGTGGGCCTTGAACCTCATGGTTTGAAGTATATGCCTCGAACAACCATTAAGTCTCAAGCACTTGTGGATTTCATAAATGACTGGACAGAGCTGCAGATGCCTGAGGAGAAGCCGGATAACACATATTGGATTATTCATTTTGATGGATCCAGGAAATTGGAGGGCTCGGGGGCTGAAGTTGTCTTGACTTCCCCACGAGGTGATAAATTTTCTTATGTTCTCCGATTGATGTTCCCTTGTACTAACAATGCATCTGAGTATGAGGCCTTGCTCCACGGTC
This sequence comes from Aegilops umbellulata, assembly GCA_032464435.1. Lineage (NCBI taxonomy): Eukaryota > Viridiplantae > Streptophyta > Magnoliopsida > Poales > Poaceae > Aegilops > Aegilops umbellulata. Next base: position 491,774,387 of record CP136060.1, on the reverse strand, counting down.
TTCGGATGGCTAAGGATATGAACTTAAGCCGTGTGAGGTGTTTCGGCGACTCAGATCTGGTAGCTTAGCAAGTTTCTGGCACTTGGGATTCTAAGGATTCACTCATGGTGGATTATCATCGAGAGGTTGATGCTATCACGGGTCACTTCAAATGTTATCAAGTTGAACATGTTGATCGCATGAAAAATGAGGCAGCTGATGCTTTAAGCCGGTTAGGGTCCCAGCGTAAGCCGGCGCCACCTAACACTTTCATGGATATTCTTCATAACCCTTCAGTCAAATTGCCTACAAAGGAAGAACTTTCTATTCCTGACCCGGAGGCACAATTGGTGGTGGCTCTTCATGTTATTCCTGATTGGACAATTCCATATTTGGCTTACATGACTCGGGGCAAGTTACCTGAGGATGAAACATTGGCTAGGCAGAGAACCCGGTGGTCTAAGTCAATGTCTATTGTCAATGGAGAGTTGTGGTCATCATGCCGGCTCTAAGTCTCTCGTAGCCAAGGCTTTCCGTCATTGGTTTTATTGGCTGACGGTTCACGCTGATGCTGAGGATCTAGTTAGTAAATGTGATGGTTGTCAGAAGTTCTCACGACGAGCTCATGTGCCGGCTCAATAATTGAGGATGATTCCGATTTCTTGGCCATTTGCAACCTGGGGGCTTGATATGGTTGGGCCTTTCAAAAGGTCCAAGGATAAAAAGACCCACCTTTTGGTGGCGGTTGACAAACTTACAAAGTGGGTTGAAGCAGAGCCGGTTAGTAAGTGTGACGCAGCAACGGCGTTTCAATTCATCAAAAAGGTGATTTTTCGGTTTGGCTTTCCTCATAGCATTATAAACTGATAATGGCACTAATCTGTCCATGGGTGCTATGAAAGAATTTTGTCAACGAGAGCATATTCGACTTGATGTATCCTCAGTGGCTCACCCCCAGTCCAATGGTCAAGCGAAGCGAGCTAATCAAGAGATTCTGTGAGGCATCAAGCCCCGGCTTATGGTCCCTTTGCAAAGGATGTCAGGTTGTTGGGTGGAGGAGTTACCCTCATTGTTATGGAGTATCAATTCTACCCCCAACAGATCTACTGGTCACAGACCTTTCTTCATGGTTTACGGAGCAGAGGCGGTTCTCCCTAGTGACATGCGTCATGATTCGCCCCGTGTGGCGGCCTATGTTGAAGCTGATAATGAAAAAGCACGTTAGGATGCACTTGACCTGTTGGATGAGGAGCATGACCTTGCGGCGGCTCGTTCGGCGATTTACCAGCAAGATCTACGTCGTTATCACAGCCGCCGGGTTAAAACCAGAACCTTTCAAGAAGGCGACTTGGTGCTCCGGCTTATCCAGGATCAGACTGATATGCATAAACTATCCCCACCTTGGGAAGGGTCTTTTGTGGTCAGCAAGAATCTGAATCATGGTTCATACTATCTTATCGATGTTCGAGACCACAAGGGCTCACGCACGTCGGAGGAGGAGACCCGTCGGCCGTGGAATATTGGTCATCTTCGGCCTTACTATACTTGAGCCACCGGCTCTTGTGATGTACATATTTTGACAATGTATATATTATAATGAGTATAATAAAGCCGGCATCCCTGATAGTTCAGGGCCTCTGTCGTTTAATTTCTGCGAAATTGAGTCTTTATTGTCATCTCACATAATCACTTAAGAGGCTTGATGCCCGAATTACAGGGACCAAAGAGAGTTGGATGCACAGCACAGCTCAAACATAGGTACTCGCTGAGCACAACTTAGAAATATATCACTTGGGGCTTCCTGTTCAATGAACACAACTATATTCACCCTTTTGATTGGCCTGGATGCCAGGTGTATTCATCAAAAATCCGGGTTATCTTGCCTGTATGCCAGATGCTTTTCTATCAGATAATCCTGAATGACCTGCTATGTTTTTAATAGTCAATCTTTTAAATAAGACCCTGAACTTGTTAAGGTTAAAAACATTGATTGGGTCCTGAGAGAGTCGGGTTATGGAAAGCAAGGATAAACCCATGCTATTAAGCCGCCTTCCTTGAAACTTGGTGAAATCGGCCTGTTTTGCATGGTGCTACTCCAACCCCGCATACTCTCGATAAGTCAATCGTTTAAAGACCTTGAACTTATCCGGGTTAAAATGTCGATTGGGTCACGTGAGAGCCGGCGAACAGAAAGCGCGAATACTCCAGTGGCTATCATGCTAGTTTCATTGAAGAAGAGATTTTGACTTGGCGGCCTATGAAAGCCTCGTGGTTTTCGAATTTTTTATTTGTTTTCGATTTATATCACCCCTTTTTTCTTACCATAATAGTTTTCACAAGTCAGGCCAAGCAGCCTTGACTATGTCTCATATTTGAGATGTTACCCCCTGCCCTGGTTATAGACTTCTATGGTCACCAGTGGATTTATACTAGGCATCATGACCTGCCCTGCGGTAAACCACCAGGGCACTTGTGATTTGTTTATGTGCAGTAAAAAGGAATAATCCACTGCTCTACATAATGATATCATAAACATAAATTGCATATCTTCAGCTGGTGGGTCCATAGTATCATGCAAAACAAAACATGCACAATGGCATGGCAGATCAAGAGTTTAAACTAACCTATTACAAGGCATCTGATGGCCCACCAAGAATAAGTGTTTTGGAGTTGTCAAGACAGCAAAGTATTATGCTTATGACTGTCGGCGAGTTGAAGCCTCCGGGTCTTCCTGCACCTCTTCTTCATCTTCAGATCCTTTCTTATCCATCAGCTAGAAGTCAGGCGCAGCCCAATTGATACCATTCAACGTTCTAAGCACAGCTTCATCATCAATAAGGTTTGATGGATCAATGTCAGGAGCGAAGGTGTGCTTACAAATCGGCGGGATAAGATCTGTTGGCTCGTGAACCGGCGCGCTAACTCTCTTGTTGTCAACATCATAAGTGGCCTGTTATGTGGATAAACTGGTTTCGTCGGCCAGCTTGCTTGCTAAGGGGCACATGGCTCTTGCTATCTCTGCAAAATCGTCAGCACTGAAGGAAGATCCGTCTTGTTTGACACTGGGGCAGCCGTTGGCCAAATCCTGCGGGTCAAGATCAGCTTGCCATGCCTTTGCCTGGCTTAAGGCAGTCAAGGCCCCGACTCTGGTAGCTCCCTGTTTTAAGTCGCCAGTTCTTTTTTGTAGCACGGATAACTTCTTCGGTGTATCCTTGATAAGTGTGGAGGGAGTTTTCTTGTGCAACGTAGAGGCAATGGTTCGTTGGGCACCAGTATATAACTGTTCTACAAGAGCGTAGACAGCCATAAGCCGGATGCGCATATCTGAGCCCAACTTAGCACTCCGCGAATCTATATCAGCAAAGTTATGAGTAAGCCGACAGATGTTTACAATATGATTCTTCATGTACAAGGGAGAAATGTTTTTTCTACTTGCCAAAGATGGCTGATGACATGATATTAATCTGTTGCTTTAAGCCAGACAACTCTTCAGTCAGCGGCTTAAGTGTCGATTTAGCATCATCAGCTATGTTCAGCAGAGCCGCCTTTTGAGTTTCCTAGCCATCTTCTTCAGAGTTGAAGTTCGTTTCAGCTGTTCAATATTCTCCAAGGCTGACATCAGTTCTGATTTGGCCCTGGATGTCTCTGATTGTTGCGTTGTGATATTGGCTTTAAGATCATTAAGCTGTGAGTCTTTTTCAGTCAACTCAGCCTATGACATAAGCACACACAGATAAGATTGCAATCATGATAACTCTTTGAAGTCCCAAGCACAATACAAGAATTACTCTTGGCACTTGGGGGCTAATGCATATTACTCTCTTTTTTAAGACAGATTTTTGAAAGTCCCAAGCACAATACAAGTATTATCCATGGCACTTGGTGGCTAATGCCTAGCGCTCCTTCCAGGAAAGATTAAGCCGGCCCTTGGGGGCTACACATACAAAGTTGAAGTACTGGTATTATAAGTCCCGGTTCATGTTGAAAGCATAAACCGGCCCTTGGGGGCTACGGGATTTGATCTATGCAGCTATTAAAGTTTACAGTACATTCTATTCTATCATGCCCAAAACTTGGCGGCTAAGGGAAGTATACTCATATAAAAAGGAGTTACATCGTTTACCTCATAGCGCTCCTTCATCAAGTTTACTAAGCCGGTTTCAAAGTCACGGCTGGTGTAAAGGTGGTTCAAGTAACCAGAGTGGATGTCTTGGGCGCTGAAGTGGGCGTAGCTATCCAAATCTACCTTCCACTTGCCTTTATCTTCAGCAGAAATTTCTTCCTTGACATTGTGTTTAGATAAGACAATAGGCTGACCCGGAGCTATGAATCCAAACCCAGTAACAATAACATCATCGGTCTTTTCCTCAACAGGCTTAATCAGGCTCGGCGGCTTAGAAATAGCCGGCTCAACATCCATATGATCTATGGAAGCTTCATGATCTTGTGGTGGTGGATCATTAAGGGTGACCTCAGCAATTGGGTTAGAAGGTTTTGATTGTTGCCTTTCTAGTTCAGATGGGTTGGAGTCGTCGACCGGCTTGTTCAGCTTTGCCTTCTTGCTGGGTTTGGCTTGGCCCCTAAAAATAAGAAGTGAAAAGAGGTCGGTATAATGATCAAGCATAAGGTGTGAATGATTAAAATATATCCTTACCCAGGAACAGTTTTGAAAGCTGGGATTTGAGTTCCTGTTGACTCATCAGAGGAGAAATGAGAAGTCCCCTGATAGTTTGAATTAGACGGGTTAAGAGGGTGTCGGAAATGACCCGCCTTAGGATAAAGTATATCATAAATAGTTAAGACCTCTGGGCGGCGTTTGCGAAACGGTGCGTTTGGTAAGCCAGACGAAGTGATTACACCACCGCTATGCCGGGTGGTACGACGAGCTTTGTGTTGTTGTTTCTTCAAAAGAAAGTTGGGATCCAAGTGAGCTAGAGGGTGAGAAAGCTTACTTTCCGGCTTGCTTGTCGGGTTTTCTGTGTTGGCACAGGTTTTGAGCCGGAGGAAAGAGTAATTACCTCTGCATCATCTCCACGGCTGGCTGCTGCGTCCTCCTGGTAACAACCATTGTCAATGAGATGTACAAAAAATGAGCCAAGAGAGTCAAGTTCTACCTCTGACTCATCATCATCATTGTCATCATCAATATTTGAAACCACGAGTTGAGTGGTTTTCTTTTTGGCAGGCCTCTTGGTGGCCTTGGTCTTAGTACGAACCGGTTTGGCCGGCTTATCTTGTGGTTTCTTCTTCCAAAATGGAGAATCAGCCTGTTAAGGTCAAAAAGATCATAAGCAGGTATAATTATTGAAAATACTGATGGAACAAAAGGTGTGCAACACTTACGCTTGGCCGTTTGTTGAAGGTGCTAAAAGGACTAAGTCCTGTTTTGCTGCATTCTTTTACATGTTCGTTCAGCAATTTCTTGGTGGCTTCATTAATTTCTGCGTCGGACAGTTGGATGTCATAGTGGCGCTGGAGATCTTTCACATCGCCAGTGTATTCACACATTAAACCGGGGCGACGACTTAATGGCAAGATACTCCAGGACACCCAGCACCAGACAAGGTCGACGCTGGCTAAACCATTGCCATAAGGCTATGAGCTTTGAAAATGATGGTGCATATTTGGCCCGATCCTTCGCACTGAGCAGTGAGGGGGATGGATGAGTGTTGCTAAGTCAGTGATCGTGATAACCCGGTAAAGGATTTTCGTCGGCTGGAGATGTGTCTTGACAATAGAGCCAAGTCTGGTTCCAATCTTTAGGGTGACTTGGCAGCTTAGCATAGGGAAACACTACAAAAAAAATACACTTTCGTGATGATACGTGTTTGTCATAGTAGGTCGCATTTTTTGTCATGCATGTACATCCATGACGATTTTATGACAGAATCAAGATAGTCATACATGTGATGTCATAGAAGTATTCCATGACATTACCAAAATTATCATCACGAAAGTGTCCACTTCCATGACGATAAATCGCACGTCACAGAAGTTCTTTCGTCAAGGGTGACCGACACGTGGCATCCACCGTAATGGAACACCGTTAAGCTATCGGGTCGGGTTTTGGATCCGATAACCCACTAACAGCCCTGACCAATGGGGATTTTCCACGTGTAAAATCATCATTGGCTGGAGGAAACACGTGTCGGCTCACCGTTGGGACAGATGTCATCCGCTCATTGGACCGAAGGCGCCTATGATACGGCGACAGGTGGCACGGCCCAACAGAGGCCCATTCCTGTGAAAAGGATGGCCCGTTTGACTTGGTCAAAAGGTGGCGGGCCGGCCCACGGAAAGCCTGTTAACGGCCTGTTCGCATATAGCCCATTTCCAGCCCGCTAACCCAGGGCCCATTACACCATTTCTGAATTAGGACTAGTAGCGTCATCTGGGCCGTCCAATATGATTCATCCCGTTTTAACTTCCGGCCCATGTGTGTCCCATGACTTCTTTCGGCCCATATGAGGACCTCTGTAACTCTTGGCCCATTAACGGCCCGTGGTGAAACTGGCCCGTAATGAACAGTGTATCACTTTATACCCATTAACGGCCCGTGGTGAAACTGGCCCGTAATGAACAGTGTATCACTTTATACCCATTAACGGCCCGTTATTCCATTGGGCCGTTTCCAGCCCAAGTTATCTTTCGGCCTTCTCAGGGCCCATTGATTCTTGGGCTCATTTGCAGCATTCGGTTACATACGGCCCATTACTGTCATTTTCTGCTTGTGGGCCAAATTCAGCTCGTCGTTACAGTCTGCCCGTTTGCGGACCGTTAATACATTAGGCCGTTTTCATGTCAAAAAAACCCGTTGGGCTGTTTTCATTGAGTTATCAAATACGGCCTATTAACGGCCCGTTATGGTCCACGAATAGTACGGCCCATGATTGGCGAAATGATGATACGCCCCATAGAAGGCCCATGGATCCTACGGCCCGTATGAGGCCCATGGATAGTACGGCCCGTAGAAGGCCCATGGATGGTACGGCCCGTAGAAGGCCCATGGACCCTACGGCCCGTAGAAGGCCCATGGACCCTAAGGCCCGTATAGAAGGTCGATGGATCCTACGGCCGGACGAAGGCCCATGGATCATACGTCCTGCAGGAGGCCCATGGTTACAACAGTCCGTGTGTTGCCATGGTTATTTTGGCCTAGTTACCAAAAATAGGCTATTGTGGCCACTAGAAAAAAACAGAAAAAGAACTGCAGTGATTACAAGCAAACAACTAAACAAGACAATAAGGAAATAAATAAGCAAGCAATTAATGCTAGCCTATTACCGCTATTACACATATTACATCCACTGGGCATCAAAGTTCGCCACCAGTGCAAATATAGGGAACAAAGTAGCACATTACATACACTGGCCGTCAAAATTGGCCACCAGTGCAAATAAACGTGGCAGCAAAACAAGAGCATAACTGAAACAACTTCAGAAGAGCTCAAGAAACGTTATCCTAGGTATCCACCATGCTGGCAATAAGATTAGCAAGCTGATTAGTTTTGTCCTGTTTGGCGCTAAAATCCTCCAATGCTTGCTGTTGCACCAGAAAGTATGCATCTGAATGCTCCAGGGACTTCCGCAGTCCTTTCGCTTCTTGCCGCAGCATAGCTGATCGATGTCTTTCAGCTTGTAGTTGAGAGTCAAGAAACCGAACTGATTCAGACAGTGAGTTTGAATAGCTTGTGCAAGCGGTAGTGGCCAGTAACTCGAACACTAAACCAAGACAGGACTTTGGGGTTGTCTCGCTGTCTTCAAGATAGTCTTCCTTAGCTGTTTTATCAGCTTTGTTGGAGACCAACAAGGATGTGTCACTATCCTGAACCTTATCTGCATTACTTCCTTTACCATTGCTTAATAAGGCACTCTTCCCCAATATTCTGTCAGCATTCTAAAAGAAGAAACAAGCAGACACATAACAAGTTTAGCATGTACTAGTATATGAAACTCATTTCGGTGAACCAGTTCATTAGTAAGGTGGACAGGATTAAACTACCAAGTCTTCTATTGCCAAGTACTAGTACATAATAAAAGAATCAAACAAACATATATCTATGTCCTATGGTCACTTCAGTGTCTTGCCAAATCAAAATAGAGACACGGTTCAAATCATATCAGTTCAAGACAAAGCAGCAGTGAAAGAATACAAAGCGTGGGAAACTACACGGCACAACAAGATTTCAGATGGGTACCACGGGTCTACATGTACAACAACACTATTGGCTCTGTTGTGATGCTAGTAATGTGCATGATATGAAAGTCAACTGTATACACAATTGAAATTGAAATCAACAGAGCTATTGATAACAACAAACTTGTTAAAGAAACATGCATGAACATACCTATTGTGCCATTGGAGTTTCGATTGGATCCTTCAATTTAAAAATAAGTTTGTATGAGTAAATACAGTGATACAAGAGCAAAGCAATCATAGTTAAAAAATGCGCGCCTAGGCTCTAGGCGTTGGCAAAACGCATTGCGCATAACTACGCATAATCTAGGCATAACTACGCATAAGCATGCGCTTTGGTCAGTAAAGCGCAAGGCGGTGGAGAAACGCACAATTAACGCCTAGCACTTTTTTGAACTATGATAGCAATGGAATCTTAAATTAGAAGAGTTGTTCTTCAGGTTTAGGCACTTGTTCTACATGAACAGAGTACAGTACGACGCAAGAATATAATACTTAAAAATAGAAAATGAGCTCATAGACCTTACCACATTCCTGGTTCAGGACCAGTACAGAACAAGGCGTTCCCAGTCATCGTCCAGTAAATGTGTCTCGGGAGAACGTAAGGGAATTTGATGAGTTTCTTTGCCGGTGAAGTACGTTCTCTTCAGGTAATTCCGATACTGCCACCAAGCATTCTTGAAGATAGCAGAGGTATTAGCACAGGTTACCTCATCCTGAGTTTCCAAATCTGTCCTTCTCTATAGACAAAAATGGGAAAATTTTCTATATTATAACCATCATGGAGGTAGGATGTATGGGACGAAGCAAACTAATTGCCATGAATAACATTACTTACACATAACTCCTGGACAAATACCTGCAACTTGCATTTTTCTTCATCTTCAGTATAATATTTCCAAGATGGGAAGATACGCACATACGATTTAACAACATCAAATGTGATACATGCTAAACTACGACTATCTGGTTGTGCTTCCTCCATAGGAATAGGCGTACTAACTGGTGGAGTTGGGGTTCATCGTGATAGTACTGGCCCTTTGGGCACTGGGGCTGCCTTACTAACTGCTCTTGTTTGGGAGCTCTATGGTGGAGATGGTGCTGTGTCAACAGGAACTGGGTTACTATCGGCTCGGGTTGGGGTTAGATTGGGTGAAGCCGGTTCTCTGTCCATCGCAGTAGGGGTATAATCTGCGAGAGTTTGGATTATGTGTGGTAGGGCTGGTTCCTGTGCATGTACAACCGGGGTGCTATCTCCACCAAGAGGTAGCACTGTTTTATTTGAAGACCGTGTATTTAGTCCGCTAGATACTGGCATCACCCGCTCCAATTTAAATGGTTGATAAATAGGAAACATAGTTGAATGTACAGACATTGTATGAGAGACAGATGCAATAGATAGTGTGGAAAAAAAGAGGGCATGAAATAGTTGACATGTATATTGTTTAACTAAAATGGATAACATGACATAGTTTCACATATATGATGTCTATCTAAACTGGAGAGCATAGCATAACATAATTCAAAGATATGATGAATAACTAAACAGGATCGCATGACATAATTCACCTACATGTTATCTAAGTAATCAGGATCGCATCATTTAATTCACATATGTGATTTATATGCTAAACAGAGGGCATTCGATATGATGTCTGAACTAAGAACATGGTGTTGAATATTGTGTATATGATGTCTAAACTATGCAATGCAAGACATCGTATGCATGATATGAGCAGTATAACTGTGCCAAGTTAGAGCATACACCTCAGTGGGGGAATAGGACTGGTCATCTGTCTCTGAATCCATTTCTGAGGAGCTATCGGGACCCAACAAGAGATCTGCTTCGACAAGTAGCACTGTCTGCTCTGAAGGCCTTGTTTTCACTCCAGATTTTTCCATCTCCCACCCAAATGGTTGATTCACAGGAAGAGAAGTTTAATGTACAAACATTGTCGACAAATGGAAATGTAAAGACGAACAGGATGGGCAAGATATCATTCAATTATATGATGCCTGGTTAAACAGGATGGCATTGCACATTTCACATATATTATGGCTGGCTAAAAGACATGAGACTACATTATTCCCATATATGATATAGAAACTAAACAGGTGGCATTACAGAACATGTCTAAACTAAGCAGATGACATATATGATGTCAAAAGTAGGCACTGCAAGGCAACATATGCATGATATGGCTAACATCATCATGCCAAGGTAGAGCAAACACCTTGGGGGTAAATAGGAGTGGTCAGGAGCGTCTGAATCCGCCTCAGAACAGATATCTTCCTTTGGATTACAATCTGGAGAGGGGTGGGGAGGGTTTTCCATTGAACCCACCATGGGGCGATGTATGCATGACATTGTATTTTCGCACAAAACTCTTCTCTTTTTCTCTTCATGTTCAGCCTAATTGTGTACAATATCTGACATGCATACGAAAAAAATATGGTGAGCTTATGTAAGGAGAGCATGCAGAAATTTAGAGTGATGGTAACAACCAGTGGATCGACGTTTTTCCATTGAACCAAAATAGCCCTAATGGATCGACGTGAATGTATAGTAATAAGTGATGCAACAAGTGTACAACCTCTTTGACGTAGCCGTGTCGACCTCAGCATCATTGGGTTGGTCGCTGAAGCAGTTGAGGCAGAGGTGGCTATCAGAGGTGTGGAGGAAGATCTGAGGAATCTGTAGACGGCGTCCAGGGCACTGCTCTATTGTGATGGATCGTTCTGTCGTTGGAGCAGCTCCGGTGAGCCATAAGACGTCAAGGCTGAAGCAGCACAAGACAGACATCGTCAATCTCAAGTGGGATTCTAATAGCATCTCCAGTAGATGATATAAAATTAACATCACCAAAAACCACTTGACTACAACAGATGAGGTCAAAACTGTTGACTCTGAAGTTAACTATCGAAACTGAAATTTACTGTGGAATCTGAATGCTACTATCGAAATTGAACGCAATGGTAGCAGAGAGGCACTTGACATGTAGTTTAGGGAGGGCATGCAGTTCATCTTCAACATGCACCCCCCTGAGCCGCCAGCCACCACCGTCCGAACCGCCGGCCCCAGCACTGCCTCGCCGCCCCGAAAAAACTCGCTACCGCCGCCCCAGCCAGCCCTCTAGGGCCCCCGCTCCCCCACCCTGAACCCTAAGATAGATAGTGGGGTACCTCTCCGGCGAGCCACCGTCCCGGCTGCGGGTGGTTCTTCCTTAACTCTGGCGACCCCCCCCCCAACCCCTGAAAATCGACTGACCCAAAAGTCGATTCAGTCGACTGAAGTGTGGCTTAATCGGAGCAGAGCAGCAGCACGAGGGAGGGGGAGAGCAGCAGCAGCTGCTGGGCGAGCGATCGAGCGAGAGCCGGAGCAGCAGCAGCAGATCTGGATGGTACGGCCGCCGCCGCCAAAGGAGCCTTGCACCGTGGGAGAGCCGCCGTGGAGATGTCGCCCTCGGCGCCGGCTTCAAGGTAGCCGCTCCATGGGGTGCGGGATGGAGCACCGTCGGCGCCGGGAGGTGGAGTTAAGGAGAAGGTGTGATGTGATGAGTGTGCAACCTCTTTGGTGGCGCCGAGTAGACCTGGGCTTCGTCCGAGGAGTTGGTGAGAATGCTGCGGTTCCGGTGGAGCAGGTTAAGGCGGCGCTGTGGGGATGGAGAAGCTGCGATAGACGAGGCGATCGTCGGAGCAGCTCCTTGGAGGTGGAGGACGGGGGGCTGAACCGGCGGACGGCGAGATGGACGATGGATCCTCATCCGGTGAGGTGGACGAGGGACGTCGAGCTGTTGCGGTGGACGACGTCGTCGGGGAAGAGGCTCCGGCTGGGCAGCGGTGACGTGGCGGACGGAGGAGGGTGGGGTTTCGCAGCTGGAGTGGAGAGGTTATGGCGGCCTGGGATTTCGAATGGCGAAAAGGGGGCGATGGGAGGGGGTGAAGCATGACTTAGGGACGCGCTTGTCCAAAATGTAGGGTGTGTTACAAAAGTACCCCCCACCGATTTGAACTAGCAGCCCTTTCAGCTCAGGGTTAGAAGGGTGATTTCGCATGTCAGAATTTGGCGGCTGGAGGGAGTTTTCGCGCGCGTTGTAATTTCGGGATAGCAAGGCGCGGGTTGTGAATGCGCCAGTTTTGGGAGCACGATATCAAATTTTCAGGATATAACAAGACGCGGGTTGAATTTCAGGGACAAGCCCAACGTGTAGTAATAATATACTTGTACGTACCAAATCAATTCGCACTTCCCTCAACCAAAAAGGAAAAGGAAAAAATAAAACTATTCACACCACACAAAGAGAGAGTCTTGCCCTGTTTTACTATACAAATGCTATTCAAAGCTACTCCCTCCTTCCATCTATATAGGGCCTAATGCGTTTTTCGATGCTAACTTTGACCAAATATTAGAGCAATGATATATGACATGCAACTTACACAAAGCACACCGTTAAATTCGTCTGTGAAAGGTTCTTTCAGTGATATAATTTTCACATTGTGCATGTCATGTACTATTAATCCTGTCAATAGTCAAAGGTGGTCTTAAAAATCTCATTACACCCTATATAGATGGAAGGAGGGAGTATGAATCCATGTTATGTCCGGTTAAAGTTTTTTGCTTGCTATATAATGCATGTAACCTACTCATACCAACATTTTAGTGCATTCCAAATGTCTATACTACGGCTGCTATTCGAACTAAATTTGAGTTCCTTTCTCTATTTCGATAAGAATCTACAATCATGATTGTTGCCAACTTCAACTATCATAGTTTCCTTGCTATCCGCCAGATATAAATCGGACGACCTATAATGCAGGATGGCAGGCACACCATCATCAACAACTCCATTTTTTTATAAGAGTAGAGATAAAATATATTAAATGTAGTATAACATGTTCATAACCACACCATGTGTATCACCGTTATATATATTCACACATGCGTCGGTTTGAAACACTATGATAAATTCTTCAAATATCCGAATTCGCTTTTTATAATGAAGTATATATGATCTCTATTCGTCTTTTACACCCACACAACCCTCTTATCTTTGTAGCTAGCGCTAACTTTCTCTTGTGCATGCACATGCCCGCATCCCTCTCACCCTCCTTCAGCATTCTCTAGCTCCATCGCGCAAATTCGTCTTTTCACTTTAGGTCGTTCACCCACGGTGTGTGTAGGGCCCCCAGCTCCTTCTTTACGGCACACATCGATCGACATGCCTCTCTAGCCAGGTGTGCCTAGCACAAACACAAGCTTCCCCTCTTCTCGTGTCACCGTCCATGCCTCACTCCCACCACTCTTTTCATCATTCTCGTACTCGCACACTCCTCCCCCCTCAATATAGTATGCCTCTCGTACCACCTCCTACATGCATCCCTCTCTCTATCCTTCTCCTCGTGCCTAATTTGCTTCTAACACACACATGCATGTATACTGATCGATCTCCCAACATATACCTAGATCGACTTTAACTACCCCCCCCATCGATCGACGTTCCTCACAAGTTATGTCTCTCCTTTCTCTAACAAAGGGCGATTGATCTTCCTATGTTGTTACTTATGCTTACCACAGCCACATCGTCCCCCCTCATCATTCGTGCATGCCTCCTGACCCGTCTCTCACACGCACGTGCACAGACAACAAGCAGCCATATCCTCTCTTATTCATATTGCGGGCGTGCCCTCCGTTTCTCTAGCAAGCCTATCCCGCTATTTGTTAGAAGCAACTCCACTACCACCCCCTCCAACACTCTAGCTCTGTCTCTCTCCCAACCTTATTCCTCTCCTGCACATATGCATGGATGCCGATCGATCTCCCTTAAGACATGAGGCAGATCGATCTCCTTAATACATGAGGTAGGCCTCTCTCCTCCTCCACACATATACCAGCCATTGTACCTCTATAGTTAATTGGGCCTCCCTCTTCCCCCACCACACACCGATAGTCGAGCGCTGCAGGTAGGTATCCATGCCACAGAGACAAACTGCACATGTCCCATCTCACATTCCAGTAGGCCAGCCACTCTATATCTTTGACGTGGGCACACACAGATTTGATGGCACTCTTTATCGATCGCGCGCGCGCACGCACACACACACACACATCATCCCTCTCTTCTATTCTATGGACACCTCAAGCCGATGATACCTCCACTCTCTTCTCGTGGATCGCCCCCTCTATATATATGTTATATCCAGGACTCTATTTCACACACATTGCATATGTTACATTTTTTGATTGACCCCCCCCCCCCCCAAAAAAACTCTCAAGAACCCACACACTATATCTCTCTAGGTCTGTATCTCTCTCACACAACCCCACGTAGGTGGTGTACGTATACAAGAAGAGAATAGGTGCATCGTGCACGTACTCACGCTTCGTGCCCCGCCACACCCGCGCGGGTACACGGTGGAGCTCATTTCTTTACGAAATGGCAGCCCACGTGCTAATTTGAACGCCTGTAGCGGTTCTTTACCTAGGGAGGTCGTGTACCACACGTGCACGAAACAAAGTTCGACTTGACGCGTTGCCGCGTTATTTTTAAATAAAGTTATAGCGCTCAATGGAACATACACAGAATATAAAACGATTTTTATGGAGAAAAAGGTAGTCCGCTCACTATATACAATGGAGCCTGCCTGCCTGGTTTGTCGCTCTTCAGAGTATCTCACACAAGGCTGCGGTGGCCTCTCTCTCTCTCACCGTTGGTCACTGATCCGGCTGCATCCCGTCCGCCGGGGGAAAGGGAGTGCGGTGGCCTCTCTCTCTCATGGTTGGTCACTGATCCGGCCGCATCCTGTCCGCCGGGGGAAAGGGAGGAAGTGCATCATTTCTCCGTTCCACGGCGCCGAGGCAGCACGTCCCGATTTGTGGTACACGCCGTTCTCTCTGACCAAGCTCCGGCGCGGTAGGGCCTACGCCACCTGCTCGCAGATTCTGCCCACCGCCGCTCACCTAGTTACATCCCGGCGACCTCCAGGTATCCCCTCCAGCCTTGCTCCACTGCCCGTCTTCCCACTTTGCTGCATGTGGATCTTCCATAGTTCTTTGACCAAAACATAGCCCGTCCGGCGTACTTTCCATATTGCATTCTCGTCCTCACACCGTTTTAGACAAACACCACTGTGTTGTTATCTTCCCTTAGGACAAGGAATATGCTTCTTTTTTGTCGTCGCATGTGCCATCAACTGCTATTGGCCAGCAATTGTTTCCTTTCTACCTCTTTTTTGAAAACAGGGCTATCCATTTCACCTCGTTGCTATTGCGACCTTTTGGTGAACTGCACAAATCACTTTTTTCTTAAGAGTGTTTTGTGCAGTTGTACTAAAATGTCACACGGGTAACGTCTCTACATTTCAGTGCGACTGTACAAAGGGAGATTGGTTTTGCTCTATCCTCCTCATCCAACTCCGAGCCTAATCTTCTCCAATTAGTTAGTCTTAAGAGAGACTGCAAAGGTGACCGGCTTCTATTTGTGTGTTTATTGTTTCATCAGCAGTCCTCTATTATCGTAATCACACTTAATATCTTTGGAACAGGGACGCTCGGCTCTATTTTAGTGGAACTGCACAAAATGATCAGAATGTTGCATGCTCCAGACAACTACTTTTTTCCCAACATGCCTTGTTGATTTAGACAGAGCTGGGGGACGTTGCTGCCAATGAAAGCATGGACCAATTTTAATTTAACACCTTCTCACAACTCTGTCTTCAGTTGTGATGTAATTATTAGCTCTGATCTGCTAATAATTGACATGCATTAGCAAGGAAGTTAGTTTTTTTGTTTCCGAAAGAGCATCGATGGCAAGACACGAGAAACAAAAGCTGAAAGCTCACACTATTGTACAATTTCATGTCGCTGGAAAATTATTTGTATAGTACGTCAATTATGTAAACAAATGATGGAAGCTTGATAGCATTGCCAGAAGCCTCTTCATCATCCGGGTCCATGTGCCATGCACAAAAGTATACTCCTTCGTTCCTAAATATTTGTCTTTTTACAAATTTCAAACGGGCATAATTCACTCATTTTACTTCATATGTGTACTCCCTCCGTTCCTAAATATTCTATTCGTCTTTCTAGAGATTTCAACAAGTGACTACATACGGAGCAAAATGAGTGACTCTACACTCTAAAATATGTCTATATACATCCGTATGTGCCAGTCCATTTGAAATCTCTAAAAAGAGAAATATTTGAGTAGTCACTCGTTGAAATCTCTAGAAAGGCAAATACTTCAGAGTATATTTAAGAACCGACGGGATAGTGCACAACCGCATGGGCGACTTAGGCCGGTCATTGCGCCGCATTAATAGTGAGTAATGAGCAGTCAAATCATAAGCCCCACCTTTCCCACTATAAGTTGCTCTGAAGAAACAACCATCAATACGCTCTTCTTTGAATCCGCTCATACTACTCCATCCGTCACTGTTTATACAGCGCACTTAAGAAAAAGAAAAAAAATCTATGGGACCAAGGCGACTAGCGATCGGCCTGAAAAATAGCATTGGTAGTTATAGCATGGCGTCTATTACTAGAGGGAATAATGTGTACACACATGCATGCAGTGCTTCCACCCCGGGTACACACATGCATGCACTTACTCCACTCCGTAGTAGTACAGTACATGAAGAGAAAATTGTGGACTTGATTGCGGTTACCATGCCCTAATTAATTGAGCATGAAACCAAATGCGTCTAAAGTCTCTCTGGTGGTGGAAATGCATTGAGAGAAATGCATCATAATGAAGCGCGCCCTGTAAACTGTGACAGAGGATGGAGTAGTATGAATGTGCAAAACCAAGTACGCGTATGGCCAGTCGGTCAACGCACCTCCTCTTGGCATATCACTGACATGTGGGATGGGATTGTGAGCAAACCAATCTCAATTGACGGCAAAGAGCCAACCCGCCGTGTTCCTTGAAAGAGAAGAGGAGCGAGAACACACAGACGGTCTCGCACGGAGGTCAAGACATATTCGGGCATGGTTGGTTGATCGATATCATTCATTACATGTTGGGCTGCCGTTTTCCGCCCTTCTCCGGAATAAACGTGTACTTTATCAGAGATAAAAAAATAAGAGTACAGACGCTCCACCATGCGGTTCTAGTAGTAGTACTACTCGTACTACTGCGCTTGGCTCTTCGCCTCTTCGTGAAGTCGAACAATGATGGTACTCCGCATGTTGGGTACTACAGTGTATGCCTCTGACAACCTGACACCAAATGGACTGATGCATGTCCACCGAGGGTAGGTTGCATTAGTCAAAAGGCGTAAGCGAGCTTCACCTTGTCCTGCAAGCTTCTCCTCGTTCTGCGAGTTGACGGGACACACCAAAAAGTAGTGCTAGTCCATACTCCCTCCTTTCCGGTTAATATGGCTTAATCTTTTTTGCGGGTAAATGAGAGAGCTTTATTCATATATAAGCATTCTTAGGACGATCAGTCGAGACACTAGTCACTAGGAAGCGAGGTACCCCACAAAAAAAGAAGTAGGAAGCGAGGTGTTTCATCAAGCCAGCTCTTGGCCACATTCAAAGTGTAGCAAGCACGGTTCGCATGAAGATGCGCCGCAAGGTTTGCTGACTTGTTTACATGCTGAATAATGAAAGAGAGGAAATATTACCGAGCGCTACTATTTGTAACAGGATATGAGCCAGAATTAAGCGAGAATTGTGGCGAGTGTTCCATGCAATCAACTTCCATTATCACATGCAAGAACCCTCGAAGAGAACCAAATGTGTTGAAGATTGCTTTATCACATTTTAAATTATAATAAGAGTGCAGACGCTCCTCCATCCGGTTCCTAGTACTAGTATAGTACGTACCTTTATACACTATAGTAGTAGTACTAGTAAACTTTGCGCTTGGTTGTTCGCCTATTCAGGAAGTCGAACAATAATAGCACTAGTAGTATAGTGTATGCTTCTGGCAATATGACACCGAATTAACTGTTGCACGTCCACCGCCTGAGCGAGGGAGATCTTGAATTAGTCAAAAGTTTCTCCTTGTCCTGCGAGCCACCACGCGCAAGCTTCTCCCGTCCTGCAACCTTCTCCTCGTTCGGCAAGTTGACGGGACACAACAAAGTAATGCTAGTCCATACTGCCTCCTCTCCAATTAATATGGCTTAATTTCAAACAAGATAAATACACTATATATCACTGTATATTTGTAAAAATACGGTCAGTGGACTTCATAATATGCTCATTGCGCTCAATATATATATTTTCCGGTGTTTATACGGTCAGTAGCTCACCCTGACTGAGTATGTGTGTGCATGCACGTGTAGGTTGAGCACTTGAGCGTGACCGTGTGTGTTCCGTCGTGTGCTCGGACATGCATGCATTAGGGCGTCGCGCACGTTTTTGCGTCCATGTGTACGTGTGACTATTGCATAGATGTAGGGGGAGTACGTGTAGGGGCCACTAAGGAGCAGTCAAATCACACAGTAAGTTAGTCGGAAGAAGCAACCATCATTTCACTCTTGAATGACACATACGCAATATAAAATGGTTGATATGGAGAAAAAAAGAAAACCACTATATATACACTAGCAGGAGCCTAAGCTACCACTACTAGAAAAACCGCTACTAATGGCGCACCTAATTTGGCCATTAATGGCGCATCACTGGTGCGCCATTACTAGCACGCCATTAGTAATTTTTACTAATGGCGCACCACTGGTGCGCCATTAGTATCTGGTATACTAATGGCGCACCACTGGTGCGCCATTAGTAGAGGACACGGTGCGCCATTAGTATGCCTCCCAGGGGCCATGTATACCCAGGTGCTTTGGCATACTAATGGCGCACGACAACGGGATGCGCCATTAGTAACTTCGGCATACTAATGGCGCACTGTTTAGTGATGCGCCATTAGTGATGCACCATTTTGAATCTAGATCTGGATCGTGATTTTTTGCCCATTTTTTGCTCGTTTTTTTTGCTCGTTTTTTGGCACGACATTATTTCAAATTTTGCTCCTGTTTTTGGATCTTGTACGTTCCTTTGTCGTGTTCTTTTACCGGAGAGGAGTTCGCCGGAGAGGAGGAGGAGGAGGTCACCGGAGAGGCGCTCGCCTACATCGCCGGAGAGGAGGAGGAGGAGGTCGCTGGAGAGGAGTTCACCGGAGCATCGGAGAGGAGGAAGGAGAAACCATGAGAGGATGGGAGGAGAGGAGGGAGGAGGAGCTCACCGGAGAGGAGGGAGGAGGAGCTCACCGGAGAGAAGGGAGGATGAGCTCACCGGAGAGGAGGGAGGAGGAGCTCACCGGAGAGGAGGGAGAAGAAACCGTGAGGGGAGGGGAGGGGAGTGGAGGGGAGGAGAGGAGGGAGGAGGAGGTCGCCGGAGAGGAGGAGGAGGTCGCCGGAGTGGAGGAGAGAAGGGAAGATGGAGTGGAGGAGAGGAGGAGATGGAGTGTAGGAGAGGTGAAATGAAGAGATAAGGAGGAGAGGACCACAGCCATCCATATATACGACATACTAATGGCGCACCGCGGGCAGGTGCGCCATTAGTAACTTTTTTTTATTTTTTTATTTATTTTGAATTTTGAAGGCGGGAAGATACTAATGGCGCACCATGGGCAGGTGTGCCATTAGTATTTTTTTTATTTTTTTGATTTATTTTGAATTTTGAAAGCGGGAAGATACTAATGGCGCACCATGGGCAGGTGCGCCATTAGTAACTTTTTTTTATTTTTTTTGACTTATTTTGAATTTTGAAGGCGGGAAGATAGTAATGGCGCACCATGGGCAGGTGCGCCATTAGTAACTTTTTTTTTATTTTTTTTGACTTATTTTGAATTTTGAAGGCGGGAAGATAGTAATGGCGCACCATGGGTAGGTGCGCCATTAGTAAGTTTGAATTTTTTTTTGATTTTTTGCCTCTCCAGATCTTAAAAGCCCCGTATTTTTTTTTCTGTTAGGTTTTTGAGGATTTTGAAAATGTTTAACGGGGTTCCCCCCGTTAAATTTGGATGTAACTTTTCGAATAGATGATTTTTCATATAAAAAACTTTTTCATCCGAGTTAGTATGCAAAAGTTATACCCATTTTTACAAATTCTCGCGAGATTTTGCAAATGAAGTCGAAATTCATATTTGCAAATTTTCCCAACAACTAGACCACATATCACATGGGAAACTTATTTTCTTTTATTTTTTTGACATTTTCATCATTTTCTTTTATTTTTTTTAAAACTGAAAAGGCGATCCACGGGGGGGGGGGGGGGGGGGTGCATTAGGTGGAAGTGGTGGCCAAGGTACTAATGGCGCACCGTGGCATGGTGCGCCATTACTAGTTTGAACTAGTAATGGCGCACCACCCCCACGGTGCGCCATTAGTAGTTTTGAAAAAAAATAAAAAAAAGTTTTACAATTTTTTTTACTAATGGCGCACCGTAGATGTGGTGCGCCATTACTAGTTCAACTAGTAATGGCGCACGATGCCGCGGTGCGCCATTAGTAGTTTTGAAAAAAAAATTAAAAAAATATTTTTACTAATGGCGCACCGTGGATGTGGTGCGCCATTAGTATTTGGACACTAATGGCGTACCAACACATGGTGCGCCATTAGTATATAGTAATGGCGCACCACATGTCTGGTGCGCCATTAGTGTTAATTCCATCTATAGCCCTTTTCCTAGTAGTGTACAAGTCTGCTTGCTTAGGTTGCTCTCTTCACAAGCATAGAACGACGGGCCTGATTTCGCAGCTAGGGGAAGGGAACAATGTTCTGCGTAGACGCGGTCGACGTCGGCGAGGGAGAAAACCCACAGTCGATGCGTCCCAATCGGGGGTCACCGCGGTATGGGCCGATGTCGCGTCCCAACCGCCCTTCTAGCTACAGCCCGACGTCCCAGGTAGTCCATCTTCCATTTGGAGCCGGCTTGCTCTACTTCCGTAGCTCCATCTACATGTCGATCTTTCTCTACTTCTACCGGCTTCTACTTGTGATGACTTTATGGCTCATGAACTGGTGCCAATACTATTATTCTAATCACACTTCTTCAATATCTTTGCTATCGGGGATGCTCAGGTCGATTTTAGTGGAACTGCATAAAAGCATCGTATGATCTGAGGGTGCCAGTCGTCTTTCCTTCGACAGGTTCTACCTGGCCAGGAAACTAAATCATGTTTAGGGTTTAGGGTTTAAGTCGTAGTGACCCCATCAGTAGTTTTTCTTTCGTACACGCTCTCACAACTTTTTTCTTTAGTTGTGAAGTAAATATTGGCTATGATCTATGAATCATTGAGATGCATCAGCATGCGTGTTAGTTTTCCTTTGTATTTGATGGAATGTTGTAACGGGGCAACCTTGGAATAGGAATGAAAATGGAGTGGAAAGTTTCCGTTTTTCCGAAGAAAAAATGGAAACGGAGAGAAACCAACATTTCGTTTTGTTGGATCGCGCCATCGAGCAAAACCAACGTTTCAATCACGTCTGTCGTGTTCATGCCTCGCCCTCCTCCATGGCTCGACCCCACACGGTCGCTCGGCATGCCACTCACCGCAAACCGAGTATACGATAACTTTCCCGGCTGCTTGTCGATGGATCACGCCATGGAGTACTAACACTACTGGAAGAGATTGACGAGTAGGGGGAGGACAACTAGCTAGCTGTAGCACGGACTCCCAAGAACTTTTTACAAGCATGTTGTAGCCGGCTATTGCGACCTTTGAACACGGAGCAGCCGCGTGCACCCGGAAGCGGCGCGGGCGACGCTCTCTCGGCCGGCGCGCCACTTCAATGCCGACTGCAGTGAGAGGTCGCGTCCGCTCTAGCCGAGCATGAATGCGGCACTGACCGTTTCGGGCGGGAAGCACGTGCGGGTGATGAAGAGGGTTCGGGTTGGTCAGGACCGGCCGTGGCAGCGGTCCGGGCGTGCGCAAACAAGAGATGTTGTACGTTAATATTGTTGCGTATATAATTAACAACGTAAATAATGTGCCAGTTGGACAAATATGATTGGAGATGGAGATGGAAATGGAATTTTACGTAAACACGGATATACATGTCTATGTCTATGTGTGTGTGCGCGTCGACTCTCGTGACCTGGAAGCGGGGGTGTGTTTTTGATCGAGTTTTCTTTTTTGGTACGTTAGAAAATCAGTTTGTCTAATTCACATCTAGATGTTATTTAAGGATATCACATCTAAGCTCCCACAAGTATATAATGTAGCAACAAGAAACAAAAAAAACTAGGGAAAAAATAGACCACAAACAGAGTGGACATCAACTTAGATGTGACATAACTATCTAGATGTGTCCTAGACAGACCCTTAAAAAATTGTCTGCCAGTTTTCGTTTCTTTTTTCGGGAACGCGCGTATTATATTTAAAACCACTGCAATGGAGAGATTTTTTCCTCCATTATAGCCTCTTGTTTGATAGAGTTTCTTGCGTCTCGCTCTCTCACGCTCTCCATATCAAAACAAGATGACAGTGTCCACTCTATCTCTCTCCTCACCGGTGGTCACAGATCCGGCTGAATCCCGTCCGCTGCGGGAGGTGAGGAGGTGCAGCGTTGACATTGTCGCCGTCAATGACGGAGTAAGCCGATGCGCATCGTCCTCTCGGAGCCGGCGCTGGCACGGACGAAGATCCTCCGCGCTCTTGTTCGCTGTCGTCGTGTGGGCAGATCCCGCCCGCCCGCCTAAACGACATCTCGCCCACCTGAGGTATAACTTCTTGTACTGGTCCGGCTCCCCAGGTCGCTGCGTGCGGGTTTTCTTCTATGCGACTACTCCCCAGCTCCCCATCCATAGTAGCTAGGGTTCGTCGGCTGGTCTAACATCACCTACTAGTACTATTATAGAGGAAATGTCACTCGAAAAGTTGTCCTGATTTATGCCTCGGTGGAGGTATACATGTTGTTTCAACAAAAAGTACATGGTGGTTGTGCGGTCGTTGTCCACATGGTGGTAGTACTATCACTGGTTAAATGAAGAAAAGCTTTTTTTCTCGGGTATCCTGGTTTAGTTCCCATCAAGATAATTATGATGCTTCTGTTTGTTGGTGTACTTTTCATTAATTCTTATTGACAATTGAGATGTCGTTGCTAACCCTTTTTTATATTTTTGGAAACAGCAATGCGTGTCTCCATACCCGGGCATGTCTTCCTCAATTTTAGTGGAACTGCACAAAATTGGATGGCCATTGTTGTTCCGCCTCACTGTCCTCTGCCATGTGGTTCTTGCTTCCTCGAGCTTGATTACTGAGAAGAAACAGACCGCAGTGAGGATTTGTCGAACTTCATAGGTGCCTCACCCAAACTTGATGCCAAATGGATGATGCATCACCACGATGACCTATCGATGCTCATGGTTGCACCTCATGGTTGCGTCGGCTGGTGAAGCTGATCGATTTTCAATGAAAAACAAGCTGTCTTCCAGCAGTGCTCTTTGCTTGTTATGCACAAAGATGATATCCTTCGCCAGTTCACCTTGGTTGCGTTGGATACGTAGTTGTCTTTCACGTTGGTGCAATTTTATAACACAATTGGCTATGAACCAAATGTATTGATTTCTAAGCCTTCTCACAACTTTGTCTCCAGCTCCCCTGTAATTTTATTTGTCCAGCTATTAACTTTGATTTAAAAAATGGTGTGGACTAAAAACCCGGATGGACGTAGTAGCCCTCCATTTTTATTTACTCCGCATATTAGATTTGACTGAAGTAAAACTTTGTAATACTCTCAAACCTTTCCGATAATTGAAATTAAAATTCTCTATTTGTACACACTCTCACACGTTTCCGATAATTTGGCGCATGTGTGGTTCTTCACTTAAGGGAGGGTAGTGTACCACACGTGAAGGACAGGAAGTGCGACCAGGACGCGTGGGCGTGGATCGTTAGTTCATCGGAAGTAGTACTAGTTTTCTTCAATGTACATTAAATAAAGAGTTTCGTTTCGTACTTACACAATTTAAAACGATTGTTATGGAGAGAATAAGAAAACCACTCCACTATATATTAGTCGTATACATGAGAGTACTATATGGACGCAGCTTCATTGACTTAGTGCACCTGCCTTTGGATTTATGACAGGTGCGCCCAAAATGTGGCTGGCTCACCTGTCATACAGCCAAAAGCAGGTGCAGTGAAGGCACCGGAGCTCAGTCTGTACTACAGTAGTATATATATAAGCGGGAGCCTCATTGCTTGTTCGCTAGGGTTTGTAGTCTCCACACGCTCGCCGCACTACATATATGTTACACGCTGGAGGCTCAGCGTTCATTTGCTAGGGTTTGCTATATTCACAGTCTCTCACCCTCTCTTCACCAGATCTAAACAAGACTGCGTTGGCCTCTTGTCTCTCCCCCCCCCCCCCCCCCCGCACAGCTGGTGAAGGAGGCGTCCGTATCCCGTCGCACCGGGAAGGGGAGGAGGTGCAGCGTTCACTCTATCGCCTTCGGCGAGGGAGGCAATCCACTGCCGGCTGCGTTGTTCTCTTTCACCCAGCGCCTGTGCGGGAGGGCCACCGACCCATTCTTCCTCGCTGTCGTACGTAGTGTGGGCACATCCGGCCTCCCGCCGCAGGCCTTGCCACATCCCGACGACCCTAAGGTATAAGTTTCTTTGAAACCATCGTTGCTCTAGCTGCATGTGGATCTTTTTCGATCTGTAGTCGAATCTAGGTCTTGGTTCAAAAAGGAAAGAAGGGTGCGGTGGGCTGGAGCAAGAATCTAGGACGTGGTTCAATGAGGAAAGGAGGGGCGGAAAGTACTATAGACTGGCTATCCAGCCGCTTTGTTGGTCGAAAAGGGAAAAAGGGGGTAACCCAGTACACACATCTGTAAGGAACCGATCTCTTTGTTGAAAAGGGAAAGAAACTGGGGTGTCGGGTAGTTTGTGCAGGACTAGATTTGCTGCCCTCACATAGGAAGAAGATTCAAAGAGAACAAATATGGGACCAGCGCATATATACTTCTTGGCTACATATTCTGCATCACCCATTTATACGTGTGGACGCACATGGTGATGGCATGTCCCATACAGCTATTTTGCTGTTGTTAATCTAAGAATGCCGCCGGAAAATTGAAGCAATGCCACTGTTAAAAGTAAATTACATTTTTAATGAATGTTGTTTCAAGAGAATGTCTCTATTAATATGAATCAATGCAACCGTTTTAGAAATGCTACTGTCCTACTTTGTTTTCCATCCAAGATAAGTTAGATGCTTCTTTCTGTCACCGTTTGTTTCATCCTCCTTTATCGACCAGTAATTGTTTCCTTTTTTGCCTCTGTTAAAACAGGGGCATCGATTCAACTTGTTGCTATTGCGACATTTTGCTTCGCTACTCGAAACACTTATGTTTTAAGAGTGTTTTGTGCAGTTCAACTTGAATGTCACACCGGTGACTTTGCTTAATTTTGGTGGAACTGCACAAAAGGAGATCGAGATTTGATTCCAGTCTTCATGGCGAGTTGTTTCAAATCTTGGTCTCACCCACATGATGTGCAGTGTGCTTTGAGATGTTGTGCTACTTGTATTGGTATTGTTTTAAATAAATGTTGAATTGAAGCTATTGTATTGATGTCTTTTCCCATTAAGTAGTGAACAAAAATGGGACCAACCCAGACATGATGCTTGTTGCTTTGTTACAACAAACTCTGCATCACCCCCTTTATAAGTAGATGGAAGCACATACTGTTGTTGCGCCCACTCTCCCCTGGAACTGTTTATGCTTTTCGTTAATCTAATGCCGCTGGTAAAATTAAGCAATGCCACTCTCAGAATTAATGAACTACTGAATATTAGTTCAAAACTGCAACACTTGTTAGAAATGATACTATCCTGCTTTGTAGTTCTTTCTACATGTTTAACCAAGGTATTGTTAAGATAATGTCTCTGTTAAAATGAATTAGTTGCATTGTTTTAGGTATGGTACTTTTCTGCTTTGTCGTTCTTTATACATGTTGAAACAAGGCATTGTTAAGATAATGTCTCAATCAATATGAATGAATCACACTGATGGAGAATTTCTACTCTCCTGCTTTGATTCCCATTAAGATAAAGTAGATTAGTAGATGTTTTTCTTCTGGGAGTACAAGTCATCAACCGTTATTTCTCAGTAATTGTTTCCCTTATACCTATTGTTGCTTACAGGGATATCAAAATTAAAGCTCGGTTTTATTCCGACTTCGATTTTAGTTGAACTGCACAAAAGGAGCCAATGTGTCCAAGGCAAACTGCTGCATTACTGGGTCCAGTTGGTCGTTCCATTTTGCAAAAAGAAGCAGTCACTGTTTGCACTACATTACAGATGGAATGACCGAGAAGCTTTACAGAGTATTATTAGACACCGGTGACATGACTAGTCTGCAGAGACCATTGGCAATTTAACAACACGTGGAGTGCCTTGGGCAAAAAGTGCCCAAACAAGTACAAGAAGCTACGACAGGACTCCACGATCATAGGCATCACATATTTTGAATGGGAAAAGCTTGTCAAAGTTTAATCATTGATGTTAGCAAGAAGACGTTAGTTTAATATATTGGAATTGGAAAACCTTGTCAAAATTTGCTCATTGATGTTAGCCAGAAGACATGCATTTGATATTTTTGAGTGGGACGCCCTTGCTGTGAGCAGTGTCGATTGTTTTTTCCTATTCCTGTGTTCCGTTTAGAAGTAAATAGTTACTCTGCTGAGATATTCCTGTGTTAAGAGTTTGTTCTGAATATTGTCTATGTAATATTGTCTATGTTTGAATGCAAAGTTGAGCTTGGAATGTTGTGGCATGCGGCACCACGAGCTGTTCACCATGCCTCCTGAGAATAATGCTTCGTATTGTTTTGCATATCGATCTAATGCCAGTGATTTGCTTGTTAAGAAGATCATCCTCTTCTGTTGTTTCCGTGCTTAAGAAGTTCATCGTCTGATGTTTCATTCATAGCCTATACGACAAGTCGGGTAGGTTAGACGTGAAACCATATGATCTTCCGACCAACTCATGATATTAGGCCGTGATTGGATTGTCGTTTTCCAACCAAAACCGCTTGTAAAACTGACGCTTGTAAATTAAAGCAGATGGTCTCGGGCGAAGGTGCTTGGTTGGTCGATTTCGACTAGTAAAATATTGGAAGTACTTCACACATGATAAAAACGCTGAACGACACTCGGACGATTGCTAATTAATCCAGTCGTTAGCTGTTGTTTCAGCCTTGCCCATGGATGGCATGATACGCATGTCGTGCATGTATCGTCTAGTAATGTCGTCCATATAGCAGTGCTCGTAAAATATACACTGGTCTCTCAAATTACACGCGTAACCCGCCGGTTTTACTTACAGACCTCGGGCCCTCGGTTTCATTACGCCTGTATTTTACGCGTTGTTTTCGATGACGAGTAAATTACACTTGTATGTTAATACATGTTTGAAAAAAACTAGAGCTCCCAAGCGCGGCCTTACCGTTTCATGTCGTCTCAGTTTCTCGAAGGTGCTCATAGGTGTCCAATGATCCTGGCTTCCTGAATGAGCAGCGGCCGCTGTATCAGACCATCTGTAGGGCCTGCGAGGCCCTCTCGGTTGTCCTTCGAGTTGTTGCGCTCGCCGTGGCGCCGAGCATTGTTAACATCGTCAACGAACATGAGGATTCAGGAGATGACTTTATTTTGACTGGATGACACTAGGGATCCACTAGGGCCATATCCGTACGTACGCAAGTGCCTCCTTATTATGTACAACCATATTATTATTATTTTCTTTCTCCTGGTTTCCTGACATCACGGTCCCACACCATTGTCAACCTATGTAATCAATATAACGCGGCCGACAGCTGGGGCCAAGTAGCTCGAGCAGTATTTGTGTTTTTGAGGCGTGAGCACTGCAGAGTTTTTCTTGGCGATGATTTCGTTGTTGTTCAGAGGAGAGCAGGGTATTAACTGGGCGGGTTGTGGCCCATCTAGCCCAGGCCAGATATCCAGCCCAGATACTAATTTTTTCAAGATGAAAATGGCTAGCCCAGCTATACGTCTTTTTGAGGAATACCCAGGCAAGGCCAACTTGTTATTCTCCGCCCCGCTATGCTACAAATCTTTCCTGGGAAGGATGCATTAGGCTTAACAGGAAAATGGGCTTTAAAAAATAATAAATGGGATGTAATTATAAAAACTGAGCAGTAACTATAAAAAAAATGCACCAAACACGAAATTAGTTTACAAAATATTATTTATGGATTTTGAAAATCTTAAATTTTCATTGTTGCGCGCGCAATGTTTCGTTGGATTTTTACGTAATACAAATTTATATTTAATCTGACTAGAAATTTCGGGATAAAAATATTTCGGATCCCATCAAAATGTGGGAATTTTATTGAATTCTGTCTTCAATGGTTGGTTGAAATTATTAATCGTTGTCCTAGCTAGAAAATGTGTTGTACTTTTAACACACTGTAAATGGGCTGTTGTAAATTCCATTAGAATTCAAAAATGGGCTGTACATTCTTACAAAATGCAAATGGGCTATAAGTTCTCTGCCACACACTTGTGGGCCTACTAAGTAACGCGTCCCCTAAAAAAATAAGTTGACGCGTATGCAAGGTTTTGTCAACTTATTATAGTCAACACACAGTTCTAGCAGCAGTGGCCGTTGGATGTCTATCCAACGGATGTCGTGCTTCTTCTTCAATCTTGGATATTCTTAGCTTCGGCCGCCCAAAAAATGATTCCTCCCCCAACATCTGGGGCACGCCGTTTCGGAGGCTGGCCTGTGGGCCTACTAAGTTGGAGCGTACCAAGGGCTTTGTCAACTTAGTCAATATAAACGATTCTAACTTCAGTGACCGTACGATGTCCATCCAACGACCGTAGTGCTTCTTCAACCTCTGGTCTTCTTGGTCTAGCCGCCCAAAGTAGCGCCGGTCGTGCCGCCTGCTCCTGCCTCCCGTGGTCGGCTGTGCTGCCGCAGAGGCCTCACCGCCCCCATACTACTCCCACCGCTGGCCAGGCCATCCCTCCACTCACCCACACCCCCTGTTATTCTGCGGCGACGGCAGCCTCACACTGCAGTCGAACCAGTGAACCTTTGTAATCCTCTCCGCGCGGGCTTCCATTGTTGTGTCTTCCCTGGCTCCGCGTCGTCCCCTTCCTCGGCCTCGCCGTCGTCCACCGTCCTGGTGCTCTCAGCGCGGCGTGGTCAACGTGGTCAACGACCGACTTTCATTGGAAGAGTACTATACATGGAGAGGCTGACAGCTGGGTCCACGGCGGCCGCAAGGAAGTGCCTCCTTATTACGCGTGAAATAATTATTCCTCCACCTGACAGCGGGGACCCACCGGACGGGCAACCTTATTTCGCGAAAAAAACGTTTCCCCCTGACTACTGGGACCCACCGGACTGGCCACCGTATTTCGCGAAAAAAAACATTCCCCCCGCTGTCAGCTTGGACCCACCGGAAGTGCCTCCTTATTACGCACAAAAAAATGAATACTCCCCCTGCTAGCTGGGACCCACCTTGGTGGGAGGCTGACTTGTGGGCCTACTAAGTTGACGGGGACGGAGGGCTTTGTCAACTTAGTCAATATGAATGATTCTAGCTCAAGTGACCGTACAATGTCCATCCAACGGCCGTAGTGCTTCTTCAACCTCTGGTCTTCTTGCTCCAGCCGCCCAAAGCAGCGCCGGTAGTGCCGCCTGCTCCTGCCTCCCGTGGCCGGCTGTGCTGCCGCGGAGGCCTCGCCGCCCCTACTATTCCCACCGCTGGCCAGGCCCTGCGGCGACGGCAGCCTCACACCACAGTCGAACGAGTGAACCCTCATACTCCTCTCCGCGTGGGCATCCACTGTCGCGTCATCACCGGCTCCATGTCGTGCCCTTCCTAGGCCTCGCCGTCGTCCACCGCCCTGGTGCTCTCGGCGCGGCGTGATCAACGTGGTCAAGGAATGACTTCCATCGGACGTGGAATGTACGTGGAGAGGCTGACAGCTGGGTCCACGACGGCAGCAAGGAAGTGCCTCCTTATTACGCGGAAAATAATGATTCCTCCACCTGACAGCAGGGACCCACCGGACGGGCCACCATATTTTGCAAAAAAAACGTTTCCCCCCTAACTGCTGGGACCCACCAACTACACCTTCGGATGCAAGGAAGTGCGTCCGGGCAAAAAAATGATTTGCCCCCCTGACTGCTGGGACCCACCAGCTACATCTCTGCATTCAAGGAAGTGCGTCCGAGCAAAAAAAACAAAACGATTCGCCCCCCTGACTGCTGGGACCCACCAGCTACATCTTCGCAGGCAAGGAAGTGCCTGACAGTCGGGACCCACCTGGTCGAAGCGTACGTACGTTGTCATTTTGGTCGCGAACGTGTACGTACATATATACTGGTCGATGTAGAGGTGCGCACATGTCGTAGTAGAGGCGCGTACGTGTCGTAGTAGAGGCACGCACTTAGCATGTACACGTACGTACAGCGGCCAGGGTGCAAGAAATAAAATACGGCCACGTACATACATACAGGCAGAGTCTCGAACGCCTACTCGCGCATACGGACGGCGAGGGCTCGTGTACATGGCTGGGTCGGAACGGAGAAATGGCGTCATCGTCGTGTTCATGGGGAGGCAACGAAATGCGTCGTGTTCATGGGGAGGCAACGGAATGCTTCGTGTTCATGGGGAGGGGTGTGGCGTACCGCAAAACGGAGGAAACGGACCTCCTACGGTCGAAACGGGGGTCCTGTTGATCGGGAGGAGTGTGGCGTACCGCAAAACAGAGGAGACGGACCTCCTACGGTCAAAACGGGGGTCCTGTTGATCGGGAGGGGTGTGGCTTACCGCAAAACGGACGAAACGGACCTCCTACGGTCGAAACGGGAGTCCTGTTGATAGGGAGGGGTGTGGCGTACCGCCAAACGGACGAAACAGACCTCCTACGATCGAAACGGGGGTCTTGTTCATTGGGAGGGGTGTGGCGTACCGCAAAACGGGACTCCATGAGATACTGTTCATCTCCACCGTCGACCTCCTCCAGCCTCCACGGGATCCTGCTCATCCAGCCTCCACCGCGCACTACTCCACCGGCTACTGTTCATCCACCCCTCCACCGTCTACTGTTCATCCAGCCCTCCACACCACAGGGTCCTGTTCAACCACCCCTTCACGGGCACCCCTCCACCGTCTACTGTTTATCTAGCCCTCCACCACACCACGGGGTCCTGTTCATCCAGAGGCAACGCCACCGCTCACTGTTCATCCAACCCCCCCCCCCCCCCCGCCCGCAACGCTCACATTCATCCCAGAGGGAGCATCGATCGGCTTCAGTTAGCAGCAGTAGCGAAGGAATCGCTTGATCCGGTTCAGTTAACAGCCTTCGATCGATCGCTCGGGTTCAGTAACGTTTAGCCTGCAATGCAATCGCTCGGGTTCAGTTAGAGCCCAACACCTCGCTCGGGTTCAGTTAGAGCCAATGCCTCGCACACACGCGCGTGTGTGTACGAGAGAAACGCGCATCGCTCGGCCCCCGACCTCCCACCGTAACCGGGAACTCCCCGAAATTTTCCTCCCCCTCACTTCTACCACGGTTTTTTCCGTCATGGACGGCCCAAAGAATGTCATGCAGCTGCGTCTCCGGCCCACCCAGGACGAAAAGCCCATTTTCTGTCATGATTTTTTGTCATAGAAGTAGGAGCCCACCACATCTATGATGATACCGGGTTTTGTCACAATTATCGTCATAGAAGTGTCATATGTATGATAGAAAAAAATTTCGTTCGGCCCAAAATGTCACGGATGTGTCTTTTTTTGTAGTGAAAGCTGATGTCTATCCTCTTTTGAATTGAAACCCCACCGAGTTTGGTGTTGGGCCCATCAACAAACTCAGTCTGGCGGTTTAAATAATAGAATTCTCTGAATAAATCAACTGTGGGCTCCTCTTGAAGATAAGCTTCGCAGAACACTTGGAAATTGCAAATGTTGGACATGGAGTTGGGTCCGATATCTTGAGGGTGAAGTTGGAGAAAATGAACCACATCACGGAAGAACTTTGAGCCGGGTGGGCTGAACCCCCGACTCAGGTGATCAGTAAAAACAATCACTTCTCCGTCCTTGGGTTTAGGAGGATTTTCTTCACCAGGGACGCTCCAGTGAAGGACTCCTTTTTTGGCTAAAGCGCTAGTTGTGATTTAGTTGTTCAAGTCTTCTAGTAACCCGGGATTGGATCCAGTTACAAGCAGAATATGTCTTAGCCATTATCGATGAGCTGAAAGAAATATTGTGCCGGTTCAAGATTATATGGTTAAGCCGGCTCACGATCTAAATGGTGAATAACAATAAAGCATGGATAGGTGGTAAGCCGGAAGATGGCATTGAAATTATAAAAATGAGCCATTGGCGGCTTAATGGGGGACTAATGATACCTGGCGGCTTATGCTTTCTAAGTTAAGCCGCCTGTACAAATATTGAGTTGCAGATCTGAGAATGAAAAATTGCTAAGTATTGGAAAAACAGGTTTCACAGATGGATGCTATAATTTTGGATCTGCAACACTTCAAATAATGGAGAATATTTAAGACCTAAAATGGCGGTGCTTGAGCAGTTCATATATCCAGATGGGATTTTTTTACACAAAAGGAGATTCCCTAATAGTGAAAATGAGTACCACAACTACTGAAGTGCAGAAGAAGTACCAAATTGAATCAAAAATCATAGATACAGGGAAGGGCGGAGATGAACTCCGATGAACTCATAGAAACCCTAATGAGATCTGTGGGGAAAGGAAAGAGGAGAACTTACTGGAGCAGTTGAACAGCGGAGGAGCGCGGATGAATTCCGATCGATTCAGGTTGATGCAGCGACCGTTGTTTAAGCAGTGGCAAAGATCGACGGCGGCGGCGGAGCTTGGGTACAGACATGATGCGAGGTAGAGGAAAGAGACGAAGAGGCAAGGGGGGAAAGTGAAAGGGACCCCTAGCCCTATTTATAAAGTAAAAAGGATAAGTGGCATGCGCGGGAATCGAGGAGGCCAAAAAATGGATATGCGATAACACAGACGCCTCGATTTTCGGGATTTCATTAAAAGAGAAGATATATTAAAGATTTGGGCCTTGCCTAAAATTATTGACAGGTGACGTCACGGCGGGTTATCAAAATCTTAGGAGATAACGTCATGGTGGGTTACAAGACCTTGCAAAGAGCAGATGAAGAAGGATTTTCCTAAGTGTTGAAACACTACTGGAATTAGCTTCTTTGCTATCTGCCATGGCAGACGGCAAAGGCATAGGTCCCGGACGGCAAACATGTTTGTCGTCTGCCAGCGGACGGCAAACTGTCCGGCTGAACACGTGCCAGCAAAGGCCTTCTTTGCCGTCCGCTTCCTGGAAACGGACGGCAAAGGATTGTGTCGTCCGCCATCCGAGGCCAGCAGACGGCAAAGACAGCGGACGGCAATGCGGTTGCGTGAGAGACGTTAGGGGGTTAACGATGCTCTTTGCCGTCTGCCAGCGGACGACAAAGAGTCAAAGCTCTTTGTCGTCCGCTGACAGACGGCAAAGAGCTCAGCTAGGCAGCACTAGGAAGCTGCCATGTGTCCAGCTATGGCGTCCGCCAGCCGACGGCAAAGCGGTTTGAATCTTTGTCGTCTGCTGGCGGACGGCATAGCTGGTCACTTTGGCGTCTGCCAGCAGACGGCAAAATGACCAAATAGGCAACTAGTGTTCCCAGCTTGCACAGGTGACTGCCACGTGTCCACTTTACCGTCTGCTAGCAGACGACAAAGAGGCTA
This sequence comes from Aegilops umbellulata, assembly GCA_032464435.1. NCBI lineage: Eukaryota > Viridiplantae > Streptophyta > Magnoliopsida > Poales > Poaceae > Aegilops > Aegilops umbellulata. Next base: position 491,740,493 of record CP136060.1, on the reverse strand, counting down.
TATATCCCCTATTTTTATTTACCCATTAATTAGACATGGTTTCAAACACAGATATACATGCATACATATCCAACATATCCAACAGCATGTCCAACAACATATTTCATCAAATCCAACAACATAGTTCAACAAAGTCCAACATATCCATATATACATAACCAGAAACAAGTTTCCAACAACATATCCATATAGACATACATATCCAAACAAGTTTTCATAAACAACAAGGAAGCACCAGAAGAATAGTACACTCCATGAATCCAAGCTTCTTCCTGCATGTAAAGCAAATCTGCAAATTGGGAAAGATGAAAGTTAGAAGAAGAAGAGGAAGAAGAAGAAGAAGAAGATTTTCTTTCTTCGCTTTCTTTTTCTCCTTTCCTCTTCTTTATCTTCTTCTTCTTCTAACTAAGGAAGGTAAAATTGCCATTTTATTGCTAAGCTAGGTAAAAATGCTAAGTGTAGGTCATTTTAGAGCTAAGCAAGGTAAATAGGTCATTTTGGAGCTTAGTAAGGTTATTATGTCATTTTCTAGGAAAATAAGCTAAGTCTATATCATTTTGGAGCTAACAAAGATTATCATGCCATTTTTTACCTAAGTATGCTAAGTATGTCATAAATGAACTGAATAAGCTAAGTATAGCTCATTTTTTATCTAACTGAGGTAATTATGCCATTTAGGAGGAAAATAAGCTAAGTATCCATTTGTAAAGCAAAACACTAGAGAAAACTTACCCTCATCACAACAAATGTGATGAAAATCGCAACTAAGGTAACTGATCCAACGGCATAATGATGCCAAGCCTCATTATCAATGGCATATTTTCTAATCTTCTTAAGCTTCAGGCGCATTGCATCCATCTTCAAGCGCATTGCATTCATCTTCATCTTGTGATCATTGATGACATCGGCAACATACAACTCCAATGTCATCTTCTCTTCTTCAAATCTTTTAATTTTTTCTTTCAAATACTCATTTTCTTTTCCAACTAAATTTAACTTCTCGACAAGAGGGTCGGTTTCAAATTCCGGTTCACATACCTCCTAGATTAAAATATCTCTATGTCAACTTGATGGCCATAATTTTCATAAATGTGAAATGCAACAAATAGTTATGAAAGAGAATTTACCACATCCGAATCATAAAGCGGGCGAGGGCCGACCGGGACGGACATCAAGACCATGGCACTATGTATAAGAAACAATCATACAAAGTAAGAAAATTATACATACCAACTAAATAAATAATACAATCATACAAATAACTATATAAATCAAGTACAAAATAAAAATTTGAATACCTAATAATCACTATCGGTAATGACGTGCTTATCATCATCATTAATAAATGCATCATCATCATCATCACTATCGGTAATGACGTGCTCTCATCATCATTAATAAATGCATCATCATGTGGAAGGCCACCTTTACGTAATTGTTCAAGCATTGACAGGTCATCTACAGCAATAACTTCTTCTTCTTCCGGCTCTTCTTGTTCCGGCTCAGGGGTGAAGTCGTATTCACTATCGTTGTCTACTTCAATGTTCTGGGGTGGAGTAGAGCGGTTCTTGAGACGGTTTTTGGAAAGATGTGTTTCTTGGAAGAATCCTCCTTCGTCATATGTGTCTTGGTTAATGTGAGGTTCATAATCCTCTTCATTGGGGGGAGGTGGTCTAACATGTGGCGGCACTTCATAAACACATCCCAACCACTGAGATTTGGATCTCTTTGACAGACCCACGGTAGATAGAAAACTTGGGTTGCCTGTTGAGTCGTAATATAGACATCGGGAACATCCAAGTGGGTGCTTTGTTTGATTTCGACTAGCCCTATATGTTCATGAGTCCTTCTAGTCTCCCTCGGCTGGAACCAATAACATCTGAAGACTATGACGTTTGGTGGGTTTTTTCACCATAGAATTGAAGTTCATAAATTGCTTCAACTCTTCCATAATACTCGATACCTCCTTCGCCGATAGCAGAGACTCTCGATTGGCCATAGATAGCTCGTTGCCATAGGTACGAAAGCGATACCCGTTGATGTCGTATTTGTCAAATGAACGGACCTTATAGTCAAAACCATTAGCTACTTGTCTCAATTTGGCATCCATAATCTCTGAATTAGCCTGCAAGTTTAATACAAAATGATTGTTGCATTAGTCGCAAATTAGCCAAAGAAAGGAAAGGGTCTAATGGAAATTACCTTTTTTTGAACCAAGAGATGAAACCGGGATATTTGGCTCCTTGCTTTGCCAAAAGCTCATACTATTCGACGGAATCCTTTTGGATCACCGCTTCGTACGAGAATATGGCGACGTATCTGCAACAAATATCCATGAATAAGAGCAGTTCAAAGGAATTAGAAGTTGCAAAATAATGTGCCGAGATCTTACTAGATGTACGGCCGCACTTTTGTTAGGTTGTTGAAGAGATACAGCGAAATGGTCCGCCATTCTTCAACATCCAATGATACTGGCCGGTTTCCAACCACTGGCTGGTGCGAGATTTCCTTTGAATAGGCTGAGGTTGGATCCACCCTTTTTAGGCTCGTCAGCATTGTACCGAGGCTTCGGATTATGCAAATGACGATTTTTGGCTTCGTAGTGTGCTGGCATGAAGTTTGCTGCCTCCTTTGTGATGAATGCCTCCGTCATCAATGCTTCTATTCTACGTTTATTTTTACATTTTGCTCGAAGCGTCTTCTGCATCCTCTCAGTTGAGTAGCACCAACGATTTTGCACGCCCCCCCCCCCAATCGTGCCTTGGTTGGGAGATGTAAAATCAAGTGTTGCATTGGATTAAAGAAGCTTGGTGGAAAGATCATCTCTAACTTGCAGATCAACTCTGGCGCCAACTGTTCAATTTCTTCTAGGAGGCCAAGCGATAGTTCTTTCGCACAAATAACACGGAAGAAATAGCTCAGCTCTGCCAGTACTAGCCATTCATCCTCAGGGATGAAGCCACGCAACATCACCGGCATTGTCCGCTCAATCCATATGTGCCAATCATAACTTTTTATACCAAATATTTTCAATTTTTGAAGACTCGCTCCCCTCTTAAGATTTGCTGCATACCCATCGGGGAACATCAACTGCATTTTCACCCACAAAATAATTTCCTTCATAGCTGGCCTTCCAAGGTTGAACCATGCCTTTCGCTTCGTCCTGTTCCCCTTTCCTTTCGGTTCTTTCATTAGTATACCTGACCTTTGATATTAAGCTATGATCTCTCTTCTCTCTCTTGAAGTTCCCACAAAGCGACTCTGAACCTAAGACCGCCTACCGAGACAAAAGCCAAGGGCGAGTTTCGTAGGTGGAGCCTGAGCTATGAACCGATCTAAGAGCGGACAAACAAGCCTATTCCTATTGTTTTGGCGGCAGCGCTTTGAATCATCATTTTACTATTCATAGGTTCGATTCCTGCTGTCTTTACTTTCTGTCTTGCCTCTATGCCTTCCTGGTGGGTGAACGTAAATCTGTGCACAAACCCATGCAAACAGGCTTAAAAGCAATGGATAGCCTGGTTCCTATAGGCCGTGGTCAACGAGAACTTATAATCGGGGACAGACAAACTGGAAAAACTGCAATAGCTATCGATACTATATTAAAGCATCCAATGATACGTAAGCAAGGTATTTCGGGTCCTTTATAGCCGTCTACGGAGAGACAAGATGATAGAGGAGAGAGGAAGCTGAACGACAAGAGCGGTTTTGCTGATCGAACTCATTTTCTTTCGAGGAGATCGAAAATCTCTGAATTTCTGCGAAACAAATTTACATATTTATTGCAAGGGGCTTTGAAAAGCGAAAGGATGAAGACTGATTTAGATCCTCTGAAAGTGCAGGAAGTATGCCTTTTGAGATTTTTCTCCACCCACCTCTGAGTATCCTGTTGGAATGGTCCTAGGAAAGACTACGTACGAGAAATCATTCTCACAGCCAACTTTCCAAAGTGGCATTTGCTTGATCCAAACTAGCCCACTTCCTTGGTTGCGGAAAAACCATGCAACACAAGTAATTTTCCACACACTGCCCATATAAAATAAGATCTGCTGCCTGGGAGATGTCTTCATCATCATCCAGGCTAATTCCCCGGCTATTTAGAAGCTCCCGCTTGTCGGCTGGGAAAAGTATACCTTTCCTTTCCCACCTGTTTTCGGTGCTTGGAAAGTGCGATAGTTACGGCGCTTGGAGTATACGGATTGAATTCTTCCTTCTTCTATAGGTCTTTCTGGGCGGGAAGGTGGAAAAAAGGTGTAGAGAGGGAGAAGGTACATAAAAGAAGGATTTCTAAGGTAGAAAAGAGGCATCCACCAATCATTGAGAACAGCTACTCCAAGTGAAATTCTTTCTAGGGTTCTTAAAGATATTCTCCTTTTTCCCCTTTCCCTACAATAAAGTATAGTTTGAAGGTACGTATGATGATACCATGGACATAAACGAGGTCGAGCATATCTTTAATGATTTCAAACTAAAGCGTACCTAAAGCAGTCTATCACATAGCTCCTATTGATCGACTCTAGCCTTAGTATTATCCTTTGATTTTCCCTCTATGCCGAGCAATGTACCAAAAATGGCTTCGGCGATATTCTTTTCAGTGTGCATCACGTCAATGTTGTGTGGGCAAAGAAGGTCTTTGAAGAAAGGCAGATCCCAGAAGCATGTCTTGTGAGTCCAAGCGTGTTCCTTATTATACCCCTTGAAATACCCTGGACGCTCTAGATCTGGCTCGAGAGCGTCTAACTGATCTAGGGTCTGTTGGCCTGTCATCGCAGGTGGTGCAGAGTGTTTGACAACTCTACCTTTGATGAAGTTCTTCTTGTCTTTCCTGAACTTATGGCCAGGATATAGAAATGGTCTATGCAAGTCGAAGAAACTATAATTGTGCCATGCCGTCAGCCAACAAAACTCAAGAGCTCCCTTGCATGTGGGGCACGGGAACCTTCCATGCACACACCAGTCAATGAATAGCGCATACGCCGACAAGTCATGCGTCGAGTACATGTACCAGGTACGCATTATGAAGTTCTCTTTGCTACAGGCGTCGTATGTCTTGAACCCATTATCCCAAGCTTCTTGCAATTCATCGTTTAGCGACTGCATGTACACATTCATATTCTTCCCCGGATAGTTGGGCCATGGAATTATCAACGTCAGGAAAATGTTCTTTCTTTGCATAATTTGCCCGGGGGGGGGGGGAGATTGAGTGGAATGACAAACACGGGCCAACAGCTGTATGGGGTTGCTATCTGACCAAACACACTGAACCCATCTGTGTTGATGGCGACTCGAGGATGCCTTGGATCTGCCGTTTTTTCCTTATGTAATGCATCGAAGCGCTTCCACGCTTTACCATCCGATGTGTGCACCATCATCACATTCCCATCTGCATCTAGTTCGGTTCTTTTGCCCGTTTTGTGCCATGTCATCTGTCTGGCTGTCTCTTCGACCATGAAAAGACGTTGAAGTCTTGGTACGATTGGGATATACCAAAGAACATTAACGGGTATTTTGGTCTGCGTCTTCTCACCCATACCGTTGTCTACCACAACATACCTGGAAGAATTGCAAATGGGACACTAGTTAAGTCCTCATACTGAAGCCTAAATACGACACATCCTTTCTCACAGGCATGTATCTTGTCATAGGGCATCTTAAGAGCACGGAGGATTTTGTCTGAATGGTACAGGTTTGGAGGTAGCACATGGCCTTTGGGTAGAAATCGTCCGAATAATGTCATCATCGCGTTGTAGCATTCTCTGCCGAAGTTGAATTAAGCCTTCAAAGCCATTATTTGTGAGATGGCATCCAACTGACAAAGCTCAGTGTGCTCGTGGAGAGGATGTTTTGAGGACTCCAACATTTAAGCGAAGGCCTTTGCAGATTCATCCATCTTCTCGTCTGAATCCCGAGCATCGTCAAAGTCTTGCACCATGTCTGCGGTCCTGGTACCATGCTTGTTGGTGCGACGACGAATCACCTCGGCTCTGGCACGTTGGGCAGACTCACCATGTAATGTCCAGACCGTGTAACCAGGCGTAAAACCAAACTTCTAAAGGTCTTTACTCATTTCAAGCTCGTCCCTCTTTTTATAGTTGTCACAACGGGCACAGGGGCACGAGCTTAATTCCTGGCCATTTGCAAATGCGGCTCTAACAAACCCCTTGGTTTTTGTTAACCATTCCTCGGTCCAAACATTCTGACTAGTGTAACCGGTGTACATCCATGAACGATCACTCATATTGACTTCCTACTAAACACACAAGAAATATATACATAATTAAGAAAACCATATCCATCAGTTAATGGAGTTTGTCAGTTTTATTACGTCCATGCAACCTACACGCTAATAGGTAAAGATAGGTCCTAATCCCACCCGAGTATGTGTAGATTGGGTTCGTTTTCCCATGCTCTGCTCCATATCCAATGCAAAATTTTGGCAGCACCTCCCCGCTGTTCTCCTGATACACGTCTCGGCAATAAGCGGAGAGGATGTGTACCCGAAGAACAACAGGGAGGCACCGACAAAATTCTGCATCGGATCCAGAGCAGAGCATATGGGAAAACGAACCCAATCTACACATACTCGGGCTGTCCATGGATAACGTTGGACAATTCGGAAGAATCACGATTATAAATATGCAAATGCATGCATATTTATAGATGTAACCCTTTCGAACGGGAGACGCATAGTGGTTACGCATACTGATGATTGACACCTATGGCTAGCAATTTTCATCGGGAGATGTCATTTGTGCTCACCAACGAACGCACGGGCGGAGCTCGTCGAACACTAGACCCTCGCAACGATGAAATAACTGCACATTTAAATCCAAAGATGAGTAATAGCAATTTTGTTTCTTCCATCGACCTAACTAAATATTGACAACAGGACGAGCGGGTTAGGGGGGTCCTTGGCATTGACGGAACCGTAAATATCAAGTATCATCGGTGCGAGATACATGTGGCGCTCGGTGTTGAACACTAGATCCCATTCCACAAGTGAAGCCGGCGCCCGCCGTCCCGCGACAATAGTTCTGGTGGCCGATGATGGTCGAACACCATCGCGAATTTGTCTGGCAGCCTCTGTGATGAGGACTAAAGCCATGTTTTGAAATTTCAAACAACCAAACTGACTTGAGTCAGTTTGGGTGTTTCAAGTTTCAACACTTGCCTTTTAATCGTCATCGCAGAGGCTGCCAGGCAAATTCATGAAGGTGTTCGACCGCCATCGATGCCAGGAACAGTTGCTTTGGGATGCCGGATGTCGGCGTCACTTCTCGGACATGGATGTAGGGTTCGACACCGATGGCCGCATGTATCTCGCACCGACGATACTTGCTATTTAGGGTTCCATCGACACCGAGGAACCCCTAACCCGCTTGTCCTCGGGCGTCCTCTTTTTTCTTTTCCTTCTTATCTTCTTTTTCTTTTTCTTCTTCTTCTTCTTCTTCTTCTTCTTCTTCTTCTTCTTCTTCTTCTTCTTCTTCTTCTTCTTCTTCTTCTTCTTCTTCTTCTTCTTCTTCTTCTTCTTCTTCTTCTTCTTCTTCTTCTTCTTCTTCTTCTTCTTCTTCTTCTTCTTCTTCTTCTTCTTCTTCTTCTTCTTCTTCTTCTTCTTCTTCTTCTTCTTCTTCTTCTTCTTCTTCTTCTTCTTCTTCTTCTTCTTCTTCTCCTTCTTCTTCTTCTTCTTCTTCTTCTTCTTCTTCTCCTTCTTCTTCTTCTTCTTCTTTCTTCTTCTCCCTCCTCCTCTTCCTCCCTCCTCCACCTCCTTCTACTCCTCTTCTTCGTCTAAACTAAAACTAAAACTAATTTAAAATAAACTAAACTAAAAATAAAAAAATGAAAATAAAACTAAACTAAAACTAAAACTAAACTAAAAGAAACTAAAAAACTAAACTAAAAAAAGGGGGAAGAACAAACCTGCAGGGGATCACCGGTGGAGGGCGAGGCCGGCCGGTGGGGCGGGGTGGCGTAGGGGCCGCGGGGAGGAGGGCGACAATGTGGCAGGGCGGCGCAGGGCCGCGGGGAGGGGTCTGGCACCGGGGCAGCCCGGCGCAGGCCTCTCCGGCGACGGGGGACGACGGGGCGTGGCGGGGCGACGGGGCGGCGGGGCGACGGGGAGCGGGGAGGGGGAGGGATGGACGGCGGCGGGGGTTGGGTCTGGGGGCAGGGCTGGCCGGCGGCGGCTGCAGAGCGGCGGGGGAGGAGAGAGGCGGGCGCGTGGGAGGGAGACAAAGAAAGAGAGAGAGGGGGGAGACGGCTCGGCCCGTTAAGTGGGCCTTCTTTACCGTCTGCTAGCAGACTGCAAGGAGGGAGGCCGTTTAGGGATGGCCCACGTCTCCTCTTTGCCTTTGCTGGCGGATGGCAAAGAACTTGACCTAGCTACGCTATGCCCTGTGGGGCCCACCTGGCCCTTTGTCGTCTGCCTTCTAGGTCTTTGCCGTCAGCTGGCTGATGGCAAAGAAACAGCGGGCGGCAAATAGACTTTTTGCCATCTGCACTTTCTTTGTCGTTCGCTTTGTGGAAGCGGATGGCAAAGAGGCTCTTTGCCGTCAGCTGGCGGACGGCAAAGAGGTGGCAGACGACGAATTGCCAGATGCCAGTAGTGAAAGATTGATATGAACAAGTTCACATCAACTGGGGCCTAATGTTGGGGATATAACTATTGGGTATGACCCGCCCAAGAGGGGCCGGGTCATACAACTAGCGGTTTCACAATAACAAAAGCCCATGAGGTTGTTGAAGATGGCGGTTCACGAAGCAGGCTTACTAAAGGCCCGAAGCCCAAAGGTGGTTTGAGGCCCACAAGTGTAAACCGCCATATATGTGTGACTTATATTGTAAGGCATGTATAGTTAGTCACCGAGCCGGACACGTTGTGTATGAGCCGATCGGCACTCTGCGAGCCACTGGGCATCAACCTGTGTATATAAAGGGACAACCCAGTGGCGGTTTAGGACAAGAGACAACAAATCGAAAGCTAGGTTAAGCGTATTCGCTCCCTGATAATCGAGACATAAGAAATATCACCTCAAACTGGATTAGGCCTTTACCTTCACCGCAAGGGGCCGAACTAGTATAAACTCCTTGTGTCCTTTGTCCCGTTTAACCCCTTTATGCTAACCTAGTTGCGATGGCTCCATGACTAAGTCCTTCTGCTAGGACATCTGCCGGGACAATTCCACGACACGTACTTTGGGTCTACCTGTACCCCGCCTCCTGACAGATTAACCCATTTGCACTTAAACAAAGGGACCTTAAAATCATGTCTATAGTCAAGTTCCCATATGTCCACTATGTAGCCATAATATGTGTCCTTTCCCCTCTTGGTTGCTGCATCAAAGCGGACACCGCTGTTTTGGTTGGTTCTCTTTTGATCTTGGGCGATCGTGTAAAATGTATTCCCATTTATCTCGTATCCTTTCTAAGTCAATACAGCCGAAGATGGTCCCCTGGACAACGAGTACAGCTCATCAGAAATAGTGTTGTCACCTCTGAGATGTGTTTCAACCAACTGCCGAAAGTCCTGATGTGTTCACATGTAATCCAGTCGTCACACTGCTCCGGGTGTTTGGTGCGTAGAATGTTCTTATGTCAATCGACATACGGGGTCACCAAGGTAGAGTTCTGTAGAACTGTGTAGTGTGCTTGATACCAAGAATGCCCGTCCCTACATATTATTGATTCCCCTCCTAGTGTGCCTTTTCCAGTTAGTCTCCCCTCATATTGCGATTGAGGGAGACCAATCTTCTTAAGGCCAGGAATGAAGTCAACATAAAACCCAATGACATCCTCTGTTTGATGGCCCATGGAGATGCTTCCTTCTGGCCTAGCACGGTTACAGACATATTTCTTTAGGACTCCCATGAACCTCTCAAAGGGGAACATATTGTGTAGAAATACAGGGCCTAGAATGACAATCTCGTCGACTAGATGAACTAGGACGTGTGTCATGATATTGAAGAAGGATGGTGGGAACACCAGCTCGAAACTGACAAGACATTGCGCCACATCACTCCTTAACCTTAGTAGGATTTTTGGATTGATCACCTTCTAAGAGATTGCATTGAGGAATGCACATAGCTTCACAATGGCTAATCGAATGTTTTCCGGTAGAAGCCCCCTCAATGCAACCAGAAGCAGTTGTGTCATAATCACGTGGCAGTCATGAGACTTTAGGTTTTGGAAATTTTTCTCTACCATATTTTTTATTCTCTTTATATTCGATGAGAAGCCATACGGGACCTTCATACTGAGCAGGCATTCAAAGAAGATTTCATTCTCTTCTTTGGTAAGAGCGTAGCCGGCACGACCTTCATACTGCTTTGGAGGCATACCGTCTTTTTCGTGCAAACGTTGCAGGCCCTCCTGTGCCTCCGGTGTATCTTTTCTCTTCCCAGACGCGCCCAAGAAGCCTAGCAAGTTCACGCAAAGGTTCTTCGTCACGTGCATCACGTCGATTGAAGAGCGGACCTCTAGGTCTTTCCAGTAGGGTAGGTGCCAAAATATAGATTTCTTCTTCCACATGGGTGCACGTCCCTCAGCGTCATTCGGAACACATAGTCCGTCGGGACCCTTTCCAAAGATTACTTATAAATCATTGACCATAGCAAGTACGTGATCACTGGTACGCATGGCGGGCTTCTTCCGGTGATCTTCCTTGCCTTTGAAATGCTTGCCTTTCTTTCGACATTGATTGTTGGTCGGAAGAAATCGACGATGCCCCAGGTACAGATTCTTCCTGCATTTGTCCAGGTATATACTTTCGGTGTCAGCTAAGCAGTGTGTGCATGCGTGGTATCCCTTGTTTGTCTATCCCAAAAGGTTACTAAGAGTAGGCCAATCATTGATGGTTACAAACAGCAACACATGCAGGTCAAATTCCTCCTGTCTGTGCTCATCCCACACACGTACACTGTTTCCATTCCACAACTGTAAAAGTTCTTCAAGTAATGGCCTTAGGTACACATCAATGTCATTGTTGGGTTGCTTAGGGCCTTGGATGAGAACTGGCATCATAATGAACTTCCGCTTCATGCACAGCCAAGGAGGAAGGTTATAGATACATAGAGTCATGGGCCAGGTGGTGTGATTGTTGCTCAGCTCCCCGAAAGGATTAATGTCATCCACGCTTAAACCAAACCATACATTCCATGCATCACCTGCAAACTCCTCCCAGTACTTTCTCTCGATTTTTATCCACTGCGACCCGTCAGCGGGTGCTCTCAACTTCCTGTCTTTCTTATGGTGCTATGTGTGCCATCGCATCAACTTGGCATGCTCTTTGTTTCTGAACAGACGTTTCAACCATGGTATTATAGGAGCATACCTCATCACCTTGGCAGGAACCCTCTTCCTGGGGAGCTCACCGTCAACATCACTAGGGTCATCTCGTCTGATCTTATACCGCAATGCACCACATACCGGGCATGCGTTCAAATCCTCGTACGCACCGCGGTAGAGGATGCAGTCATTAGGCCATGCATGTATCTTCTGCACCTCCAATCCTAGAGGGCATATGACCTTCTTTGCTGTGTATGTACTGTCGGGCAATTCGTTATCCTTTGGAAGCTTCTTCTTCAATATTTTCAGTAGCTTCTCAAATCCTTTGTCAGGCACACCATTCTCTGCCTTCCACTGCAGCAATTCCAGTACAATACTAAGCTATGTGTTGCCATCTTTGCAATTGGGGTACAACCCTTTTTTGTGATCCTCTAACATGCGATCGAACTTCAGCTTCTCCTTTTCACTTTCGCATTGTCTGTTTGCATCAACAATGACCTGGCGGAGATCATCATCGGGCACATCGCCTGGTTCCTCTTGATCTTCAGCTTCCCCCGTTGCAGCATCATCGTATTCAGGGGGCACATAGTTGTCATCATCCTCTTGTTCTTCACTGTCTTCCATCATAACCCCTATTTCTCCGTGCTTGCTCCAACCATTATATTGTGGCATGAAACCCTTATAAAGCAGGTGGCTGTGAAGGATTTTTCGGTCAGAGTAAGACTTCGTATTCCCACATATACACTACTAGGGAAAATCTTATACGCAGAATCTTAGCAGCATCACGGCACAAAAAGAAGCGCTACTGCTAATTAGCAGTAGCGCGGTTAAGAAAAACACGCTACTGATGCAAATTTAGTAGTAGCGCGTGAGGGCTAAACCGCGCTGCTACAAAAATCGACCGACAGCAACCAACAACCTAAGTTTAGCAGCAGCGGGGTGTCATGATGCATGCTACTACTAAAGCAATAGTAGTAGCGCGCTTTTTACTCACGTCGCTGATACTCTCCAACGTATCTATAATTTTTTATTGTTCCATGCTATTATATATTCTGTTTTGGATGTTCAATGGGATTTATTATACACTTTTATATTATTTTTGGGACTAACCTATTAACCGGAGGCCCAGCCCAAATTGTTGTTTTTTGCCTATTTCAGTGTTTCCCAGAAAAGGAATATCAAACGGAGTCCAAACGGAATAAAACCTTCGGTAACGTGATTTTTGGAACAAACGTGATCCAGAGGACTTGGAGTGGACGTCAAGCAATCAACGAGGAGGCCACGAGGCAGGGGGCACGCCCTCCACCCTTGTGGGCCCCTTGTAGCTCCACCGGCCTACTTCTTCCTCCTATATATACCTATGTACCCCCAAACCATCAGCAACAGAGCCAAAACCCTATTTACACCACCGCAACCTTCTGTACCCATGAGATCCCATCTTGGGGCCTTTTCCGGCGCTCCACCGGAGGGGGCATTGATCACGGAGGGCTTCTACATCAACACCATAGCCTCTCTGATGATGTGTGAGTAGTTTATCTCAGACCTTCGGGTCCATAGTTATTAGCTAGATGGCTTCTTCTCTCTCTTTGGATCTCAATACAAAGTTCTCCTCGATTCTCTTGGAGATCCATTTGATGTAACTCTTCTTTTGCATTGTGTTTGTCGAGATCCGATGAATTGTGGGTTTATGTTCCAGATTATCTATGAACAATATTTGAATCTCCTCTGAATTCTTTTATGTATGATTGGTTATATTTGCAATTCTCTTCGAATTATCAGTTTGGTTTGTCCTACTAGATTGATCTTTCTTGCAATGGGAGAAGTGCTTAGCTTTCGGTTCAATCTTGTGGTGCTCGATCCCAGTGACAGTAGGGGAAACGACACGTATTGTATTGTTGCCATCGAGGATAAAAATATGGGTTTTATATCATATTGCATGAGTTTATCCATCTACGTCGTGTCATCTTGCTTAAAGCGTTACTTTGTTCTTATGAACTTAATACTCTAGATGCATGCTGGATAGCGGTCGATGTGTGGAGTAATAGTAGTAGATGCAGGTAGGAGTCGGTCTACTTGTCACGGACGTGATGCCTATATGCATGAACATACCTAGATATTCTCATAACTATGCTCAATTCTATCATTTGCTCGACAGTAATTCGTTTACCCACCGTAATACTTATGTTATCTCGAGAGAAGCCACTAGTGAAACCTATGGCCCCCGGGTCAATTCTCCATCATATTATTCTCCCGTCAACAAGCTATTTCTATTACCGTTTATTTTGCTTTCTTTACTTTTACTCTTTACCATAAAAATACCAAAAAATATTATCTTATCATCTCTATCAGATCTCACTCTCGTAAGTGATCGTGAAGGGATTGACAACCCCTTTATCGCGTTGGTTGCGATGTTCTTATTTTTTGTGTAGGTGCGTGGGACTCGAGCGTAGTCTCCTACTGGATTGATACCTTGGTTCTAAAAAACTAAGGGAAATACTTACGCTACTTTACTACATCACCCTTTCCTCTTCAAGGGAAAACCAACGCAGTGCTCAAGAGGTAGCAGTCGCTGCTGCTAATTTTGAAATTGTCCACACGGTTGGCCCAGTTTAGCAGTAGCGTGTGTGAGAAAAGCGCGCTTCTGCTACGCTCTTATCAGTAGAGCGTTTTTCCTCCCGCGCTACTGCTAAGACGCAGCACCCAACCACCTTTTTCCACCTGTCCTCCCCTCCCCCATCTCCTCTCCTCCCTTTCCCCTACCTCCCACACCCTCCCTTTCTCACTCTTCTTCTTCCTCAATACTTCTCCCCCCGTTACTCTCCCTCTTCTACCTACCTTTCTCTCTCTTCATTACTCCTAGCTAACTACACCACCTCCATTAATGCATCTCCTTTCTCTTTTTCCTCCCCCATCCTCTAGTTGTTGTATCCTCCCAAATTAGCTAGCTAGGTAGATGTAGCATTTAGTTAAGTGACCTATTTGCCCCCTAACTAGATCTATCTTTATCAAGAAGAGCTTTGTGCAATTTTGATCTCCCTACATCATCATCTCCACCGTGTGCTCGATCTCGAGATAGAGGTGATTAAATTTTCATGCTTTTGCAAAATGGAAATATGTGTATGTGTGTGTGATATGAAAATTGGGCAATATTGTGGAAATTGTGTGTGTGGCATGAGTTGATGCCAAATTATGCTTTTGAGTTGCCTATGTTTTGCTGAAATGTCGATTTATTTCTGTTTCAGCGAATTCCGGGCAAACTCTAAATCTATATGTCCTATTTTTAGGGAAGGTCATGCCAAATTTTGTATGACTTTGATGCATGCATGCATTTTTATAATCAATTTGTTTATTATTACCGTGAAGACGTTCATGATGGTCAGTGGAACGATGGTGAACAGGTGGTTGCGGTCGGCGGTGCAGGACATGAAAGAAAATAACCGGACAGAGGTTTTCTGTCCGTATCAAAAATGCAAAGGAATAGTTTGGCTCGACCCCTATGACGATTGTCGTGTCGAAGCGCACCTGCTCATGACTGGTTTCATGGATGGCTATTCTCAGTGGATAATTGAAGATGAGGATGACGATGTTGAGGATGCCGACGGGGCAGGCAATGACGACACGGGGCAAGACGAAGAGATGATCGATAATGGCGGAGGAGAAGGGGCCGGACATGGCGGAGGAGAAGGGGTCGGACACGGCAGGGGAGAGAACGTGGACTCCACGCAGCAGAGTTCATCGGTACTAAGTTCAATCGTGCGGGACTCTCATGTTCAAGCACTGCTTCGCAAGGAGACGAGTACTTAGAGAGCTGCTTCTAGAGAGGAGGCTAAGCTGGAGCAGCTGGTGGTAGACTCGAACACTCCATTGTATGATGGTTGCAATCCTGAGGTGACCCGCTTGAGTTTCACGCTCCGACTCCTGAAGACGAAGGCTAAAAACAAATGGACCGACACTAGCCTCGATGAGCATCTCAAGTACCTAAAGGATGTTCTTCATGCGGGGAATCTATGTCCTACTAGTGTTGATGAGGCCAAGAAGATCGTGTTCCCTCTTGACCTGCCGCACGTTAGATACCATGCATGCATCAACGATTGCATAATTTATCAGAAGGAGCACGCGGAAAAAACAAGTTGTCCGGTGTGCAATGCTTCTTGATACAAGAAGGTCGGGAAGAAATGTTCCCAGAAAGTTGTATGGTACTTACCAATCACTCCCCGTCTCCAAAGGTATTTCGTAGATCCCAAGGAAGCAAAGCTAATGCACTGGCAGAGAGGAAGAAGCCTGACAATGGAGATGATCCGAAGCTGAGACGCGTCAAGGATGGAAGCCAGTGGAGAGCGTTGAACAGCTTCTATCGGTATTTCGAATGTGATGCAAGGAACATCGTGCTCGGCGCGTGTACCGACGGCATGAATCCGTTTGGCAACCAGAACACCAACCATAGCACATGGCCCGTGTTTGTATGGATGTACAACCTCCCCCCTAGTTGTGCATGAAGTCGAAGTACATTCACATGAGCATGCTTATTCAAGCGCCGAAACAACCAGGAAATAATATTAATTTGTATCTGGGGCTACTTCAAGAGGAGTTAGACACATTATGGAAAACACTGGCCAAGACATGGGACGCCAGCAAAGGCGAGTATTTCTACATGAGAGCTGCGCAGATCACGACGGTGCACGACTATCTCGGTTACGGATATGTCGCAGGCCAGGTGTGCCATGGATATTGCAGATGCACGCGGTGCATGGATGATACGACGTCTCAGCAGCTAACGTCAAGGAAAGATGGCGGGTCTGGGAAAATCGTGTACTTGGGGCATCGGAGATGGCTCGAATAGGACGACCCATGGAGAAACCATGGAGATCTATTCAATGGTCACGCTGAGCATCAAGGACCTCCACGTAAGTGGAGCGGCACCGAAATCGATGAGCTGTTGAAAAACTGGGAGTGCCCCGCACCGGGAAAGACGATGAAAAAGGCGTCGGAGCCGCTGCTGAAGGTATGGAAGACGAGGTCTGTGTTCTGGGACTTGGAGTACTGGCACAAACTCGATACACCTCATTGCCTTGATCAAATGCATATCTGTAAGAATGTCCTTGAGAGCTTGCTCGCGACACTGATGAACATGCCGGACAAGACCAAGGATGGGCCGAAGGCAAGAAAAGGCTTGCAAGATTTGAATATCAAGGAAGATCTGCACATGCTGCCCCGTAAAAAGTCAGACGAGACAGAGACAGAGACAGAGGCGCGGGAGAAGAAGGGCAAGAAAATAAAGAAAGAGGATTATTGCCCCCCTTCTTGCTTCACCTTAAGTCAGGCTGAGATCGATCAATTCTTTAAGTGCCTTGCCGGAGTCAAAGTTAGTTCCGATTACTGTGGCAAGATAAGCAGATATCTAGACACGAACAAGAAAAGGTTCAGCGCGATGAAGTCCCATGACTATCATTTGATGATGATGCAGATACTACCTGTTGCCCTTAGAGGGATAATGGACAAGCACGTCCGTGACACGCTTATTGGTCTCTGCAACATTTTCGACGTCATCTCTCGAAAGTCGATCAGTCTGAAGCAGCTCCGAAGGCTACATGAAGAGATCGTTGTGATACTGAATGAGCTTGAGATATACTTCCCGCCCGCGTTCTTTGACGTGATGGTGCATCTGTGTGTCCATATTGTGGACGACATAATAGACCTGGGGCCATCATTTCTGCCCAACATGATGCCATTTGAGAGGATGAATGGGATCATCAAAGGATTCGTTCGTGACATGTCCCGTCCGGATGGAAGCATCGTCCAGGGCTATCTGACACAAGAGTGCATCTCTTTCTGCGAGAATTTTCTATATGGCGTAGACCAGCCGCCTGGTGTTAGTGTTGGTTTGCCCATTAACAAGCACGATGGGAGGCTCGAAGGAGAAGGTCACTCCAACGATCATAGGGAACTGCACGTGGCATACTCAGATCGATGTAGCGACTTTGAGAGAGCAAACTTGGTAGTGCTACAACACCTAGACGAGGTAGATCCTTTCGTGGCACTGCACAAAGAAATTATCGCAAAGAAGTATCGTGACCGGGGGGTATGCAGGACGGACGCCAAAGTTACTAGAGAGCACAACTCCACTTTCCTGCATTGGTTCAAAGAGCATATTATTACTAATCCCCCAGAGGAGGGCTCTAAGGGCGGATTGCTCATATACGCCTTAGCACATGGCCCCTCGCCCAACCTCATAACCTATCAGGCATACGATATCAACGGATACATGTTCTACACGGAGGCCAAAGATATGGACAGTGATGATCAGAACTCAGGGGTGACGATGAAATGCATGACCGGCAACGAGAACGGCGCAACTAAAAGATTTTACGAAAGGGTCGAGGAGATCTGGGAGCTTGACTACTCTGGACTGCACAACACGATGATGTTCCGTGTCAGATGGGCTAAGAATGTCGAAAGAGAAAACCGGAATTTCACTACCATGACTATACTCGACGCCAAGAGCGCTACCATGAATGTTATCGCAAAAAAGAGCCATGGGTACACGCTAAGCACGTGACACAATGCTTCTTCATAACCGACCCGCGCAATCCCAGCCGTGTTGTTGTGAGGAGAGGCAAAAGGAACATCATTGGGATGGATGGAGTCACCAACGAGGAAGACTACGATCAGTACGACAACCCAATGAGGGAAGATGACGATGATGATGAAATATACGTCAAAAGAAGAATCAATACTACATTACCTGAGAAAATTCGTACTACATGGAAAAGGCAAAGTCACAATGAGGGGCTCAATTATTCTTCAACGAACAAGAAGGGAAAGAAGCTGACTCAAAAACGAAAATGTCAACACTGAGGAACTGTATGTTATCAGTCAAATGATGTAATATATATATGTATGTTCCTATTTTGTATACACACTTAGCCATTATTATGCATGGGTCCAATGATGTAACATATATGTTCCTATTTTGTATACATATTTAACCGTCAAATGATGCAATATATATCGCCTTCCCTTCGTTCACTGCTCTTGAAAAAAAAGTGAGAGAAAATAAAGGAAACTAAAATAGAAGGAAACAAACAGGAAAACTGTTATATAGGTACTGGTTAAAGCAGCAGCGCTTTTGTGAGAAAAGAGCTACAGCTAGTCAAGATAGCAGTAGCGGTTTCTACGTGAAACCGCTATAGCTACCTGGAGAAGCTATAGCGCATTTTTGCCTAAACGTGCTACTGCTATGCCCACTTAGGCCCCAAAATCCCCACTCCTCTCTTCATCCCGCCTCTTTTCCCCCAAATCCCCACACTATCTCTTCCCCCGTCGCACCGCTGGAGCCCTGCCCTCGCCGCTCCTTTGCGCTCGCCCTTGACCCAGACCCCGACCGACCCCGGCGCCGGCTCCGGCCCCGGCCCCTGACCGACCCCGACCCCGGCTCCGGCCCCGGCGCTTGCCCACGGCCCCAGCCCCGACCCTGACCCTGGCTCCGACTCTGGCGCTCAACCCCGACCCCGACCCCTCCCAACCTCGGTCGTCGTCGGGCCTGCACCCTCTGTAAGCCCCCCACCGCTCCTCCAGTCTCTGGTAGCTAGGTTTTTTGGTTTATTTACTTAGGTTTTAATTAGGGCAGATGGTTAATTAGGTTATATATTTAGTTATGAATTTAGCTAGTTTTTTCTTCAAGTTCTATATTTTTGTTCCTTTTATATGCAAATTTGAAGTGGACATGTGATGTTTTGGACATGTCATATTTGGAATTTGGACATGATGATTATGTGCAGAGTAAATGATCCGAGTGGCCTATGTTACGCCGGAATGTTGATTCATTTCCGCTCCGGTGAATTTCAGGCGCTCGATATGTCCATTTTTTAGCAAAGGTCATGCCGAAATTTTCCGTGAATTTTGGCATGATTTGTGCTAGATAGTAGGCATATCGAGTGCTGGGAGTTGCTGGGAAACGACATTCCAACAAACATATATTTCTTTTTTATGTCATTTCTCATTTTTTTTCATAGTTTTAGAATTAAATGAGGAGACTTAATCATAGGAAACATGTCGAACAACGAAGAAACTGGGCCTTCTGACCAAGATGCAGACGAGATGGATTATGAGGGTGAACAAGAGTACCTTGACTATTTGACTGCTAAGCAATTCCAAAGTCAAGGTTTGCACGTCAGCCTCGATGATGGTACTGACGCCAACATCGACACCGACGGCCTCGGCACCGATGGTGGCATCGAGACCGATGGCGGCGCCGAGGCCGGCGGGGAAGGTACCGGCGGGGAAGATACCAACGGGGAAGGTACCAGCGCCGATGCCGCTACCAAAAAGAAGAAGAAGAAGAAGCAGAGGATATGAAAAACCTAACAAACTAGGGATTGGACGACTGGTGATCACAAAGATGGCACCTGGCAAGTTTGAGCCATTAGAGCCGGAAGAACCTCGCAAGTGCTATGGGAACCAAGCATGATGCAACCTACGGGAATGCGTGAGCATCAACGACGATGACTTAAGGAGTAAAGAACATTTGACGCAGTTGCTCCTCACGACGTTGCACAAGAGATTCAAGTTCCCCAACCGGGATGATAACATAGAACAACCGTGGGATGATCCGAAGATGAAAAAGATCAACAATCACGCCATGGGCATGTTCAGCAATGATTTGGCCTCTAGGAAAGGGAGGGCGAAACGAGCTATTTAGGCTGAGGAACCCCTGTCCAAGATTCTGGAGGAAAATCCGACACGTACGGAAGAGGAGTTCGAAAAGTTCAAGGACACTTGCGCTACCGAGGCAGCCAAGGCTAAGGCTGCGAAATTCAAGATCCTTCAGCAAAGGAGCACGGGGAAGCATCGCCTCGGAAGCCGTGGCTACCTCAGTAAAAGGCCCATATGGGATAAGGACGACGCGGAACGTGAAGCCGCGGGTATCCCAGACCCCTTCGCGAAGTTCACCAACCCCTTGGAGCGTGACTTCATCAGGGCCCGCTACAAGCGGGACAAGGAAAAGAAGGTTTTTTACATGGACCAGATCACGAGGAAATTGATTAGACTACTGGTAATTATTCTTTTACCACCTTACATTTAGCTCCAGATCTAGTCGACTACACATTCCTAAATGGTTCACACTCCTTCTGCTGGAGAAGCAACACCAGCTTGCAGCCGAAAGCCCTACTTCTCCGATGAGGCCCAAGTGGGACACCCCTCTCAACCGGGCCTTGAACGAACTTAAGGGACTACCTTTGGGCCAGTGGCCGCAATATGGTCATGTGCACGGCGCTGGAGACGACGCCATGTGGAAGGTGTTTTACAACGAGGACCCGGAGGCCAAGAAGTAGAAAAAGAAGTTTAGTCATGCGGACATCGACGAGAAGGTGAAGCTTGCGGTCGAGAAAAAAGCAGCTGAGGACGCGAAAAAAACAGCCGAGGAGAAAAATGAGTTGCTACAGCAGGCAGTCAATGCAGCTGTAACTGCCTGCAGAAATGATTTCGCTACTAACTTGGTTCCAGCTATCATCAACTGGATGAAGGAAAATCTAGACAAGACGGTACATGATTTCTCGTTGCCAGTTTCGTCGGGAGCAACTCCGTGAACAACAACACCACCGCACCATCACTTTCTCACACAACCGGGCCTCCTCTCGCAGTCGCTCCCGCTCATAGCAGCCTGTCCTCAGTCTCTGGCGCGCTACGTGGGCCTTCGTCTTTGGTTGAGCTCGACGCCCTCACGGTAATTACATGTCGCACCAACATATATATAGAATATTCCATTTTCGTTGCCTTTCGGATGTTTTACGCCACAGACATGTGTTTTTAGGCCGAAGAAACCCCGTGCATCATACCCTACTTGATCAAAGGCCAGAAGGTGGACGTGGGAAAGGGGGTGATAATGAACCCCTTGCAACCCACGTTCCACAACCAGCCGATCCCCGCTGGGCA
Organism: Aegilops umbellulata; assembly: GCA_032464435.1. Lineage (NCBI taxonomy): Eukaryota > Viridiplantae > Streptophyta > Magnoliopsida > Poales > Poaceae > Aegilops > Aegilops umbellulata. The sequence continues at coordinate 491,719,280 of CP136060.1, read as the reverse complement.
CTTCAGGGTTAACTTGTCCAGTGTGAAATCGGGGCACGATGATTTGCCTCCTCCAGTACAGTATGTGGGAGAGGATGACGAGACCCCACCGCGGATTGGAAGCTGCAAGGGTTGGGTGCTGCTATGGCCGAAGAATCTTATTCGTCTGGAGCCGGCCGAGAGCACACCAATAACCACACATCAACAAGCATGTGCGGAGACCACCACCCCGCCTACACAACTACCAGCTCCTGTAGTGCCGGGTGAGAGTGGCGGACGATGTGATGAAGGGGGTGCAATAGTACTGGCTGATGTAATCAGTCCTGTAGAACAGAGAATGGATGATGAGAGGGAGGTCGACCCAATGGCTTTCCTCAATACAAACCCGTATGAGTGTGACTTAGATATGATGAGTCAACCATATGATGAACCGGGCTATCAGCATGCTAATGAGGATATGGATGATCTGCCCGGGCAGGAAGGTCGTAGCAGGGATTGCAAAAAGTCTCTCTTCATGAAATCCTCACAGGACACGCCTGAAGATGCCGCCTCAACACAGGCTCAACTAGCCGGGGGTCGTACAGTGCTTAGCCCGGGAACACTGGGGCAGGCATTAAGGAAGGGTCTGGAAGGTGTGCCCTAGAAAAAGGAGAGGAAGAGATCGGGGAAGATAGCTGCCTCCAAAAAAGCCAGAGCACATAGCAGCTAGATGATGGATTCTGAAGAGCGTGTACCCGTGAAAGGTGCGGCCATGTTCCATCTCACGGCCGAGCCGATGCTACCGCCGAAACAGCTGGAGGCACTATTAGGGGATCTCAGGAAACTGCACGACCATGTGCTGTCGACTGAGAAAAGCCTACTAGCCTCGAAGGATCCAGGATATCCGACATACGCGGCTCGTGTGCCTGAGGGGAAGTGCTACGTCGACACACGGCCCGCGGAGGTGTTCTTCATGCGGTTTGACCATATCTTTGAGATGTTTCTGACAAGGCGGCTCGATTTTACAATCGTCCGCCTTTTTGCGCTACATATGAGCTCCGTCATGAAGAGAGAAGAAGTCTCACAAATCTGTGTGGAGGATCCATACTACATGCACGAGTCTTTCTTGAGTCTCGGCAACTTTGAGCGTGAAACTGCTAGGGACAATCTCCAAAACTTCATGGTATAGAATAAGGACCAGGAAATTGTACTCCTTCCTTATCATCCAAAGTAAGTCAGTTCTGGACAACCCTTTCGTACATTTCAATCATTCCTTCTCACTCATATGGAGAATAATTTGAGGTGTCTTTTCCCCGCAGCAACGGGCGCGCCGTCCTTATCGTTCTTTACCCGTGAGTCTCCCACGCCGTGTATTTCGACCCTTCCAGAGACTACGAGAAGAAGGACTACACCCACATAATGAATATTCTAGATGATGCTCTCCAAGGCTTCGGCGTTAGAGGTGGCCACATACAGATCTGGAAACAAAGGAACAAGAAGATGTGTTACGCGCATAAAACTAACTTCTGCTGCATCCATGTCCCAAAACCAAGCAATAAAGATGGATTCTACATCCTCCATCTCATGATGGATTTCAGCACGGATCACCAAAAGCTTCGCATGACAAGCAGAACTGATGATCATATCCACAAGTGGTTAGAATCTCATGGAGAAGCGGATTATAAACTTAGAGATGACTTCTTTCGCATCCAAAGGGACATTGCGATGATCATCATGAAAGAAGTCGTCGATGAGAAGGGGATGTTCCACCACGGCCCTATATCGCGAGCTGACATCCGAACTCGCATAGGCATGCAACGTCATGGCCTCACGCCGTTCAAGAACCTAGGGTCCCTCGTCGATGATATGGAAGGATGAAACTTTTAGTGATTTACGATGCCGATGATGATGATATGTCTCGGTTGAACTTGTATACTTTCTGTAGCGATGAAACTTTGTGATGTCCACGGTCCCTACCGAACTTGCGTAACGCTACTTTGTTAGTTTGGGTACAATGACCTGCGTACCTCTTGTTAATTAGTTTGCGTACTGTATGTTGCATCTAGTTGCTAACCCTTTGTTTTTCGTGTTGCTCTAGTATATTTTGTTGCATATGATTGTACATCCTCTTGATGAAGATGCATCACTAACAGGTACCTAGTTTCCTGATGGCGAGATGGCAGTGCTATGTCGTGTACAAAGGGAAGGTTCCGGGGGTGTACAACGAGTTGCCTGAGTGTCAGGCGCAAGTGAATGGGGTCTCGGGCGCCAGCCATAAAGGCTTCAAAAGCAGACAAGAAGGAGAGGCTAGTTACTTGAGGTTCACGCTAGCGCGAGAGAGGACTCGTAACCGCCGCCTCATGTACTGCATAGTTCCGCTCTCACTCATAGTGATAGCTCTTCTCGCGTATACCATTGTTTAGATGGATGACGTTGTAGTTGCAAGTATTCGAGACTTGCATGTATCACTATTTTCAAGATGATGACGAGATACCACTTTGTGTTGGATGATGATTATGATGAGACTATTTGTATGTATATGTTATGATTACATTTGTGGTCTCGCAGCTATTTGTATGTGTATCATGATGACATTTGTATCTGCTAAAGATTCTTGTATAAAGCCTATTCAAATACAAAACAAATATGCAGAAAAAAATAAAAAACTACTAAAATTAGCAGTAGCGAGTGGAGAAAAGTTAGCAGCAGCGTGATAGTAGCAGTAGCGCGTGCAGCCAAAGCGCGCTAGAGCTATTAGCAGTAGTGAGCTTCCACGCAACACGCTGCTGCTACACTTGTATAGCAGTAGTGCGGGCGTGCACGCGCTGCTGCTACGGGTTAGCTGTAGCGCCTTATTAGTAGCGCCGGTCCCCGCGCTACTGATACACCTAGAACCCGCGCTGCTGCTAGGCTATTCCCTAGTAGTGATAGGACATGGACAACACATAAAACCATTCTGCTTGTTTGCCTCAGCCACTTCGAGAAAATTATGCACGCCTTTAATGCACTCGAAGGTGCGTCTGTTACCATACATCGATTGCCGGTTCATCTGCATGCATTATATACAATTAAGTGTGTCAAAAAATCATTACAGAACATCATGAATAGATAAGTGACCAAATTAATAGAAGTTCATCATCACATTAAAACCAAAATACATACATAGTTCTCATTGAACAAAATATAGCTCAATAGAGCATCTAATTAAACCATACATTGAAACTATGTAAAACATTTCAATGCAACAACAAATGCGATCATAATTGCAACCAAGGTAACAATTGATCCAACGGCATAATGATACCAAGCCTCGGTATGAATGGCATATTTTCTAATCTTTCTAATCTTCAAGCGCATTGCATCCATCTTGATCTTGTGATCATCGACGACATCCTCAACATGCAAATCCAATATCATCTTCTCCTCCTCAATTTCTTTTTATTTTTTCCTTCAAGTAATTGTTTTCTTCTTCAACTAAATTTAACCTCTCGACAATAAGGTCGGTTGGAATTTTCGGTTCACATACCTCCTAGATAAAAAATTCTATGTCACGTTGGTCGGCATAATTGTCATAAAAAATAAATTAACCAAATAGTTATAAAAGATAATATATACCACATCTGAATCATATATAGGACGAGGGCCGACGGAGGCGGATACCAAAACCATCGCACTATATAATAACAAACAATAATAAAAGTAAGAAAATGTGATCATAATCGCAACCAAGGTAACAATTGATCTAATTCATACAAGTAAGAGTTTTTTCTTTTAGAAAGAAGATAAGAACAAGAGGCTCACCATGGTGGTGCCGGCGATGAGATCGGCGTAGGCGATCAATAGCGGTGAAGACGGGGACGGGACGTGACGTACCGCTAAACCTAGACAAATCTTGACGAAAATGGAGCTTGGAGGTCGAGCTTGGAGAGGAGAAAGCTAAAGTAGTGTGGCTCGGGCATTTCATCGAACACCTCATGTGCATAGGAGGTGAGCTAGAGCACCACAAAGCCCTCCCCTCGCCGGCCAGAAAAAACAGAGCAGTGGAGTGCTCTGCTCGTGGGCGAGGGGGTATATATAGCCACATAATTGGTCCCGGTTCGTGGCTGGAATCGGGACTAAAGGCCCCCTTTTGTCCCGGTTCCAGCCACGAACCGGGACCAATGGACGTGGGTCCGGAGCGAGGCCCATTGGTCCCGGTTCGTGTCTGGAACCGGGACCAAAGGGTCCAGACGAACTGGGACCAATTCCCCACGAGGCCCGGCCGGCCCCCTGGGCTCACGAACCGGGACGTATGCTCCCATGGGTCCCGGATCGTGACTGAACCGGGACTAATGGGCTGGCCAGGCCTGGACCAAAGCCCTGTTTTCTACTAGTGTTAGAAAATTCTTATTATAGACAAGATAAATTTTTACAGGAGAATATATGGAACAAAGCATCATTCAGGCTGTAGTCAAATCGAAACGACTAACAATTCCGCAAAAGAATACTAATTGAAGTGAAAAACACTGAAGCGCAAATAATGCATCATCTTTGGATTTAATATAATTTTTCATCTCAGACCGTACTCAAGTTAGCACACATATATGCAGATTCATTAAGTAGTAACAAAACTTCTATACGGACAAATATCATATGAACAATATCAAAAAGTGAAAAGTTCAAACGTTACAAATAACCATCAAACCAGTGAAATGCATATTGTCAGCAAAAAAAATGTAACAAAGTAAGTGACAACCCAAAACTGGTAAAAGCAATGCGACTAAAATATTTGAAAGAGATAAATATAGAAACAGGGGAGCCATCATGCACAAAGCATAATTTTTTGAAAGTTAGCCATTTTGAATCGAATCATAGTTTCCGAACCTACATACACTAGTAGAAAACCGGCCTTTTGTCCCGGTTCGTAAGGGCCTTTAGTCCCGGTTCCCGGTCGTTAATAATACCCTCACCCTTTAGTCCCGGTTCAAACCAGAACCGGGACAGATGGGCCTCCACGTGGCCGCTGCCGGCAGCCCAGGCAGGGGGGGCCTTTGGTCCCGGTTTGTGACATAAACCGGGACCAAAAGGCTTCCACGCGTCAGCAGCTGGCTAGAGCTGAGGTTTTTCTTTTTTTAAAAAAAAGTGGTTGTTTTAGGGGTTTAGGGGGTTATTTTTAGGTTGTTATTAGCTAGCTAATAGAGAGAAGTGTCCTCTCTTATATCTTCATCCTTGGTTTACCAACGCTACTACTATGTTCATTTCACCCGCAGATATATATATAATAACTCATGCATGCTCGCATCATACATCGTCATATATAATAACAAGACCTACTAATTAATCAAGCATCATCATACAACTTCTACTCGTTATTAATAATAAGTCATACAATCATCATCCTCATAGTCATCGAACCCAACCCTACATAATTGTTCTTAGCACATGATCATCAGTATCAGGTACGACCTAAACACACTTAAGGTAAAATAGCATAAAACAATATAGACCCTGACTCTCCATTATGAAGAATGGAGATCATCCTGTCTCCAATTCTTGCGTCTAGCTTCCTTTTGCTTCCAAGAAGCTCATTACGACTGTCCATACATTTTTTCCATTCTTTGATTGTCATGTCTCCACTTCTTTTAGAAATTCGGTATGGACAGTTGAGATTCGTAGGATGACCTGGATATATGTTCAAAACACGAAGGCTGCCGCCATTCTAATACATCAAATGAGGCACACAATCCTCTGGGATTCTCTGTTGAAAAACATAGTAATAACTTCGTAGTTAGCAATGATGTACTAGTTTTAGAAGTATGCATAAAGATGCACGGATGTCGTAATAGTAAAAAATCTTACCAGGGTATCTCCATAGTAGTTACCGTAGTTCAACACGTGCACTAGCGGCACGTATTGACCATAATGTTGAGGAGTTCGATTGTAGATATTGTAATTCTCAAGATAATTACAAAATCCAACCAGATGAGTTTTCTCCTTGTAAGTTAACTCAGAGCCATCGGTGTAGTAAGTTATATCTACCATCTTCTGCACATTCTTTGATACTTCAAAATAAGCTGTCAATGGAAATAAGCTGTCAACTATTTTGAAATGAACAAATAAATTAGTTAATAATTAAATATGTTTGAGAAACTCACATAGCGGTAGAACTGGAGGCGTATCAACAAGGACCCAAATGTCCATATTGTCTTGCTCGATTTCAGGATCACCAAGATCCATGGTGACAAGCATACCCTCATCAAAACCATACAATTTGCAAAATGCTTTCCAATTTTTGCAACCAAAATGGGTTACGCTCTCAGCATTATACAACTTTACTTCAAAATCCATATCATGATGGGTCCTTAGGTGAATTTTCTTCGTTTCAAAATTTTCATGGTCTTCAAAATCCATCCTCTCCAAGACATAGCGTCTTGCATGGCATGGGATAAACTATACTCGTATTGTAAAAGATGAAAATTACACGTTGAAATAGTTGAAGTCATGCTTAATTATGAAAAAAAACACTTGTCGTCGTTGCGTACCGTTTCAACTTCGAAGGTCTCCTCGAGCTTAATGCTGAAGCGTCGACCATCGTCCAGGTGAGGCCTGTCGCACTGACCTCGATCATCGTGGCACCAGTCGCACTCCCCCGGGAGACTTCCGTCGTCCGATGATGACATTTTCTATACGTTCATAATTCAAAGACTAAATTAGATAATTATTATTCAACTAATCATATATATGCCTTGCATAGTGCTCTCCAATTTGAGCATTCAATAAGAAAAATCGGGGAGGGGGGTATATCGACAACGACATACCCGATAACAAAAATAAGAAGAGGAAGAAGAAGAAAAAAAGAGAAGAAGAATAAAGGAATAGAAGAGGAAGAAGAAGAAAAAAAGAGGAGAAGAAGGACTAATAGAGGAGAAGAAGAAGAATTGTTCTTCTTCTCCTCTATTACTTCTTCTTCTTCTTCTCTTTTTTTTCTTCTTTTTAATCTTCTTATTTATTTCTCCTTTTTTCTCTCCTTCTTTTTCTTTTAAATATGAACATATACGTAAATTGACAAAGATAATTCTATGAACAAAAAAATCATAAAAATTCTATGAACAAAATTACAACAAAAAATTGATAAAAATTCTATGAAAAATTTGACATATTCTTTGCATATATATGAACACACAAACTTTTGCATATGAAACAATAATATCATCAAAAAAATGTATGAACAGTAAAAAATTCTAACTTTTGCATTTAAACTATACATCTAAATTAACTACAACAATTTAATTAACTATACATCTAAACTACGCATCTAAATTAACTACAACAACTCAATTAACTCTACATCCTAAATTAGGAAATTACGCAGGGGGGCACGGGGCGGCGATCGACGACGGTGAGGGGCGCGGCGACGGCGACGGTGATGGGTGCGGAGACGGCGACGGTGAGGGGGCACGGCGTCGGCGGCGAGGAGGCAGGGGGGCACGGGGCGGCGACGTTGTCGGGCGAGGGCGACGGCGTCGGGCGAGGGCGCGGGCGACGGCCGGCGAGGGCCCGGGCGATGGCGACGGCGGGGGCGGGCGACGGCGATGACGAGCGCAGGCGACGGCGACGGCGGGGGCGGCGGGCGGCGTCGGGGCAACCTGGCGGCGTCGATGTGATCGGCGTCGTCGGGGGCAACTGCGAGGGAAATGTGAGAATTTCCAAAGTCTTTGCTTATATAGCAAAGCCTTTGGTCCCGGTTCGTGGCAGAAACCGGGACCAATGTCCCCCTTTAGTCCCGGTTTGTGCGAGCAACCGGGACCAAAGGCCTCTTTTCAGCAGCCCAAAGGGCGGGAAGCGGCGGCCTTTGGTCCCGGTTGGTGGCACCAACCGGGACTAAAGGGGGGCATTGGTCCCGGTTGGTGCCACGAACCGGGACCAAAGGTGTGCATTGGTTCCGGTTCGTGGCACCAACCGGGACCAATGTCCTGCACCTGCCAAAGCCGCGGTGCGGTGGGATGTTTAGTCCCACCTTGCTAGCTGAGGAGCGACCGCACCTGTTTATAAGTGCTGCCTCGCCATCTCCATCGAACTCCTCAGAACTGCAGGCCTATGGGCCTAATCTCACACCGCTATGCCTGTGGGCCTGTTGGGCCTTCTGCGGGCCTGAATCCTAGCCCATGGATGGGTTTCTAGTCGTATTCAGGCCATGGTGGCCCAGTAGGTGGCATTTTTTTTTCTTTTTTGCTATTTATTTTTTCATGTCTACTTAGAACTAAATACTTACAGTTTTTTAGTGATTTCTTTTTTCTTTTAGGTCACAAAAATTATAAACTTTCTGTTAGTGCCATTAGCTTTAAAAATTGAATAGTTTAAATTTGAATTTTTTAAAATTTGTGTGAATCACTAGTTTATGAATAACTTTACAAATATTATAGGCATTTTTTTCTTTTTTGCTATTTATTTTTTCATTTCTACTTAGAACTAAATACTTATAGTTTTTTAGTGATTTCTTTTTTCTTTTAGGTCACAAAAATTATAAACTTTCTGTTAGTGCCATTAGCTTTAAAATTTGAATAGTTTAAATTAGAATTTTTTAAAATTTGTGTGAATCACTAGTTTAAAATTTGTGTGAATCACTAGTTTAAAATTTTAGTGATTTTTTTTCTTTTAGGTCACAAAAAATAAAAACTTCTCTGTTAGTGAACATAGATGCACTTATAGAGAAAATTAAACATAAATTCATAATCAATTTCTATTTATGAATTTAGGTCCAATTTTCCTCTATAGGTGCATCTATTTTCACTTTGAGAGAAGCTCAACAACGTAGAGAGGGACGGGCTTATAAACAGGTGTCGGCGCCCTTCGGTTGGCGAGGTGGGACTAAACTGTGGGTGCAGCGAGGGCCGACCTTTTAGTCCCGGTTCGTGGCATGAACCGGGACTAAAGGGCAGCCTTTGGTCCCGGTTCAGGCCACCAACCGGGACCAATGGTGGTGGGCCAGGAGCCAGGCCCATTGGTCCCGGTTCGTCCCACCAACCGGAACCAAAAGGTCCAGACGAACCGGGACCAATGGCCCACGTGGCCCGGCCGGCCCCCCTGGGCTCACGAACCGGGTCCAATGCCCCCATTGGTCCTGGTTCTAGATTGAACCGGGACTAATGGGCTGACCCGGCCTGGACCGTTGCCCCCTTTTCTACTAGTGATATGATAAAAACAACATGAGTTGTAAGTACATGTGGAGGATAATCCTGTACTATGTCACTGTGTGTAAATCAGGTTGTAGCATGTTTATCATTCATCCATAGGACCATGCAATTAAGCCTGGTAGATCGAAACATAGGTGATCCTGTGAACTAAAATAGATGAACCTCAGACTCCAAATTCAGGGAAAAAGTAATACTTATAAATTGTCCAGGCAAATTTCTTTCCAAAACTATATTTCAATATGAGTGTTGCTCAGAATAATCTGTATCAAAGTATTTGGTTGATCCTTTTGAAAAAATCACGGTGGTAGGATCTAATACAAATCCCATGTCAACGAACAATAATGTTGGTTAGTACATAGAATATAAGATTACATGGGAACAATAATGCAGATGAGTTTAATAAAGAAATAACTTAAATAACTGATAACAGTGCAATGCAGAGGCACTCTCAATGGTCCACATCAGAACAAAGAGAAAAGTTTTACATCACGTATTTTAGTATCTTGAAGGTTATAAAGAGCAAGACCATGTATTTCTCGCAAAGTAATCAATGCATATATATTATGGCATGATAACTTGTATCCAGTTTGTAGAGCAGATGGAATTTGTGAAGAAAAAATATCATAACTTGTAAAGCACTGATGAAAAACTAACTTGCTAGTGTTGAGTGTTTTCATAACGCCTATGGTACTCCATTTTTTCTTGGGGGAGCTGAAGTTACTAAATTTATTGTCCCAATTTCAGTGGCATTCTGGCTTGCTCTACGTTGGCAACAACCTTCATGATCTCGCTCCTGTTGGATATTTATGTGGCTTTCAACATTTATTCAACATGATTATTATTTATTTAAATCAATTTGGAATTATTTATATTATTAATGTTTGTGACGGGGAATAACTGATGTAGAATTTTACTCGAGAAAGTAATACTTGAGGTGCCGATGACGACCGTGATGGAATACAATAGAGTTAATTAATAGGGATCGACTCTACTGGAATTTATATGTACGTACATATTTTTCCTGGGACATCACAGGGTGGAAGAGCTGGGTTTGTTTTGCAGAATCGGCTCTACAGGTTGTTGACCCACATGATTAAGATTGGAAGTTGATCTCACATATACAATCTAATCATGACACATGACTCTTACATGTGTGCTAGGGACTAGTATATTTAGACTCGGAAAACTGACATGTTTTATCGTGGTTGGTAATATTGCCCAGAAGTCGTACGGTTCTTTCTAAAACAGGTGAAATAATAAAACGCCTAGAAGTGGAGTCTATAAATAGGTCCATATCATCTAGCCTTAATATGCATTGTGAGCGGCATCATGAAAAATGCAGAGGAATTAGATGATAGACCGCATAGCCCACAATTCTCAACATTGGTATCACGAGCAAGGTTCGTGCTTGAGCAAGGTTCGTACGTGACCGAAACCCTAATCGCCGTAGCGATTCGCTCCTATTTCTTCCGTTGTGCGCCATCTTGATTTGATCGTCCCAAACTCCCAATGGATCCATGGTGCAACTCTGCCAATGACGTGGGTTGTCGCTCATCGATATCGTACTAGCCTCTGTCGGATCGATCTGTTTGCTGCCGTTGGTGCTACGCATGATTCAGCCGACCCGCTGCGGCGTACCACTCCTGCGGCGCTACCTGGTTTTTTCTATAGTACTATAATATATGTGCGCCCGCAGGCCGCAGCCGAATCCTATGTTCCTGTGTTGCGTGAGCCGCTGAAGTATTGAGTTCGATTGGGGAGGCAACGAGTTCTAGTACTACTACTTACTATCAAGTAGGAACAGATCTATACTTTGCATATGGGATCGGAAGCATGGCAAGATGTGCTGCAGGAAACTGTTAACAGGATCCGTTTAATCGGATCTGGAAGTTAAAATTTGCTTCGGCCATATGTAACAGTCGCGACTCCGGTGGTCCATGCGGCGCTCCTTTGTGTGGTTCAATAGCTTGCGGTCACGTCAAGATCTCCAGGCCATACGAGTCGCCATCGGCTACTCGGAAGCTGCAGGCCATCCGACCGCCTGCTTGCTGCATGCATAGACACGAAGGATGCAAGAAAAGCTACAGCATCGAATTCGTTTCTGCGTCCCCTGAACTTGGTAGACTGCTGACCCAGGAACAGAAAATCGCCATCGAACTACTCCCTCCGTCCGATGAAGAGTGTACGTTTGGGTTTAAAATTTGTCCATAAAAAGTGCAATCTATCTTCCCAATGCATTTTAAAATATTTTCTCTCATCACACGGTAATCAAGACCTATAGCATTCTACATAGTCTTCTTAATTTCTACATGCACTTAGCTCATTGGGGGTTCGGTAATTATTGAGGAGAAAGATGGTGGCTTGCATCTTCCCAATACATCTTTTACTCCACTCCAAAATATGTCACTACTTTTTTCAAATAGTTGGAATGTGGATTTAAGCTTCTATGTATTATATTGCAGGAATACAATAGCAATTATATTGACATGCTAACAGTACCAAAGGAAATTATATATATTGTGTGTTTTGTCGTTACTGCCAAATTTTATACACTTTGGAATTGGAATTTTTTCCATGAAACTCCCCGGTGGAGGAAAAGTAATATTGTTATAGAACACTCTATATGCAACTTCAGTGCGAAGGGATTGAACTTATGGTTCTATCTTGGAACACATTATTTATGAAATACTATTTGGAAAAAGAAGAGTGGAAATATTGCTCAAGGATAAAATTCATGCATTGCGGAATTTCGCACAATGGTCTATTCTTTCTTGATGGCCCATTAAAAGTTAGCAACCCAAATTGTTATTTGGGGAAGATAACTCCATAGAGAGGACTGTTGATAATAGGAACACATGCTTGGAATTTATTATTATGGGCCAATTCCAGTTCTGCCCCTAACTCGAACCCACTACTCAGTTTTACCCCTAATTTTCAGGTATGCTCAGTTTTGCCCCTCCGCCGTTAGTGTCACTTATAGAAATGCCCTTTTGCGTCGTTACCGTCCGGTCAAAGTACTTTGACCATCCAGAAAAAAATAGCAAAAAAAATCAAAAAAATATGAAATTTGGTGGGATCGAAGATAGTCATGTTCGCAAGGCGCGTGCACATTTTTGTGTTGGTTGGACACTCCGGAAGCTCGTGGCAAAGGAAAACAAAAATAATTTATGCCTGTGAACAGTAAATTAAAAAAGAATAGCAAAAAGTTCAAAAAAAATTAAATTTATTTGGCATCAAAGAGGCTTGAGTGCACAAGGTGCTTGCAAGTTTTGGTGATCAAATGACGTACGAGGCGCTCTAGAGAAAAAAAACAAAATAGTGCATTTTTTCAAAGTTTTTTTGAGCTAAAATTTCTTTTTTTTTCTCCACGAGCTCCTACGATGTCCAAATACAACAAAAATGTGCACACATCTTGCGCACCTGAATATCTTCAGTCCCACGAAATTTCATATTTTTTTTATTTTTTTTCTATTTTTTTTTGAATTTACTGCACGCATGCGTACAAAATTTATGTTTTCCTTTGACACGAGCTCCCGGAGTGTCCGAACGGCAGGAACATGTGCACACGCCTTGCGGACATGACTATCTTCGATCCCACCAAATTTCATTTTTTTTGATTTTTTTGCTATTTTTTCAGGACGGTCAAAGACCTTTGACCAGACGGTAACGGCAGAGAAGGGCATTTCTATAAGTGAAACTAACGGCGGAGGGGCAAAACTGAGCATACCTAAAAATTAAGGGCAAAGCTGAGTAGTGGGTTCGAGTTAAGGGCATAGATGTAAATGTCCCTATTATTTTTGTCATGAACGACTTGGTCACATATCATGGAACCAGATCAAGTGGCTTACCGATTCCAGAATTCAAAACTTTAGTGGGAGGAATTTGGTTTTATGAAGCATATATATAATGGGTATTTAATTTGCACACCTTTTCTTAAGGTGGAAGGAGGTAAAAAGCTTCACATCATTCTTTTATATATACTTGTGGTATTTGTTACTCTCATTAGAGGTTAGATTGTTTATATCACTTCTCTCATAAAAACTTGCACTTTATACGGTATATGTATACCTTTCAAAATACAAGTCGGAATGTTTTATTCTGCTTGTCACGTTGTTTACTGAAGTAGAAATCAGTTGATTAAAGGATATCACAATTTTAACATTTGATTGGCGGGGAAAGTACACTTAAGGAACATATCAATTGATTATGTAAAGAGCATGGAACTTCATTCAATATTGTAATATACCATATACTCCACCTGGATGGAGGAATTGAATTTTTAATATATACTCCCTCGTTGTTTGGAAGAAGCATTACACAATGCCGTTTCTTTATGTCATTCTTCATCAAGTGCAGCCACTCCTTATGGTTTCTAGACTGGAAGAAAGTGTCTTACTTTGGAATGAGATTCTCAATTACTACAAAGCACACACCAAGAATTTGTTAATCATTATTCTAGTGGATCAAGGGTATGTTTTTGATCTGGAAAGGGAAAACTGGTGGAAAGTGGGAGCACAATATTTTTATGGAAAATGGTGGAATTATTGGCAATTAGACTAGAATATATTCTTGACCCCAAAGCAAAATACAAGTGAAACTCCTGATACTAACATGCTTAGGATAAGTGGGAGGAAATAACATGGAATATCATGTCTAGATTTTTGTTTGTTGTTTGGGGAAGCCACTGTAAATTTTTAGAGGAATAACTAAGTTTCTCAAGAAGGTTTAAATTTCCATGAACGCAAGTTATGGGTGGAAGAAATGCGGGAAGGAATAAACTCAATGAGGAATAATAAAGTTCGGGAATTTATTATCTCACCAAACAACCGCAAGCCCATTGTTCGTAAGTTTTTTTTTGTTTTACAAGGAATTTGGTTCAATGGAATATTATAATGCCACTCTTGTTATTCAATTCTTTACACAAAGGAAAAAATATTTTTTTTTTGTGGAAACTCCTTCTCCGGAATTTAGGGGAAGAGGAAATAAAGACATGATTTGCTAATTCATTATATTAATGATGGTCTTAGAACAAGCTTCACATCAATGGAATAGCAGGTCACATGGTTTTTTAGAGGAAGCAAAACGGCCATCTACAAACATAAGTGTAAACTATTTCGCATGACTATTATATATGTTAATGATATTATTATTATTTTGTTTGCAATGATAATGTTACATTGATGGAAGTGAAAGCTTGGTTATCTTATAACTTTCAAATGAAAGGCATGTTTGAGACTTCTGATTTTTGGGAGTGGAAATACATAGGAAGTGTAGTGATACATTTTTCTATGGAATATTGCAAACCTGTTAACATACCTTTAAGGGAGATCATACACAGTGAGGAATTATGTTTGAACTCCTGAGGAAAAAGGGGATACTAAATGGTATTGGAATTTGTATTGATTTTTGTTATACTATCAACCTTAGCTATAGGAATTTATTGATGCATTCAAGCAATGTAAGGAAATATGTGTGGCTAAGGGAATCTCACACATCATATGAGATCGTGGAATGTGCATCACAACATGTGAACTATTTTTTAGATTTTTTGGCTAAAAGTAAATGCATTGAGGAAGCTATCATTGTATACACGAGGTGTGGAATGATTAAAATTAGGTACGTATATTTCATTTATTTGTATAATAATACTAATATGGTGCAGGTTCACTGACTATAGTCAGGAATTCTTTTCAAAACATGTTTACACATGGGACTTCATTTATTGATTAATATGTTTCAGTCAAGCGGGACATGTTGGATATTTATGTGGCTTTCAACATTTTTTCAACATGATTGTTATTTATTTAAATCAACTTGTAATTATTTATATTATTAATGTTTGTGACGGGGAATAGCTGATGCGAAATTTCACTCGAGGAAGTAATACTCGAGGTGTCGAGGACGATGGTGATGGAATACAATAGAGTAATTAATAGGGATCAACTTTACTGGAATTTATATATACGTACGCATTTTTCCCGGGACATCATAGGGTGGAAGAGCTGGGTTTGTTTTGCAGGATCGACTCTGCATGCTGTTGACCCACATGATTAAGATTGGAAGTTGATCTCACATATACAATCTAATCATGACACATGACTCACACATGTGTGCTAGGGAGTAGTATATTTAGACTCGAAAAATTGGCATGTTTCATTGTGGTTGGCAACATTGTCCAAGAGTCGTACGGATCTTTCCAAAAACAGGTGAAATAATAAAACGCCTGTAGGTGGAATCTATAAATAGGTCCCTATCCTCTAGCCTCAATATGCATTGTGAGCGGCATCACGAAAAAGGCAAAGGAAATAGAGAGTGGACGCATAGCCCACAATTCCCAACAGCCCCTACTCGGGTTTTTTGCCATGTGCATTGCATCCCTTTCAAATGAGCAAATGCGTGTATCATTTTCTACTCTTTATTTTGTTTGATTACACCTTTTAAGACGGGTAGTTCTATGGTCGCAAACTGTTCAGATAAGGAAAATAGCATTTTCTCAACTACAAAACCTAATTTATTTTGAGTATTTACAAGAGCATGTAGTTGTGGACGGCAAAGAGAATGAAGCAGTTGTGGTTGAATCAGTACAAATTCTTGCAGTACCGCATGACTTCATTATAGAGGACGTGGCCCACGAACATCCGGGGTGGCGGGAATTGGCCTTCTCGACGATATCCATGGCCAGGAACCAGATTGTGTTAGTCGACTTATTGTGTAGCCCACCTGTGGCGGTGTGTCCATCAACCATCCCGTCTCCGACAGCGCGACGCTGAAACTACCCCTAGGAGCTGGCGGTGGCTTTCCTTCGCACGGGTCGAGCTCGACCACCTTTGTCCTATATCAAGGCTAGTGCGAACTCAAGGCAATAGTCTCCCATCTACGCTGGGTGCTGGCATGATAGTGAAGAAGAAGGGCAAGCGGTGCTCAACAGCGGCGAAGCTAGGTGTTACTCTGTGGGTCAGTTGACCCCACAGCTTTTTAGAAAATAAGCCTAAAAACACTGTTTAATTACTGTTCATACTGGAAAAAAAAATCTAAAAAACACCATTGACCCCACAGACACTTTAGGCTGGCCTCGCCGCTGGTGCTCAATCAGTGTCCGACTGGCCGTTAGCTCCCGTAGTACGTGAGGCGGAGGACATGGTGTTGATGGAGGGCGGGGAAGATGACGCCATGCTGCAGCCGCTATGCCATGAGCCGAGAGCGAGATTCTGAGAGAGATAGGAGAGAAGAAGGGCCGTGTTGTTTCTTGAAGCACCGCTTAAGATCATCGGCAGATTTATGACTAAACTATTACATTATTTCGAAAATCAAGTATTGCAAATGTATGCAGTTTGTTTGTTCTTTCTCCCAATTAGTGTAGATTTATGAGCACGGAAAAATGAAACAATATCATTGTGCATTGTGCACTGTCAATTCTCGGAGCATAAAAAAAAGAAACCAGGTACAGAAAAGAGAAGAGTTCGTGAAGACTTATTCAAAGCGGTGGCCGCCTGAATAAACACGTGTTGTTCTAACGTAAATCACTCACGAAAAAAAATGAAGAAAAGGGTAAAGTGGAAGCTAATTTGAGCTCTAATTTTTTACCGAGCATCTTAGATGTCATCTCAGCGTAAATTTTTGCACAGTCGGGGTCTCTTGTCTTTGATGTATAAAAATCTCAGTTTTTCTACAAAATGGTTTGTAATTTTGTTATCAAAAAACTGTATATGGAAATACAGTTAACACATAATATTTTAGGTGTGCTTGCATTCTCCTAAAAAAAGTGTGTTTGCATTTTTTTTTTCGAAACACTGTTCATGCATTCTTAGTGGCCACAATTACTATTCATGCGGGATTACTATGCGCGCTTAATTAATAAGTATGATTAGTATTCATGGGAACTGTTCATACAATATACTGTTTATTGATTGCCACATGTCAATTTCACATAGCACTCAAAAAACATAAAATCTCTAAAGTGCACGCGCACCTTCCGGAGAAAATGAGTGCCCGCTTTCTGCCACACACATGCATGCGTTGGATTTGTCTGCTAGTGCATGTGATTGATCATTAAATGCAGTCAGACTTATTATATCCGATGGACAACGAAACAGATTCACATGTATTTATTCCGGATCTTCAACTTTTAAAAAGTCACGTTTTTGAAACCTCGTGTTGGAATTCAGATCCGTCTTCACTGTTGGGTTCTTCGTGACGAGATCTTTGAAACTAGATCCAATATTGGTATGTTTCAACGAAATTTTGTTGATGCCAACTTTGATGATATATTGTGCAACTTTAGTACTGTATTGTGCAACTTTAGTATACATCGTGCAACTTTTTTCAAAACCAATGTTTGGAGCTGCACCTTCTTATGAGGTTGCAACCTAGCAACCATGACAACTTTGATGTGCAACTAGTCTATTGCCCCGATGAAAGTTGATGTGCAACCTCCTCTTGTAATGTAGTCTAGTTGCACACACATTGATATTTATTTGACAGGACTATTGACACACACATATGCTCAGTTGGCGCGGCAATGTACTCTAGTTGCATACATATTAATGTTTAGTTGACAGGAAGACTAGTTCGTCGAAACATCCCATGCGGGACCTACTTTGAAAGAGCACGTCGCGAGGGTTTCAACAGTGAAAACGAATCTGAATTTCGACGCGCAGTTTAAAAGATATGTTTTTTATAATTTTAAAAATCAAAAACTAATGCACAAAAGACGAACATGAGAAACATTAATGCAGCGAACATCCATCACATGCGAAGAAACCACATAGAGTGATTAACTAGCAGTGTCCTGCCTTTCCTGTGACCAGAGGACAGACGCTTACTTTATTTGGGCGGACGCTAGAGCCCCCGGCCGCCAGCTAGACGCATCCCTCAAAAAATTGGAAAAAAGGAGGCAGCCCCTAGGTTAGTCCGGTTTAATATAGTAGTAGTATATACGAAGCTATCACCCACCACGGATCACTGATGATGGTGTCGGAGGGGCAAGCGAAAGGGAAAAGAATTGTTGCCCGTGTCAATACAAACGAGTAGCACTAATTCGTACTTTTCTTTCTTTGCCAAAAGACATACTATAAAAGTTCATTGAAAGTATCACCAAACGACCACTACCATGAGAACGAGTCTTCTATGCGTCGACGTCCCCGCTCCTACTCTGGAGTCAGCCTGGCCTTACCGATGATAGCTGGAAAGTCTTCGGGCACGTGCCCCTAAGGAGCCGCAGTCGTCGCCATTGAACCCTTGAATCGATCTGAAGTGTCTGACACCAGATCCTGCTGTCACGCACGTACGGCGAGAAACTCTAACCTCGCCACCCCAAGGAGATGACGTGAATCTATGTCGAAACTCTGTGGACTCCATCCCCACGAACGAATTCGAGGAGGATTGAAGCCGGAAGACCAACTCAAAGATGAAGCAACGTCATCCGCCTGTGCGGCGCCCCTGCGAGGACTAAAAAAGCCCAACCTAAACTACTAGCCGTAGCCGAGGCATCGGGATTACCGTCCCTCCCACCAACCGCTGGAGAGGGAGAGGGGGGGGAGTGACTCCACGGTCTCGTCGGTGGAGCTTGGAGGAAAGGAGAACTTTGCCCTAGCAACCCATATACATGAGGGGAAGGAAAAGATACCACTAATTCATACCTCATAGTAACTACCGTGTCTATAAAATCATACTATAGTGAGCAGCAACTCACTCACATAAGTAAGAACAATGTAACTGGAAAATGCATCATATAAGTAAAAGTCCATTTACAAAGGTAGCTACCTACTTACCTCTAGCTACCTTTGTTGGTCTCTATGATCTAGGGAGCCGGCTCCTCTAACTTGCCTCTTGCCAAGTTAGGAGCCTAACATAGCCCATATCCACCGCACAAATCAGATCCGATGGCTCTCCTTTTCCCAGTACTACTCCTTGGTACAACTCTGTACTACTTCCATCGCTGCTCTGTTTTGGAGGGAAAATGAAAGCTTCTGCTCACTTTACCGCCAAAATAGGACCACAGCTCCCACACATTCTCCCTCCCTAGGACCATAGCTCCCACACTTCTCTCCTTCCTTCCTCACCTTTTCTTGTTCTTCCTCCCATTTCTTCATGCATGAGTGTCCGGATTGGAAGAACCAAGTACAGGTCTTAGATCTGCTAAGAGTTCAAATTATTGGAGTCAATCTCTAATGGAGAACCAAGCAGAAGCAGATTCAAACAAGTAAGTGAGAATAACATTTTTTATTTTGTGCTGGATTCCTCTCTATTTTTTCAAATGAGTGACACTATTTTCTGCACTTGTGCATTCTACAGAGAAAATGTATTGCCTACTTGGAAACCTCAGCTTGGCATGAAGTTTGACACCCTAGATGAGGCTTGGAACTTTTGGGGATATTATGGAGGAAGGATGGGGTTTAGCATCAGACAAAGGTATAAAAACATAAGCAAATTTGATCAGAAGGTCACCTCCTGCAAATATGTTTGTTTCAAAGAGGGTAAAAAGGCAGCAGACAAAAGAGATAATGTTGTTAAGAATCCAAGAGCTGAGACTAGAATTGACTGTAGAGTTCGTATGACCCTTTCAATAAATCGTGAAGCTGGTAATTGGGCAATATCTGATCTTTTTCTTGAACACAATCACACACTTCAACTGCCAGAAGCATCCCACCTACTGCTATCAAAGAGAGTGATCTCTAACGTGCAGGCTTTTGAAATTGAATGTGCTGATTACTCTGGTATTGCACCAAAAGCTGCTCATGAGTTTGCTAGTCGACGGGTTGGTGGATCATCTAATCTGAGCTACACTCCTCGGGATCACAAGAATCATTTGAGAACTAAGAGTCAAAGGGACCTTAAGTATGGTGAAGCGGGTAGCATGTTGAAGTATTTTCAAGACAGAGCTGCAGAGAATCCAGCATTCAAATATGTTTTACAGCTAGACTGTGATGAAAAAATAACAAACATTTTTTGGGCTGATGCTAAGATGATAATTGATTATGCTCATTTTGGTGATGTCATGACCTTTGACACCACTTTTGGAACAAATAAGGAACATCGGCCATTTGGTGTGTTCGTTGGATTCAACAATTTTAGAGAAACTGTTATCTTCGGTGCTTCTCTCCTCTATGATGAGACATTTGAATCTTTTAAATGGTTGTTTGATTCTTTCTTATTAGCACACAGTGAGAAGCATCCTAGAACCATATATACTGATCAAGACTCTGCAATGGGAAAGGCAGTTGGGTATGTTTTTCCGGAAACACGGCACGGCTTATGTACTTTCCACATTATGCAAAATGCGGTCAAACATTTATCTAGTTATATGGACAAAGAATCAACTCTTCTTGCAGATTTCAATGCTTGCATGTATCAACATGTGCACCAAGAAGAATTTGAGGAAGCATTTGAAAATATGAGGGCTCAAGTGCCAACACAAACTTGGTTCGATAGTATTTACAAAGTAAAAGAGAAGTGGGCAGAATGTTTCATGAAAAATGCATTTACCTTGGTATGCGGAGCACGCAGCTAAGTGAGAGTCTCAACAATGACTTAAAGCATCATCTGAAATCAGATTTAGACATTGCCCGGTTCTTTCAGCACTTCGAAAGAGCTGTCAAAGTAAAAAGAGATGTTGAGGTCAATTCAGAGTTTGATTCCAGGAAGTACTTACCAAGAATCAAAATGAAGACCCCAATGTTGATGCAAGTTGGCCCACTTTATACTCCTGCTATATTTGATTTTTTTCAAAAGGAATACCAGAGATCTATATCAGCATGCGCCGAAGCACTAGATGGACAATACAAATACATGGTTAAAATTGGATATCCTTTTGAGCATCCAATATTTGAAGAAGAATGGGAAGTTACTGGTAACCCTGTGGAACAAATATCATCATGCAGTTGTGGTCAGTTTGATAGACTAGGAATATTGTGTGCGCATGCTTTAAAAGTTCTTGACTTGATGAACATTAAGTTGCTTCCATCACACTATATTTTGAAGCGATGGACTCGAGAAGCACGAGCAGGATCTGTTAAGGATAGTCATGGAAGGATTGTGATTGCAGATCCAAATATAGAGGCAGTTCTCCGCCACAATGGCCTATCGCACAAATTTAATAACTTGGCAATTGAAGCATCACATTCTGAAGAATGTTGTATTTTGATCGACAATACACTTGATAACCTTAGTAAGGAAGTGAAACGACGGTTGTTGAATGCAGAAGTGCCTTCACCAGCATCAGGCGATTTGTTGAATGCCAAAGTGACTCCTCCAGCAACAACTGATTTGTTGGCTGCTGCGTGCCTAAAAAAGAAGGAAGTTAACAAGGCAGACAAAAATTCCAAAAGACGGAAAGATTGGACTGAAAGACAGTACAAAAGAAAGAAGATAGGACCAACCACAACTACCACAACACCCTTATCCAAGGTACCATTGACACATTGTACCATTCAAATGTAGTTTACTCAAGTACTAATATTCAAACTATCACTTGCAACAGATAACAAAGCGGAAAAAACAGAGTTCAAGACAAAAGAAACTCATTCAACGGTGCAAGCTCTGAATGAGGAAGACTTGCGAGGATATGAGCACATTACAAACTTCACTGAACTACTGAATATGCCTAGTGTGAGAGCCTCCACAGAAGGCATATATCCTAAGGATATATTCTAATCATGATGCTTTGGAGAACATCAGAATCATTATTTTGTTGAACTTCTGTAGACTTTCAATTGTTGAACTTTTGTAGACCTTCAAGTTGTACGGGAAATATGAAACTTGTAATTTTGTTCAACTAATTTAGTTTCTGGAAGATCCTTTTTTCACTTCCTAGATACATCAGTTTCTCCATGGATCAAATCAAAATCACCGACGATCTCAAACCAAACTTGGTGTACATATTTCTTGATTGAGGAAATCACATGCAGTGATACAAACAAAAGATATAGGATTGTTCTGTTCCTGTGATACTGAATAAGTGCTAATAAGTGATACAGACAACAAATATAGGATTGAGGAAAATTCAAAAGCACCTCACTGTCCAACAACGCCGCCCCGCTACCTTCTTTCCCATGAGTTCGCCTCCTCATCAGCCGTCCGAGCTCGTCCGTCTGCTGCTGGTTCTCCTCTGCGCGAGCCCATCCAGCCTGCCTTTTCCTCCGTGCGGCTCGCCCCACCTTCCCCTCGCTGCGCTGCCATCAACTCGATCCAGCTTGCCCTCGTCCGTGATGGAGACCAACGACGACCTGAATAGGGGGGCAGGCAGCTGCAGGGGCTTGGATCAGGGAGAGGCAGCGGCGGCCTGAACCGAGCGAGATACAGCGGCGGCCTGAATCGAGCGAGAGGCAGCGGCGGTGTGAATCGAGGTGAGGCAACAGCGGCTGGAAAGTACTGGGAAAAGGAGAGCCATCGGATCTGATTTGTGCGATGGATATGGGCTATGTTAGGCTCCTAACTTGGCAAGAGGCAAGTTAGAGGAGCCGGCTCCATGATCTATCATCTTAGAAAAGAGATTTTATGATATCTTTTTTTGCAATTGAAGGTGCAAGTCTTTATTATATGAAGCAAAGGATCCGGTGATTCAAGAATTCATCACCAATGCGATTCAGTAGCAGTCTTCACTGCTTAAAAGCACTGATTCAAGAATTCATCACCAATGCGATTCGGTAGCACAATCTTCACTGCTTAAAAGCACCTCTTCACCAATTAAGTGATGATATGAACTAGTACGAGCTTGAGGACTCATTTGATTCATCATGGTCATGTGGAAGCTAAACCTTGATATGTCAATAGGTACAACAACTGATTGGCCATATTTCAATAAATTATTGCATATTTTTATTGTGGTGTTATGAAAACTGTTTGGATATTGACCATGGTCTTAAAGTCTTTATGTCTTGCTCCGCCCATAACAACCTTTGACCACAAAATTCATCACCCCCCCCCCCCCGCCGTGACCTTCAATATGGTTTGTACCGACTTCTACTAACATAATTATATATTATCTCACATGTAGCTATATATAGTTTGTTATTCTATTCCTATTGGCAAGGCCCTTAAGGAAAAAGCTCGTCTAAAATTATATCTCACGGAGAAGGGAAAGTCGTATACATCTAATGTTTGATTTACCTTTGACTAGAATCAAGATCATTCTATGTGATTGGTGGAGGTTTAATTTTCAAATTCAAAACTCAAAAGTGACTCTATATTGTTAGTATGGGTCGATAGTAAGAAATTATTTAGTACTACTACAATACGCCTTGTTGGGCTTGTACAAATTCTAATTGGGTTGTAGTTCATTGCCTCCTGGGGGCATAGATATATGTCGTTTAACGCGAGACAAAATGCAGGAGGGGGAATGTCTCACTTCTAGCGAGACCTATGGGGCCCTCCCGCTACTATTCGGCTGGCCCAAGTAGCCTTCTCCAGGTCAGTTCATTTTTATTCACTGTTTTTCATTCATTCATTTGTTTTTTTTCGTTTTTTCTTTCGTTCATATTTTTAAAAATACTCTAAATAAATATATTCAAAACTTCAATTTATTTAGAAAAACTTTAAACCACGAATTTGAAAATTCTAACGGTGTCAAAATGTGTTAGTGTAGTTTAAAAAAATGATGATAACATTAAAAACAAATGTTTGTTACATTTAAAAAGGTTCACACGTTTCAAAAATATAGATGACATTTACAAAAAATACATTACAAAATGCAAACAGATTTTCATGCAATTCAAAAAAGTTTTGTACCATTACAAGAAATTGACATGACATTTAGTAAAATGTTCACATGTTTCAAAAGATGTTCGTGACATTAACAAAAAACATTATAAAATGTTAAAAAATGCTTGTGTAGTTAAAAAGTATTTTTATCATTCAAAAATGTTTCAACATGCATTTTAATTTTGTTAACACGTATTCAAAAGAAATGTTCAAAACATGTATTCGAAAAAATATCTTAATCATGTATTTGAAAATGTTCGATGTGTATAATGTTTGCCCAGATGTACAAGAAAAATGTATAACGTGTGTTGAAAGGTAGACATGTATTGATGAAAAGGAAAAATAAATCCCTCGCAAAAAAAGGAAAAACAACAATGAAAAAAATAGAAAAACAAAACCCCTAAGAAAAACCGAAAAAATCACATGGAAGGTTCTAAAACTGGTCCATGGAACCTTCGTAAAACTGCTACAAGACCTACTGTGTTGGAACGGCTCGTTTAGTGTCCCCAGAGGCGAGACAGAAGGATCTCTCACACCAGGCGACAAATAGACCTAGTGGACAGAACACCATGTCGCCTCAAGTGCGGTAGTGGCCTGGTCCAGTAGGGTGCTTCTTTATTTTCTTTATTCCGTTTTTATGTTTTTATTTGTTTTTGTATTTTAAAATATTTGAAATTCATATTTTGCAAAAAAATAATTTTAAACTTTTTTCTAGAAACGTTCATAACGCATCAATAAAAAATTATGCATTGCAAAAAAAACTGTGTAATTTCGAAAATTTTCCATATCATTCAAAAATATTCATGATATTGGAAATATGTCACATGTTTTACATGTTATTCATGAAATTTATTAATAAATTAAAGTAAATTTATAAAATTATTTGCATAATTTCTGACAATTGTTTGTACCATTAAAAATTGTTTGTGACATTAAAAAATGTTCATGTGTTAAAAACTATGTTTTTAGACACTGAAAAAAATCGTGAAAATTAAAAATTTATTGGCACAATTTTAAGAAAAAATAATAACATAAAAAATGTTTGGGACATATATAAGCATATTCTAACTTTTTACAAGTGTTTGCTCGTTTTAGAAAAAAGTTCGTGCCATTTCAAATGTTCACTGTGTATTGAAAGATTTGATTGGGTATTTAAAAATATTCAATGTGCATTAAATGTTTTACCATGTATTTAGTTTTTTAAATTTGTTTACAAAAATGTTCAGCATGTGTTATAAAAACTCAACATGTATATAATAATGTAAATGAAAATAATGAATAAATAAATAATGAACATGAATAAAAATAAAACTGTTGGATATCGACCGAGAAAACACATAAAAGAAAAATAAAAAACATGTGGAACCTTCTCAAAACCAGGCAGAAGGTCTCGTGAACTGCCCCTTATTAACTTCCAAAAACCACTCGTTACCACTTATTGGACTGGCCCACTTCTAATGAGCCTTGTAGACAAGGCGTGCTTTTGTCTTGCAATAAGCAAGACATAGCATTGGGGAGTGGACACCCATACACTGGGATCAAGTTAGGTTTTCTATAAGAGCATTGGCTTTTGAATGAGAGCCCAATCCCTTTATTTTTTTTTAGTGTCTCTCTACTCCATATAAGCAAAGGTGTCATGTAAGCGAGATATATGCTTCTTAGGGCATGAATATGAAAATGGTTGATAAGACAGTCTTATCTTAAGCCTCCCAATGTAATTTAGAGATGGTAATAAAAACATGCACACAATGGTTTATTTCTTAGATTTATGTTCAACAACTAGCTACTTTTAAATATGTGATGAGAGATATTGTCACTAGTGGAAAAAGTAGCGGTGGCGTTGGCTTATTTGGTACAACATTAGTAGGGGTATAGTGGTGGCGTTGAAAAACAAGGTAGCACGAGCGGTATATGGGATAAACAATTTGTACCAGGCGTAATATAGTGTTGTCGTGGAATAGCATGGGATGCCAGTACTATTATATTTAGTTGTGGCGTGCTGTTGGTTCCGACGCCAGTATTGTTATTTTGTCAATGCCAACATTCTTATATTATTATTTTTTGGTATATTCTCTTTTATAGTATATTATAGTTTACTTTTATTAATTTTTATTATTTTAAACATAAATAATGACATTTTTTTGGAATACGTACTTTGAGACTTTAAATTACTTTTTTCCTTTTTATTTTAAGACTTGAAATATATAGTTTTAAATGTTCGAATATGTAGTTTGACACTTCCAAATTTTTTAATTTTTAGTTTTTTATGTGGTGATCTTTTTATAGTATATTATATTTTTCTTTTATTAAATATTTATTATTTTAAATATGAATAATAACATTTTTTATATGTACTTTGAGACTTTAAATTACTTTTTTTTAGCTTAAGACTTGAAATATATAGTTTTGACGCTTCAAATATGTAGTTTGACACTTCCAAATTTTTTAATTTTTAGTTCTTTATGTGGTGATTTTTTATAGTATATTATAGTTTACTTTTACTAAATTTTTATTATTTTAAATATAAATAATGACTTTTTTAAAAATATGTACTTTGTGACTTTAAATTGCTTTTTTTTCTTTTTAGTTTAAGACTTGAAATTTATAGTTTTGAGCCTTCAAATATGTAGTTTGACACTTTCAAATTTTTTTATCTTTAGTTTTTTATGTGGTGATCTTTTTTATATTACATTATAGTTTACTTTTATTGAATTTCTATTATTTTAAATATGAATGATGACATTCATAAATTATGATCTTTTTTTCTTATTGGGCTAGCCCAAATAGGATTAGGATGCCGTGGGGGTCAAAACCAACGGGGGCAACGGCTCCCTCGACCCACGTACTCCCTCTCTCTGCCCTTATCTATTTTTGTTCCCCTTTCTCTCCCTCTCTCTCGCCGCCCGTCGTCGCCGCGTCGATTCCGGCCGAGTCCGGCGATTGCTGTCGTTCTCCGGTCTTGAGGTACACATCTGAGCCTCCCACTCTCATCTGGTCCATTTGGATTTTTTTTAATTAAAGGTGTGTTTTGCATTTCCTATGCTAGGGTTTCTGCGATGACAGCATGCAACGATGATGGCGACGAAGTAGACTGTAGGCGACCCTCGGCTCCAACCCAGGTGAGCATATCATCCCTCCCTCTTTTGCTGTAGGTCACTGCCACTGTCAATCAAATTAAGGTGTTTTAGTTGCTGTTGTTGTTATCAATTGAAAATTGGAAATTGGAAGTGCAATCTGTCAACTTTTAAGTCATCATCTTTGGAAGCATCTAAATTTTGAAACAAGGTGTTTGAGTTGCTGTTGTAATCCATAACAAAGTGTTTGAGTTGTTGCTGTGTACTACATCAATGAACATATGACAGTGGCAGTGGTAGTGGTAGTGGCATTTTGTATCTGCATTTTGCATCGATGACGGTAGCCTAATGCTAAATATGTATCTTGTTCATTATATGACAGTGGCAGTGGCATTTTGTATCTACATTTTGCATCAATGATCATCATGTGGATGTTTAGATTAGGGTTCCATTGTTTACTCCCATAAAAGAACATAATTTCCTTTGTTTACTTGACAAGTTGACATGCCTATGTATAGATCAGTTAGGTTGTAGAATTTGTGTAAGTGTATTAGATCACTTGCCATACTTTGATTGGCATTATTATTAACTTGCTTGTTATTATTGTTATGATTGGCATTAGATCACTTGCCATACTTGCCATACTTTGATTGGCATTATTATCAACTTATATGTTATTCTTGTTTGATCAACAAGGCAATATTATCAACTTACAAATCATTTTCCAACTTGCAACACATAGCAAAGATGGGCATGGATGCAACTTACTTGTTATTCTTGTTTGACATGTGTGTTTGGTCCTCGTGCAACTTCGCGGCCTATGATGAAGTTGACAAAGGCGAAACGAGCACCAACCAGATAAGATTACAAAAACATCCATGAGCATTGCAAACACATGCATATATACATATATCATCTAACCATTATTTATTGATGATTTCAAATATTTGACTTGCCAGGCGTATGTACGAGACCCATCTCCAGAACCGGTCCAGCAGCAGCTATCGGTACGTGACATGGACATGCTCAGTCATGAGCTTGTCGCGTCAAAGGAGAGTACAATCAAGGCGCTTAACGAGTTGAATAACTCCGTGAAGAAAGAGAAGGACGATATGATCGACGAGATCTCCGATCTCTGCGATAAGAAATTGAAGCTCATCAACCAGAAGAAGCTACTGGTCACTGAGATCGAGTCTATGAAGAAGGAGATACGGCTCCTGAAGGCCGAGAGGGAGGAGCTGAAGACCCGCAAAGTCTATTTCAGGAAGGAGGGAGAGAGCAACATGAACAAGTTGCGTGAGATGAGGATCATTCTTCATCGTAGCTAGTTAGCGCGTGGATAACAAGTTGCAAGAGATTGATGGCGATACTTTTGCTTGTATATAGAGCTAGCCACCAGATAACTTTGCTTGTAGGTAGTAGCAAGTTAGTTACTGAAAACTGTAGTAATAGTTGTATATATTTTGTGGATTTGAGACTTACCACTAGAAGTTTAAATGGCTGCATATATACTAATCACTAGGTATATATTTTTTATTGCTGAAAAATACAAATTGCCGGCGTTGCCTCACAATAAACGCCATAGATAAAATAATATATTACTGGCATTAGCCAGGTGGACGCCATCAGTACTAAAATACCGCTGACGTGTCTGCCAACGTCACCACTAAACTGTTTTTACTAGCGCCATATTGGTGGCGTTGGGTCTCTATGCCAGCAAGGCACTTTTTCCACGCCATAGTTAGGCTTTCTTCCACTAGTGTTTGTTCGTTTTCTTTTTCGGCCTCAACATCTGTCCTACATGACACTTCTAACATAGCACCATGGTACACAAACGCAGAATTTAGAAACATGGTTCCATGGGAACCCCCTTATGAATAGTAAATTCAAAAAATAACTAGAAAAAACTGAATATTTTTTGTAACATATATAGTCAACCGATATACCTGTGTATGAAGTTTCATGAAGAAATGGCATGCATGTTATTCCAGGAAAAATGACAAAATTGATGCTATAAAAATATTGTTTGAATTAATAGTAAGGTCTCGATTGTATTTTCTTCATCAAGATTATCACATGTGTGATTCCCTTACGAAGTTTTATACACGAGTAGAATGGGGGACCAAGTTTGATACCCAAAATTTCAGAATTTTGTAAAACTTTGTATTATTATTTTTCCTAATTTTACTGTTTACGTGGGCGCTCGTGAAACCATGTCCACATTTGCATTTATGCATCGTACACGTTATTATTGTACTCCCTTCGTTTTTATTTACTTCGCATATTAGCTTTGGTCAAAGTCAAGCTTTGTCAACTTTCATGAAGTTTATAAACAAAACTTTTAACATATACAATAACAAATCAATACCATTAGATTCATTATTGAATGTACTTTCACAGTTTCACATCATATAGATTCGTTAGGGTAAAGGGTTGTATTCTTTTTCTATAAACTTGGTCAAATATTATGGTGTTTGATTTTAGTCAAATCTAATATGCAGAGTAAATAGAAACGGATGGAGTACTCCCTCCGTTTCTTTTTAGTCTGCGTATAAGATTTGGTCAAAGTCAAACTTTGTAAAGTTTGACCAACTTTGTAGAAGAAATATCAAAATCTACAATTCTAAAGCTATATGATATGAAAATTAATTTCATGATGCATCTAACAATACTGATTTCATATTGTGAATCTTGACATGTTTTTCTATGAACATAGCCAAAGTTAACAAAGTTTGACTTTAATCAAATCTTATATGCAGACTAAAAAGAAACACAAGGAGGGAGTAACCAGGGTCATTTTTCTTCCCGGGCTTCGAGCTTCGGGATTTGGGATAAGAGGAACTCTAGCAGACCCCGCAAAAAAACCCGACCCGCAAAATAACCGCCAAAATGCGGGTCGGCACGAAAAATCCCGCCCGAACAGATCCCGTAAACGACTCCAACCTGTAAAAATTTTTAAAGGGCACGGTAAAAAAATCCTCCTGATCTGCAAAAACACAGTTTTCGCCTCCGCTTGTACTGTGCCCTGCATCGCGAGAAAGCAGTTGGCGGAAGCCCAACTGCCATGGAAACATCCGCGTCACCGTCCCCGACTGCCGTCCGCGCTGTCCTGACCACCGTCCAGCCCGTCCCCGGACGCCAGCTGCCCGCCGGCCGCTCGTCCCCCGCCGGCCGCCCGCCCCGCCCGCCCGCCCCGGCCGAACCGATTCAGCACACCCGCCCTTGAATCGATTCCGATTCAGCTAGCTAGCTAGCTCGTCCGTCCACTTGAATTGATTCTTATTCACAGCTAGCTAGCTAGGTAGCAACTGGATTGATTCAGCTAGCTACAGCGACTGCGGCTCTGTATTTTCCTGTTTGGATCGATTCGAGCTAGCTAGTGTCCTGCGAGTCTTCCTAGACGTCAGCGGCTTTGTTTTTGGTCATTTTATGCGTTGTTCAGCTAGCTACGGCGACGGCGACTCCGTATTTGCCCGTTTGGATCGATTCGAGCTAGCTAGTTTCCTGCGAGTCTTCCTAGACGTTAGCAACTTTGTTTTTGGTCATTTTATGCGTTGTCCGTCGGCTTCGTAGGAGCGATCTAGCTACACGGGCGAGAGGAAGAAGACGTGAGAAAAAAAACGAATATTCACTTTTACAGTTTAAGTTTAAGGGGTCTGTTCTACCATAGCCCGTGCCAATCCATAAAACGTGTTTTGCGTGAACTGTAAACACATTTTACGGGTCAGCGGGATGCGGGATGCTAGAGATGCTCTCAGGAGCAAATCGTAGATGGGAGGAGGAGTGGTCGCTCCTACAGGAGTCTAGAGGCATAGTATCACCCGACAACTAGTGCAATGAGGCAGCCTGTATACGGCCAGGACGCATGGACCACAGAGAGCAATAATGACGGGCGACCAGGACGCATGGACCACGGAGAGCAATAACGACGGATGGCGATGGAACGAGCGGTGGCAGTGGTCACTCGCCAGAAGCTTTACTGTACGACGAAAGCGTGCCTACGACGTTGCCCACACAGACCGTAGCGATGGCAACCAGAGCAACATTTCCACATGTGCGACGGCCATCTTCGTGTTGCCCCGACCGTCCGGCGTGGCCGCGGTGCAGGACGAGAGCCAGAAAGGCATGGACGGATACTTCACGCCACAGCGATAAAATGCTTGGGCCAGAGCTCTCCATGTACCCCTGCCTCTTGCTCATCCAGATCCGCCACGCTTCCGGCCATCGCAGCTGCCATTTCGATGACCACTTTGGCAGGTGCCACATAGGCTCTGTTTGGATCTAGGGGTTAGAGTTATTTTGGGTTAGTTTGTACTCCATTAACACCAAAATATCCAAACAAGAAGATTAGTTTGGGTTAGATGCATCTAACACATCCAAAATATCTAACCCATCTAAAAGATGCTTATTTGGGTTAGTTCTTCTCGGGATTACTAAAAAAACATCTTTTTCTCTCGCTCTCCCCACAGCAGATCCCTTCCCACTTCCTCGAAGCTTCTCATCCTCTTCCTCTCTTCCTCTCACACCGCCTGTGAAGGCGCCTAGCCGTATGCGCGCTCCATCTAACCCTGCCATCCAAACACCTCTTTGGCTAGAGTTAATTAAGGGTTAGTTTAGAGTTAGAATCTAAGTCTAACCTCTAACTGAGTTAGAGTATCCAAACAGGACCAGTGGGAAGATTGGATCCAGGGACATGTTACCAGATCCACATGCAAGTCGACCCACCGTCCTCGGTTTGTGCTCCGGCCGATCGGCGTGGCCATGGCGCGGGACCAGAGCCAGACAGATCTTGTTGCCGGCCATTAAATTGTTGGGGTCAGATCTCGCCATCTTCCTCTGCCTCTGTCTCTACCAGGACAGTACGTGCGACAATTAAGTCACTGTTTTACTCAGCATCTCTCCGTTGCATTCCTTTGATGCATCTACCTTTCCATTTTGTCCTTTTGCGGGGTAGTATCTACCTTTCCGCTTTCAGATGCATCTACTGGCTGTAAAAAAGACTGCTTTGCCAATTGATTGCCTTGATTATTTACGCACTTTTTTCTACAAATGAAGAATATTATTGACTCAAAATAAAGTATCAGGTGATACAAACGCAATGAGCAAACAAGTGACTTTTGCATAATTAGGATCTACCCTGCTAACACCAACACACATGAATAAACACACTTGCAAAGAGCAAAGTCATTCAAGATCAAAGCTATGCCTAAGCAAGTAAAAAAGAAAAAAAAACTAAAGCGATCGGCAAACTACAACAACGACCATATTCGCGCCAACCTTCTTTTGACACCACAAGGACAACGAGATTCTTCAACCACAACTCTTATATGAACGGAATGACGCTCAAGTGCAGCTGTCCTCGGATACTAGGTTGACACCCGACAGAACAAGTCTGAGCATATTTGAACAATGCCTTCAACGAAGTAACGGCAAAATAAATAGATCTATTGCTAGGTATAACCAACTCGAGTCAGACCTAAAATTTTCACTTCGGAGCACGAGACCTGGTACTCGAGACACTGTAAAATTTGCTTTATTTTGCGGCGTTTCACTTGTGTCATGTATAACCCTTTTACGTCATGGAAAATACGCTGGTGACGTTTTGCGGGTGTCAGCCCCATCGTCACCGAAGCACCGACATAGGAAATAAAATTTTGATGGTATCACTTTTTTGGTCATGCAAAAAACAGTTTTTGCATTTTAGGTGAACCATAAAACAATTTTTACATTTTAGGTGCGAACCAAAAAATGTCACCGATAGTCGTTTTAGACGGCCAGAATGTCACGTATGATAGCTCAATATCTGTCGCCTAAGATATTTTTTCGTGACGATAATCCATCATTGGTGATCTGTCCGCGGGTTTGACCGGTCAAAGATTCTGACAGGTGGAGCTAGCAATTGTTGACGTGGCTTCTTCCATGTGGGTCCATCATGGGTTTTATCACCGACTGTCCCGTTAGTAATAATGCAGAGCCAGTTTTGACCAGTCAACGCTGCTGACATATGGGCCCAGAAGATGTTGACGTGACTGCTTACAAGTGGGACCATGCATCATTTTTTCGATGACGATGTGTTGTCTGACCGGTCAACGGTTTTGACATGTCAACCCATTGTTGTGCTGACGTGGATGTTGGCAGGCGCGTTAATACGTGGGTGACATGGCTTCTTTCATGTGGGACCATACGCTGGTGACCGCGTCCATAACCGTCATAGTTTGTATGCGCGGTCAATTTGTTTTATATTGCAAAAATTGGCGGGCATATTTGACAATTTTAATATGAATTTGTGCAAAATTTGAATTCAAATGCAAATTGAGTTGTCGCTGCTTTTATTAAACCGCAAACTTTGACAATTGTTAAACAGACTGTCTCAAACATTACTATAACCAACCATGGTATAGAGTCGCAGTATAAAAGTAGACACATGACTCAGTTTCAAGACATCCTGGCAACGCAACCATGACGATGTACCTAACCAGGGCATCAAGTTCATCAAGTCTCTTTACGATAGTTGTAGTTTTCTTTTCCTTCGCATTCTTGAAGTCTGCAAGTTTTTCCTGTTGCTCTTGGAGGCCATTGTTGATAATCGAATACGGTTGTGCTAATCAAACACCCCCATTTTTAGGTCCTCAATGTCATCCTGTTGCTCTGGTAGTACATTCTTGACATTTTCAAGTACTTTTTGTTGCTCTAGAAGGGTATTGTTGACAGATTCAAGTTGACGTTGCTCATATGGTAGGAGATGCTTCACAACTTCACATTCTTGTTGCTGCTTTGCTAGAGCCTTCTGGTCAGCTTCAAGTTCTAGCTGCTGCCATGCCAGGGCCTTCTTCATAGCATCTAGTTCTTCATGCTAGTTTGTCAGGTCATGCTCGACTGCTACTGGTTCTTCCTGTTGCACTGCCAGTGCAGTGATGACTGGTTCAGATTGTTGCTTCTGGGGCAAAAGACTTGTTGTAAGGCCATCATTTGAGCGTCCTAACTTTTCCTACAGAAAAACACATAGAAGTTACATCATGTGAGAGAATTTCAAAAGCTATAGATGCATCTGCCGCAATATATAGTTACATGGGTGAACAATGGTCACAAGTAATGAAGTGTTTATAAAAAAGAGTTGACGCACTCACCAGGTGAACCCGCTTTCTCTTTGATTTGCTTGAGCTGGGTAATACATATGCATTTAGAGACATGAGTGGTTTGAACTCTTGAAGCAGCACATATAAACCCTTAGTCACCGCTTCCAGTTGATGACGATAATATTCCAGTTGATGCACAATTTACATCCCGTGACACTTGACAGAGAAAGTAAACACATTCTAACCATAGTTGAATACTTTCCCATAACACTGACCTGTACATCTTTAGTACCGACTAGATCTGCATCTTTTTGTTCACTTTCAGTGTCACATTCATTCAGTTCTCCATGGTGTCTACATATAAGTGAAGGACCACATGCTCGTTGATATGATAAAGACGGGTAATCTGTCATACGCCGGGAATGCCAAGCTAGTAACTCGAGAAGATTTTCCTGTCGAACATGTTCTTCTTCTTCATTCGCTCCATATGCTTGTCCGACCCCTTGTTGATGTGTCAACATCAGCTGCGTAACGATGATTGGTAGCTGACAGTATTGGCTTCTTCATTTAGGAATAAATACTCAACTATTTCAACCAAACGAGCAAACGAGCCAAGTAAGACATCAAGGCAAACGAAAAGAGAGGGCGAATAAAACGATAAGGGTGAAGTGGGGGAGAGGAAAACGAGAGGCAAATGGCAACTAATGTAATGCGGGAGATAGGGATTGTGATGGGTACTTGGTATGTTGACTTTTGCGTAGACTCCCCGGCAACGGCGCCAGAAATTCTTCTTGCTACCTCTTGAGCACTGCGTTGGTTTTCCCCAAAGAGGAGAGGATGATGCAGCAAAGTAGAGTAAGTATTTCCCTCAGTTTTTGAGAACCAAGGTATCAATCCAGTAGGAGGCCACGCTCAAGTCCCTCGTACCTGCACAAAACAATAGCTACTCGCAACCAACGCGATTAGGGGTTGTCAATCCCTTCACGGTCACTTACGAGAGTGAGATCTGATAGATATAATATTTTTGGATTTTTGGTATAGAGATGCAAAGTAAAAAGTAAAAGGCAAAGAAAGATTAAAGTGATGGAGATTGATATGATGAGAATAGACCCGGGGGCCATAGGTTTCACTAGTGGCTTCTCTCAAGAGCATAAGTATTCTACGGTGGGTGAACAAATTACTGTTGAGCAATTGACAGAATTGAGCATAGTTATGAGAATATCTAGGTATGATCATGTATATAGGCATCACGTCCGAGACAAGTAGACCGACTCCTGCCTGCATCTACTACTATTACTCCACTCATCGACCGCTATCCAGCATGCATCTAGAGTATTAAGTTAAAAACAGAGTAACGCCTTAAGCAAGATGACATGATGTAGAGGGATAGTTTCATGCAATATGATAAAAACCCCATCTTGTTATCCTCGATGGCAACGATGCAATACATGCCTTGCTGCCCCTTCTGTCACTGGGAAAGGACACCACAAGATCAAACCCAAAGCTAAGCACTTCTCCCATGGCAAGAAAAACCAATCTAGTAGGCCAAACCAAACTGATAATTCGAAGAGACTTGCAAAGATAACCAATCATACATAAAAGAATTTAGAGAAGATTCAAATATTATTCATAGATAGACTTGATCATAAACCCACAATTCATCGGTCTCAACAAACACACCGCAAAAAGAAGATTACATCGAATAGATCTCCACAAGAGAGGGGGAGAACATTGTAATGAGATCCAAAAAGAGAGAAGACATCTAGCTACTAACTATGGACCCGAAGATCTGAGGTAAACTACTCACACTTCATAGGAGGGGCTATGATGATGTAGAAGCCCTCCGTGATGACGGCCCTCTCTGGCGGAGCTCTAGAACAGGCCTCAAGATGGGATCTCTTGGATATAGAAAGTTGCGGCAGTGGAATTAGGTTTTTGGCTCCGTATCTGATCGTTTGGGGGTACGTAGGTATATATAGGAGGAAGGAGTACGTCGGTGGAGCAACAGGGGGACCACGAGGCACGGGGCGCGCCCTAGGGGGGGGGGCGCCCCCACCCTCGTGACCGCCTCTTGGCTCCCTTGGAGTAGGGTCCAAGTCTCCTGGATCACGTTCGGTGAGAAAATCACATTCCCGAAGATTTTATTCCGTTTGGACTCCGTTTGATATTCTGTTTCTCTGAAAATCTGAAATAGGCAAAAAACAACAATTCTGGGCTGGGCCTCCGGTTAATAGGTTAGTCCCAAAAATAATATAAAAGTGGAAAATAAAGCCAGTATAGTCCAAAACAGTAGATAATATAGCATGGAGCAATAAAAAATTATAGATTGGAGACGCATCAGACGTCTTGTTTCTTGAAGGGAATGTGACTCTTGAATAAATAAGTGGCGTTATTTGGGGATTTTCAGCATGTATATGTTCTACGATTCAGGAAATGAACTACCAATCGACATATTTCCATCATGGAGTATTTGAGACCAAAAGCATCTTGAGAAAACATACCGACTTAATCAGAAGAAGATATACTCAATGATTACGTCAACGATTTGCTAATCAACGAACCGTAGATAGAATGACATGCAATGTTAACCCAGGGCGCAATAAGAACCCCAATTCTAAACCCGAATAAGAAACCAAGGTTTTTACTCCATTCGACCGATCCATACTGGTAATCCCCAAGTGCAAGCAATCATCATAGCAATTTCCAAAGATGGAAGTGATAAGTATGGAGAGGACTTGCGCAGGACAATTCTATCCATACTTATCACTTCCGTCTTTGGAAATTGCTATGATGATTCCTTGCACTTGGGGATCACCCACAAGGAGATAAAGGTAATATCAATATTCTCGCAAGTCCTATCTGCCACCAATACAACTCTACGTACACCGAGCGTTTGCTTTCATCTAGAAACAAGAAATAAAATTGTGTTGTGGGTATAAAGAGAATAGCTTTGAATGATATCAGAGAGCTAAAATATAAAAATAGGTGCTACTTACATAAAGTTAGAATATATTATAATATATTACAAATA
Organism: Aegilops umbellulata; assembly: GCA_032464435.1. Classification (NCBI taxonomy): domain Eukaryota; kingdom Viridiplantae; phylum Streptophyta; class Magnoliopsida; order Poales; family Poaceae; genus Aegilops; species Aegilops umbellulata. The sequence continues at coordinate 491,682,271 of CP136060.1, read as the reverse complement.
GCGAGCGTGGGATAATGATGGACTGGTGTGCGGAATTGTCCTGCACAATTGTTAACAAGATCGGTAATCATTATTGCAATTTTACATGAGGGAGAGGCATGAGCTAACATACTTTCTCTACATGGATCATATGAACTTATGATTGGAACTCTAGCAAGCATCCGCAACTACTAAAGATCATTAAGGTAAAACCCAACCATAGCATTAAAGTATCAAGCCCTCTTTACTCCCATACGCAAACAACCCCCTTACTCGGGGTTTAAGCTTCTGTCACTTAGCAACCTGTCGGAGTAATGGGCCACGGGTAGGCCAACCCGAGGCTCAGAACCTTTCAAGACACCGGGGCTAGCTGCGCCCCTCAAGGCGCCAAGACAAAGTGCCGCCTTCTGGAGGCCGACTGGAGGAATAGCCGGCTGCCCGTAGACGGCCGAGTCCCGGAGGCGACGTCAAGACAAGCCGACTCCTAGCTGGCGACTTCTAGAGAAGACGACCCCTAGCAGTCGGCCCGTGGCGCCAAGAAGCCTGCACCCTCATCAAGAAAGACGAGATATGAAATGGCTACAGTGTATCCCATTCCCCCATCCAGGGCAGGCGTGGACAAAGTGCACCGTATCGGCGGAGATCTCCGCCCGGCGCGGCACTGTTGCCACGCCATCCCTGTCATCACCACAAGCAGGCGGAGTCCTGCTCCCACGACGGCCTGTCGGTACGGCCCAAGGACGACGGGCCCTACCAATCAGCGAGAGCCCGGAAGACGGCAAGAGCCCCTCCAGTCGGACCCGATGGAGGTCGGCCCCTAGCAGTTGGCCCGCCCCTTCCTCGGGACCCACGCGCCACTAACCAGACGAGACACGGAGTGGCTACAGTAATCGCCCGCCAGGCGGCTGAGCTGTAGCCACGATCCCCTGACCAAGCCCGCGTCATTAGAGTCACGGCTACAACGATTAGCAGCCGACAAGACCCCGAGAGCGGTGGGGGCGACCTGTCAGCCCCATATCTAACCAGTCGGCGGGGCCCACCAGGCGGCGGGCCCTAGCAGTCGGCGAAGAAGCCGGCGGCCGAAGAGACTGACGGTCGGGCCCTATGCCCGACTGGATTACCATTGTACCCCTGGGGGGTAGGCCTATATAAACCCCCCACAGCACCCATGCAAAGGGTTCCCAACCTGTTGGAACTAGACCAGCCCATAGAGGAAGGAGAGAGCTAGCCTTGCCTTCTCCTACCTCTAGCATACAGCTCGAGGAGCACCATTGTACTCACTTGCGCCTTAGTGATCATGCGGAGACCCCGCAGAGCAGGACTAGGGGTGTTATGTCCTAGGAGAGCCCCGAACCTGGGTAAAGTACGCCGGCGTTCGTGTCTACGCCTCATCCCGCTTCTGGGCACCAGCGACGTTCTACTCGCTCCCACCATGATAAGCCATCCATTGGCATATGTCACACCCAACCCCCGACATTTGGCGCCCATCGTGGGGCGAGGTGCACCGTCGTCCGGAGACCTGTTTTGGACGGGAACCCTTTTCCTCCCTGGCGAGCGTAGCCAGCCCGACACGCCAGACGGAGTCTGTGCCGATACACTGCGTGGCGAGGAGATCGCCTACGCGGCGAGCTGCCTCGCCGACCTTGTTGGCAAGGTTCGCCTCTCCGACGAGCCGGCGTCTGATGCGGGCAATGATGGCCCTGAGAGCCGCCTCGTCAGCCTCCTCGATCAGCTCCACGTAGCCAGCGAGCCCGCTGCGGACTTGGAATCCGTTGGCTGCACCGACCCGATGCTTGTCGATTCCGACACTGCGTCACTTGACGCGTTCCCCATCAACGTGGTGGTGTACGATGAGCCGCCTCCTTGCACGGAGAGCGGCAAAAGCGCCATCACAGAAGTGCTTGTCATCGACCATAGCGAGCACTCCGGCGGAGGTGCTCACGATCCGCTCAACGCGGCACTACAAGACCTGATGACGCCCATCCCAGAAGACGCCGACGCCGAGATGCTAGAAGCACGCCGCATCCAGCTCATCGAGGGCGGCAACAAGTTGGATAGCATGAGCCTACCGGCGTGAGATGGACCGTGCTGTGGGCGGCACGCCGGCTCCCGCTGGGCCCAGCCGGCTTGGCGCGGTCCAACAGCGCGGCGTGGCCATCGCCAACCTGTTCGGGGCAGATCTCCCCATCTACGCCATGCCCGCGGAAAATATCTGAGCTGCCCAGGCGGCAATAGAGGAGCTGGATAAGTTCGAGGGTGAAGAGCGTCGCCACATGGCGGAGCGCGTCCAGCGGCTCCTCGACGCGGCTGCTGAGCAGCACGAGGCCGATTGCCGCACTGAGGCGCCCCACCGGCAAAATGACGATCTGCCTCCCCACCGAGATCAAGGCGCGACATCTCGGACGCCGACTGGTGGCGTCCGCGAAAGAAGAGACAAGGAGCCGGCTGCTAGCCGCAGCCGGACTCGCATCACCATTGAGCGCGATCAAGATGGCCGCCCAAGAGTAGTGGAACGTCGGGATGATTGTCCGCCTCCTCCCCCTCGCAGGGAAAGGCGTGTCTCCCCACCGCTTGTTGATCACCCGACACTCGGTGACTGCCTTGGCCGCCAAGAGGGAGTCGGAGAGAACGATGCCCGCCACCGGATCGACTGTCTCCACCGGTCCCTGGTGCTAGAAGAGGAAGATGAGTTGGGCCCGCCTTGTTCCGGCCCCCGCATTCGAGACGAGCCCTTCCCCAAAGGGTTCACGCTCCCAAGAGACACGCCCAAATACACCGGCTCCGTGAAGCCGGAGAACTGGCTGGTCGACTACTCCACGGCCGTCAGCATAGCAAATGGCAACAAGCGCATTGCTGTGAAGTACGTTCCGCTCATGCTCCAGGGCACAGCCCGGACATGGCTGAACAGTCTGAAGCCCCGCAGCATCAACAACTGGGTTGACTTCACCGAAGCCTTCCTCCGCAACTTCACTAGCACGTACAAGCGGCCGCCCAAACCTCGCCAGCTCTCCTTGTGCGTACAAGGCCCCAACGAGTCGACTCGCGACTACCTCACGCGCTGGGCCGAGCTCTGCAACTCTTGCGAAGGCGTGCACGAGGTGCAGTCTATCGAGTACTTCACTGCTGGGTGCCGAGAGGGCACCCTCCTCAAGCACCGACTCCTCTGCGATGAGCCGGCGACCCTCGACGAGCTGCTGATCATAGCAGATAAATATGCCACGGCCGACTCCTCCATGAAGGCAGAAATCCAAGTTGATGCATGTGGCAAAGTAGCCCCTCAAGCTCCTCGAACCCTGGCTGGCAACACCAGTCGACGCCAGCAACCAAGCGACAACAAGCGCAAGGCCATGCAGCCGGCTTCCACAAGCCGGCAAGTGGCAATAGTCGAAGACCAGCAGCCGGAAGGGCAGCCTCCGTACAAGCGCCAAAAGGGCGGCAAGCCCAATTGGCTACCGGCTTTCTCATATGAGCAGACTCTTGACGCACACTGTAAGTTCCATAGTGGTGTGAAGCCGTCCAACCATACCACTCGGAAATGCCATTGACTCACCAGGATCGCCAAGGGAGACGGCCTTCTGCCTCCTCTGCCTGCTGGGCAGCCGCCTCCTCCTCCCCCCCAGTAGCCGGCGGTTCGACCAGTCGAAGCCATACAAGACGAGTACCCTCAAGAGCACGGAGCTTACATCGTGTTCACCAGCGTGGCCGACGATAAGCACAACAAACGACAACTGTTGGGGAACGTAGTTATTTCAAAAAATTTCCTACGCACACGCAAGATCATGGTGATGCATAGCAACGAGAGGAGAGTATGATCTACGTACCCTTGTAGATTGCAACGGAAGCGTTTGACACAACGTAGAGGAAGTAGTCGTACGTCTTCTTCCCGGTCCGACCGATCCAAGCACCGTTACTCCGGCACCTCCGAGTTCTTAGCACACGTTCAGCTTGATGACGATCCCCGGGCTCCGATCCAGCAAAGCGTCGGGGAAGAGTTCTGTCAGCACGACGGCGTGGTGACGATCTTGATGTACTACTGACGCAGGGCTTCGCCTAAGCACTGCGACAATATGACCGAGGTGGAATTTGGTGGAAGGGGGCACCGCACACGGCTAAGGAACGATCTCAAGGATCAACTTGTGTGTCTATGGGGTGCCCCTGCCTCCGTATATAAAGGATCCAAGGGGGAGGGGCTGGCCGGCCAAGGGTGGCGCGCCAGGAGAGTCCTACTCCTTCCGGGAGTAGGATTCCCCCCCCCCCAATCCTAGTTGGAATAGGATTCCTCAAAGGGGGAGAGAGAGAGGGGGCCGGCCACCTCTCCTAGTACTAATAGGACTAGGGGAAGGGGGAGGCGCACAGCCCATGAGGGCAGCCCTTTCAACTTTCCACCAAGGCCCATGTTGGCCCATTTGGCTCCCGGGGGTTCCGGTAACCCTCCCGGTATTCCGGTAAAATCCCTATTTCATCCGGAACACATCTGATGTCCAAACATAGGCTTCCAATATATCAATCTTTATGTCTCAACCATTTCGAGACTCCTCGTCATGTCCGTGATCACATCCGGGACTCCGAACAACCTTCGGTACATCAAAATGCATAAACTCATAATAACTGTCATCATAACGTTAAGCGTGCGGACCCTACGATTCGAGAACAATGTAGACATGACCGAGACACGTCTCCGGTCAATAACCAATAGCGGGACCTGGATGCCCATATTGGCTCCTACATATTCCATGAAGATCTTTATCGGTCAGACCGCATAACAACATACGTTGTTCCCTTTGTCATCGGTATGTTACTTGCCCGAGATTCGATCGTCAGTATCCAATACTTAGTTCAATCTCGTTACCGGCAAGTCTCTTTACTCGTTCCGTAATACATCATCCCGCAACTAATTCATTAGTTGCAATGCTTGCAAGGCTTAAGTGATGTGCATTACCGAGAGGGCCCAGAGATACCTCTCCGACGATCGGAGTGACAAATCCTAATCTCGAAATACGCCAACCCAAAATCTACCATTGGAGACACCTGTAGTACTCCTTTATAATCACCCAGTTACGTTGTGACGTTTGGTAGTACCCAAAGTGTTCCTCCGGCAAACGGGAGTTGCATAATCTCATAGTCACAGGAACATGTATAAGTCATGGATAAAGCAATAGCAACATACTAAACGATCGGGTGCTAAGCTAATATAATGGGTCATGTCAATCAGATCATTCAACTAATGATGTGACCTCGTTAATCAAATAACAACTCTTTGTTCATGGTTAGGAAACATAACCATCTTTGATTAACGAGCTAGTCTAGTAGAGGCATACTAGTGACACTCTGTTTGTCTATGTATTCACACATGTATTATGTTTCCGGTTAATACAATTCTAGCATGAATAATAAACCTTTATCATGATATAAGGAAATAAATAATAACTTTATTATTGCCTCTAGGGCATATTTCCTTCAGTCTCCCACTTGCACTAGAGTCAATAATCTAGATTACACTGTAATGATCCTAACACCCATGGAGTCTTGGTGCTGATCATGTTTTGCTCGTGGAAGAGGCTTAGTCAACGGGTCTGCAACATTCAGATCCTTATGTATCTTGCAAATCTCTATGTCTCCCACCTGGACTAGATCCCGGATGGAGTTGAAGCGTCTCTTGATGTGTTTGGTCCTTTTGTGAAATCTGGATTCCTTTGCCAAGGCAATTGCACCAGTATTGTCACAAAAGATTTTCATTGGACCCGATGCACTAGGTATGACACCTAGATCGGATATGAACTCCTTCATCCAGACTCCTTCGCTTGCTGCTTCCGAAGCAGCTATGTACTCCGCTTCACATATAGATCCCGCTACGACGCTTTGTTTAGAACTGCACCAACTGACAGCTCCACCGTTTAATGTAAACACGTATCCGGTTTGCGATTTAGAATCGTCCGGATCAGTGTCAAAGCTTGCATCAACGTAACCTCTTACGGTGAGCTCTTTGTCACCTCCATATATGAGAAACATATCCTTAGTCCTTTTCAGGTATTTCAGGATGTTCTTGACCGCTGTCCAGTGATCCACTCCTGGATTACTTTGGTACCTCCCTGCTAAACTTATAGCAAGGCACACATCAGGTCTGGTACACAACATTGCATACATGATAGAGCCTATGGCTGAAGCATAGGGAACATCTTTCATTTTCTCTCTATCTTCTGCAGTGGTCGGGCTTTGAGTCTTACTCAATCTCACACCTTGTAACACAGGCAAGAACCCTTTCTTTGCTTGATCCATTTTGAACTTCTTCAAAATCTTGTCAAGGTATGTGCTTTGTGAAAGTCCAATTAAGCGTCTTGATCTATCTCTATAGATCTTTATGCCTAATATGTAAGCAGCTTCTCCGAGGTCTTTCATTGAAAAACTTTTATTCAAGTATCCCTTTATGCTATCCAGAAATTCTATATCATTTCCAATCAGTAATATGTCATCCACATATAATATTAGAAATGCTACAGAGATCCCACTCACTTTCTTGTAAATACAGGCTTCTCCGAAAGTCTGCATAAAACCAAATGCTTTGATCACACTATCAAAGCGTTTATTCCAACTCCGAGAGGCTTGCACTAGTCCATAAATGGATCGCCGGAGCTTGCACACTTTGTCAGCTCCCTTTGGATCGATAAAACCTTCCGGTTGCATCATATACAACTCTTCTTCCAGAAATCCATTCAGGAATGCAGTTTTGACATCCATCTGCCAAATTTCATAATCATAAAATGCGGCAATTGCTAACATGATTTGGACAGACTTAAGCATCGCTACGGGTGAGAAAGTCTCATCGTAGTCAATCCCTTGAACTTGTCGAAAACCTTTTGCGACAAGTCGAGCTTTATAGACAGTAACATTACCATCAGCGTCAGTCTTCTTCTTAAAGATCCATTTGTTCTCAATTGCTTGCCGATCATCGGGCAAGTCAACCAAAGTCCATACTTTGTTCTCATACATGGATCCCATCTCAGATTTCATGGCTTCAAGCCACTTTGCGGAATCTGGGCTCACCATCGCTTCTTCATAGCTCATAGGTTCATCATGATCTAATATCATGACCTCCAGAAACGGATTACCGTACCACTCTGGTGCGGATCTCACTCTGCTTGATCTACGAGGTTCAGTAGTATCTTGATCTAAAGTTTCATGATCATCATCATTAGCTTCCTCACTTATTGGTGTAGGTGTTGCAGAAACAGTTTTCTGTGATGTACTACTTCTCAATAAAGGATTAGGTACAGTTACCTCGTCAAGTTCTACTTTCCTCCCACTCACTTCTTTCGAAAGAAACTCCTTCTCTAGAAAGTTTCCGAACTTAGCAACAAAAGTCTTGCCTTCGGATCTGTGATAGAAGGTGTATCCAATAGTTTCCTTTGGATATCCTATGAAGACACATTTCTCCGATTTGGGTTCGAGCTTATCAGGTTGAAGCTTTTTCACATAGGCATCGCAGCCCCAAACTTTAAGAAACGACAACTTTGGTTTCTTGCCAAACCATAGTTCATAAGGCGTCGTCTCAACGGATTTAGATGGTGCCCTATTTAACGTGAATGCGGCCGTCTCTAGAGCGTATCCCCAAAACGATAGCGGTAAATCAGTAAGAGACATCATAGATCGTACCATATCTAGTAAAGTACGATTACGACGTTCGGACACACCATTACGCCGTGGTGTTCCGGGTGGCGTGAGTTGCGAAACTATTCCACAATTTTTCAAATGTACACCAAACTCGTAAATCAAATATTCTCCTCCACGATCAGATCGTAGAAACTTTATTTTCTTGTTACGATGATTTTCAACTTCACTCTGAAATTCTTTGAACTTTTCAAATGTTTCAGACTTGTGTTTCATTAAGTAGATATACCCATATCTGCTTAAGTCATCTGTGAAGGTGAGAAAATAACGATATCCGCCACGAGCCTCAATATTCATCGGTCCACATACATCGGTATGTATGATTTCCAACAAATCTGTTGCTCTCTCCATCGTACCGGAGAACGGTGTTTTAGTCATCTTGCCCAAGAGGCACGGTTCGCAAGTACCAAGTGATTCATAATCAAGTGGTTCCAAAAGTCCATCAGTATGGAGTTTCTTCATGCGCTTTACACCGATATGACCTAAACGACAGTGCCACAAATAAGTTGCACTTTCATTATCAACTCTGCATCTTTTGGTTTCAACATTATGAATATGTGTATCACTACTATCGAGATTCATCAAAAATAGACCACTCTTCAAAGGTGCATGACCATAAAAGATATTACTCATATAAATAGAACAACCATTATTCTCTGATTTAAATGAATAACCGTCTCGCATTAAACAAGATCTAGATATAATGTTCATGCTCAACGCTGGCACCAAATAACAATTATTTAGGTCTAATATTAATCCCGAAGGTAGATGTAGAGGTAGCGTGCCGACCGCGATCACATCGACTTTGGAACCGTTTCCCACGCGCATCGTCACCTCGTCCTTTGCTAGTGTCCGCTTATTCTGTAGTCCCTGTTTCGAGTTGCAAATATTAGCAACATAACCAATATCAAATACCCAGGTGCTACTGCGAGCATTAGTAAGGTACACATCAATAACATGTATATCACATATACCTTTGTTCACCTTGCCATCCTTCTTATCCGCCAAATACTTGGGGCAGTTCCGCTTCCAGTGACCAGTCTGCTTGCAGTAGAAGCACTCAGTTTCAGGCTTAGGTCCAGACTTGGGTTTCTTCTCTTGAGCAGCAACTCGCTTGCCGTTCTTCTTGAAGTTCCCCTTTTTCTTCCCTTTGCCCTTTTTCTTGAAACTAGTGGTTATGTTAACCATCAACACTTGATGCTCCTTCTTGATTTCTACCTCCGCAGCTTTTAGCATTGCGAATAGCTCGGGAATAGTCTTGTTCATCCCTTGCATATTATAGTTCATCACGAAGCTCTTGTAGCTTGGTGGCAGTGATTGGAGAATTCTGTCAATGACGCAATCATCTGGAAGAGTAACTCCCAATTGAATCAAGTGATTATTATACCCAGACATTTTGAGTATATGCTCACTGACAGAACTGTTCTCCTCCATCTTACAGCTATAGAACTTATTGGAGACTTCATATCTCTCAATCCGGGCATTTGCTTGAAATATTAACTTCAACTCCTGGAACATCTCATATGCTCCATGACGTTCAAAACGTCGTTGAAGTCCCGGTTCTAAGCCGTAAAGCATGGCACACTGAACTATCGAGTAGTCATCAGCTTTGCTCTGCCAGACGTTCATAACTTCTGGTGTTGTTCTAGCAGCAGGCCTGGCACCTAGCGGTGCTTCTAGGACGTAATTCTTCTGTGCAGCAATGAGGATAATCCTCAAGTTACGGACCCAGTCCGTGTAATTGCTACCATCATCTTTCAACTTTGCTTTCTCAAGGAACGCATTAAAATTTAACGGAACAACAGCACGAGCCATCTATCTACAATCAACATAAACAAGCAAGATACTATCAGGTACTAAGTTCATGATAAGTTTATGTTCAGTTAATCAAATTAATTAAGAACTCCCACTTAGATAGACATCCCTCTAATCCTCTAAGTGATCACGTGATCCAAATCAACTAAACCATAACCGATCATCACGTGATATGGAGTAGTTTTCAATGGTGAACATCGTTATGTTGATCATATCTACTATATGATTCACGCTCGACCTTTCGGTCTCTGTGTTCCGAGGTCATATCTTATATGCATAGCTCGTCAAGTATAACCTGAGTATTCCGCGTGTGCAACTGTTTTGCACCCGTTCTATTTGAATGTAGAGCCTATCACACCCGATCATCACGTGGTGTCTCAGCACGAAGAACTTTTGCAACGGTGCATACTCAGGGAGAATACTTCTTGATAATTTAGTGAGAGATCATCTTATAATGCTACCGTCAATCAAAGCAAGATAAGATGCATAAAAAGATAAACATCACATGCAATCAATATAAGTGATATGATATGGTCATCATCATCTTGTGCTTGTGATCTCCATCTCTGAAGCACCGTCATGATCACCAACGTCACCGGCGCGACACCTTGATCTCCATCGTAGCATCGTTGTCGTCTCGCCAATCTTATGCTTCCACGACTATCACTACCGCTTAGTAATAAAGTAAAGCATTACATCGCGATTGCATTGCATACAATAAAGCGACAACCATATGGCTCCTGCCAGTTGCCGATAACTCGGTTACAAAACATGATCATCTCATACAATAAAATTTAGCATCATGTCTTGACCATATCACATCACAACATGCCCTGCAAAAACAAGTTAGACGTCCTCTACTTTGTTGTTGCAAGTTTTACGTGGCTGCTACGGGCTTAAGCAAGAACTCATCTTACCTACGCATCAAAACCACAACGATAGTTTGTCAAATAGACTCCGTTTTAACCTTCTCAAGGACCGGGCGTAGCCACACTCGGTTCAACTAAAGTTGGAGAGACAGTCTTCCGCAAGCCATCTATGTGCAAAGCACGTCGAGGGAACCGGTCTCGCGTAAGAGTACGCGTAAGGTTGGTCCGGATCGTCTCGTCCAACAATACCGCTGAACCAAAGTATGACATGCTGGTAGGCAGTATGACTTGTATCGTCCACAACTCACTTGTGTTCTACTCGTGCAAATAACATCAAACCATAAAAACCTAGGCTCGGATGCCACTGTTGGGGAACGTAGTAATTTCAAAAATTTTCCTACGCACACGCAAGATCATGGTGATGCATAGCAACGAGAGGAGAGTATGATCTACGTACCCTTGTAGATTGCAACGGAAGCGTTTGACACAACGTAGAGGAAGTAGTCGTACGTCTTCTTCCCGGTCCGATCGATCCAAGCACCGTTACTCCGGCACCTCCGAGTTCTTAGCACACGTTCTGCTTGATGACGATCCCCGGGCTCCGATCCAGCAAAGCGTCGGGGAAGAGTTCCGTCAGCACGACGGCGTGGTGACGATCTTGATGTATTACTGACGCAGGGCTTCGTCTAAGCACTGCGACAATATGACCGAGGTGGAATTTGGTGGAAGGGGGCACCGCACACGGCTAAGGAACGATCTCAAGGATCAACTTGTGTGTCTATGGGGTGCCCCCTGCCTCCGTATATAAAGGATCCAAGGGGGAGGGGCTGGCCGGCCAAGGGTGGCGCGCCAGGAGAGTCCTACTCCCTCCGGGAGTAGGATTCCCCCCCCCAATCCTAGTTGGAATAGGATTCCTCAAAGGGGGAGAGAGAGAGAGGGGGCCGGCCACCTCTCCTAGTCCTAATAGGACTAGGGGAAGGGGGAGGCGCACAACCCATGAGGGCAGCCCTTTCACCTTTCCACCAAGGCCCATGTTGGCCCATTTGGCTCCCGGGGGGTTCCGGTAACCCTCCCGGTATTCCGGTAAAATCCCTATTTCATCCGGAACACATCTGATGTCCAAACATAGGCTTCCAATATATCAATCTTTATGTCTCGACCATTTCGAGACTCCTCGTCATGTCCGTGATCACATCCGGGACTCCGAACAACCTTAGGTACATCAAAATGCATAAACTCATAATAACTTTCATCGTAAAGTTAAGTGTGCGGACCCTACGGTTCGAGAACAATGTAGACATGACCGAGACACGTCTCCGGTCAATAACCAATAGCGGGACCTGAATGCCCATATTGGCTCCTACATATTCTACGAAGATCTTTATCGGTCAGACCGCATAACAACATACGTTGTTCCCTTTGTCATCGGTATGTTACTTGCCCGAGATTCGATCGTCAGTATCCAATACTTAGTTCAATCTCGTTACCGGCAAGTCTCTTTACTCGTTCCGTAATACATCATCCCGCAACTAATTCATTAGTTGCAATGCTTGCAAGGCTTAAGTGATGTGCATTACCGAGAGGGCCCAGAGATACCTCTCCGACGATCGGAGTGACAAATCCTAATCTCGAAATACGCCAACCCAAAATCTACCATTGGAGACACCTGTAGTACTCCTTTATAATCACCCAGTTACGTTGTGACGTTTGGTAGTACACAAAGTGTTCCTCCGGCAAACGGGAGTTGCATAATCTCATAGTCATAGGAACATGTATGAGTCATGGATAAAGCAATAGCAACATACTAAACGATCAGGTGCTAAGCTAATATAATGGGTCATGTCAATCAGATCATTCAACTAATGATGTGACCTCGTTAATCAAATAACAACTCTTTGTTCATGGTTAGGAAACATAACCATCTTTGATTAACGAGCTAGTCTAGTAGAGGCATACTAGTGACACTCTGTTTGTCTATGTATTCACACATGTATTATGTTTCCGGTTAATACAATTCTAGCATGAATAATAAACCTTTATCATGATATAAGGAAATAAATAATAACTTTATTATTGCCTCTAGGGCATATTTCCTTCAACAACGACAACAAGAGGTGAATGCAGTGGCATCAGAGACCCTCGAGTTCATGCATTGGTCCAAGAAGCCCATTAGCTGGAGCAGAGCTGACCACCCGGAAGTAACGGCCAACCCCGGCACCTACGCCCTAGTCCTGGATGCCACCTTTGGCACTGGTAGGCGAGCTGCTCGGTTTTCCCGAGTTCTGATAGATGGCGGCAACAACATCAACATTTTGTACAAAGATATCATGGAGAAGTTAGGAATCAAACAAAGGCAGCTTCAGCTCAGTCGGAATGTGTTCCATGGCATAGTTCCTGGCCTTTCCTGCTCACCAATCGGCAAGATCCAGATAGACGTCCTCTTTGGAGACAAGGATCACTTCTTACGAGAGCCAGTCTGGTTTGAGGTGGTGGACCTCGAGAGCCCATACCATGCACTACTTGGCCGTCCCGCTCTGGCCAAGTTCATGGCGGTCCCCCACTACGCTTACCTCAAGATGAAGATGCCGAGTTCTAAGGGGATTCTGTCCATAGCCGGGGACTACAAGAAGTCGTCCGCTTGTGTGGCAGATAGCAGTCGGCTGGCCGAGTCCCTCTTGATCGCGGCCGAGAAGCGGCTCCTTGACCAAGTTGTGGCAATGGCAGACAAGCAGCCGGAGATGTCACCCAACCCCAAAGAGTCAGAAGCCGAGGGTTTGTTCAAGCCGGCCAAAGAGACAAAGAAGATACCCTTGGACCCGGAGCACCTGGAGAGGTACGCTGTCATAGGTGCAAACCTTGACAGCAAATAGGAAGGCGAGCTCATCGATTTCCTCCGTGAGAATCAGGACATCTTTGCATGGTCACCCAAAGACATGCCGGGTGTTCCGACGGATTTCACCGAGCACAAGTTACATGTCCGGTCTGATGCCAAGCCAGTCAGGCAGTCCTTGCGCCGCCTGTCAGAAGAGAAGAGAAGAGGCGTTGGAGAAGAGATAGCCCGGCTGCTGGCAGTCGGCTTCATCATGGAAGTATTCTTTCCATAGTGGCTGGCCAACCCAGTCCTTGTGTTGAAGAAAAACAAGCAGTGGCACATGTGTATTGATTACACCAGCCTCAAATAAGCCTGCCCCAAGGATCCGTTTGGTTTGCCGAGAATCGGCCAAGTGATAGACTCCACAGCCGGATGTGAGCTGTTGAGTTTTTTGGATGCATATTCGGGGTATCACCAGATCAAGCTGAACCCGGCCGACAGACTGAATATCGCCTTCATCACACCCTTTGGAGCCTTCTGCTACTTAACCATGATGTTCGGCCTGAGGAATGCTGGCCCCACATTTCAACGTTGTATGCAGAAGTGCCTCCTCAAACAACTCAGCATAAACGCCCACGTTTACGTGGACGATGTCGTGGTGAAGACAGAGAAGCGTGGAACGCTACTAGAAGACCTCAAAGAGACCTTTGAGAACCTATGCCGGTTTCAAATCAAGCTCAACCCGGAGAAATGCGTCTTCGGAGTACTAGCCGACCAGCCTTTTGGATTCCTGGTCTCAGAGCGCAGCATAGAGTGCAACCCTGTGAAGATCAAGGCCATCGAGAGGATGGAAGTACCCACCCGACTGCTGGATGTGCAGAAGTTCACCGACTGTTTGGCATCCATCAGCCGTTTCATCAGTCTGCTGGGAGAGAAGGCTCTTCCCCTGTACCAGCTCATGAAGAAGACCACTTTTTTCAAGTGGAATGACAAGGCGGATGAAGCTTTTCTCCAGCTCAAGAATATGTTGACTGTCCTGGCAGCTCCGACTCCTAAGGAGCCCATGCTCCTCTACATCGCCGCCACCAGCCGAGTGGTTAGCATAGTCATAGTGGTAGAACTCAAGGAGGAAGGAAAGGTGCTACCAGTCCAGAGACCGGTGTATTACCTAAGTGAAGTGTTGTCAGCCTCCAAGCAAAACTACCCCCACTATCAGAAGATGTGCTATGGCGTGCACTTTGCCGCCAAGAAATTGAAGCCGTACTTTGAAGAGCACCCAATCACTGTTGTCTGCACTGCTTCGCTTGCCGAGATCATTGGAAGCCGAGATGCCTCCGGTCGAGTGGCCAAATGGGCCATAGATTTGGCCCCTTACACGATCTACTACCAGCCTCGCACCGCCATCAAGTCACATGCGCTGGCCGACTTCCTCGTCGACTGGGCCGAGACCCAGTACCTGCCACCGGCGCCGGACTCCACCCATTGGCGGATGCACTTTGATGGTTCCAAGATGCGCACCGGTTTGGGAGCCGGCATCGTCCTCACCTCTCCCAAAGGAGACAAGCTCAGATATGTGCCGCAAATCCATTTTGCCGCCTCCAACAACGTCACTGAATACGAGGCACTCATTCACGGGCTCTGGCTTGCCAAAGAGCTCGGCATTCGCCAGATCCTGTGCTATGGTGACTCTGACTTGGTGGTCCAGCAGTCGTCAGGCGACTGGGACGCCAAGGATGCAAACATGGCGAGCTACCGCTTCCTCGTACATCAACTCAGTGGATATTTTGAAGGGTGCGAGTTTCTCCATGTGCCAAGAAACGATAATGAGCAAGCAGACGCCTTCGCACGAATCGGCTCCACCCGTCAAGCAATACCGACCGGCGTCGCCCTACAACGCCTCCTCAAGCCATCGCCAGAGTTGGATTCTATCTTCGTGCCGGCTCCCCCTGAAGCAGTCGGATCCGACTTGAGAGCTCCAGCAGCCGGCATGGGAATTCCGGCAGGCGGCCCGGGGGCCGCGACAGTCGCACCCGGCCCGGGGACTTCAGAACCCGGCCCGGGGACTACAGCGGCCAGCTCGGAGACTTCAGAGCCCAGCCCAGGGACTGCGGCAGTCGGCCCGGGGACTTCATCGACCCAGCAAGCGGCAGCCGACTCCAACCTGCCGCCTCCCGGCCCAACCGCCCTCGTCCAAGTTGCAGTCCTGGCAGTCGAAGAAATCGCAGCTCCTTCATGGGCCCAACCCATCCTCAACTTCCTGGTAAACAAAGAGCTGCCGACTGATGAGATCTCGGCCTGACAAGTGCAACACTGGGCAGCAGCATACACCATAGTCAACAGAGAGCTTGTGAGGCGCAGTTTCACTGGTGTCTACCAGCGCTGCATGGAGCCGGAGCAAGGCCAAGGAATTCTCAAAGACATCCATCATGGCGAATGTGGCCACCATGCGGCTTCAAGAGCACTCATCGCCAAAGCTTTCCGCCATGGTTTTTTCTGGCCGACTTCCCTAGAAGACGCCAAAAACTTGGTCCATAAATGCAAAGGGTGCCAGAAGTTCCGTTCCAAGCCACATCAGCCGGCTTCTACACTCAAGACTATTCCCATTGCCTGGCCCTTTGCTGTCTGGGGCCTGGACATGGTGGGACCATTCAAAACAGCGCGAGGTGGCATGACTCATCAGCTTGTCGCGGTGGACAAGTTCATCAAGTGGATAGAAGCAAAACCAATCAAGAAGCTGAATGGTCCGACAGCTGTGACTTTCATCTCCGACATCACCATCCGGTATGGCATACCGCACAACATCATCACCAATAATGGCACAAACTTTGCCAAAGGCGCCTTGGCCCGTTTCTGCGTGACGCAGGGCATCCGACTGGACTTGGCGTCTGTTGCCCATCCGCAGTCAAACGGCCAGGTGGAGCGAGCAAACGGCCACATTTTGTCCGGCATCAAGCCCCGACTAGTTGAGCCTCTGGAGCGTTCGGCCGACTGCTGGCTCGACGAGCTGCCAGCCGTCCTCTAGAGCCTGCGCACAACTCCGAACAAGTCAACCGGCTTCACGCCTTTCTTCCTCATCTACGGTGCCGAAGCCGTCATCCCAACGAACATAGAATTCGACTCCCCTCGAGCCACCATGTACACCGAAGAGGAGGCAGAAGAAGCACCTCAAGACAGCGTCGATCTGCTGGAAGAGGGCCGGCTGTTGGCACTTAGCCGGTCTAGCATCTACCAGCAGGGCCTGCGCCAATACTACAACCGGAAGGTCAAGCCGAGATCTTTCCAAGAAGGAGACCTTGTGCTCCGGCTGATCCAGTGAACAGCTGGCCAGCACAAGCTCTCAGTGCCTTGGGAAGGCCCCTTCACCACCAGCAAAGTGTTGGGCAACGACTCCTACTACCTGATCGACGCTCAGAAGCCTCGAGCGCGCAAGAGGGACGACTCCGGTAAGGAGACGGAGCAGCCATGGAATGCAAATCTCCTCTGAAGATTTTACAGTTGATGCAGTATGTACCACGCTACCTGTTGTATTAAAGTAGGAAGACTCCGGGTTCCTCGAGAAGAGCTCGGGGACTGCCCTCTTTATCTATATGATAAGAATTATGCCTATGAGTATGTCATTTTCTTTATGCCTCTTGGCACCGGGCCCGACAATTCGGCCCGGGGACTTGCCGCCTTGTACTATGAAATGCTTCCTGCAGCCGGACAAGTAATGTGTCGGCACTTAAGCCGTCTCCTGCCAGAAGCCGCAGCTCGCAGAGCGACTGTCTGGTGGGTAGGAGCAAGATAGGAAGGGTGTCCACAAGAAAAGTTGCTAAGGACACAAAGCATGTGCTTTGTTTAAGCCGGCTTCCCGCCTTCTACGACCGACTGATGAGTAGCTGGCCTGCCGGCTTCTACTTAACTTGCTAGAATGTTCTAAAAACGGCTAAGTACTTGCCTTCACGGAAGTAGCTAAGTACTTGATCCAGCCACAGTCCGCAAAACGGCTGTTTGGCTGGCAAGACGATAACCAAGGGAAGGCGGCAAAGGAAAAAGCCAAAAAGTAGCAAGCAAGAAAAGATAGAGCTCGGAAAAATATTTACATAACAAAGGCCTTTGGCCGATCTTCAATAGAAGTTTAAGATACACCCCACGGGTGGAATTGTGCAAAATTAACAAGTTCGTCAAGACTGATAGACAAGTAAAGCAAAAGATAAACTGGCGGCCTAGGAAGCGGCAGACGGGTTCGGTGGATCGGAGGAGTCGGCGGCGCCAGTTGGCAGAGCGGCTAGCTGGTCAGTCTCTGCTTGGTCGTTTCCAGTGGTAGCCGGCTCGGCTGGGCGTGGCTCGTTGCTGGAAGCGCGGTCGAGCTAAGGCTGGACGTCCGCTCCGACCTCTGGCGCCTCCTCTTCGCCTTCCTCCTCCGCCTCGCCTTCTTCCTCGCCGCTGGAGTCGATCACCTCCGCCGAGTCCTCGCCGTCTTCCGGGTTCAGCCCGAACCATTTCGGCGGCGCCTCGGCGCCATTCTCAACCCGCTCCAGGACGAAGATGCTGGTGTCGGTGTATTCGGCGATTGACGCCGCGTGCTTGACGAGGTCATCTTCCACGACCGCCAATTCCTCCTGAGCCTCCAGCCGGAATGTGACTAGCTGGGCTAGACTCAGCCCAGGGTACCATGCCTTGACGAACTCCAAGGCCCGGCACGCTCCAGCCCGGGCCGAGGAGCCCTTCCAGTCCTCAAGATGGCCGGCCGCCACCTCCAGCCAGGCGGCAGTCTGACTGGGAGTGCGCAGTGCCCGCATGTCAGGCCACAGGGCGGCGATCGCCTGGGCGCCGACACGCTGAAGCCGGCGCAACATCCGGTGAGCCGGCCGAAGACGGGCCTCGATGCTCAGGTTCTGCTCGTTAAGGGTTGGGGGGCGTCGGTGGCGATCTAAGCACCATCCGCGCTCTGTCCTTCGCGATCAGCTTCGATGGCCTGGTTGGCAGCGTCTGAGTGAACAGGGAAGAATTCTGCCAAGACAGAAAGCAAAGAGCCAAAGTTAAAGACGAGAATCCGGCTCGACCAACAGCCGGCAACTCAAAGAAGGAAAAAGAGGGAAGCTCACCATTGACTATGTCCTCGATCTCGTGAAAGCCAGAAGTCAGCATCACCTCCTTGTCAGTCCAGGCGGAGCGTTCGATCGCAAACTCAGCAAGGAGGCTGGTCTCCTTGTCCTCCGTCTCCTTCTAGGCCTTCTTGATGAGCTCCTTCTGTTCCGCCAGTTGCGCGACAAGCCGGTCACGCTCTTCAGCCAGCTTGCTGCGCTCTTCCTCCTTAGCGCGCAACGCAGTGTTGGCTTCACCTAGCTGCTGCTGCACGGTGGCGTTGGCCTCTGCGGAAGAAAAGAAGAATGGAAGGCGTCAGTTGCCAACAAAGAAGAACAGTCGCCAGGGAGATCCGGCTTGACTGCTCAGCAGTCGGCCCGAATCTCGGGGACTACAGCCCGCGTGTGCGCCAGCGCGCCCCCACGGAGAAAGGAGTCATCAACAGAAAGAAGAATAGTCTCCGGGGAGATCCAGCCCGACTGCTCAGCAGTCGTCCCGAATCTTGGGGACTACAGCCCGCGGGCGCGCCAGCGCGCCCCCGTGGAAAGGGAAGAAGACTTACTCCGGCTCTCCGACAAGTCGGCAGCACGTTGATCCAACTCCAGGACCTTGGAGTTGAAGGCGGCAACACGAAGGTTATAATAATCCTGCAGCAAGGATATCAACACTTAGAGCCTGCTAATTAAAGTTCCGAGCCGCCTTCTCAAAAGCCGGCCCGGAACTCGGGGACTACATCCAGTGGGTGCGCTGGCACGCCCCCACGAAGCAATACAACAGTCAAAAATGAAAAAGCAAGAAGTATACCCGGATGGCCTCTCGCGATGCCAGATACGCCTTGTTGCAGTTCTTGATGGCGTCGGTTTCAGTGCGGAGTTTGGTTTGAACATCCAGCATTGCCTTGTTCAGAGGGCCGGTCCCGCCGACCCGCACCCATCCAGTGGGCGCGACGCTGCTCGCCTCAGTGTCCGAGATCGAGGAGCTCGCGGCGCCAGTCTCAAGTGGGCGTGGCGCTGAGGCCGGCTTCGCAGGTCGGCGATGCGTCGGCGTGCCGACCTCAAGAGTCAGGTCCGTTGCCACCTCATTTGCAGTTGGCGGCACCGGCGGGTCCGCCGGCTGCTCGCCTTGCACGGTCCCGGACGGCGGCGGTGGAGGCACAATCACGTCCGGCATAGCAACATCGCCGCCATCCCTCTCCATGACCGGGTGCTCGTCGCCGGCCTCCCCAGTCTGCGCCACGAACTCTGGAGGTGGCGGCGCGTAGTTCAGGGGAGTGATGAAAATCGCCCACTGGCGGTGCGCGGCTTCTTCAGCCTGCTTCTTCGCCGCGTCGGCGGCCTCGGCCTCCGCCAGTTTCTTCAGGGCGGCGGCCTCCGCCTTCTTTGCCCCCGCCTTCTCCAGGTGGGCGGCTTCCGCCTTCTTGCGCGCTTCCCGCATGTTCTGCTCCCTCGCCTCCCAGAGGTTAGTGGCCAGATCGATCCGCCGAGTGGTGGCGGAGGTCTCTGCCAACCCCATGATGGAGGCGGCGGCCGATTTCTCGAGAGAGAGCGGGGCCCTAGATTAAGGGAAACAAAGTGAAGAAACTCAGACAAGATCAACAAGAAAAAAATGAAGGTACGAGATAAAGGCAGTACTTATGCGGAAACCAGCTGCGGCTTCCTCACCTCCTTGCCTTGGGCATCCGACGCGGCGGACGAGCTCGCGCCCGGCTGGCCGACTGCTGGCTGGTGGCCCGGGGCGACTTCCCACGCGTCATCGTCAGGCCAGTCCTCGAGGTTGGTCCCGAGCCTCAAGCCGCCTGTTTCGCCGCCTCCTCCCTCGATGTCGTCCTCCAAGGCCGCCGCCCCCAAGTCGGGGTCGTCGACATCGCTCTCCGCTCGGTCGGGGAGGAATTGGCGCTCCGGCCCTGCGGCGCCGGCTGTCGGCTGGAGGAGGGGGATCTGCTCAAAAGCTGATTGGTCAGATTAGGCAGGCCAGACTCGGCAACAAAGAGACAGATAAAAAAGAAAGACAACTTACCATAGGCGGGGGCTTGGCGGGTGAATACGGCTCCTTGCCAAACCGCCACTCCTCTGTGATCTCGCAGTTCGCAAGATAGTTCACCATGAGAGCTACCTCTGCGTGAGGCATCTCCTTGGTGCACGGCCGACTCGGGTCCCGATGTCCGCTCATCTGGCAGATCATGTGAGGGCGGCTCTGGAGTGGGAGCACTCGGCGCGCCATGAAGGCGGACAACAAATCAGGCCTGGTCAGGCCCTCCGTGTGCGTCAGCACTCGAAGCCGCGCGATGGCGGCGGCTCCAGAAGGCGACAGCGTCCTGGCCCGGTACGCCAGTTGGGCCGCCTCCCAACTGGCGGGCCGGCTTCGTAAGCCGGCAAGTTGACCCAGTCGCCCTCCGCGAAGACGCTCTTCACGTAGAAGTATGGCCACTTCCCCATCTTCACCAACTTGATCAGCGTGATGGGAGGAAACGGAGTGTCGGCCGTCGACCTCCGCACCGCGATGAACGCGCCACATTGGGCCGGCACACCTGCAACGAGGGTGCCGAGCTTGATGTAGAAGAATTCCCCCCAAAGCTCAATAGTGGGGAGGACGCCGAGGAAGCCTTCGCACAAGGTGACGAAGGCAGACAGTAGCACCACCGTGTTCGGGGTGAGGTGGTGCGGCTGGAGACCGTAGAATTCGAGGAAGGACCGGAAGAAGCTGCTCGCCGGCAAGCCAAGGCCACGTAGGCAGTGCGAGCGGAAGACGCCAAGCTCGCCCACCTCCGGCGCCGGCGAGATCTCCCTCCTCGGCGCGAGGCGGACCCTCACGTAATCCTTGTCGGGCAGCCGCCGTGTCTGGCAGTCGAAATCAACGTGGTCGTCATGAACTTCGGAGCCGTCCCATGCTCCGGAGCGCGCCGTGGGGGGCGTGGGGGTGGAAGATGAGCTCATCAGGAACGAACCACCGCAGCACTCAGCGTGGATTGGAGGCACAACGGCGAGAGGAAGAAGAACGAGGAAAGAGTGGGGAGGAGGGATGCGCGTGCTCCGCCGCTCCCCCCTCCTCCCCTACTTATAGGCCTATGGGCTGCAAAGCCGAGGGGCGATCGTGGGATTTACAGTGCCCACAACCCCACGCCCCCACGTTTATCGCACGAGTTACTACACACAGTAACCCTGCGGGAAACTCAACCGCCCACCTCGGCCGCAGAGGATCCGCTCGCGTGCCGAGGCGTGGTAGTGGCGGGCCCCGCCAGCAGGCATGTTCCATCGCGAGCGTGGGTCGGCAGACTAGCCCGGCCGCTCATCGCCACGTGACAGGCCCATAACGGGCGGCGGCCTGGAGGCTTAGCTAGCACGCCACTTGGATCCCGCCAAAGCGTTCGAATTTTGGATGAGTCAGTTTCGGCGAGTCCGACTCCTACCAGTCGGCCTGGCTGAAGTCGGACGAGGCTCCACCTCAAGCACTTGGAGAAATAAACTGCTGAGGCTCCTCGGCTGATCAACCGCGGCACCTCACCAACTTCGGGGACTACTGTCGGAGTAATGGGCCACGGGTAGGCCAACCCGAGGCCCAGAACCTTTC
This sequence comes from Aegilops umbellulata, assembly GCA_032464435.1. NCBI lineage: Eukaryota > Viridiplantae > Streptophyta > Magnoliopsida > Poales > Poaceae > Aegilops > Aegilops umbellulata. The sequence continues at coordinate 491,660,497 of CP136060.1, read as the reverse complement.
AAGACATCGGGGCTAGCTGCGCCCCTCAAAGCGCCAAGACGAAGTGCCGCCTTCTGGAGGCCGGCTGGAGGAATAACCGGCTGCCCGTAGACGGCCGAGTCCCGGAGGCGACGTCAAGACAGGCCAACTCCTAGCTGGCGGCTTCTAGATAAGCCGGCCCCTAGCAGTCGGCCCGTGGCGCCAACGAAGCCTGCGCCCTCATCAAGAAAGACAAGACAGGGAATGGCTATAGTTTAGCCCATCCCCCCCATCCAGGGACAGGCGTGGCCACAGTGCACCGTACCGGCGGAGATCTCCGCCTAGTGCAGCACTGTTGCCACACCATCCTTGACATGACCACAAGCAGGCGGAGTCCTGCTCCCACGACGGCCTGTCGGTACGGCCCAAGGACGACGGCCCCACCAATTAGCGAGAGCCTGGAAGACGGCAAGAGCCCCTGCAGTCGGACCCGATGGAGGTTGGCCCCCAGCAGTCGGCCCGCCCCTTCCTTGGGACCCACGCGCCATTAACGAGACGAGACACGGAGTGGCTATAGTAATCGCCCGCCAGGCGGCAGAGCTGTAGCCACGATCCGCTGACCAAGCCTGCGTCATTAGAGTCACGGCTATAGCGATCGGCAGCCGACAAGACCCGAGAGCGGCGGGGGCGGCCTGTCGGCCCCGTATCCAACTAGCCGACGGGGCCCACCAGGCGGCGGGCCCCAGCAGTCGGCAGAGAAGCCGACGGCCGAAGAGACTAACAGCCGGGCCCTACGCCCGGCCGGATTACCATTGTACCCCTGGGGGGTTGGCCTATATAAACCTCCCAGGGCACCCATGCAAAGGGTTCCCAACCTGTTAGAACTAGACCAGCCCATAGAGGAAGGAGAGAGCTAGCCTTGCCTTCTCCTACCTCTAGCATACAGCTCGAGGAGCACCATTGTACTCACTTGCGCCTTAGTGATCATGCGGAGACCCCGCAGAGCAGGACTAGGGGTGTTATCTCCTAGTCGAGCCCCGAACCTGGGTAAAGTACGCCGACGTTTGTGTCTACGCCTCATCCCGCTTCCGGGCACTGGCGATGTTCTACTCGCTCCTACCATGATAAGCCATCCATTGGCATATGTCGCACCCAACCCCCGACACAACCCACCATAAGCGAATCATGAACATATTGCAAATCCTATAGAGGGAATCCCTCACGTGTGCGTGGCACGGAGGGCACCATAGGACAACACCAAAATAAAACATACAAATCAAACCAATTTAGATCATCAATCAACCCAAAAGACAAAAGAAATCTACTCAAAACATCATAGGATGGCAACACATCATTGGATCATAATATGTGGCATAAAGCACCATATTCAAGTAGGGGATTACAGCGGGGTGCGGAAGAGTGGACTGCTGAATAGAGATGAGGAAGGTGATGAAGTAGGCGATGTTGATGAAGACAATCACCGCGGCGATGGTTCCCACGGTGGCACTCCGGCGCCACCGAGAGAGAGGGGGAGAGAGTCTCCCCCCTTGTGCTTCCTCCTCCATGGCCTCCCCCCTAGATGGGGATAGGTTCTCCCTCTAGTCGTTGGCCTCGATGGTGATGATGGCCCCCTCTGGCTTCCTCCTCCATGGCCTCCTGTGATGATGCCCCCCTTCGGCAGGGTGTCGGAGAGGGCCTAGATCGATTTTTCGTGGCTACAAAGGCTTGCGGTGGCGGAACTTCCCATCTAGGGTTCTTTCTGGAGGTTTGGGGATTTATAAGGCTTTTTGGCGTCAGTGTCACGTCAAGGGGGTGCCCGAGGGGACCACAAGCCCGGAGCACCCTCCCTGGGGGTAGGGCGCACCTAGAGGGACTGTGGCCTCCTCGTCCACTTCCTAGCCTATCTCTTGTGCTTCGGGGGTCTCTTTTGGTCCATTAAAAATGACCATAAATTTTTAGCCCAGTCCGAGAACTTTTATTTTTGCACAAAAAACGACACCATGGTAGTTCTACTGAAAGCAATGTTAATCTGGATTAGTTCTAATCAAATCATACCAAAACCATATAATTTTTTTGTAAACCTGGTATGAATACTTCATAAAATTATAGATACATTGGAGACGCATCACATACTACCTTTCGCTCCAACGGATATATCTCGACGTGTTTTAGCGCTGGATCGCCCATTTGAGCAAGACGTAATATGGATCCGAGGGAGCAGTTTAAACACAAGAAATCAAAGAGACATCATCAATTAGAATGAGATATTGGGGTACTTTTACCATCATAGCAAGCGGGGCGCACCAGAATGCCGTCCATCGGGATTGGTTCCCTGACCAAACGATTTGCGGCCATAGCTAGTGAGAACCACCGGCGGAGAGGGGGATGCATCTAGATGCACACACACACACACACACACACACACACACACACAGAGAGAGAGAGAGAGAGAGAGAGAGGTAAAGGAGGACAAAACTCATTTTATGGAAGGGGATGTGATTAGTGTGGAAAAAGAGGCGGTATTTGGGAGGGTTGGGATTAGGTGGGCATGCGGGCAGTTCAAAAACAAGTGGAGGGAAGGGAAAATTTTAGGGAATTCTTAGCGGGGGAGGCAAGGATCTGAGCTTTTTTTAGTTCTAGTTTTTTTCCTTCATATTATGTGAGGACAACTTTTTGTTAACTTGCAGCACTATTAGAAATAGTCATGACCACTTTCATATGAAAAAAAGAAACCACAGTTCATGTGACACAATGTTCCTCGAAAAAATGTTTGTTCTACTTTGCTTGTAATGTGTTCATGTATTTTTGTATTCATCTATTTAAGGTGAGACCAATAGGTTTTCAACGCACAATCATTTTGTGTGTGCATGTCACTTGAGAAAGAAAATTCCTCAGGTGAGTGTGTCATGGTTGTTTACGTCACACTTTCAGATTATACTTTGCACACGGTAAGATGCCACTATCAGAAGGATTTGAGAGAGCATGAATCCGAACACGCTACATATTTGCAATCATGATTCAAACCACTTATTCAAGTGATTTTTTTAAAAAATTACTATTCACTGTTTACATCACATATGGACTTTTGGCGTGCAAACAAGCTTAGGTTATGCATGGTGTCATATATCGGCAATAGTTGATTGGTCATAAAACTATCTATATTCGACATTTTCTTATCTTTTATAATTCTGATCATGGCAATATGTGTTCATGTGGTACCATGTTCCTCACATATTTAAGGTGAACCCAAGAGGTTTGAAATTCACTATCATTTTGTTCGTTTATCATGTGAAGTGCATTGTTTACACATTCTAGTGTGCATGGCTAGTTGTCACGTCATACTTTGAGCTTCTACCACGAGCATGCGGAAAGGTGCCTCCATAGGTGAATGTTCAAAAAACTATGTGCATTTGACATTTTACTTTTGCTTATGTACTATTTATGTGTAAATGTTCATGTGTTGGGATGTTCATTGCATATGTAAGGTGATCCCAATTGTTTTGCAATGCACATACAGTTCCTTTGTGCGGGTATCTTGAATAAAGCAAGTTCATCGTGTGAAGTGTCACGTCCGGTTACAAATTAAAGTCTGGGGTGCCAGTTGTCACATAATAATTTATATATTCTTTAAAACAAAACAAGTGGAGTGTGCCATATCAAGAGCACGCACAATGTAGGCACGTCGAGCATGCAATGTCGGTGCGGTAAAAAATGTATTGCTCGAACCCACCTAAAAAAATTGCTCGAACAGATGCCTGATTCCCGTGCATCCTAGAACCGCTAGGCGATGTCCAAACTGCTCTAGTCGGTTACCTTTTTTGCACGACAATTAACAACCGCATTCCTTTTATCGCATCCATTTGCATCTTCTTCCTCGGTCGTTCCTTCTCATCCTGCACATTTTTAGTTGTACACTTTGGAATGCCGAAGTTTGAGTGATGTAAAAAAGACAAGCTTTTTATTTAAATGAATTTGCCCTTATCTACCAATGTTTTTTTCTTTTGACTCCTGTTTGACCGTTTAACAATGAAAGTGACCATTTCTCGGCTTCCACCTGCTTGTACATTATATAAGGGGTGTTTCTATAGCAGTTTGGCCCTTAGCCGACATCTCGGTTCCCGGAGATGGTTCACGCGTATAGAAACTAGGCAATCAGACTATATTGGTTTTATAACTTTCACTTACTCATAGGAGCTTGGTTGTGGGAGCTAGCGACTAGCACCCGGTCCGTGAAGTGTTCGGCCTTGGCTGAGGTTTAAGCCATTAACCACTTCGGCTTGTTTTATGAAAGGCCCCTCGTTTAACATGGATGACCTCCAACGATCCTTTGTTTGATACAGTCATCGGCTGACCAACCAGTTTACGCTCACCAAGATAGTCAGTTTTCGGCGTTCTCCACTGAGGCACTGTGCCATTTGAGCTAGAAGCACAATCGCAGTGGTTCTACCTTTACACTCTTAGCTAAACAAAGAGGGAACGTAAGAGGTAAGCACAGGAGCCGGGCACCCCAACTGTTGACCAAAATCATGGTTAAAAATGATTCATATAATGCGACATCCGAGACGCCGAATAGAATACCCGAAATTTAATGAAAGCGCGAGATTGAATCTGAGCCCCGGTTGAGAGCTGAGTCCAATATTGTAAAAGGGCTTGTATCACGAGAGTTGTCCTTGGCTTAGAGGCAAGAGAAGAAACATGCAAAAATATATGTGTAATGACCAAGAAGGGTTTGTTTTATTTTTATTCATATGGTCGAACCGTACATGCCGAGCTTATAACGAAACTTTGACATATGCGCCTCCATGCTATTTACCAGCTTGTCCTCGTCTACGACGAGGTTGCTATGAGTGGTCTGCTAGACCAGATATCCTATGCTTTACGCGGTCGAGAACGAGATCCTTTGAAGAGGTTGTAGCTGTCGTGCAATGGTTTAAACTGTGTCATCATGCTGCTCCTATTAGGCCATTAACAGTGCCCTGTTGGTGCGCAAGTCGCCGGGCGAGTGTTGCCTGGTCGAGCTGAATGACATACACTATTTTTAGTGCTCCTCGTCCTCCCATGGAATTTTGAGCACGAAGTTATGCACTCTAGGTACATAATCCTCAATAAGAGGGGGAGGGGCGAGGAGCATGTATCCCTATTTAGGGTCAGCGTTTGATTTTTCGGAGACATGACGGGTACCCTTGTTGTGTTTTGAGGAGCAGGGTGTACTTGTCCCGGATAAAATATGAGCTGCCTCCTCAGATGCCTGTACCTCGGTTGTGAAAGCCGCGATTTGTTCTTCTGTTCGGAGGGAGCGCTCGATGTTGCCATTGACTGTAATGTAACCATTCGGTCCTAGCATCTTTAGCTTTAGATATGCATAGTGCGGGACCGCGTTGAATTTAGCGAATGCGATTCGCCCTAGCAGCGCATGGTAGACATTGCGAAAGGGGACGATGTCGAAGATTAAATCCTCACTTCAGAAGTTCTGGGGAGATCCAAAAACTATTTCCAGTGTAATCGTTCCCATGTAGCACGCTTCGATGCCGGGTATGACACCCTTGAAAGTGGTAGTGCTGGGTTTGATCCTTGATGGATCGACGCCCATTTTCCTGATTATATCAGCATAGATCAAGTTGAGGCGACTCCCTCCATCCATACTGACGCGTGTTAGGTGGAACCCATCCACAATGGGGTCCAAGACCAAAGCCGTACACCCTCCATGACAGATACTGGTCGGATGGTCGCATTTGTCGAATGTGATCGGACAAGCTGACCATTGGTTGTATTTCTGGGCGACAGGCTCTAGAGCATAGACGTCCCGAAGTGCACGCTTCTGCTCCTTTTTGGGGATGTGGGTGACGTAAATAATATTCACATCCTTTATCTCGGGCGGGAATTGATTGTGGCCCTCATTATTAGGCCACCGAGGTTCATCCTCATCCCCGCTGCGGGACAGGCTTTTGCTTTGCCCCTCTACCGCGATGTTTTCGGCCTGCTTGAAGACCCAACAATTTTGGTTAGTATGATTGTCCGGTTTTTGTGAGGTGCCATGAATCTGGCTAGGCCAATTGACGATCTTATCAAGCTGGCTAGGACTGTCCTTATTCCCTTTAAATGGCTTCTTTTTTTGTCCGGCCCTAGGGCCAACAAACCCTGCATTGACTGCGGCATCCTCGGCATCGCTGCTGCTGTTCTCATGCCTGCGCTTATTCTTGTTGCGCCTGGGTTTTCCATTTCCATCGCGTGCTTCCGAGGTGCCGACCTCGCCATCGTGAGAGCTGCGGCCAGCCTACTGTCCTCTCCCGCGCAAAAGCGGGTCATGAGAGAAGTAAGGGCCACCATGGTCCTCGGCTTAGCTTGCCTGAGCTGTCGTTCAAGCCACTCATCTCGGATACTATGCCGGAAGGCGGCAATTTCCTGTACTTCGGGGCAGTCTACTATCTGATTCTTTTTAGGCAAGAACCAATTCCAAAATTTCTGGGTTGACTCACCAGGCTGTTGAACGACGTGGCTGAGGTCGTCAGCGTTCGGAGGCCGGACATAAGTGCCTTGGAAATTTTCCCTAAAGGCATCCTCGAGAGCTTCCCAACTTCCGATGGAGTGAGGAGGCAGGCTATTGAGCCAGTGCCTTGCCAGTTCTCTGCATTTGAGCGGCAGGTATTTGATGGCGTGGAGGTCATCCCTACACTGGTGCGCGTCGGTCCTAAACAAACGGTTTTCAACCCCCTTCCGCGATGACATTTGGAACCGTCGCCAAGTGAGTGTGGGTGATAGGGGGTCCTTCCCACATGACCCAGAAACTGTCGGGGATATGCCCTCCTGGCACACACTTTCGGCAAAATGAGGTCTTGTGCGACCGTAGAGCGCTCATATATGGAAATACGTACATTAGAGCGAAAAAATACAATTATACGGCAAAATTGTTTACGGTCGCAAGTACATCCCACACAGTCAGTCCCCGCTAAACGTTTTCGTTCGTATGTACATCCCACACAGTCGCTCCAAGGAAAACTTTTCGTTCACAGGTACATCACACACAATTGTTCCCATTAAATCGTTTGTGATAGCGTTGCCATTGCACACGATATTAATAATTTTATCGTTTGCATTATTGAATGCATCACACACGGTGTGTAGAAGAAACTGTGTGGCAAAGGTTGTCCATCACACACAATTTTTATGTGATAAACGTTTGCGCAAGGTGGCCTAACGCAAACAGTTTTCAAGATAAAGTCGTGTGTGCAGTGGAGATTGATCACACACGTAGTGGATCCTAGAAACATTTCTGATCTCCACATATATCGCAAACGTTGCGCTTTCGCAAACCGTGTGCAATGTAATCCATAATTAATCCAATTAATCCCTAATTTAGAAATCACATGTTTTGAATTTGAAAGTAGGCAATCACCTATTTCATATCCAACCATGTTTATTACAAATATAGGTTCAACCACGAATCCATAATTCAATGCACAGGTACATATACTGAAGAACTATAGAAGCACCAAGTAAAGAATGATGAACCACAGTTGTACTAAAGACTGTAAAGAGAGAGGCGAAAGACATTCTGGTTGTTGGAGAAGGTGAAGCGGAATGCCCATATTGTGCCCTCCTCCATGCGTAAGGCGCGCACGACTCTAGGCCAACCCTTTGTGATGGCTGTCCGTCCATCCTTCACTGTCTTCATTAGGACTTCTCGATGCTCATTGTAGTCTGGATGAAATACTTTAACCTTCATTGCATGTCCACCAATCATGTACTTTGCGAGGTAATCTTGAGTGAACTGCTTTAGGAACCACTGGGAACGAAAAAGATTCAGACATTGTTGTCTAACAACTCATTATGGGCAGTAAAAAGAGAAGGCTGTAGAGTTTGTAGTTACCATCCTACAGCTCATTGTTGTGTTGGATAGAGCATAAACAAATAATTTGCTTGCCACCATTCGTATCTTTTTGCTAATAATCCTTATCAGTTTCCTCACTTGATGCTTGTTCACCAATATCTCATTGCCCCATACGAAAAAAGGGTCGATGCGTGCTTCCTTGCCAAGGGCATATGTACCTACAAGCAACAAGTAAACATTAGAAGCTAACTAGTGTCCAGGCCTAGATCTATATGCACTACATTAAGGAACGATGGGGGGAGTACAAGCCGAGGGATGAAGCTAACCTCATGGAAAATGGTGGCCACTCCCGTTGTTGTCCTGCATAAGTAATGGAAAGACATGATAAGTACAGCAATCTTAACATCAAACAAATATAGCAAAGGTAAACAACATCATCTCCAAATGATAGCTTGAATGTGTTGGTTTCAGCATGCTGTTAAAGCAGATATAAAATGGAAGGCAATGTTACCGACAGTAGGCTTAACAACCATCAAATATTGCAATTCAAACTGGTATTGTTGAAAATGAATAGAACATAGGTAATGCTTAAACATCACACTGGATAAATGTGTCAAACTGAAATAAAGGGGATGTGTTAACTACACCAGGAATAACTGGAACCAAATATAGCCGTTCAAACTAGTATTGATGTAGTAGAGCGGCACGGTTCCGACTTGGACATAATGAACCACACATTGTGAATGACTGAAATAAACAAGGCATAAATGACCAGTATAACAACCAAATATAGCCATTGAAAACTGGACAGAGTCTCATTGCAACCAACCTAACAAGCAAATACAGATAAACATGGCATATGCTTGAAAACTGGACAAATGCTCACTTCAACCAACCTAACAAGCAGATAAAGATAAACAAGGAATCTGCTTGATAACTGGAGAAATGCTAAAAAAGCAACCTAACAACCAAATACAGATAAACAAGGCATCTGCTTGATAACTGGACAAATGCTAAAAAAAGCAATCTAACAACCAAATATAGATAAACAAGGCATTTGCTTGATAACTAGACAAATACTCATTACAACCAAACTAAGAACCAAATACAGATAAACAAGGCATCTGCACGATAACTGAAAAAAAATGCTCACTCCAACCAACCTAACAACCAAATATGGATAAACAAGGCATGTACTCACTATAAACAACTAAATATAGACATTAGTGAAACTAAAGTGGACAATTCATACTTAAACACGACACAGTTAAAGCACCGCACGACAAATGCTACTACAACAAAGGGTACGGGTTGGCAAGCTAGAAAAGGTAAGATTTGCTGATAGAATGTTGCCTCACATTTCATGGACGGGATCCTTCCAGTTGGAAGAGCACAGACCCATGGTGCGCTCTCTGATGTCACAGATGGGCTGTTTCACCTTGGAAGAACCTTCGTGGGTGGCCTCCTCGTGGTCGTGGTTGATGAAATCTGACTTGGCAATTGAGTATCCCAAGCCGCCGCCGTAGAACGTGTCCGTTAGAAGTGACAAAATGGGCTCGATGGTGTATAAAGCTCGCAAATCCTTGACCGCTTGGCGGAGGAGATCAGCGGCAGGGCCATCGAAGATATCAACGACGGTTGAACCAGAGGGGTTTGGGATGGAGCACTTAACTTGTGACATGGCCCGCGTGAAGCCGTCGGTGTGGACGAGCTTGATGTCGTCGCCAGCTTTCCTGAGATACAGTAATACGCTACCCCGCTGACATGAAGCCTTCGGTATAGCAACATAGTCAGCGTCTTCGTCTGCTTCCGCGGCGTCGTGTTGCTTCGGGATCGACAGGTCGGGGTGAACGGTGGCTACTCACCAACGTCCGCCGGAGAGGCCATGATAAACCTCTTCTTGGCCGAACGCTCGTCGGGCTCTCCGGGATACGTGGTCGAGCTTAGGCTGTGACATTCTGGAGCAGGGGATGTGGATCTGGCGGGAAGGGACACCGTAGGCCTCGTCTAAAAACTCAGGGGAGTGGGGCGACGGTATGGGAATCACTGAATAACCTGAACTTTATTATCTAAGCTAGGAGGAACGGGCAGACCGACAGGGTTGGCGGCGGCGCCGGCGGTGGCCGCGAGCTAGGGTTCGAAGGGGGAGGGGGCGGGTGGGGGACTATGGAAGGGGGGGGGGGTGGTGTTTGAGGATATGTCGCGGCTACTGAAAATTTTAGTAATGGTGGGTGGAGATGGTGGTGGACGAGGGAGGGCGACGGTTAAAATGCCTCAGCTACTGCAATTTTACTATAAGGTCGGTGCTGGAGGAGTGTGGGCGATGGGTGAAGTACGGCGGCTACTAAAATTTGGGTAAAGGAATTAATGCGGTGCGGGAGTGCCCAAGATCGCGCACGGTCCAATAACAATATGTGTCGGGGATATTACTACTGGGCGTAAACCGGCCTACCAGGGCCGGGTTAACTTCATCAGTAGTCCCAGAGCGTTAAAGCCCAAGAAGATAGATGAGGGCCCAAGGCCGTAGTCGGTTCAACACTTGTGGCCGTAAATTGACTTTGTATGTAAACTTGTATTATAAGTTAGGAATAAGGAGAGACCAACCCGGGCACGAATATGAACCGGAGATTGGGACTCTGTGAACCGACGGGCGTCACCCGTGTATATAAGGGGACGACCCGACAGCGGTTCAAAGACAGACAATCACAACTCGAGACTTAGGCGAAGCTTGTTTGCTCCCTAGTCATCGAAACCCCATCAATTCCATCACAACTAGACGTAGGCTTTTACCTTCATCGAAGGGGCCGAACTAGTATAAACCCTCTGTGTCCCTGTGTCCGCTTTAACCCCTTCGAGTTAACCCGTTGTGATGGCTCCACGACTAAGTCCTTTTTCTAGGACATCTGCCATGACAAAACCACGACAGTTGGCGCCCACCATGGGGCTATCGCACGATGGTTTCAAATTCTTGGAGGGCCGCTTCGAAGGACTCAAGGGATACGCTGTGGGCCGGATGACCAGGAGTCGTCGCGACAAGATCTACATCGACGATGCAGATCTTTGCATGGTCACCCAAAGACATGCCGGGTGTTCCGATGGATTTCACCGAGCACAAGTTACATGTCCGGTCTGATGCCAAGCCAGTCAGGCAGTCCTTGTGCCGCCTGTCAGAAGAGAAGAGAAGAGGCGTTGGAGAAGAGATAGCCCGACTGCTGGCAGCCGGCTTCATCATGGAAGTATTCTTTCCATAGTGGCTGGCCAACCCAGTCCTTGTGTTGAAGAAAAACAAGCAGTGGCGCATGTGTATTGATTACACCAGCCTCAAATAAGCCTGCCCCAAGGATCCGTTTGGTTTGCCAAGAATCGGCCAAGTGATAGACTCCACAGCCGGATGTGAGCTGTTGAGTTTTTTGGATGCATATTCGGGGTATCACCAGATCAAGCTGAACCCGGCCGACAGACTGAATATCGCCTTCATCACACCCTTTGGAGCCTTCTGCTACTTAACCATGACGTTCGGCCTGAGGAATGCCGGCGCCACATTTCAACGTTGTATGCAGAAGTGCCTCCTCAAACAACTCGGCATAAACACCCACGTTTACGTGGACGATGTCGTGGTGAAGACAGAGAAGCGTGGAACGCTGCTAGAAGACCTCAAAGAGACCTTTGAGAACCTACGCCAGTTTCAAATCAAGCTCAACCCGGAGAAATGCGTCTTCGGAGTACTAGCCGACCAGCTTTTTGGATTCCTGGTCTCAGAGCGCGGCATAGAGTGCAACCCTGTGAAGATCAAGGCCATCGAGAGGATGGGAGTACCCACCCAACTGCTGGATGTGCAGAAGTTCACCGGCTTTTTGGCATCCATCAGCCGTTTCATCAGTCGGCTGGGAGAGAAGGCTCTTCCCCTGTACCAGCTCATGAAGAAGACCACTTTTTTCGAGTGGAATGACAAGGCGGATGAAGCTTTTCTCCAGCTCAAGAAGATGTTGACTACTGCACCTGTCCTGGCAGCTCCGACTCCTAAGGAGCCCATGCTCCTCTACATCGCCGCCACCAGCCGAGTGGTCAGCATAGTCATAGTGGTAGAACTCAAGGAGGAAGGAAAGGCGCTACCAGTCTAGAGACCGGTGTATTACCTAAGTGAAGTGCTGTCGGCCTCCAAGCAAAACTACCCCCACTATCAGAAGATGTGCTACGGTGTGCACTTTGCCGCCAAGAAATTGAAGCCGTACTTTGAAGAGCACCCAATCACTGTTGTCTGTACTGCATCGCTTGCCGAGATCATTGGAAGCCGAGATGCCTCCGGTCGAGTGGCCAAATGGGCCATAGATTTGGCCCCTTACACCATCTACTACCAGCCTCACACTACCATCAAGTCACAGGCGCTGGCCGACTTCCTCGTCGACTGGGCCGAGACCCAGTACCTGCCACCGGCGCCGGACTCCACCCATTGGCGGATGCACTTTGATGGTTCCAAGATGCGCACCGATTTGGGAGTCGACATCATCCTCACCTCTCCCAAAGGAGACAAGCTCAGATATTTTCTGCAAATCCATTTTGCCGCCTCCAACAACGTCGCTGAATACGAGGCACTCATTCACGGGCTCTGGCTTGCCAAAGAGCTTGGCATTTGCCAGATCCTGTGCTATGGTGACTCTGACTTGGTGGTCCAGCAGTCGTCAGGCGACTGGGACGCCAAGGATGCAAACATGGCGAGCTACCGCTTCCTCGTACATCAACTCAGTGGATATTTTGAAGGGTGCGAGTTTCTCCATGTGCCAAGAAACGACAATGAGCAAGCAGACGCCTTCGCACGAATCGGCTCCACTCGTCAAGCAATACCGACCGGCGTCGCCCTACAACGCCTCCTCAAGCCATCGCCAGAGTTGGATTCTATCTTCGTGCCGGCTCCCCCTGAAGCAGTCGGATCCGACTTGAGAGCTCCAGCAGCCGGCATGGGAATTCCGGCAGGCGGCCCGGGGGCCGCGACAGTCGCACCCGGCCCGAGGACTTCAGAACCCGGCCCGGGGACTGCAGCGGCCAGCTCAGAGACTTCAGAGCCCGGCCCAGGGACTGCGGCAGTCGGCCCGGGGACTTCATCGACCCAGCAAGCGGCAGCCGACTCCAACCCGCCACCTCCCGGCCCAACCGCCCTCGTCCAAGTTGCAGTCCTGGCAGTCGAAGAAATCGCAGCTCCTTCATGGGCCCAACCCATCCTCAACTTCCTGGTAAACAAAGAGCTGCCGACTGATGAGATCTCGGCCCGACAAGTGCAAAACTGGGCAGCAGCATACACCATAGTCAACAGAGAGCTTGTGAGGCACAAGTTCACTGGTGTCTACCAGCGCTGCATGGAGCCGGAGCAAGGCCAAGGAATTCTCAAAGACATCCATCATGGCGAATGTGGCCACCATGCGGCTTCAAGAGCACTCGTCGCCAAAGCTTTCCGCCATGGTTTTTTCTGGCCGACTTCCCTAGAAGACGCCAAAAACTTGGTCCAGAAATACAAAAGGTGCCAGAAGTTCCGTTCCAAGCCACATCAGCCGGCTTCTACACTCAAGACTATTCCCATTGCCTGGCCCTTTGCTGTCTGGGGCCTGGACATGGTGGGACCATTCAAAACAGCGCGAGGTGGCATGACTCATCTGCTTGTCGCGGTGGATAGAAGCAAAACCAATCAAGAAGCTGAATAGTCCGACAGCTGTGACTTTCATCTCCGACATCACCATCCAGTATGGCATACCGCACAACATCATCACCGACAATGGCACAAACTTTGCCAAAGGCGCCTTGGCCCGTTTCTGTGTGACGCAGGGCATCCGACTAGACTTAGCGTCCGTTGCCCATCCGCAGTCAAACGGCCAGGTGGAGCGAGCAAATGGCCACATTTTGTCCGGCATCAAGCCCCGACTAGTCGAGCCTCTGGAGCGTTCGGCCGGCTGCTGGCTCGACGAGCTGCCAGCCGTCCTCTAGAGCATGCGCACAACTCCGAACAAGTCAACCGGCTTCACGCCGTTCTTCCTCATCTACGGTACCGAAGCCGTCATCCCAACGAACATAGAATTCGACTCCCCTCGAGCCACCATGTACACCGAAGAGGAGGCAGAAGAAGCACGTCAAGACAGCGTCGATCTGCTGGAAGAGGGCCGACTGTTGGCACTTAGCCGGTCTAGCATCTACCAGCAGGGCCTGCGCCGATACTACAACCGGAAGGTCAAGTCGAGATCTTTCCAAGAAGGAGACCTTGTGCTCCGGCTGATCCAGCGAACAGCCGGCCAGCACAAGCTCTCAGTGCCTTGGGAAGGCCGCTTCATCACCAGCAAAGTGTTGGGCAACGACTCCTACTACCTGATCACCGCTCAGAAGCCTCGAGCGCGCAAGAGGGACGACTCCGACATGGAGACGAAGCGGCCATGGAATGCAAATCTCCTCCGAAGATTTTACAGTTGATGCAGTATGTACCACGCTACCTGTTGTATTAAAGTAGGAAGACTCCAGGTTCCTCGAGAAGAGCTCGGGGACTGCCCTCTTTATCTATATGATAAGAATTATGCCTATGAGTATGTCATTTTCTTTATGCCGCTTGGCACCGGGTCCGACAAGTCGGCCCGGGGACTTGCCGCCTTGTACTATGAAATGCTTCCTGCAGCCGGACAAGTAATGTGTCGGCACATAAGTCGTCTCTTGCCAGAAGCCGCAGCTCGCAGAGCGACTATCTGGTGGGCAGGAGCAAGATAGGAAGGGTGTCCACATGAAAAGTTGCTAAGGACAAAAAGCATGTGCATAGTTTAAGCCGGCTTCCCGCCTTCTACGACCGACTGATGAGTAGCTGGCCTGCCGGCTTCTACTTAACTTGCTAGAATGTTGTAAAAACGGCAAAGTACTTGCCTTCCCGGAAGTAGCTAAGTACTTGACCCAGCCATAGTCCGCAGAGCGGCTGTTCGGCTGGCAAGACGACAACCAAGAGAAGGCGGCAAAGGAAAAAGCCAAAAAGTAGCAAGCAAGAAAAGATAGAGCTCGGAAAAATATTTACATAACAAAGGCCTTTGGCCGATCTTCAACAGAAGTTTAAGATACACCCCATGGGTGGAATTGTGCAAAATTAACAAGTTCGTCAAGACTGATAGACAAGTAAAGCAAAAGATAAACTGGCGGCCTAGGAAGCGGCAGACGGGTTCGGTGGATCGGAGGAGTCGGCGGCGCCAGTTGGCAGAGCGGCTAGCTGGTCAGTCTCTGCTTGGTCGTTTCCAGTGGTAGCCGGCTCGGCTGGGCGTGGCTCGTTGCTGGAAGCGCGGTCGAGCTAAGGCTGGACGTCCGCTCCGACCTCTGGCGCCTCCTCTTCGCCTTCCTCCTCTGCCTCGCCTTCTTCCTCGGCGCTGGAGTCGATCAACTCTGCCGAGTCCTCGCCGTCTTCCGGGTTCAGCCCGAACCATTGCGGCGGCGCCTCGGCGCCATTCTCATCCCGCCTCAGGACGAAGATGCTGGTGTCGGTGTATTCGGCGATTGACGCCGCGTGCTTGACGAGGTCATCTTCCACGACCGCCAATTCCTCCTGAGCCTCCAGCCGGAATGTGGCTAGCTGGACTAGACTCAGCCCAGGGTACCATGCCTTGACGAACTCCAAGGCCCGGCACGCTCCAGCCCGGGCCGAGGAGCCCTTCCAGGCCTCAAGACGGCCGGCCGCCACCTCCAACCAGGCGGCAGTCCGACTGGGAGTGCGCGGTGCCCGCATGTCAGGCCACAGGGCGGCGATCGCCTGGGCGCCGACACGCTGAAGCCGGCGCAACATCCGGTGAGCCAGCCGAAGATGGCCCTCGATGCTCAGGTTCTGCTCGTTAAGGGTTGGGGGGCGTCGGCGGCGATCTGCGCACCATCCGCCCTCCGTCCTTCGCGATCAGCTTCGATGGCCTGGTTGACAGCGTCCGAGTGACCAGGGAAGAAGTCTGCCAAGACAGAAAGCAAAGAGCCAAAGTTAAAGACGAGAAGCCGGATCGACCAACAACCGGCAACTCAAAGAAGGAAAAAGAGGGAAGCTCACCATTGACTATGTCCTCGATCTCGTGAAAGCCAGAAGTCAACATCACCTCCTTGTCGGTCCAGGCGGAGCGTTCGATCGCAAACTCAGCAAGGAGGCTGGTCTCCTTGTCCTTCGTCTTCTTCTAGGCCTTCTTGAGGAGCTCCTTCTATTCCGCCAGTTGCGCGACAAGCCGGTCACGCTCTTCAGCCAGCTTGCTGCGCTCTTCCTCCTTAGCGCGCAACGCAGTGTTGGCTTCACCTAGCTGCTGCTGCAAGGTGGCATTGGCCTCTGCGGAAAAAAAGAAGAATGGAAGGCGTCAGTTGCCAACAAAGAAGAACAGTCGCCGGGGAGATCCGGCCTGACTGCTCAGCAGTCGGCCCGAATCTAGGGGACTACAGCCCGCGTGTGCCCCAGCGCGCCCCCGCGGAGAAAGGAGTCATCAACAGAAAGAAGAATAGTCTCCGGGGAGATCCAGCCCGACTGCTCAGCAGTCGTCCCGAATCTTGGGGACTACAGCCTGCGGGCGCGCCAGCGCGCCCCCGTGGAAAGGGAAGAAGACTTACTCCGGCTCTCCAACAACTCGGCAACACGTTGATCCAACTCCAGGACCTTGGAGTTGAAGGCGGCAACACGAAGGTTATAATAATCCTGCAGCAAGGATATCAACACTTAGAGCCTGCTAATTAAAGTTCCGAACCGCCTGCTCAGCAGCCGGCCCGGAACTCGGGGACTACACCCAGTGGGTGCACTGGCGCGCCCCCACGAAGCAATACAAGAGTCAAAAAATGAAAAAGCAAGAAGTATACCCGGATGGCCTCTCGCGATGCCAGATACGCCTTGTTGCATTTCTTGATGGCGTCGGTTTCAGCGCGGAGTTTGGTTTGAACATCCAGCATTGCCTTGTTCAGAGGGCCGGTCCCGCCGACCCGCACCCACCCAGTGGGCGCTGCGCTGGTCGCCTCAGTGTCCAAGATCGAGGAGCTCGCGGCGCCAGTCTCAAGTGGGCGTGGCGCTGAGGCCGGCTTCGCAGGTCGGCGATGCGTCGGCGTGCCGACCTCAAGAGTCAGGTCCATCGCCACCTCGTTTGCAGTTGGTGGCACCGGCGGGTCTGCCGGCTGCTCGCCTTGCACGGTCCCGGACGGCAGCGGTGGAGGCACAATCATGTCCGGCATAGCAACATCGCCGCCATCCCTCTCCATGACCGGGTGCTCATCGCCGGCCTCCCCAGTCTGCGCCACGAACTCCGGAGGTGGCGGCGCGTAGTTCAGGGGAGTGATGAAAATCACCGACTGGCGGTGCGCGGCTTCTTCAGCCTGCTTCTTCGCCGCATTGGCGGCCTCGGCCTCCGCCAGTTTCTTCAGGGCGGCGGCCTCCGCCTTCTCTGCCTCCGCCTTCTCCAGGCGGGCGGCTTCCGCCTCCTTGCGCGCTTCCCGTGTGTTCTGCTCCCTCGCCTCCCGGAGGTCGGCGGCCAGATCAATCCGCCGAGTGGTGGCGGAGGTCTCTGCCGACCCCATGATGGAGGCGGCGACCGATTTCTCGAGAGAGAGCGGGGCCCTAGATCAAGGGAAACAAAGTGAAGAAACTCAGACAAGATCAACAAGGAAAAAATGAAGGTACGAGATAAAGGCAGTACTTATGCGGAAACCAGCTGCGGCTTCCTCACCTCCTTGCGGAAGCGGATGGTCTTCGCGCCCGCTTCGTCCCACTTGGTCGCCGCGGCCGAGCCCTTGGGCTTTTTCGGCCGACTGCCGAACAAGCTCGGCACGGCCCGACATTTCTTCGCGCTGCCTTGGGCATCCAACGCGGCGGACGAGCTCGCGCCCGGCTGGCCGACTCCTGGCTGGTGGCCCGGGGCGACTTCCCACGCGTCATCGTCAGGCCAGTCCTCGAGGTTGGCCCCGAGCCTCGAGCCGCCTGTTTCGCCGCCTCCTCCCTCGATGTCGTCCTCCCAGGCTGCCGCCCCCATGTCGGGGTCGTCGACATCGCTCTCCGCTCGGTCGGGAGGAATTAGCGCTCCGGCCCTGCGGCGCCGGCTGTCGGCTGGAGGAGGGGGATCTGCTCAAAAGCCGATTGGTCAGATTAGGCAGGCCAGACTCGGCAATAAAGAGACAGAGAGAAAAGAAAGACAACTTACCATAGGCGGGGGCTTGGCGGGTGAATACGGCTCCTTGCCAAACCGCCACTCCTCTGTGAGCTCGCAGTTCGCAAGATAGTTCACCATGAGAGGTACCTCTGCGTGAGGCATCTCCTTGGTGCACAGCCGACTCGGGTCCCGATGTCCGCTCATCTGGCAGATCATGTGAGGGCGGCTCTGGAGCGGTAGCACTCGGCGCGCCACGAAGGCGGACAGCAAATCAGGCCTGGTCAGGCCCTCCGTGTGCGTCAGCACTCGAAGCCGCGCGATGGCGGCGGCTCCAGAAGGCGACAGCGTCCTGGCCCGGTACGCCAGTTGGGCCACCTCCCAGCTGGCGGGCCAGCTTCGTAAGCCGGCAAGTTGACCCAGTCGCCCTCCGCGAAGACGCTCTTCATGTAGAAGTATGGCCACTTCCACATCTTCACCAACTTGATCAGCGTGATGGGAGGAAACGGATTGTCGGCCGTCGACCTCCGCACCGCGATGAACGCGCCACATTGGGCCGGCACGCCTGCAACGAGGGTGCCGAGCTTGATGTAGAAGAATTCCCCCCAAAGCTCAATGGTGGGGAGGACGCCGAGGAAGCCTTCGCACAAGGTGACGAAGGCAGACAGTAGCACCACCGTGTTCGGGGTGAGGTGGTGCGGCTGGAGACCGTAGAATTCGAGGAAGGAGCGGAAGAAGCTGCTCGCCGGCAAGCCAAGGCCGCGTAGGCAGTGCGAGCGGAAGACGCCAAGCTCTCCCTCCTCCGGCGCCGGTGAGATCTCCCTCCTCGGCGCGAGGCGGACCCTCACGCAATCCTTGTCGGGCAGCCGCCGTGTCTGGCAGAGGAAATCAACGTGGTCGTCATGAACTTCGGAGCCGTCCCATGCTCCGGAGCGCGCCGTGGGGGGCGTGGGGGTGGAAGCTGAGCTCATCGGGAACGAACCACCGCAGCGCTCAGCGTGGATTGGAGGCACAACAGCGAGAGGAAGAAGAACGAGGAAAGAGTGGGGAGGAGGGACGCGCGTGCTCCGCCTCTACCCCTCCTCCCCTACTTATAGGCCTATGGGCTGCAAAGCCGAGGGGCGATCGTGGGATTTACAGCGCCCACAACCCCACGCCCCCACGTTTATCGCGCGAGTTACTGCGCACAGTAACCCTGCGGGAAACTCAACCGCCCACCTCGGCCGCAGAGGATCCGCTCGCGTGCCGAGGCGTGGTAGTGGCGGGCCCCGCCAGTAGGCATGTTCCATCGCGAGCGTGGGTCGGCAGACTGGCCCGGCCGCTCGTCGCCACGTGACAGGCCCATAACGGGCGGCGGCCTGGAGGCTTAGCTAGCACGCCACTTGGATCCTGTCAAAGCGTTCGAATTTTGGATGAGTCAGTTTCGGCGAGTCCGACTCCTACCAGTCGGCCTGGCTGAAGTCGGACGAGGCTCCACCTCAAGCACTTGGAGAAATAAACTGCTGAGGCTCCTCGGCTGATAAACCGCGGCACCTCACCAGCTTCGGGGACTACTGTCGGAGTAATGGGCCACGGGTAGGCCAACCCGAGGCCCAGAACCTTTCAAGACATCGGGGCTAGCTGCGCCCCTCAAGGCGCCAAGACGAAGTGCCGCCTTCTGGAGGCCGGCTGGAGGAATAACCGGCTGCCCGTAGACGGCCGAGTCCCAGAGGCGACGTCAAGACAGGCCAACTCCTAGCTGGCGGCTTCTAGAGAAGCCGACCCCTAGCAGTCGGCCCGTGGCGCCAACGAAGCCTGCGCCCTCATCAAGAAAGACGAGACAGGGAATGGCTATAGTGTAGCCCATCCCCCCCCATCCAGGGACAGGCGTGGCCACAGTGCACCGTATCGGCAGAGATCTCCGCCTAGTGCAGCACTGTTGCCACGCCATCCTTGACATGACCACAAGCAGGCGGAGTCCTGCTCCCACGACGGCCTGTCGGTACGGCCCAAGGACGACGGGCCCCACCAATCAGCGAGAGCCTGGAAGACGGCAAGAGCCCCTCCAGTCAGACCCGATGGAGGTTGGCCCCCAGCAGTCGGCCCGCCCCTTCCTCGGGACCCACGCGCCATTAACCAGACGAGACACGGAGTGGCTATAGTAATCGCCCGCCAGGCGGTAGAGCTGTAGCCACGATCCGCTGACCAAGCCTGCGTCATTAGAGTCACGGCTACAGCGATCAGCAGCCGACAAGACCCGAGAGCGGTGGGGGTGGCCTGTCGGCCCCGTATCCAACCAGCCGGCGGGCCCCAGCAGTCGGCGGAGAAGCCGATGGCCGAAGAGACTGACGGCCGGGCCCTACGCCCGGCCGGATTACCATTGTACCCCTGGGGGGTAGGCCTATATAAACCTCCCAGGGCACCCATGCAAAGGGTTCCCAACCTGTTAGAACTAGACCAACCCATAGAGGAAGGAGAGAGCTAGCCTTGCCTTCTCCTACCTCTAGCATACTGCTCGAGGAGCACCATTGTACTCACTTGCGCCTTAGTGATCATGCGGAGACCCCGCAGAGTAGGACTAGGGGTGTTATCTCCTAGTCGAGCCCCGAACCTGGGTAATGTACGCCGGCGTTTGTGTCTATGCCTCATCCCGCTTCCGGGCACTGGCGATGTTCTACTCGCTCCTACCATGATAAGCCATCCATTGGCATATGTCACAGCCAACCCCCGACACAACCCACCATAAGCGAATCATGAACATATTGCAAATCCTATAGAGGGAATCCCTCACGTGTGCGTGGCACGGAGTGCACCATAGGACAACACCAAAATAAAACATACAAATCAAACCAATTTAGATCATCAATCAACCCAAAAGACAAAAGAAATCTACTCAAAACATCATAGGATGGCAACACATCATTGGATCATAATATGTGGCATAAAGCACCATATTCAAATAGGGGATTACAGCGGGGTGCGGAAGAATGGACTGCTGAAAAGAGATGAGGAAGGTGATGAAGACGATCACCGCGGCGATGGTTCCCCCGGTGGCACTCCGGCGCCACCAAGAGAGAGGGGGAGAGAGTCTCCCCCCTTGTGCTTCCTCCTCCATGGCCTCCCCCCTAGATGGGGATAGGTTCTCCCTCTAGTCCTTGGCCTCGATGGTGATGACGGCCCCCTCCGGCTTCCTCCTCCATGGCCTCCTGTGATGATGGCCCCCTTCGGCAGGGTGTCGGAGAGGGCCTAGATTGATTTTTCGTGGCTACAGAGGCTTGCGGTGGCGGAACTTCCCATCTAGGGTTCTTTCCGGAGGTTTGGGGATTTATAAGGCTTTTTGGCGTCAGTGTCACGTCAAGGGGGTGCCCGAGGGGCCCACAAGCCCAGAGCACCCTCCCTGGGGGTAGGGCGCGCCTAGAGGGACTGTGGCCTCCTCGTCCACTTCCTAGCCTATCTCTTGTGCTTCGGGGGTCTCTTTTGGTCCATTAAAAATGACCATAAATATTTAGCCCAGTCCAAGAACTTTTATTGTTGCACAAAAAACGACACCATGGTAGTTCTACTGAAAGCAACGTTAATCCGGGTTAGTTCTAATCAAATCATACCAAAACCATATACAATTGTTGTAAACCTGGTATGAATACTTCATAAATTATAGATACGTTGGAGACGCATCACATACTACCTGTCGCTCAAACGGATATATCTCGACGTGTTTTAGCGCTGGATCGCCCATTTGAGCAAGATGTAATATGGATCCGAGTGAGCAGTTTAAACACAAGAAATCAAAGAGACATCATCAATTAGAATGAGATATTGGGGTACTTTTACCATCATAGCAAGTGGGGCGCACCAGAATGCCGTCCATCGGGATTGGTTCCCTGACCAAACGATTTGCGGCCATAGCTAGTGAGAACCACCGGCGGAGAGGGGGATGCATCTGGATGCACACACACACACACACACACACACACACACAGAGAGAGAGAGAGAGAGAGAGAGAGAGAGAGAGAGGTAAAGGAGGACAAAACTCATTTTATGGAAGGGGATGTGATTAGTGTGGAAAAAGAGGCGGTATTTGGGAGGGTTGGGATTAGGTGGGCATGCGGGCAGTTCAAAAACAAGTGGAGGGAAGGGAAATTTTTAGGGAATTCTTAGTGGGGGAGGCAAGGATCTGAGCTTTGTTTAGTTCTAGTTTTTTTCCTTCATATTATGTGAGAACAACTTTTTGTTAACTTGCAGCACTTTTAGAAATAGCCATGACCACTTTCATATGAAAAAAAGAAACCACAGTTCATGTGACACAATGTTCCTCGAAAAAATGTTTGTTCTACTTTGCTTGTAATGTGTTCATGTATTTTTGTATTCATCTATTTAAGGTGAGACCAATAGGTTTTCAACGCACAATCATTTTGTGTGTGCATGTCACTTGAGAAAGAAAATTCCTCATGTGAGTGTGTCATGGTTGTTTACAAATTCAAGCTCGCGGTGCTAGTTGTCACGTCACACTTTCAGATTATACTTTGCACACGGTAAGATGCCACTATCAGAAGGATTTGAGAGAGCATGAATCCGAACACGCTACATATTTGCAATCATGATTCAAACCACTTATTCAAGTGATTTTTTAAAAATTACTATTCACTGTTTACATCACATATGGACTTTTGGCGTGCAAACAAGCTTAGGTTATGCATGGTGTCATATATCGGCAATAGTTGATTGGTCATAAAACTATCTATATTCGACATTTTCTTATCTTTTATAATTCTGATCATGGCAATATGTGTTCATGTGGTACCATGTTCCTCACATATTTAAGGTGAACCCAAGAGGTTTGAAATTCACTATCATTTTGCTCGTTTATCATGTGAAGTGAATTGTTTACACATTCTAGTGTGCATGGCTAGTTGTCACGTCATAATCTGAGCTTCTACCACGAGCATGCGGAAAGGTGCCTCCATAGGTGAATGTTCAAAAAACTATGTGCATTTGACATTTTACTTTTGCTTATGTACTATTGATGTGTAAATGTTCATGTGTTGGGATGTTCATTGCATATGTAAGGTGATCCCAATTGTTTTGCAATGCACATACAGTTCCTTTGTGCGGGTATCTTGAATAAAGCAAGTTCATCGTGTGAAGTGTCACGTCCGGTTACAAATTAAAGTCTGGGGTGCCAGTTGTCACATAATAATTTATATATTCTTTAAAACAAAACAAGTGGAGTGTGCCATATCAAGAGCACGCACAATGTAGGGACGTCGAGCATGCAATGTCGGCGCGGTAAAAAATGTATTGCTTGAACCCACCTAAAAAAATTGCTCGAACAGACGCCTGATTCCCGTGCATCCTAGAACCGCTAGGCGATGTCCAAACTGCTCTGGTCGGTTACCTTTTTTGCACGACAATTAACAATCGCATTCCTTTTATCGCATCCATTTGCATCTTCTTCCTCGGTCGTTCCTTCTCATCCTGCACATTTTTAGTTGTACACTTAGGAATGCCGAAGTTTGAGTGATGTAAAAAAAGACAAGCTTTTTATTTAAATGAATTTGCCCTTATCTTCCAATGTTTTTTTTTCTTTTGACTCCTGTTTGACCGTTTAACAATGAAAGTGACCAGTTCTCGGCTTCCACCTGCCTGTACATTATATAAGGGGTGTTTCTATAGCAGTTTGGCCCTTAGCCGACATCTCGGTTCCCGGAGGTGGTTCACGCGTATAGAAACTAGGCAATCAGACTATATTGGTTTTATAACTTTCACTTACTCATAGGAGCTTGGTTGTGGGAGCTAGCAACTAGCACCCGGTCCGTGAAGTGTTCGTCCTTGGCTGAGGTTTAAGCCATTAACCACTTCGACTTGTTTTATGAAAAGCCCCTCGTTTAACATGGATGACCTCCAACGATCCTTTGTTTGATACAGTCATCGGCTGACCAACCAGTTTACGCTCACCAAGATAGTCAGTTCTCGGCGTTCTCCACTAAGGCACTGTGCCATTTGAGCTAGAAGCACAATCGCAGTGGTTCTACCTTTACACTCTTAGCTAAACAAAGAGGGAACATAAGAGGTAAGCACAGGAGCCGGGAAACCCAACTGTTGACCAAAATCATGGTTAAAAAATGATTCATATAATGCGACATCCGAGACGCCGAATAGAATATCCGAAATTTAATTAAAGCGCGAGATTGAATCTGAGCCCCGGTTGAGAGCTGAGTCCAATATTGTAAAAGGGCTTGTATCACGAGAGTTGTCCTTGGCTTAGAGGCAAGAGAAGAAACATGCAAAAATATATGTGTAATGACCAAGAAGGGTTTGTTTTATTTTTATTCATATGGTCGAACCGTACATGCCGAGCTTATAACGAAACTTTGACATATGCGCCTCCATGCTATTTACCAGCTTGTCCTCGTCTACGACGAGGTTGCTATGAGTGGTCTGCTAGACCGGATATCCTATGCTTTACGCGGTCGAGAATGAGATCCTTTGAAGAGGTTGTAGCTGTCGCGCAATGGTTTAAACTGTGTCATCATGCTGCTCCTATTAGGCCATTAACAGTGCCCTGTTGGTGCGCAAGTCGCCGGGCGAGTGTTGCCTGGTCGAGCTGAATGACATACACTATTTTTAGTGCTTCTCGTCCTCCCATGGAATTTTGAGCGCGAAGTTATGCACTCTAGGTACATAATCCTCAACAAGAGGGGGAGGGGCGAGGAGCATGTATCCCTATTTAGGGTCAGCATTTGATTTTCCGGAGACATGACGGGTACCCTTATTGTGTTTTGAGGAGCAGGGTGTACTTGTCCCGGATAAAATAGGAGCTGCCTCCTCGGATGCCTGTACCTCGGTTGTGAAAGCCGCGATTTGTTCTTCTGTTCAGAGGGAGCGCTCGATGTTGCCATTGACTGTAATGTAACCTTTCGGTCCTGGCATCTTTAGCTTTAGATATGCATAGTGCGGGACCGCGTTGAATTTAGCGAATGCGATTCGCCCGAGCAGCGCGTGGTAGACATTGCGAAAGGGGACGATGTCGAAGATTAAATCCTCACTTCGGAAGTTCTGGGGAGATCCAAAAACTATTTCCAGTGTAATCGTTCCCATGTAGCACGCTTCGACACCGGGTATGACACCCTTGAAAGTGGTAGTGCTGGGTTTGATCCTTGATGGATCGACGCCCATTTTCCTGATTGTATCAGCATAGATCAAGTTGAGGCTACTGCCTCCATCCATAATGACGCGTGTTAGGTGGAACCCATCCACAATGGGGTCCAAGACCAAAGCCGTACACCCTCCATGACAGATACTGGTCGGATGGTCGCATTTGTCGAATGTGATCGGACAAGCTGACCATTGGTTGTATTTCTGGGCGACAGGCTCTAGAGCATAGACGTCCCGAAGTGCACGCTTCTGCTCCTTTTTGGGGATGTGGGTGACGTAAATAATATTCACATCCTTTATCTCGGGCGGGAATTGATTCTGGCCCTCATTATTAGGCCACCGAGGTTCATCCTCATCCCCGCTGCGGGACAGGCTTTTGCTTTGCCCCTCTACCGCGATGTTTTCGGCCTGCTTGAAGACCCAACAATTTTGGTTAGTATGATTGTCCGGTTTTTGTGAGGTGCCATGAATCTGGCTAGGCCAATTGACGATCTTATCAAGCTGGCTAGGACCATCCTTATTCCCTTTAAATGGCTTCTTTTTTTGTCCGGCCCTAGGGCCGCCAAACCCTGCATTGACTGCGTCATCCTCGGCATCGCTGCTGCTGTTCTCATGAGTACGCTTATTCTTGTTGTGCCTGGGTTTTCCATTTCCATCGCGTGCTTCCGAGGTGCCGACCTCGCTACCGTGAGAGCTGCGGCCAGCCTACTGTCCTCTCCCGCGCAAAAGCGGGTCATGAGAGAAGTAAGGGCCACCATGGTCCTCGGCTTAGCTTGCCTGAGCTGTCGTTCAAGCCACTCATCTCGGATACTATGCCGGAAGGCGGCAATTTCCTATACTTCGGGGCAGTCTACTATCTGATTCTTTTTAGGCAAGAACCAATTCCAAAATTTCTGGGTTGACTCACCAGGTTGTTGAATGACGTGGCTGAGGTCGTCGGCGTTCGGAGGCCGGACATAAGTGCCTTGGAAATTTTCCCTAAAGGCGTCCTCGAGAGCTTCCCAACTTCCGATGGAGTGAGGAGGCAGGCTATTGAGCCAGTGCCTTGCCAGTTCTCTACATTTGAGCGGCAGGTATTTGATGGCATGGAGGTCATCCCTACACTGGTGCACGTCGGTCCTAAACAAACGGTTTCCAACCCCCTTCCGCGATGACATTTGGAACCGTCGCCAAGTGAGTGTGGGTGATAGGGGGTCCTTCCCACACGACCCAGAAACCGTCGGGGATATGCCCTCCTGGCACACACTTTCGGCAAAATGAGGTCGACCGTTGAGCGCTCAAATATGGAAATACATACAGTAGAGCGAAAAAAATACAATTATACGGCAAAATTGTTTACGGTCGCAAGTACATCCCACACAGTCAGTCCCCGCTAAACGTTTTCATTCGTATGTACATCCCACACAGTCGCTCCAAGGAAAACTTTTCGTTCACAGGTACATCACACACAATTGTTCCCATTAAATCGTTTGTGATAGCGTTGCCATTGCACACGATATTAATAATTTTATCGTTTGCATTATTGAATGCATCACACACGGTGTGTAGAAGAAACTGTATGGCAAAGGTTGTCCATCACACACAATTTTTATGTGATAAACGTTTGCGCAAGGTGGCCTAACGCAAACAATTTTCAAGATAAAGTCGTGTGTGCAGTGGAGATTGATCACACACGTAGTGGATCCTAGAAACATTTCTGATCTCCACGTATATCGCAAACGTTTCGCTTTCGCAAACCGTGTGTAATGTAATCCATAATTAATCCAATTAATCCCTAATTTATAAATCACATGTTTTGAATTTGAAAGTAGGCAATCACCTATTTCATATCCAACCATGTTTATTACAAATATAGGTTCAACCACGAATCCATAATTCAATGCACAGGTACATATACTGAAGAACTATAGAAGCACCGAGTAAAGAATGATGAACCACAGTTGTACTAAAGACTATAAAGAGAGAGGCGAAAGACATTCTGGTTGTTGGAGAAGGTGAAGCGGAATGCCCATATTGTGCCCTCCTCCATGCGTAAGGCGCGCATGACTCTAGGCCAACCCTTTGTGATGGCTGCCCGTCCATCCTTCACTATCTTCATTAGGACTTCTCGATGCTCATTGTAGTCTGGATGAAATACTTTAACCTTCATTGCATGTCCACCAATCTTGTACTTTAGTAGGTAATCTTGAGTGAACTGCTTTAGGAACCACTGGGAACGAAAAAGATTCAGACATTGTTGTCTAACAACTCATTATGGGCAGTAAAAAGAGAAGGCTGTAGAGTTTGTAGTTACCATCCTACAGCTCATTGTTGTGTTGGATAGAGCATAAACAAATAATTTTCTTGCCACCATTCGTATCTTTTTGCTAATAATCCTTATCAGTTTCCTCACTTGATGCTTGTTCACCAATATCTCATTGCCCCATACGAAAAAAGGGTCGATGCGTGCTTCCTTGCCAAGGGCATATGTACCTACAAGAAACAAGTCAACATTAGAAGCTAACTAGTGTCCAGGCCTGGATCTATATGCACTACATTATGGAACGATGGGGGGAGTACAAGCAGAGGGATGAAGCTAACCTCGGTGGAAAATGGTGGCCACTCCCGTTGTTGTCCTGCATAAGTAATGGAAAGGCATGATAAGTACAACAATCTTAACATCAAACAAATATAGCAAAGGTAAACAACATCATCTCCAAATGATAGCTTGAATGTGTTGGTTTCAGTATGCTGTTAAAGCAGATATAAAATGGAAGGCAATGTTACCGACAGTAGGCTTAACAGCCATCAAATATTGCAATTCAAACTAGTATTGTTGAAAATGAATAGAACGTAGGTAATGCTTAAACATCACACTAGATAAATGTGTCAAACTGAAATAAAGGGGATGTGTTAACTACACCAGGAATAACTGGAACCAAATATAGCCGTTCAAACTGGTATTGATGTAGTCGAGCGGCACGGTTCCGACTTGCACATAATGAACCACACATTGTGAATGACTGAAATAAACAAGGCATAAATGACCAGTATAACAACCAAATATAGCCATTGAAAACTGGACAGAGTCTCATTGCAACCAACCTAACAAGCAAATACAGATAAACATGGCATATGTTTGAAAACTGGACAAATGCTCACTTCAACCAACCTAACAAGCAGATAAAGATAAACAAGGAATCTGCTTGATAACTGGAGAAATGCTAAAAAAGCAACCTAACAACCAAATACAGATAAACAAGGCATCTGCTTGATAACTGGACAAATGCTAAAAAAAGCAATCTAACAACCAAATATAGATAAACAAGGCATTTGCTTGATAACTAGACAAATACTCACTACAACTAAACTAAGAACCAAATACAGATAAACAAGGCATTTGCACGATAACTGAAAAAAATGCTCACTCCAACCAACCTAACAACCAAATATAGATAAACAAGGCATGTACTCACTATAAACAACTAAATATAGACATTAGTGAAACTAAAGTGGACAATTCATATTTAAACACGACACAATTAAAGCACCGCATGACAAATGCTACTACAACAAAGGGTACGGGTTGGCAAGCTAGAAAAGGTAAGATTTGCTGATAGAATGTTGCCTCACATTTCATGGATGGGATCCTTCCAGTTGGAAGAGCACAGACCCATGGTGCGCTCTCTGATGTCACAGATGGGCTGTTTCACCTTGGAAGAACCTTCATGGGTGCCCTCCTCGTGGTCATGGTCGATGAGATCTGACTTGGCAATTGAGTATCCCAAGCCGCCGCCGTAGAACGTGTCCGTTAGAAGTGACAAAATGGGCTCGATGGTGTATAAAGATCGCAAATCCTTGACCGCTTGGCGGAGGAGATCAGCGGCAGGGCCATCGAAGAGATCAATGACGGTTGAACCAGAGGGGATGGGGATGGAGCACTTAACCTGTGACATGGCCCGCGTGAAGCCGTCGGTGTGGACGAGCTTGATGTCGTCGCCAGTTTTCCCGATATACAGTAATACGCTACCCCGCTGACATGAAGCCTTCGATATAGCAACATAGTCAGCGTCTTCGTCTGCTTCCGCGGCGTCGTGTTGCTCCGGGATCGACAGGTCGGGGTGAATGGTGGTTACCTCGCCAACGTCCGCCGGAGAGGCCATGATAAACCTCTTCTTGGCCGAACGCTCGTCGGGCTCTCCGGGATACGTGGTCGAGCTTAGGCTGCGACATTCTGGAGCAGGGGATGTGGATCTGGCGGGAAGGGACACCGTAGGCCTCGTCTAAAAACTTAGGGGAGTGGGGCGACGTTATGGGAATCACTGAATAACCTGAACTTTATTATCTAAGCTAGGAGGAACGGGCAGACCAACATGGTTGGCGGCGGCGCCGGCAGTGGCCGCGAGCTAGGGTTCGAAGGGGGCGGGGGCGGGTGGGGGACTATGGAGGGGGGTGGTGGTGTTTGAGGATACGCCGCGGCTACTAATTTTTTTAGTAATGGTGGGTGGAGATGGTGGTGGACGAGGGAGGGCAATGGTTAAAATGCCTCAGCTACTGCAATTTTACTATAAGGTCGGTGCTAGAGGAGTGTGGGCGATGGTTGAAGTACGGCGGCTACTAAAATTTGGGTAAAGGAATTGATGCAGGGCGGGAGTGCCCAAGATTGCGCACGGTCCAATAACAATATGTGTCGGGGATATTACTACTGGGCGTAAACCGGCCTACCAGGGCCGGGTTAACTTCATCAGTAGTCCCAGAGCGTTAAAGCCCAAGAAGATAGATGAGGGCCCAAGGCCGTAGTCGGTTCAACACTTGTGGCCGTAAACCGACTTTGTATGTAAACTTGTATTATAAGTTAGGAATAAGGAGAGACCAACCCGGGCACGAATATGAACCGGAGATTGGGACTCTGTGAACCGACGGGCGTCACCCGTGTATATAAGGGGACGACCCGACAGCGGTTCAAAGACAGACAATCAGAACTCGAGACTTAGGCGAAGCTTGTTTGCTCCCTAGTCATCGAAACCCCATCAATTCCATCACAACTAGACGTAGGCTTTTACCTTCATCGAAGGGGCCGAACTAGTATAAACCCTTTGTGTCCCTGTGTCCGCTTTAACCCCTTCGAGTTAACCCATTGCGATGGCTCCACGACTAAGTCCTTTTGGTAGGACATCTGCCATGACAAAACCACGACAGTTGGTGCCCACCGTGGGGCTATCGCACGATGGTTTCAAATTCTTGGAGGGCCGCTTCGAAGGACTCAAGGGATACGCTGTGGGCCAGATGACCAGGAGTCGTCGCGGCAAGATCTACATCGACGATGCAGGCTGGGGCCCCGAGGCCGGCTCGATCGAGTACGGGTACCGGGTCCCCTTTGGTGGCATACACGTTTTCATCGGCAAGATCGGTGAACCGGGCCCTGAGCTGGACATCTGCACCGACCTCATCGAGACAGCTCAGCGTGCGCGACCTCCCGGGTTAAGCCGGCCGTGAAGCATGCCTTCGTGGGAGTCATCCATGGAGGAAGCTATGAGGATGGATCAGGATCTGGTGGCGAAACCATCGTTTACTTTGGCGACGAGTCGTCAACCAAAGAAACTGAGTCTTTGTATCAGCTACAAGATGGCCGGATTGGGGGCTGTTCCGATGGCGACAGTATTCCGGACCCCTCTGATCTGCCCAACCGGGTTGGAATATTCATGGCCGGTACGCAAGCAGTGATTCATTCATCAACTGCCGCAACGATGGTTTCCGGTTCAGCAGCGGCAACGGCTGCCGGGGCAGGAGGCTCTGTGCGCCTGCCGGCTCAAGTCTTATCAGATCTGTTCGATGCGTTGGCTGCGCTCACGGCAGAGGCTAACCCGATGGATCAAGACGCCCACAACGCAGAGATTGCAAAGGTGAGGGAGCAGATCACTCAGGCCAAAGCGGATTTAGCAGCTGAAGAGGTCAGGATGACTGCGGAGCGGGCTGCTTTGGACGCACAAGCTTACAAACTCATGCTGGACCAGAGCGCATCACAGGAAGTCATGAGGAGGAAGTACCGATCTCGTTTGCCTTCAGTTTTCGAAGCAAGGGACCTTTTCAACACCCCTGGAGCGGGAGCCAGTAATCCGCCGGTGGTAAACCGGGCGGAGGCGCTTGGGACAGGCGAGCCGGTCCAACCTCGCTTAATAGATCTGCCCCATCATAATACTGATTTACCGCAGGCTGTGCCCACACCTCCGGGTCATTACTCCAACCCGCTGGATAACCTTGTCGCAGCCGCGACACGGTTGGAGGCTATTCCAGTTGAAGGTGATTCATTATAGGCGATAGAGACGCGCCGGGTCAAGGAGCTCCTTAGGACGGCTTTGGTCCAACAGGAAGCGTATTCATACAGCCGCGACCGGATTCATTCTACCCCACGTCCAAGCCGGAGTTATAGCAGGCATATGGAGGAACCAGCTGTGTCAAGTAATGCACGACGTGGAGCGCCCCGTGGCAACAATCCGGCCGGTGCTATCGACAATGCCCAGGAGGTGGTGGACCGGGCCCAAGCGCGCAGGGAGGCCGAGTTAGCGGCACAACATCAAGCTCGTCAGCTTATGCCGGTTCGTCCGACCACTTCGGTTGAGCCTGGGCTTAATTCTAGCGCATTGGGGGTACCTTGCCTTGTCCCCGCTTTACGCAATGTGCGCCTGCCTAAGGATTTCAAGGGCCCGCGCAAAGTACCGAACTATACGGCGGATCAACCCCCAGAGACATGGGTGGAGAGCTATGAGATGGCCATGGAGATGCTTGATGTAGATGATGCAGCGTGTGCAAAGTATTTCACCATGGTGCTTGAAGGGACGACCCGTACCTGGTTGAAGAGCTTGCCGCCCAATTTTATCAGTTCATGGGCCCAGTTACGGGCCCGGTTTATCAATAACTTCAAAGACATGTGTAAGCAGCCTATGTCGATAGTGGATTTAGCTACCTGTGTCCAGGAAGAAGGAGAATCAACCACTCATTGGGTACGCCGGGTCTCACAAATTCTGCATTCATCAGACCGCATCAACGCTGACACTGCAGTCATAACCTTGGAGGGCAATTGCCGGTTTGGACCCCTAAGGTTGAAGTGAGGACGGATGAAGCGCCATTGCACTGACATGGGGACTCTTCTGGCCGCTTTGGTAAAGTATGCTGATTCTTATAGTACCAAGGATCCCGAGTCTGATGATGAAAAGACAGGGAAGGGAAAGAGGAATGGCAACTCCAAGGGTCAGCAACATCACTCAGCAGGTAATGGCGGTGGAGGCAAGCGTAAAGCGGATGGCAACATGGACTTTGTGGCTAATACCAATGCACAGGACAAGGGCCAGCGACGCAAGGGTAAATCGCAGAACCGCAGTGGATCACCTAGTCCTAATCCGGACCGACTGAATTATCTGTTGAACCAGCCCTGTCCAAAGCATGGGACGAAGGAGGTGCCAGCAAACCACCTTTGGAGGGATTGCTACATTATGCAGGAGTTCAAGAGCTCTAATGCTTTACGGTATGATCCCGGCTCCGGCGGTGGATCTGGGCCGTTTTCTGGTGGTGGAAACTCCGGTTCAGGATTTAATGGTAATCCGGGCGGACATAACAATCAGAACAATCAGAATAACCAGGGAGGTTACAATCAGCAACAACAGTAGTCGGGTTATCAGAGCAACCCGAAGCAATTGAATAGTGGGCAATATCACGTATTCACCACTAGCTTGGACAAGCGAGACCGGAAGGTCCAGAAGCGGGCAGTTAATTCTGTTGAACCGGCCGTGCCACGATATATGCGCTGGTCAGAGCAGCCAATCATATGGAGTAGAGAGGATCACCCTCCCCGGGTTGACAATCCGGGTCAACTGGCTTTGGTGGTGGCGCCTCAGGTGGGAGGTTATAAGTTCACCAAGGTACTCATGGATGGGGGTAGCAGTATTAATATCCTGTATTATGAGACCTTCCGTCGTATGGGACTAACAGACAAAGATCTCCGACCATCGAATACGGTTTTCCATGGTGTGGTACCTGGCAAGTCAGCATACCCCGTGGGTAAGATAGCGCTGGAAGTGGCCTTTGGAGATGATCATGATTCCAGATCAGAGACGCTGACATTTGAGGTGGTAAAAATCCAAAGCCCGTATCACGCCCTGTTTGGGCGACCGGCCTATGCCAAGTTCATGGTACGGCCCTGTTATGTGTACTTGCAGCTCAAGATGCCAGGTCATAAGGGGACTATAACGGTTCACGGAAGTCGTAAGGTCGCTTTGGAATGCGAAGAAGGAGATGCGGCTTACGCAGAATCGGTTTGTGCCACCGAGGAGCTGAAGTACTACAAGGACAATGTTGATCCGGCGGATATGACTCCTTTGAAGAAACCTACCACGGAGCATGATCCGGCCCTGAAGTTCACATCGGCGGCTGAGACTAAGCTTGTTGACTTCGTACCTGGCGATTCGTCCAAGCAGTTCAGCATCAGTGCCAATTTGGATCCAAAATAGGAAAGCACGCTCATCGAGTTCATCCGTGAGAATCGGGACATCTTTGCATGGAAGCCTTCTGACATGCCAGGTGTACCGAGGCGACTCGCTGAGCACACTCTTAATGTGGATCCTAAATACAAACTGGTGAAACAGTTTCTCCGCCAGTTCAACGAGGAAAGACGCAAAGCTATTGGAGAAGAAGTGGCCAGGCTCCTAGCAGCTGGCTTCATTGTTGAGGTTTACCACCCTGAGTGGCTTGCTAATCCGGTGCTGGTCCTTAAGAAAAACGGCACCTGGCGCATGTGTGTGGATTACACTGATCTTAATAAAGCTTGTCCAGCAGATCCTTTTGCCCTCCCCCGTATTGATCAAATTATTGATGCTACGGCGGGTTGCGAGCGTTTAAGTTTTTTGGATGCATATTCCGGCTATCATCAGATCAAAATGGCAATTAAGGACCAGGAGAAGACAGCGTTCATAACTCCCTTTGGAGCCTTTTGCTATGTATCTATGCCTTTTGGGCTCAAGAGTGCCCAGGCAACCTATCAACGGCGTGTGCAAAATTGTCTTCACAAGCAGATTGGCTGCAATGTACATGCCTATGTGGATGATATTGTGGTTAAGTCAAAGAAGAAGGAGACTTTGGTTAACGATTTGAAGGAGACCTTTGATAACCTGAGGACGTATAAGATGATGTTCAATCCGACCAAGTGTGTCTTCGGTGTATCGACAGGCAAGTTGTTGGGTTTTCTGGTGTCCAACAGGGGAATTGAGGCTAATCCGGAGAAGATTACAGCCATCACCTCCGTGGCTAAACCGAAGTGTATCAATGACGTTCAACGATTGGCTGGCCGGATTGCCGCGTTGAGTCGGTTTATCAGCCGCCTTGGTGAGAAAGCAATCCCCTTGTATCAGATGTTGAAAAAGACGGATCAATTCGTCTGGAGTTCTGCTGCTGATCAGGCGTTCGAAGACTTAAAGCGGCAATTGGTCAACCCGCCCGTGCTCACCGCTCCCATCGATAATGAGCCATTGTTGATGTATGTTGCTGCTAATGCTCGCGCGGTCAGCATGGCTATTGTGGTGGAGCGGAAGGAGGCAGACAAGGAGTATCTGGTTCAACGTCCGGTTTATTATATCAGCGAGGTGCTTATTGAATCCAAACAAAGGTATCCGCATTGGTAGAAGCTGGTATATGGAGTTTTTATGGCAAGCCGGAAGCTGAAGCAATATTTCCAAGGGCATCCTATCACAGTGGTCAGTTCTGCCCCCTTGGGTGATATCATCCAGAACCGGGAGGTGACAGGCTGGATTGCCAAGTGGGCTATAGAGCTTGGGCCGCATGGTTTAAAATACGTGCCTCGGACGGCGGTGAAGTCCCAAGCACTGGTCGATTTCATCAATGATTGGACGGAGCTGCAGGCCCCTGAAGAGAAGCCGGATCACACATATTGGACCATCCATTTTGACGGATCACGGCAATTGGAGGGCTCGGGGGCTGGAGTCGTATTAACTTCCCCACGAGGTGACAAGTTCTGTTATGTTCTCTGCTTAATGTTCCCTTGTACTAACAATGCATCTGAGTATGAAGCCTTGCTCCATGGTCTCCGGATGGCTAAAGATATGAATCTAAGCTGGGTTAAGTGCTTCGGTGACTCGGATCTAGTGGCTCAGCAAGTGTCTGGCACTTGGGATTCTAAAGACCCACTCATGGCTGCATATCGTCGTGAGGTGGATATTGTTGCGGGTCATTTCAAGGGATATTAGGTGGACCACGTGGACCGACGAAAGAATGAGGCGGCGGATGCCCTGAGCCGGTTGGGCTCCCAGCGTAAACCGGTCCCGCCTAATGTTTTTCTTGATGTGTTGCACAACCCGTCGGTCAAGCTCCCAGGTGAAGCGGATTTGGCTGTTCCTGATCCGGAGGCTCAATTGGTGGCAGATCTTCACGTCATTTCGGATTGGACGCTTCCTTAACTGGCATACATGAACCAGGGCGAGTTACCAGAGGATGAGACTCTGGCCAGACAAATAATACGGCGGTCCAAGTCCATGACAATCATCAATGGCGAGTTGCACCATTGCAGTGTATCAGGAGCGTTTCAACGCTGTGTATCTCCTAAGGAAGGCTGTGAAATTTTGCGTGAGATCCATGAAGGGGATTGTGGTCACCACGCCGGTTTAAAATCTTTGGTGGCCAAGGCGTTCCGCCATGGTTTCTATTGGCTAACTGCCCATGCTGATGCGGAGCATCTGGTCATACGATGTGATGGTTGCCAAAAGTTCTCAAGACGCGCTCATGTACCGGCTCAAGAATTGAGGATGATTCCAATCACTTGGCCGTTTGGAACTTGGGGGCTAGATACGGTTGGGCCTTTCAAAAGGTCCAAGGATAAGAAGACACATCTCCTGGTGGCGGTTGATAAATTTACAAAGTGGGTGGAGGCGGAGCCTGTTAGCAAGTGTGATGCAGCCACGACGGTTCAATTCATCAAAAAAGTGATTTTCCGGTTTGGTTTTCCACACAATATCATCACAGATAATGGTACCAATTTGTCCAAAGGTGCCATGAAGGAGTTTTGCGAACAGGAGCACATCCGCCTTGACGTTTCATCAGTGGCGCACCCACAATCTAATGGTCAAGCAGAAAGAGCTAATCAGGAGATCTTGAGAGGCATCAAACCGTGGCTTATGGTTCCTTTGCAAAGGATGCCGGGTTGTTGGGTAGAAGAGTTGCCATCTGTATTATGGAGCATTAATACCACACCCAACAGATCAACAGGATACACGTCGTTCTTCATGGTCTATGGAGCAGAGGCGGTTCTCCCTAGTGATATCCATCACGATTCACCTCGTGTGGCGGCTTATGTTGAAGCGGACAACGAGACAGCTCGACAAGACGCTTTGGACCGGTTGGATGAAGAGCGAGACATAGCATCTGCCCGCTCAGCGATTTACAAACAGGATCTTCGTCGCTATCACAGTCGTCGAGTCAGAACCAGAACCTTTCAAGAAGGAGATTTGGTGCTTCGGCTCATTCAAGATCAAACCGATATGCATAAGTTATCCCGCCTCGGGAGGGACCTTTCGTGGTCAGCAAGAATCTGCACAATGGGTCATACTATCTGATCCGAGAGCGAAAAGACTCACACAAATCAGAAGAGGAGACCAACAGGCCGTGGAACATAGCTCATCTTCGGCCTTACTATACTTGAGCCATTGGCTCTGCTTATGTATATATTATGACAATGTACATATTATAAATACAATAAACCGGGCCCTTAGCTAAAGCAGGGTATCCGTTCTTTTACATCATGTTTGGTTACATGGGGTTGTTCTGTCTTAAAGCGGCCTCCGGTTTACCCCTTGAAACAATTATAAATATCACTAGGGGGCTCGGTCATGTCTGAACCGATGCAACACCTTTTGATAGGTGAAAGCCACCACATCACTTGGGGGCTTGGTCGTGTCCAAACCGATGCAACACCTTTTGATAGGCGAAAGCCACCAGATCACTTGGGGACATGGTCAAGTCTGAACCAGTCACGCCTCTTGATCGGCCTAAAGGCCATAGAATCACTTGGGGGCTTGGTCGAACCCGAACCATTGCCATGCCACTTGATCGGCGTAATGCCATGGTTTCATTTGGGGACCTGGCTGACTTGAACCATAGCTACACCTATTGGGAGCTTGGTCGTGTCCGACCAAGGTAACACCATCTGATCGGCTCAGTAAAGCCTCTTTTTTGCAAACGGTTTTATCATTGCCTTTGCTTCAATATTTTTTAAACTGCTGTTTTATCTTGGTTGTGTTTTTAAACCGACAACATTTTACACCGGTTCAAACTGCCAATTTGGCGGAACACGGTCCATTTTTTAAACCGGAGGTTATTTACCCGGTTTGATTTCTTCTGTTAACATCCTTTTTGGAGTAACAAATCGTTTATTATGACCAAGCACGGTTTACATAGTAAACCGGCATTGTATATACAGGAGCTGTTTTCTCCCATGACGGTGCAGGTTTATCAAACCGCCGTGTCAAGATTGGCTAAGCCTACTTCATGCCCAATGATGGCAGGTATTTTGTATCGCAAAATTTGATCATATATGTCAATCTCCTTGCATATAGATATAAAGTTCATAAACCGGCTGGCGGTACAACCGCCCTGGTAGTTTAAGATTTTATGATTGCAGGTGGTATAGATTGGCAGTTTCGATCTTTCAACCAAAAGTATCAGTTCAGATGCATGAAGGCATCTCAGAAGCAAAAGTATTGGCTATCCTATTACAAGGCAACATGGTGCCCAAATAAGATCATTGTTTTCTGGCAAAGTATAACAAGGCAGCCTATTAAACCGGTCTCCGGTTCAAGCTTGGTCACCGCCTTGGTCTGATGGTCGCGGGTCGTCCTGCGTCGCTTCAGTTTCTTCTGCCCTACCCAGCGGCTGGAAGTCAATAGTGGTCCAGTCGATTCCCATTAAAGCTTGAAAAAAAGCTTCATCATGGATCAGTGAAGACGGTTCAATATCACGAGCATAAGTATGCTTACGGATTGGTGGGATCAGATTTTCTGCTTCGGGAGCCGGTGCAGCCACTCGTTTGTTCTGATTATTATATTGGGCTTGATAATGCGTCAAATTCGCCTCTTCTACCAATTGGCAAGCCAGAGGGCGCACTGCCCGGTTTATTGCCCTCAGATCATCCTCATTGAACTCTGACCCGTCTTCCTTCAAACTGGGATAGCCCTGAGCTGCTTCAACAGGATCAAAGTCTGGCACCCATGCCTTTGCTCGGATTAAAGCGTTGATGGCACCAGTTCGAGCAGCAGATTTTTTCAGCTCTTTAATCCGGGCAGGAAGCATTGACAATCTCTTAAGAGTATCTTGGATTAACATGGGTGCCGGATTGTTATGTGACGCAGTCGAGATGATCCGCTGCGCTCCAGTATACAACTGTTCGATTAATGTGTAGGCAGCCTTCAGTTTCATTCGAACATCTGACCCCAAGTGGTTAATGCGGGTGCCTGCAACATGATAGAACAGTTCACAAACCAGACCTATCATAGGAATACCAAAATTATCACAGGAGTCAAGGAATGCTTACCAAAGATGGCGGCAGTCATTGCATGCACTTGTCGCTTTACGCTGGTCAGTTCGTCTGTCACCGGTTTAAGGGCAGCTTCAGCAGTTTCAATTTTCTTGATCAAAGCATTTTTCTCAGTGGCCCAATCCGCCCGATCTTTTTTGAAGCCCTCCTTCAGCTGTTCCATGATGCTTAAAGCGCTGGTCAACTCCTCTTTTGCTTTGGAGGTTTCAACTTGCTGGGATTTTAAGTTCTCTTGAAGATCGGCGACTTGATTTTCTTTGGTCTTCAGCTCAGCCTGCAGTCAGATAGTTATATGGTTTAAAAAATGGTATGGATATTGAAGTACCTACCACATAACGAGTTATGCACTTGGCACTTGGGGGCTAATGCTTATTTAATCTACAACTATCAACTGATTGCAAAGTCCCAAGTTCAATATAAGTATTCAACTTGGCACTTGGGGGCTAATGGCTATTTGCTCAAATATTATCAGTGAAATTCGAAGCTTTTAGGTTTATGTTATTAAGTCCCGGTTCAACTACATTAAGTTGAACCGACCCTTGGGGGCTACAACGGCGCATTCTGAAGTATGCAACTTTATATTTCACAAAGTTCCGGTTTGAAAGAAGATTACAAACCGACCTTTGGGGGCTAGGGGAGACAGCAAGGCTAAAAAATATACAAGCAGGAAGAGGCATATGAAAGTTACCTCAAATTTCTCCTTCATCATGTTCACTAGGCCAGCTTCATGATCGTGACTGGTGTATAGCCGGTTCAGATAACCAGAGTGAAGATCTTGAGCACTCAGTGCAGCATAAGACGCCAAATCGACATTCCATTTGCCCTTGCCTATTACAACAAATTCATCCTTGGCAGTATGTCTGGACAAAGCGACATGATTGCTGGGTTCGGTATGACCAATACCAGTGATGACAACTTCATCATCCTGGGCATCACCGGTTTGCACTGTGGCTGTCGGTTTGCCAGTAGCTCTAGATGGACTTGTGGATTTTTCATTCCGGACGGGACTTCCAGGCTGGTCAGCAGGACCGGAAGCATCAGCAGGCCTCTCTTCAGCAATAAAGACCTCATCTTGCGCTGGCGGGTCATTCGGCATGTGTTCATGAATGGCTGCCTCAACATCTGGAGCGGCGCCCGGTTCGGGGACAGTTTCTTCTTCGGCCGCTTTATGCAGGCGAGCCTTCTTGCTCGGCCTCGGTTTGGCCTTGAGAGGAACAGCAAACTCAAAAACAGTATATGTTGAAAGCTACAATACCAAGAATGTTATGATAAGTGCAAGCTTACCCAAGCACGGTTTTAAGCGGTGGCAGCTGAGTACCCGTTGACTCGCCGGAGGATGAGTGGGTGGTAACCTGATAATCGGAGTCAGATGGGTTAAGCGGTTGACGAAAACATCCCGCTTTAGAACAAGTACTGACAAGCAAATTAGGGACCTCTGAACGGCATCTCCGAACCGGATTGTTCGGTAAACCGGCGGAGGTAACTACCTGGCCGCTATGCCGAGTCGTGCGGCGCACTTCATGCTGTTGGGTCTTCATAAGAAATTTGGGATCCAAATGAGCAAGTGGATGAGAAAATTTAACTTTTCGGATTGCCTGACGAATTTTTAGTGAAGGCAAAGAGTTCGAGTCAGAAGAGAGAATAATTACCTCTGCATAATCAGCATGGCTAGCTTCGGCATCGTCCTGACAAGTATTATCATCAATAAGGTGTGTAAAAGAAAGCCAAGTAAATCAAATTCTACCTCAAGGTCCGGATTACTCACATCATCGTCAGCACGCGGATCAGAAGATGCAGTGGTTTTCCTTTTCTGAGCAGGTTTCTTAAGGACCTTTGTCTTCGGACGGGTCGGTCTCTCCGGTTTGTCTTCCTTCTCCTGCGAAAGCTTCTTGCTCCAAAACGGATCATCACCCTGATTTAACAGATATTGGTATCAAGTATTAAGCAGATGTAATATTTTCAGAGTTAATGAAAGGGAAAATTCAGACTTACAGCTGGCGGTTTGTTGGTAGCACAGAAAGGAAGCAGGCCGGTTCGGGCACACATGTATTCCGGTTCATTCAAAATTTTCTTCACAGCTTCTGTGACTTCTTCGTCAGTAAGCTGGATATTCACGTGCCGCAGAGGGTCATTAACACTGCCCGTATATTCACACATCAAACCGGAGCGTTGGCTGAGAGGCAGTATGCTCCAGGATATCCAGCAACGAGCGAGATCCAGTCCTGTTAAACCGTTGGCCATAAAGGCTCTAAGCTTGGACAGTTGGGGAGCATATTTACTCCTCTCTTTGGCCGTCAACCTCTGTGGAAAGGGGTGTGTGTTGCTAAGCCGTTCCGGACGATAGCCGGGCAAGGGATTTTCATTTGCAGGAGAGGTGTATTTGCAATAGAACCACGATTGATTCCATTCTTGGGGATGGCTGTGCAGCTTTGCGTGAGGATAAGTGACCTCTTTCCGCTTTTGAATCGCCATGCCACCCAATTCCATATTGGAACCATCAGTAAATTCTGTGTGACGGTTTAGATGGAACAAATCCCGGAATAACTCGACTGAAGGTTCCTCTTGAAAGAACACCTCGGAGAGCACTTGAAAATGACATATGTTGGTGAAGAATTGGGGCCAGTGTCTAGCGGACGAAGTTGGAAGTTGGCCAAGACGTCCCGATAAAATTTCGAGCCGGGTGGATTAAAACCTCGGGCTAAGTGATCCGCAAAAACTACAACCTCTCCTTCTCGAGGTGTGGGAGGACATTCTTTGCCTGGGACCCTCCAGTGGATGGTATTCTTGCTGCTCAAAGCGCTAGTCAAGACTAAGTTATTCAGTTGTGTCTCTGTAACACGAGAAGGAGCCCAGTTGCACTCATATACTTGCTTGGCCATGGTGGAGTCTACAAAATAAGCAATCCCGGTTTGAGATTGTGTTGGGTATAAAATATGCACTGATATGATCGCAGTCAAACCGAGGATAATTACATTCAAACCGAAGCTTCGTGAAGCGATGGGCTATGACTAAGGGATCCTGGCGGTTCAATAAGGGGACTAATGGTTTATACCGATTTATTGACTTTTCCTATTTTAGGTTAAACCGCCTGATCTA
This sequence comes from Aegilops umbellulata, assembly GCA_032464435.1. Lineage (NCBI taxonomy): Eukaryota > Viridiplantae > Streptophyta > Magnoliopsida > Poales > Poaceae > Aegilops > Aegilops umbellulata. The sequence continues at coordinate 491,618,814 of CP136060.1, read as the reverse complement.
AATATTGAAAGCGTTGGAGGTTCCGAAATGGCTAAGTATGCAGAAACAGGTTTCACAAAAGTTCCATTACAGCAATGGATCTAAGGTAGCTTCAGAAAAACGGAAAAAAAATTCAAAGGCTTCAAAGCAGGGCGGAAGTGAATCAATGGGCAGATATACAGATGAGATCCACGGACTTTAAACACGAGACTATAGGTGGATGCGGAAAGCTACATGGCATTCAGTACAAGGTTTTACAGATCCATACAGAGGCTAACACACGAGCAGGAGCAGTCGACGAACATCGCAAGAACAGGGAACCCTAGAACAGATCTAGGTTAAGAAGAACAGAGGACTTATCAGAGCTGAGGAGAGTGCGGAAGATCACCGCAGTTTTCTGGTGCGTTCAGGTCGATGTAGCGGCCAAGGTCGAGGTTGAAGGCGACGGCGGCGGCGAAGCTCCGAAGCTGACGACGCGAGGAAGACGAAGATGAGAAGGCAGGAAGGGGAAAAGGAAATGACCCTTCGGTCCTATTTATAAGACAAAAGGACATGTGTCAGGCGCGACAAACCAGGGGCCACCGAACGGAACTGTCGCCTCGATTTTCGCAGCCTTATTAAAACTAGCTGGGTGGCCCGCGCAATTGCGCGGCTAGATTTTCTATACAATTTTATGTTTGATATTAAATTTCTTGTTATTTCCCTATTATCAACTATTATTTGGGATAATTCACTGATATGGTAGTACAAATATACAGTCTAAATATCAAATAGACATAAAAAAGTTTAGTACCGAAATGTTTGACTTGAGAAATATGATTGTGTACTGTTTTCACACGAAGGTCTTTCTATTTTAGTGCTTTGGATTGTAGGAAAGGACATTTATAAGTCAAGACATAAGATAAATGGTACTCATAAATGTGTGTGCTTTAAAACCCTTGCCTGCTTTATGAATTCCTATCTTGCACTTTCCATCCGTAAATTTTAAGGCACTCCACATTGATGGTTCAAACTGAAACATCTGTTATCTTCTCTGCTCATTACTGCTCGTATTTGCATTTTTTCTCCTAAAATATCGGTTCTTTATATGCTTCCATGCAGGTGCATCTTAATATAATGTCCTATGTTGTCTGCCAGGCTTCTAAGCAGTGCAATTTCACTATGTATTTATTAGAAATGGCTAAAAATATTATCCCTTTAACTAATCACGGCTTGTACTTTTGTTTAACCTATCTACTTCCGCCAACTTATATTCATTTCGCTTATATGAAAACACCTCATTATGTGGATGCATGGTTTGTGCTTTACATAGTGTTGTAACAACCACATAGCTATGCTTCCTACATTCATATATGGTATTTTGTCGTTTTGCACGACAGACATGAAATCACAAATGAAATTAACACGCACATGCCATCTTAATTAGTGGCTATTTTCTTTGGGTTGACGTGCATATGTGTCTATACTATCGAGCCCATGCATGTTAATACATCTAATAGATTGATACACGTTTGTCATGTCACTTTCACACTCGCCCTCAATCACAACATAATAAATTTTATAGAATATAATGAAATTTCTATATTAGTGTATAATGTATTCTGCATTAGTGTATTTTATAAATTGAACTATTAATATGTGTATTAAATTTATTTTGAAATTTAGCTAGCTAAGTATTTCACATGGAGTTTCTCAAAATTGAGATGCACTCTTTATCCAACAAATAAGTCCTAACCCAAAAAACTGAATATTTTTAGGAAATCTATGATGAAATTCTCGAGTTATAAATTTGAATTAAATCTAAACTATTATGAAGACTTAGACTTCTTTGTGGCCAGTTAACATGGGCCGCCTTACTGTAATTAGATATCTCTCCTCTTAATCCATAAACATCGTATCCATCTTGTCATTCTAGTCTATTAGGAGAATATTATTTTTGGAGCTGAGAGTATAATGCGCAAAAACTTGTACCAATAATGCATCATGGGAGATCCTGTTTGAAATTGTTCTATGTACCAAATTTTGCCACGTGTCAATTATTAATTGATTTAGCATGCCACTGCATTAGCATTGGTACAATGACCTATTATAAACTAAAGCCATCGTTGGTTAGAAAGAGAATAATTAATACGCTAGCTACAACATGGGAAAGTACCAGCTAGGATACAGATATATCATGTATGCATGCGTTTGTGAGATGTAAGGTTTTTCTTGCGGGATTTATTTATTTTAATTTTGTAGATGGGATATGCATAAGATAACATGGTTGTGTAGTAACTTCGTATTTCATATATAGTTATCTAATGTGTTGCCCTTTTTGTTCACAGAATCCACTCGAATAAGAATGAATCTTTGTATAGTGTTTGGATACAATTTTGAAAGTCTAATGCTACGTTCTCCTATAATAAATATCTACCAAATCAATATCCTTATATTTTGTGCCTATATGGTCATCAAGCGTCCCCAACAGAGTGAAGATATTTGCCTGGCTACTATTCCGTGGTAGACTAAACTTCAAGAACAACCTTCTTCGCAAGCATGTCGTCTCAAATTCAATCTATCCTAGATGTGGGTTCGATGGAGAAAGCACCACACGCATATTCATCGAGTGCCCGCTCGCGCAGCGAGTATGGCAAAGTATTGGCTTCAGACCTCCTGACAATGTAGACGAACTCTGGGCCTGCCACTTGCCTCTCCACGTCAATGCAACGATCTGGCACTCCATGCTTCTTAACATCCTATGGAAGATATGCGACTCCAGAAATGCAATGACCTTCAGACAACAAAATCACCACAGTGTCTTCACCCTCAAACAAATCATTGAAGACCTAATGCTCTGGACACACCGGATGAAGAAACCGGAACAGAAATAGGCCACCTCCTCATGGCGTTCCTACCTCTCACCATGATTACACGTGCTTATGTAATTCCCCTTTGTAATCAGCATCCTTATATTTTGCTTCTATATGTTATTTTCTAGCATATTTTTTTTCTCTGATCAACCCACGTTAAATAATTGGCCAGCTTTTGGGGAGATGCTCTTGTACCATGAAATCCAGTTAGCGTTTGGGCAAAAAAAATCAATTGGCATACTCACGTAGGCAAGAGCACCTGTTCGCATGCAGACACATGTACGTGCATGCTTGCATGCGTACGTGCGTTTGTGTTGTGCTCAGCCAAAGTACTTGATCGCGTTCACCCCATATGAGTCGATTTGGTCATGCCCCGGCAACCGCGTGTCAGCGACCACTCGACCATGCTGCTGCGATCCTGTCCGGCGACACGTGCCTCTGCCGTAGCCGTCTCCGTCGTCGTCGCAGTCGCTGACACACCGTAGTAGCCTCGTAGGCTAGTTGATACGCCGTTCTAAACCGTGAACTGTCACTTCCATTGATGCAGGCTGAGCATCAGTGCGCCGGCGATCACGCGGAGCATGCGGTCGTCATAGGGCTTGGCGTGTCGCTTTCAGAAGCCGAATTCCTACGTACACCTGCAAGGTCGATCAGGAGATTTCCTTATGAGAATCGATCAGGAGAATCGTTAGGTTTCCGTACTTGTGCAACTCATAATATGGTACAACTTCTTCCCTATACACGTGCGACTAGATCAAAGTAGGAGTCCTATTATCTCGACTCTGCTTACTCCTTTTTAATCAATTTATCGTTTTGATTTCCTAAACTACTCCGATTGTCTTTTCCTAAACTACTCTGATTGTCTTTCCTGTCCACCGTTTTGGCTATGCTTCAAAGTAGGAGTCCTATTATCTCGACTCTGCTTACTCCTTTTTAATCAATTTATCTTTTTGATTTCCTAAACTACTCCGATTGTCTTTCCTGTCCATCGTTTTGGCTATGCTTGAAACATCTTTTCGTACGTGACAGGTTCAATTGTTTCTACGGAACAATATTTGTATGTAACGTTTATATCTTTTAATCTCAGCCCTTGATCTCTGTAATTAGTGGTCAAGATAATTTAATCTGTGTGGACGAACATAATGGCTTGTTTGCCTCTTGTCTTAATTATATAATAGATGTTGAGGTATTATGAATACTTTTTTTATGACAGATGACGTCACCCCGGTTTAACAGCAAGTGGAGAAGATGACGTCAAGACGGTTCAACCATTACCAGAAGGTGATAAAGATGAAGATTTCTGCTAAGGATTGACATGAACACGTCCAAATCAATCTGGTGCCTAATGTCGGGGATATTACTACTGGGCGTAAACTGGCCTACCAGGGGCGGGTTAACTTCATCAGTAGTCCCAGAGCGTTAAAGCCCAAGAAGATAGATGAGGGCCCAAGGCCGTAGTCGGTTCAACACTTGTGGCCTTAAACCTACTTTGTATGTAAACTTGTATTATAAGTTAGGAATAAGGAGAGACCAACCCGGGCACGAATATGAACCGGAGATTGGGACTCTGTGAACCGACGGGCGTCACCCGTGTATATAAGGGGACGACCCGATAGCGGTTCAAAGACAGACAATCACAACTCGAGACTTAGGCGAACCTTGTTTGCTCCCTAGTCATCAAAACCCCATCAATTCCATCACAACTAGACGTAGGCTTTTACCTTCATCGAAGGGGCCGAACTAGTATAAACCCTCTGTGTCCCTGTGTCCGCTTTAACCCCTTCGAGTTAACCCGTTATGATGGCTCCACGACTAAGTCCTTTTGCTAGGACATCTGCCGTGACAAAACCACGACAATATGCGTGTATGATAATAAGGAAAAGTGGCGTGGATCCAACGATTTTTGCAACGCTCAAGGCGGGTAGTTTGTTTTTTATATTTCTAGCTAGCTGGTCTATCGCACACCGTTCGTCCTAATTTCTAAATAAACTTACCCGCCTTTAGCTTCCACAGGTGGTGGTTTTACAAGGCACTTGCATCGCACATGGTTAAGCTAGTACCTCCACCCTTTGCTCGCGCTTGCGCGGCGTGGTGATTTCAGCGCACTTGCATCGCACACGGTTGAGCCAGTACCTCCACCCTTTGCTCGCGCTTGCGCAGTCGTGGTGATTTCAGCGCACTTGCATCGCACACGGTTGAGCCAGTACCTCCACCTTAATTTTCTTGCGGTTGCGCGATCGTGGTGATTTTAGCGCACTTGCATCGCACACGGTTGAGCTATTACCTCCACCTTAATTTTCTCGCGCTTGCACGGTCGTAGTGATTCACATCGCACTTGTATCGCACACGGTTAAGATATTATACCCCGTGTCCGTTGAGGGTCATCAGAGTCTTTGCAGCAAAAAAATAACGTTAGAGAGGATCAAAAGACAACCACACCAGCATGTGGCCCAAATATGTATGAGTGAAAAGGGTGGTATGTGATGTTCAAAATTCCAATGCACAACTTTGACTCCACGGGGTCAAGAACCACCCGGAAGTGGCCAAATATATGTACAAATATTGGGGATGTTTGAAACTTTAAATACACAATGCATAACTTTGGTGCACCTGCTTAGCAAACCCAAAAGAACCCTAACAACCACCTATCTAGGATATATATAATGACATAATGTCATACCTAGCTAGGATGCTTGGCCCACCACCTCCCACTTCGTGTCAGTGGGGCGGATGCACGTAATGATCAATACTTTGGGCCATGACCTACCATAAGATGGACCAATGAATCTTTCGTTTGGTCAAATGACAATTGATGTTGTCGTTAAACCGCTTGGGCCGATAGATTGAACCATCATAAACATCGCACGAGAGGGACCAAAAAACCAGCACCTCTTGCATGCGGCCCAAAATGATGCACGTTGGGAAGGGGTGGTGTGTGTTTTCAATATAGAATAATGTTCAACTTAGATGTGGTGCTGTAACGCCCGGATAATCATGCTACAGTAATCCCATGCTAATCATGCCACGTCACCTCGGTTACTGTTGCTAACCTCGCAATGATTCGAAACCATTACAAAATTTAAATTCTAAATATGTCAAACAACAAAAAATTTCAAAAGTTGAAACAAAAATGTTCGGTGGGTGTCGAATATTACAAGGGTAATTATAGTAAAGAAAACACATTTTTATAAAATTCCTAAATGATTTAAAATGAAATAAAACATAAAAGAAAATAAATAAAATAAAGTACAAAAGAGAAAAACAAACAAAAAAGGAAAAGAAACCCCCCGGGGCTACGGCCCAGCAGGCCACCAGCCCAACTGGGCCAACCCATCAGGCCCAACAGGCCGCCCACTCCCCCCTTATCCACTCACCCCCACCCACTCCACCGACACCCCCACTCCCCCATGAAAATATCTCCTCCCCCCTCTCCCCCGATTGGATCGGGATCGAGAGGAGGAGGCCACAGCTCGCGACCTCGGAGCAGGACGCCGTCGCTGCTCAGACTGCCTCCCCGTCGTCCTCTACGTCGTCGCCGCCTCGCCGAATCGTCCCCGTCACCCTCCTCGACCCCCACTGCCCCCGAACCCTACAACCCCTCGTGAGCCCCCCATATCCCATGCGCTTTGCTCCTATGCTCCGCCACTGACGCGCCGCGCCTGCGCACCGTCGCTGCGCCCCTGGCCACCGCTGTGTCGCTGCTCCCCGGCAGCAGCTGCCGACCCCGCTCTCCCTCGCTACACCGGTTGCGCACGGCCATTTCTGCCCGCGACCTCGCACCTCGCTTCGCCCTGGGCCTTGTCGCTCACGCGACGGCTGCCGTCGTCCGCAAGTACCTCTCCCCCCCGCTGCTCACTCGCTTGCGTCGTCGCACGCCGTGCGAGTCGGCTCACGCCCGCGCCTCTGCTCCTCGCACCTTCGTGCGCGCACACCCCGGCTAGGCTTCGACTTGCGCCCGCTCGAGGCCCTGCTGCCTCCGCCGCCTGCCCACGCCGTCGCCGCTCCGCCGTGCTTGCCCACTGCGCCCAACCTCGTCCAGCCTGCCTCGCCGCCGTCGGCCGAACAAGCCCCCGCCGCGCCTCGGCAACCGCGCTGCTGGACCCGCCCGAGGCCATTGCCTGGGCTCGCCTCATCGGGTGCTCATGGCCGAGCCCCTGCGCCCGCAAACCCGGCGCCTGCTAGGGCCCCTATGGCCCTATGACATGTGGGGCCCTTCCCACAGGACGGTTTATAAAAAAATAATTAAAAAATATAATAAATAAATAAATAAATAATAAAATCAATCAATTAATTAACTTAATCTCAGTCAATGACAGTGGGACCCACCCCCTAATTAATCCTAGTTAGGTTAATTAATAGGTTTAATTAAATTGTGTCACTTACCAGTGTGACCCACTGGTCAGGTTGACCAGTCAACCCCCGTTGACTGCTGACGTCAGCATGACATTATGCTGATGTCATAAATCCAATTCCGAATTAAATTAAATAATTAATTAAATTCTAGAAATTAATAAGTTCTTCTAAGAATCACATCTTTTAATCCGTAACTCGGATGAAAATACTTTCTACATGAAAGTTGCTCAGAACGACGAGACGAATCCGGGTATGCAGCCCGTTTGTCCGGCACACATCCCTAACCTATCGGACTCGCAACTTTCCCCCTCCGGTTCATTTGTCCGAAAACGCGGAACACCAGGAATACTTTCCCGGATGTTCCCCCCTTCACCGGTATCACCTACTACCGCGTTAGGGCACACCTAACACCGCTGTTTGCTTTGTCATGCATCGTTATGCATCTGTTTGCATTATATTCATTGTTTCTTCCCCCTCTTCTCTCCGGTAGACTACGAGACCGACACCGCTGCTGTTGCCCCGACTGACTATGTTGTTGACGACCCCTACTTGCCAGAGCAACCAGGCAATCCCCCCTTGATCACCAGATATCGCCTATTCTTCTCTATAATGCTTGCATTAGAGTAGTGTAGCCTGTTACTGCTTTCCCTTAATCCTATACTGCTGCATAGCCTGTCCTTGCTACTACTATTGTTACCTTTACCTGCAATCCTACATGCTTAGTATAGGATGCTAGTATTCCATCTGTGGCCCTACATTCTTGTCCGTCTGCTGTGCTATACTATCAGGCCGTGATCACTCGGGAGGTGATCATGGGTATATACTTATATACTACACATGATACCTGTGGTGACTAAAGTTGGGTCGGCTCGTAGGAGTACCCGTGAGTGGATCTTTAAGGCGGAGCGACAGGGCAGATTGAGACCACCTAGGCGAGAGGTGGGCCTGGCCCTAGTCGGCGTTCGCAGTTACTTTAATAACACGCTTAACGAGATCTTGGTATTTGATCTGAGTTGGGTCGTTGACCTTATACGCACTACCCGCCACATGGGACAAGATATGGGTAACCGGCGTCGTGGTATTAGCCGAAGCATTTCGTGACGTGAACGACTGAGTGGCGCGTGCCAGATTGGACTGGAACGCCTGCTAGGCTAGGTCTGCTTCTGGCCGCCCTCGCAACATGCAGATGTGCAATGGCCGATGGGCCCAGACCCCTGCGCCATAGGATTTAGACCGGCGTGCTGACCTCTCTGTTGTGCCTAGGTAGGGCTGCGACATGTTGATCTTCCGAGGCCGGGCATGACCCAGGAAAGTGTGTCCGGCCAAATGGGATCGAGCGTGTCGGGTAATGTGGTGCACCCCTGCAGGGAAGTTAATCTATTCGAATAGCCGTGATCTTCGGTAACAGGACGACTTGGAGTTGTACCTTAACCTTATGACTACTAGAACCGGATACTTAATAAAACACACCCTTCCAAGTGCCAGATACAACCCGGCGACCGCTCTCTAACAGGGCAACGAGGAGGGGATTGCCGGGTAGGATTATGCTATGCGATGCTACTTGGAGGACTTTAGTCTACTCTCTTCTACATCCTGCAAGACGGAGGCTCACTAGTGCAGAACCGGGCAATAGCACCGGTTCGTAAGGCCCTTTAGAGCCGGTTTAGGAACCGGCACTAAAGTGTGGGCACTAAAGGCCCCCTCTTTCGTACCGGTTCAGCACGAACCGGTGCTAAAGGGCAACCACGTTGCACGAGCCAGCTCCGGGGGCCGGGAGACCTTTAGTACCGGTTGGTCACACCAACCGGTACTAAAATGTGGGGGGGGGGGGCGTTTGGTTTTATGATTTCTTTTTCATTTAATTTTGTGCTTTCCATTTTAATTCTTTTTCGTTTCACCCGCATATATATATATATATATATATATATATATATATATATATATATATATATATATATATAATAACTCATGCATGCTCGCATCATACATCATCATATATAATAACAAGTCCTACTAGCTAATTAATCAAGCATCATCATACAACTTCTACTCGTTATTAATAATAAGTCATACGATCATCATCCTCATAGTCATCGAACCCAACCCTACATAATTGTTCTTAGCACATTATCATCAAGTATCAGGTAGGATCGGACCTAAACACACTTAAGGTAAAATAGCATAAAACAATATAGACCCTGACTCTCCATTATGAAGAATGAAGATCATCCTGTCTCCAATTCTTGCGCCTCGCTTCCTTTTGCTTCCAAGAAGCTCCTTACAACTGTCCATACATTTTTTCCATCCTTTGACTGTCATGTCTCCACTTCTTTTAGAAATCCGGTATGGACAGTTGAGATTCGTAGGATGACCTGGATATATGTTCAAAACATGAAGGCTGCCGCCATTCTGATACATCAAATGAGGCACACAATCCTCTAGGATAAGCTGTTGAAAAACATAGTAATAACTTCGTAGTTAGCAATGATGTACTAGTTTTAGAAGTATGCAAAAAGATGCACGGATGTCGTAATAGTAAAAAAACTTACCAGGGTATCTCCATGGTAGTTACCGTAGTTCAACACGTGCACTAGTGGCACGTATTCACCATAATGTTGAGGAGTTCGATTGTAGATATTGTAATTCTCAATATCATTACAAAATCCAACCAGATGAGTTTTCTCCTTGTAAGTTAACTCAGAGCCATCGGTGTAGTAAGTTCTATCTACCATCTTCTGCACATTCTTTGATACTCCAAAATAAGCTGTCAATGGAAATAAGCTGTCAACTATTTTGAAATGAACAATATAAGTTCTATTAATAATTAACTATGTTTGAGAAACTCACATAGCGGTAGAACTGGAGGAGTATCAACAAGGACCCAAATGTCCATATTGTCTTGCTCGATTTCAGGATCACCAAGATCCATGGTGACAAGCATACCCTCATCAAAACCATACAATTTGCAAAAAGCTTCCCAATTTTTGCAACCAAAATGGGTTACGCTCTTAGCATTATACAACTTTACTTCAAAATCCACATCATGATGGGTCCTTATATGAATTTTCTTCGTTTCAAAATTTTCATGGTCTTCAAAATCCATCCTCTCCAAGACATAGCGTCTTGCATGGCATGGGATCAACTCTACTCGAATTGCAAAAGATGAAAATTACACGTTGAAATAGTTGAAGTCATGCTTAATTATGAAAAAAAACACTTGTCGTCGTTGCGTACCGTTTCAACTTCGAAGGTCTCCTCGAGCTTAATGCTGAAGCGCCGACCATCGTCCAGGTGAGGCCTGTCGCACTCACCTCGATCGTCATGGCACCAGTCGCACTCCCCCGGGAGACTTTCGTCGTCCGATGATGACATTTCCTATACGTTCATAATTCAAAGACTAAATTAGATCATTATTATTCAACTAATCATATGCATATGCCTTGCAAATAGTGCTCTCCAATTTGAGCATTCAATAAGAAAAATCAAATCGCAAAATAAAGTAGTATTCAAATTAGGATGCCTTCAATTATAAGAAAAACTACATCATCTCCATGTGTCCGTACATCGAATATTATCACTAATACACGTCGAATACTATATATCATACATATCGCCAGTACAGCTAGAACCGTAGCGCCCGACGGGTATCGGCGTGGGCGGTGGACACCCAAAGGGAAGGGACCATCACAGGATCATAGCTCCAGTGAGATCCCTGAAGAACCTGCTAGGTATTCTCGAACCTGCCCTCCAACGCAACCATGTAATGACGGACGTGCTGGTCCTCCTCGCTGACACGGTGACGTACCACCTCCACGGTGTCCGAAAGCCTTGGCACCGTCACTGGCCTACGCGACCGCCACCAAACAAGGATCGGGTCAACGACGGGCTGTCTCCTCACCAAGCTACGCCCTCCGGAAGGTAGCGCCTCCCAGTACCACCCCGGCGGAGCCCAGTCCCGAACATGGCCCATCTGGTCAAGCAGGTGTCGTCCTCCGCCGACTCGACGATGAGGATGCGGGATAGGCATCGTCCACGTCGATGCAGGAATAATTGCTTTAACTAAAAAAAGAAACTAGTTCTATTAATTTTCTTGCTAAAAATAAACTACTTCTATAGTAAAATGAACCAGTTTTATTAAATCAACTAGTTCAACCAGTTCTATTAATTTTCTTGACATTACTATATATTTAACTTTTCTATCTAATTCATCTAACATTCGACATTAATCTCATATACCTAAATTTTCTTACTAAAAATAAACTAGTTATATTAATTATTGAACTAGTTCAAATCTCATATACCTAAAATAAACTAGTTCGGCAATTTTCTTACTAAAAATAAACTAGTTATATTAATTATTCAACTAGTTCAAATCTCTAGTTCGACAATTTTCTATCTAGCTAATTCATCTAACATTCGATCATCTAATTAACTTTTCTAAAAAACAGAAAATAAGTAAAAAATGTGTGTGTGTGTGTATGTGTATGTGTGCATGTACGTACGTGTACGTATATGTGTGTGTATATGTGTGTGTGTCCCCGTACGGGCGGGGGCGTACGGGGCGGCGGCGTACGCGACGGCGGCGTACGTGTGCGACGACGACGGACGGCGGCGGGGAGAGCGAGAGAGACGTGTACCGCGGCGGGGACGACGACTTCGACGGGTGGCGCGGCGGGGACGACGGGCGACGGGCGGCGGCGGGGATGACGACGACGGGCGGCGGCGGGGACGACAACGACGGGCGGCGGCAGGGACGACGAGGACGACGCGCGACGGACGACGGGCGGCGGCGGCGACGACGGGTGACGGGGGCGCGCGAGAGGTGTGTTGAGACGAAAGAAGTGGAGATCTAACTGAATTTTTGCAAGTGTTGTATATATATGAGAGGCCTTTAGTACCGGTTGGAGCCACCAACCGGTACTAAAGGCCAACTTTCACCAGGCCAAGAGGCGGGAAGAGCAGTCCTTTAGTACCGGTTCGTGGCTCCAACCGGTACTAAAGGATAGTCTTTAGTACCGGTTGGAGCCACCAACCGGTACTAAAGGCCTCGCGTTGCCACCCCAAAGTTTAGTCCCACCTCGCCTGGCGAAGGGCAGCCGCACTGGTTTATAAACCCAGCCGCGGCTGCCCTTTCGAACTCCTCTTTAAGCAGGCTTGTGGGCCTAAACTCTGCGCGCTGCCCTGTGAGTCTGCTGAGCCATTAAGGCCTATAATTGCACGCACGTGGCCTAGTAGGCCCACAGGGCAGCGCCCCAATTTTTTTTATTTGTTTTTCTTTTCTGCTTTATTTTCTTCTATTTATTTCTGCGTAGTTTTTTGTATAGTTTTTTCTTTTCTGTTATATTTATTTGTGAGTAGTTTTTCATCTAGTTTGCCAAAATTCAACATTTTCAGAGTTCATTTTGTAGTGATTTTCAATTTCACGGTCATTTTGTGAATGATTGAAAAATAGCAAATACATTTTTTTCTTTTCTGCTTTATTTTTTCTTCTATTTATTTCTGAGTAGTTTTTTCTTTTCTGCTATATTTATTTTCTTCTATTTATTTCTGAGTAGTTTTTTTATATAATTTTTTTCTTTTCTGCTATTTTTTCTTTTCTGCAAAACTTGATGGTCAAAGTTTGGAGTTATAACCAAAGTTAAAAAAAAAGAAATGCCGACGTGTAGTGTAATAAGTCTGGAGTTGTAATAAGTTATTAAAAATAAAAAAGAGGTGCAGTGCTTCGTTAATTTGCTTCAAGCCTTTTGAAATAGTGTAAACTGCACTGCGCGTAGCTCCGTGCAATCTACCATATTCCTGAAGGCTTGAAGCTAAGCAACGTGAGCATTGAGCCTCTTCTTCATCGTCTCTGCACTCAGGGCTTATAAACCGCTCCTAGTCCCTCTCTCTTGGCGAGGTGGGACTAAAAAACAGCTTACTAAGAAACTGTAGTACTGGTCACCCTTTAGTACCGGTTGGAGCCACCAACCGGTACTAAAGGTGGTGTTATGCCTGCACAAAATTTAGTGTCATTTAGTTCAAAACAAATCATTGAATGCATGAAAAATAGCAAATGAAGGCATAAATGGTTGAAAGTTGATGGCGTCGCTTTGAATGGTGCATACTGAATGCACAAAAATTCTGGAGTTATAATAAGTTTAAAAAAATGAAATGCCTTTGTAACAGATGAGTTTAATTTCGTCAGAAACTTGAATACTTCGAAAGAGATTGTCCAGTTTGTAAACGAAGTGCATCCAGTTTTAGCCGTAAGCCTCTCTACTTTCTTGCACATGCTATGTGGGTGAAATGTTGATACCATGCCAAGTTTCAACTTTTCCAAAGTTCATTTGTAGTGCTTTTCAATTTCCAGGTCATTTAGTTCTCAAAACAAATCATTGAATGCATGAAAAATAGCAAATGAAGGCAGAAATGGTTGAAAGTTGATGGCGTCGCTTTGAATGGTGCATACTGAATGCACAAAAATTCTGGAGTTGTAATAAGTTTTAAAAAATAAAATGCCTTTGTAACAGATGAGTTCAATTTTGTCAGAAACCTGACTACTTCGAATGAGATTGTTCAGTTTGTAAACTAAGTGCATCCAGTTTTAGCCGTAAGCCTCTCTACTTTCTTGCACATGCTATGTGGGTGAAATGATAATACCATGCCAAGTTTCAACTTTTTCAGAGTTCATGTGTAGTGCTTTTCAATTTCCAGGTCATTTAGTTCTCAAAACAAATCATTGAATGCATGAAAAATAGCAAATGAAGGCAGAAATGGTTGAAAGTTGATGGGGTCTCTTTGAATGGTGCATACTGAACGCAAAAAATATAAGAGCATTTACATCATGATCTTATATTTCTTTATAGTCTAAATTGTCAATATGATCTTATAACATAAAAAATACTTTGATCATCAACGATCTTTGTGTGTACAATCTGAATTGTCAATATGAGTCATCAACGATTTATAAACCAATGAAGACTCATATTGCGGCCATAAATTCTACACATAGAGTTCAATGAAGACCAAGTCACTACTAGAAAAAGGGCTATAGGTGGGATTGACACTAATGGCGCACCAGATAGGTAGTGCGCCATTAGTATATACTAATGGCGCACCACAATCTGGTGCGCCATTAGTGTTGAAAGTACTAATGGCACACCTTGCCTAGGGTGCGCCATTAGTATCCTAAATTTTTTTTGAACTAGCGCGTCTGTCCAAACACACTAATGGCGCATCCTGGCACGGTGCGCCATTACTAGTTGTAGCTAGTAATGGTGCACTAGTACCAGAGTGCGCCACTAATGCTGTTTTTTTAATTATATTTTTTATTCCTTTTGTTGGAAAACTACTAATGGCGCACTGTCCCACCGTGCGCCATTACTAGTTTAAACTACTAATGGCGCACCGATGAAGAGTGCGCCATTAGTATGATTTTTTTCTTTTTTTTTCCGCAAAACTACTAATGGCGCATCAGATAGAGGTGCGCCATTAGTAACCTGGATTACTAATGGCGCATTTACGGCTGGTGCGCCATTAGTAAGTGGTCAGCAACAAGATATTTTGGGCAGCCTCTCCTACCCACACTCACTTTCTCCCCACTCCATTCTCTCCACCTTCACCTTGTCTCGGGTGCCTCCTCTTTTTCACCTCATTTCCACCATAGATTCATTGAAATTAAGTGGTTAAATTACCTTGTTTTGATAGGTAAGTAAGGGGGGAAGCTATATTTATGTTGTTCTCCCTACAACAATTTGCACATGCACTTTTTATGGCCTAGCTAGATCTATGTATGTTCGTGGTGTTGCATATGTTTGTGGTGTTGCATATGTGTTTGTGTTTGGAGGTGTACCGGTATTTGAAATGCGATAGTTGCCAATATTTTGCCGGAATGTTGATTCATTTCCGTTTCGGCGATAATTTTGGCATTAAGCATTCTTTTTGGTCCTATTTTTAGGGAAAGTCATGCCAAATTTTTTCTTGGTTCTAAAATATCGTTTTGCTCTACCCCGCAGGCAACCATGGTCCGCACGATGACCGAAGGCATCGTGAATAGGTTTTTGAGGTCCGCGAAGGCCGAGATGCTTCAAAAGAATGAGACGGAGATAAGATGTCCGTGTCGAAGATGCAAGCTGGAGAGCCTTATTGCGGACCCGGATTCTGGGCAGGTGCGGGACCACCTGCTTTTGCGTGGTTTCATGGATGGCTATCGGTGGCAAGGTGATGAAGATGACTACGAAGTCGTCCATGGGGGCCGGGCAAGAAATGATGAAGGGCAGCAAGGCAACCACCGCGGCTCGGGCGGGCGAGAAGGCGAAGAATCCCCAAGAGATGATCACGACGGCGATGCTGTACACAGTCATCATGTAGAAGATGCAGGACATGATGATGAGGAAGATGGCGCCAGAGCAGACGACGGGCATGATCATGAAGATGATGATGCCGGCGGAGCATACGACGGTGGACCATCGATGGGCTGGGTGCAGGACCCTTATATTCAAGAGCTGCTTCTCAAGCAGACGGATAACGCAAGAGCCGCCGCCCGAGAGAAAGCCAAGGTGGATCAACTTGAGTTAGACGCGGTTACTCCATTGTATGAAGGATGCAGGCCCGAGGATACCCGCCTGAAAGTAACGCTCATGGCTCTGGAGATGAAGGTAAAACACAAAATGACCGACGCATGCTTCGACGAGAACATGTCATTCTGGCACGAACGTCTTCCAAAGGGGAACAAGTGCCCGACCAGTTTGGAGGAGGCGAAGAAAATCGTGTGTCCTCTGGATTTACCGCACGTGAAATACCATGTCTGCATGAACAATTGCATCATTTATCGGGACGAGCACGCGGAGTCTACCATATGTCCGGTGTGCGGCGTCACTCGATACAAGAAGAGGAAGAAAGCTCCTCGAAAAGTGGTGTGGTACTTTCCGATCACTCCTCGTCTGCAGCGGTATTTCGCGGATCCTAAGGTAGCAAAGCTCCTGCGTTGGCACGCGAATAGGGAGGAGAAGAAGCGAGAAGATGACGCAAATGATCCGGAGATAGATAAAAAAGACAAGATGCTGAGTCACCCTAAGGATGCGAGCCAGTGGCAAGCGTTGAATTTTGAATACCCAGAATTTGGGAAGGATCCAAGGAACATCGTGCTGGGCACGAGCACCGATGGAGTCAATCCGTTTGGCAGCCAGAGAAGCACACATAGCACCTGGCCTGTGTTTGTGTGGATGTACAACCTTCCCCCCTGGTTGTGCATGAAGAGGAAGTACATTCACATGAGTATGCTAATTGAAGGGCCGAAACAACCAGGGAACGACATCAATCTGTATCTGGGGCTGCTGAAGGAGGAGCTAGACACGCTGTGGAAAACGCCAGCCAATACTTGGGACGCCGCAGAGAAAGAATATTTCCCTATGAGAGCCGCACTGCTCACGACGGTGCACGACTATCTCGGTTACGGATATCTCGCGGGGCAGGTAGTCCACGGATTTTCTGGATGCGTACGGTGCATGCATGACACAACGTATCGCCAGCTAGATAGAGATCCCGGGTCTTCGAAAACCGTGTTCATGGGACATCGAAGGTGGCTTCGCGACGATGACCCGTGGAGGAAACGCAAGGATCTGTTCGATGGTGAAACTGAACCCCGAAAACGCCCGTGTACGAGGAGCGGCGAGGAAATAGACAAGTTGTTGAAAAATTGGAAAGACTGCCCACTGCCGGGAAAGAAGCAAAAGGCGCCAGAGCCGGGAAAAAAGCGAAAGGCGCCAGAGCCGCTGCTGAAGGTATGGAAAACGAGGTCTGTTTTCTGGGACTTGCCGTACTGGAAGATCCACCGTGTGCCTCACAGCCTTGATGTCATGCATATCACGAAGAACGTGTGCGAGAGTCTGCTTGGTACCCTGCTCAACATGCCAGAGAGGACCAAAGATGGGCTGAAAGCAAGGGCAGACTTGAAATCAATGGGCATCAGGCAGGAGCTTCACGCTATATATGATTATGATGATGATGATGATGATGATGATGAGGCGAAGCAGGACACAGAAAGTCGTCTCAAAGGCAAAAAGGCCAAGAAGACCGGAAATGACTACCCTCCCGCGTGCTTCACTCTAAGTCAGGAGGAGATCGAGCAGT
This sequence comes from Aegilops umbellulata, assembly GCA_032464435.1. Classification (NCBI taxonomy): domain Eukaryota; kingdom Viridiplantae; phylum Streptophyta; class Magnoliopsida; order Poales; family Poaceae; genus Aegilops; species Aegilops umbellulata. The sequence goes on along the minus strand of CP136060.1, from coordinate 491,601,520 downwards.
TTTTCACCTGCCTCCTAGGAGTAAAACTTCCTTACGGTTACGCAGGGAAGATAAGTAGATACCTAGACCCAGCGAAGCAGAAGTTCAGCGGGATGAAGTCTCACGACTGTCACGTGCTGATGACGCAGATACTTCCAGTTGCAATCCGTGGGATCATGGACGCGCACATCCGTGAAACGCTATTTGGCCTATGCAACTTCTTCGACGTCATCTCTCGGAAGTCGATTGGCGTGAGGCAACTCAGAAGGCAACAGGAAGAGATCGTGGTGATACTTTGCGAGCTTGAGATGTACTTCCCGCCCGCATTCTTCGACGTTATGGTGCATCTGCTGGTCCATATAGTGGAGGATATCATCCAACTCGGGCCGACGTTCCTGCACAGCATGATGCCGTTCGAAAGGATGAATGGTGTCATCAAAGGATACGTTCGCAACATGTCACGTCCAGAGGGAAGCATAGCCAGGGGCTTCCTGACCGAAGAGTGCATCTCATGCTGCACGAATTATCTAGGCATCAAGAACCCCGTTGGTCTGCCCGTCAACAGGCACCTCGGCAGGCTCGCTGGATGGGGTCACCGTGAGGGTCGCCGCGAAATGCATGTCGACTTCGAGGGTCGACTCGCCGACTTTGAAAGAGCAAACCTAGTCGCGCTACAACACATAGACGTGGTCGATCCTTGGGTGGTAGAGCACAAAACCTTTATTAAGAAGACGTACAATGACCGAGGCCAACAGAGGACGGACGGAGATATACTCAAAGAGCACAACTCATGTTTCACGCGTTGGTTCAAGCAGAAGCTTCTGTCGTACCCTTTACATGAGGATTCTTCCGCGGAAGAACAACTCATATTCGCCTTGTCACAGGGCGCCGAGCACAACCTGATGACCTATGAGGCGTACGATATCAACGGCTACACATTCTACACCGAGGCCAAGGACATGAAGAGCGATGGTTATCAGAACTCCGGGGTAACGATGGAATCCTACACCGGTAACGACAAGGACAGATACTACGGAAGGATCGAGGAGATCTGTGAGCTGAGCTACGCTGGAGAGAAGGTCCCGATGTTCCGTGTCAGATGGGCCAAGAGCGTCCTAAAAGAAGACTGGTATTTCACCACCATGGTTATACCCGAAGCCAAATCCAAGACCGCGGGCGCAAACGTCACCGCGAAAAATGAGCCATGGGTACTGGCTTCCCAAGTGGACCAATGCTTCTTCATTACCGACCCGTCAAAGACCAGTCGCGTTGTCGTGAGGAGAGGCAAAAGGAAGATCATCGGAATGGATGGAGTAGCCAATGAGCAAGACTTCGACAAGTACGGCGACCCGAGGATCGAACATGACGACGATGATGAAGTAGCAGCATACACCACAAGAAGAAGCAGGACCACCCTACCTAAAGGACGTCCGTTCCACAGAAGAACTCCATTTGCGAAAAAGAAGGGCAAGAAGATTGTATTTAATTAAATCGTGGCCTTCATTTCTCGATTGTATTTCATGGGCACTTTTTGAACTATCATGAATATTTTTAAATTTCATGGACACTCGATCTCGATTCCCCTCCATCTCGATCGCTATCCCACCTTGCCAGATCCGGTCCCACTCACCGCCGAGCACCCCCCGGTCCACCGGCCACCGCCGCCGACCCCCCCCCCCCCGCACCACCACCACCCGGACCTCGTTGCCTCCCGGATCTCGTCGCACCACCACCACCCGGACCTCGTCGCCCCACCTCGTCGCCCCGTCCACACCACCGCCCCCGTGAGCTCCCACTCCTCCTCTCCCCCTCTCTCCCTCCCCCGTTCAAGGATGGAGTCATGGCAGGAATAAACCTTCCTTCCCTTTTGCAAAAGAGGAAGGAGTAGATCACGGGAGTGTGCACAAGGCTCACTGTGCAGTTGTAAAGTATATTAATACATTTATTCCCTTAAAAATTGGTAAATGACAAGTAATCTGAAAGCTTGGTTGAGAATAGCTGTGCCAATATGTTTGGATCACGCGATCTATGTACCGGGATGGCTTTAAAGCAATTAGAGGGATGAACATACATCACTTCTTGACTGGAAATAAGATAATTTATAATTAAGCTAATACATATGCTTCCTTTTTAGGGGTTAGTTTGATATCTCATAATTTATAATTTATTTTAAAATCTGAATATCTGATAAATCTACGCACATGCTATTAAATATTATAGTTGGAAAATGAGACTTAAATATTGCACCATATGTAATCTGGAAGCAGATTCTCTGACATTAAGATTAGATGCTGCTATCAACAATAAGCTCAAGACCAACCAGGTCAACTAAAAGACAAGAGCAAGTGGAAACTGTCTACTTTGTGCAGGATTGAGAAAATAAATACTACAGACAAATCCAGCTGCTCATGCTAGAGCACTGAAATGCTAACCACTAGACTAAACGGCATTATACTAGTTTTATATGTGCTGGAAGGAGGATTCCTTTATTTCGACAATCCTATTATTCTCCCTTTTCTACGAGACTCCTGCTGTGTTTGTAGTAAGGTAGTATATTTCACCGCTTACCTTTTGAACTGAAGGTGCATTGAACATAAAACAAAAGAGTCAAGTTGCCATCAGTTGATCATCCTACTTGTGTCTAGCTTAGTAGGTTCTTGCAGTGTAATTCTACCCTTGGTAATCCAACGGAGCCCGCACGAATAGTCAAAGGGTACTCGCTTCAGCTCGCGTGCATTCTCCGGAGCACCGTCTCGATCAACACCGAGAACCTGAGGCATCCTGACCGAGGGAATTTGCGCAACCTCCTCTTCACGAAGCTGCACGAACGATACAAGTTCCCCGCTGAATTTGAAAACACAAGCCTCAAAGGGAATAAAGTGAACAATGCTGCCCTCACGAAGATGAGCAAGGCCCTGTCTACTTGGAAAAGCAATGTGAAGAGAATGATCGAGAAAGGTGAGAGTTATGAGAAGATCAAGGAGAAAAATCCTTCGATCACCGAAGATGACTACAATGACTTCAAGATCAATTGCTCGAGCACCGCACACTCCCAATCAAGTCAGTGGGGGAAAGAAATGCGGGAGCTGAACTTAGGGGAACACACACTCGGTCCCGGCGTTTATAGAGTGGCGGAGCCTATATGGGACAAGGAGGAGGCGGACCGTCCCGAGCAAGGCCTACCGCCCCTCTTCGATAAATACGGTGACAAGCAGACCAGGAACTATGTCAGGGCCCGGTACAAGAAGGACCGGAAAACAAAGGAGCTTACCACGGATTCGAAGACCAGGGCGCTTGAGCTTGTTCTGGTAAGGAATACACCCCCGCGTAATTAGCTCCATATGGTTGCATTCTAATTAATGAAGCCAAATTTCTAAATGGTTCACATTCCTTCCGCAGGCGACAGAAAGCAGTAGCGCGGGGTCGACTAAGAGCAACCCTTGGGACACCACTCTAAATAGGGCGTTGAATGTAATGAAGAACAAGGATAAGCTCAGTAAGCCGACGTCAGATGGTCGTGTGGCCGGCAAAGGCTTGTCGACAAAATGGGGGTCATACTATAACACTGGTGGGTGAAAGGAGAAAAAGACCAGCTCGGAAAGCCAGACAAGCGAGGTTCAAGAACTCAAGGCACAGGTGGCGCGGATTCCGGAGATTGTCCAAGAGCAAGTGCAACAACAACTCGGAGCGACGATCACCGCCATTGTGCCTACCTTGATCCAGGGGTTGAGTGCGTGGATTGCGGGCGGCCAACAGGGGCCGCCCCCGATTTCTAGCTTCACGGCCAGCAACTCGCAGAACGCGATGGCGGGGCCATTGGTGTCTCCGACGCCGGCACGGGAGCTTAATGCACCCCGGTGTACGCCGGCCGGCACCTCTGCAGCAAGCGGCCCCTCCGTCAACTGCACGCCTGCCGTTGGCGGTGCCTCGACATCAGCCGAGCTCGACGCCATCATCATGGTAACTAATTAAGCCTCTCTCGGCCGAGGACTTCATCTCCTTGCCTTTGACTGGGCATCCCTGACGCCCTACATGTTTTCGCAGGGCACCGCCGACGTTCCGTGCACTCTCCTGCACTTCGTGAACAATGAGTTGGTCGATGTCGCCAAGGGCAAAATCGTTCAACCGGGCAACCCCTTGTTCCACGGTACCCAGATGCCACCCAACGTGTTTAGGGTTCAACTAGTTCGGGTGCTGCCAGGCTGCGACGAGTTGTTACCTCTGATTTGACCCGTCGGGGCCGACGATGATGACGTGATGACCCTCAGCGCCTGCCTGAGCTGGCCCCTGCTTTGGCCGAAGAGCCAGATTCGTTTGGGGGCGGGGGACACCACCCCAAAGACAACACCGCCAGTCGTGCCGGCGCCAAGTCGGCCCCATGGCAAGACCGCCGCAACGGTGCCGGACATCCATATGCCACTGGATCCAAACATGCATATGGCACAGGATCAGAACGACGACGACGACGATACATTTGCCAACGTCGATCGGTACTTTGCCGATCATGGGTACGATGGCGACTTCATGGGGCCTCCTTCTCAAGAACCCAACCCAACAAAAGACATGCGCGATCTAGCTGGTACCACGGAGAAGCCAAGTTGCAACAGGTGTCGTCTGCCGTTCAGCTCTCAGGAAACGCCTCCAGCTGCCGACTTCACCGAGCCTCAGATAGGCGAGGTGCGAAATATTCTCAGCCCCAACACACTCAAGAAGGCGGTCTGTGAGCAGAACTCGGTCCCATTACAGGAGAAGAAGAAGGCACGCAAAAGAAAGACTAACAAGGGTGCGGGCCAGCCGGCACCGAGTACGATCCGTGCTCAGGACGGGCCACCTTCACCTGAGGATTTAATGAGGAGGGTGCATGTGGCGGGTAGGACGATGCTACCGAGAAATATGCTCGATGTTGCAGCCGGTGCTATGCGGAGTCTGCATGACAGTGTTCTTTCTTTGGAGAAGCGGCGTCTCAGAGAGAAGGATGTGGCATACCCGGTTTTCATGGCCAAGGTGCCAGAGGGCAAGGGCTTTGTGGATAACTACATCGGGGGTACGATCGTCCTGCGGTTTGATGACATCCACGCTATGTTGAACCTTCATCCGCTGCACTACACCTTCGTTCGGCTATTTTCGGTGAGTATGGAGATGTGGATCATTCGTGACAAGACCCCGGACATCGTGATAGTCGACCCCTTCTACATGCGTGCCAAGATCTTGGGCAGCGCTAGGGACCGGCAAGTCGCGAGTTCTTACCTCGAAGGCGTCATTCTGGCAAACCCAGATAAGGATAACTTCCTCGTGCCTTACTTTCCCGAGTAAGTCCTCCCCTCAACCGCCCCGTAACATACGAATTCTTAGATTTCGATCGTTTTTCTTTTAACATTCCGTGTTTTCTGCAGTGAAACACATTGCACGCTCATCCTCCTAAGCCCCAAATATTCCATGGCCACGTATTTCGACCCGGACCGTCAGTCGAACGTAGACTACACAAATGTCAAGAAGGTTCTTGATGATGTTCTCCCCGGCTATGCCCAATCTGGAGGCACCTTCAACAGGCCTATTCATAAGTACGGCAAGCACATGTTCTCCCACAATACGATGTTCTGCTGCGTCAAGCAGCCGCCTGGCGGTCAGAAGGGTGCTTACTACGCCATCCATCACATGCGGACGATCGTACGGGACCATCATCAACTTCTGCTACCGAGTAAACTCAAAGATTGGGCCGCGAGCGTGTCGGAAATCCAGGACGCGGACATCAGACAAGAATTCTTTCGCATCCAGTCGAAGTTTGCGGAAATCATCCATCAAGGTGTCCTTCGTACCTCGGGGCAGTTCTACCTCAGAAATCAACCGTCCAACAGTGAGATAGACGGAATGCTACAAATGCAGGCTGACAACGCCCGTAATTTCATGACTCCCACGATAGACGGCGGCTTCATCCACGCTCCGGTCCCTTGAGTCGAGTCGAAAGCAGTGATGATGTGTCTAGTTCAGAAACATCGATTGGCTCATGTGTAATTAAACTTTAATGAACTTGTAGTATGTCTCCTTGGTTTCGAGAGTCGTTCAACTTAGATGTAATTGATGCTATTAATGTCTTGCTTTTCTCTTCCGATCGTTCTGTTGCATACTTATATATTGCTTATGTATGGTCTGTGAATTGGTACTAACGTTTCGTTTCGCTAGTGCATAGCGATGCCGTCGTATGTCGTGTACAAGGGTAAGGTTCCCGGAGTCTACGACGACTGGGAGGAGTGTCGGAGACAGGTTCACCGATTCAGCGGAAACAATTACAAAGGGTACACCACTAGGGCCGAGGCCGAATCTAGATACGCCCGCTATCTAGCATGAGAGGGGAGGGAGCGTTGGAGGAACCGGATGAAGACGAGTTTCATCGTGATGATGCTCATCGTGATGACCACAGCTCTCTTCTATGTGATGGTAGTTTAGATGATCAATATCGACTTGTAATGTGAAGACAAACTCGCTACTCGCGGTCTCGAGACTTGTAATATAATGTTATATCTTTGTTCGGTCTTTTCAATTCGGAGACTAATGTGATGAATTGTATTTGGAGACTAATATGATGAAATGTATTCAGAGACTAATATTCTATTGTATTCGATGAATCTGTTGTTGATGTGTGCTGTCTATATTTTGTCCAATTATACATTTTGTAACCTGTGCAAAAAAACAGAAAATAAAAAAATAAAAAAAACCTAATATTCATACTAATGGCGCATCACATAACAGTGCGCCATTAGTATTCCAGAGGATACTAATGGCGCATCGCCCTGTGGTGCGCCATTAGTATACCAAAGCACCTGGCTATACATGGCCCTGGGAGGCATACTAATGGCGCACCATTTCCTATACTAATGGCGCACCTGTGGTGCGCCATTAGTATACCAGATACTAATGGCGCACTAGTGGTGCGCCATTAGTAAGTATTACTAATGGCGTGCTACTAATGGCGCACCACTAATGCGCCATTAATGGCCAAATTAGGTGCGCCATTAGTAGCCCTTTTTCTAGTAGTGAGTGCTTGTGATAGTTTGAGTAATAACATATTTAAGGTGGTAAAAGGCTTGTTAGGGGAGCGAGGTGGGACTAAAAACAGCCTGCCACAACGTCATTAGTACCGGTTTGTGGTTCGAACCAGCACTAAATGGTGATGGTGGGGCCATAGCCTGACCGCAGGCTGAGACAGCCTCTTTAGTGCCGGTTCGTGGGACGAACCGGTACTAAAGGTTCTCCACGAACCGGTACTATTGATCGCCGCCACGAACCGGCACTAGTGTACACATTAGTGCCGGCTCTAATTCAAACCGGCACTAATGTGCTTCACAAAAGACCCTTTTCCTACTAGTGGCTCCTAGAAGCGTACTCTTCGACAGGATTAGTTATCCCCCTCTTATTCTGGCATTCTGCAGTTCAGTCCACTGATATGGCCCTTTACACATATACCCATGCATATGTAGTGTAGCTCCTTGCTTGCGAGTACTTTGGATGAGTACTCACGGTTGCTTTTCTCCCTCTTTTCCCCTTTCCCTTCTACCTGGTTGTCGCAACCAGGTGCCGGAGCCCAGGAGCTAGACGCCACCGTCGATGACGACTCCTACTACACCGGAGGTGCCTACTACTACGTGCAGCCCGCAAACGACGACCAAGAGTAGTTATTAGGATCCCAGAAAGGAGGCATGCGCCTCTTTTGATCTGTATCCCAGTTTGTGCTAGCCTTCTTAAGGCAAACTTGTTTAACTTATGTCTGTACTCAGATATGGTTGCTTCCGCTAACTCGTCTATGATCGAGCACTTGTATTCGAGCCCTCTAGGCCCCTGGCTTGTATTATGATGCTTGTATGACTTATTTATGTTTTAGAGTTGTGTGGTGATATCTTCCCGTGAGTCCCTGATCTTGATCGTACACGTTTGCGTGCATGATTAGTGTACGATTGAATCGGGGGCATCACAAGTTGGTATCAGAGCCGACTGCCTGTAGGAATCCCCCTTCCACACTCCTTGACCGAAGTCAAGTCTAGACATTGTAAAAACTTTTACTTACATGGCTGTGTGTCTTACGGGCCCACCACTACTGGAATCGGCTACTTTGCCATCTGCCAGCTCTTTGACGTCTGCTAGCGGACGGCAAAGAAGCTCATTGCCATCAGCTACCAAAAAACAGACGACAAAGAAATGGCGGACGGCAAAATAGGCCTTTGACATCAGCCAGCTGACGGCAAAGATTCATTGCCGTCAGCTAGCTGACGGCAAAGAGAGAGGTGGCCCCACCCCCAGCCCGTTTAGAAAAAACTTAAGGCACCACCTCTTTGCCGTCTGCTAGCAGACGACAAAGAGGGATAAAGGCGGACGGCAAAGAGTGGCAGACAGCAAAGGGTAGCGTAACTAACGGCCCCCACCCCCGCCCGTTACTCTCTCTCCTCTCCCTCTCTCCTCCCTGACGCCCACCAGATCCCCACCCACCGCCGCCCCCGCCGCCTGGCGCCGCCCCCGCCCCCTGCCGCCGCCCCCGCCCCGCCGCCCCCGCAACAGGCCCACCACCGCCCCCCTGCCCGGCGTCGCCCCACCACCCCTCCTCCCCCACTCCACCCGCCGACGCCCCGCCGCCCAGCGCCGCCCCGCCACCGCCCCCACTTGACCCGTCGCCCCACCACCCCTCCGCCCCACCCCACCCGCTGACGCCCCGCCACCTGCCGCCTGGCGCCGCCCCCGCCGCCACTGCTCCCGCCGCCCGGCGCCCCCCGTCACCGCCCCCGCCGACCGTCGCATTGCTCCGGTGAGGGACTGCTTTTTTTCTTCTGTTTTTTCATTTTTTTGCTGTTTAATTGTTAGTGCTAGATTGTGTTAGTGTTAGTGTTAGAAAATAATTAGAAGAAGTAGAAGTAGTAGAAGAAGTAGAAGTAGTAGAAGAAGTAGAAGAAGAAGAAAAGAAAAGAAGTAGAAAAAAGAAAAAGAAGAAAAGAAGTAGAAGAAGAAGAAAGGAAGAAAAGAAAAGAAGTAGAAAAAAGATGAAAAAAGAAGAAGAAGAAGAAAAGAAGAAACGAAAAGAAGTAAAAAAGTAGAAAAAAGATGAAAGAAGAAGAAGAAAGGGAAGAAGAAGAAGAAAAGAAAGAAAGAAGAAGGACCCCCTCACACCCGACCCCGACCCCGACCCCCCGACACCCCGACACCCGACCCCCTGACCGCCTGACCCCCCAACCCCGACACCACACCCCGACACCCCGACCCCGACACCACACCCCGACACCCGACCCCCTGACCCCAACACCCCGACCCCGACACGACACCCCGAACCCCGACCTCGAAACAACACCCCGACCCCGACACGGCACCCCGACACCGGCACGACAGCCCGACCCCCGGCACCTCCCGAAAAGGTGTTCTTTGGCCTTCCAGAAGCCGACGGGGTCATATATTTGTGAATTATTAGTTAGGTCATATATTTTTCGATTTTGTTATGAAAAACATCATATATACTTGTGTTGATCAGGTAGATTTAAATGTGTAGTTGTTTCATCGCTGCGAGGTTTGGTGTTTGATGACCTCGCCGTGCGTTTGACGAGCTCTGCCCCTTCGTTCGTGGGTGAGCACAAATGAAATGTCCTCCTCCCCCATTAATCATTTGCTCTGTTTCAGTGTTCGTGCCGATGAAACTTGATAGCTAGCTATATATGTGTCTTGAATCATCAGTATGCGTAACCAATATGTGTCTCCTGTTTGAAAGCGTCATAGTTATAAATATGCAAATGATTTGCATATTTATAACCTTGATTCTTTCGAATTGTCCAATGCTATCCATGGACAGCCCGAGTATGTGTAGATTGGGTACGTTTTCCCATATGCTTTGCTCTGGATCCAACGCATAAATTTCGTCAGTGCCTCCCCTGTTGTTCTCCGGGTACACATCCTCTCTGTTTATTGCAGAGACGTGTATCAGGAGAACAGCAGGGAGGTGCTGCCGAAATTTTGCGTCGGATCCGGAGCATAGCATGGGAAAATGAACCCAATCTACACATACTCGGGTGGGATTAGGACCTATCATTACCTATTAGAGTGTAGGTTGCATGGATGTAATAAAATTGACAAAGTAGATCAACTGATGAATATATACATGGTGAATTACATATATAATTGTTGTGTGTCCAGTAGCTCTGAAAGTCAAGATGAGTGATCGTGCGTGGATGTATACCGGTCACACTGGTCAGAACAAATGGAGCGCTGAATGGTTCACAAAAACCAAGGGGTTTGTGCAAGCCGCATTTGCAAATGGCCAAAGGAAAACCTGGTGCCCCTGTTTCCGGTGCGGCAATTGGGAAAAGAGGACAGAGGCTGAAATGGGCAAACACCTGCAGAAGAGTGGTTTTACGCCCGGTTGTATGGTGTGGACATTTCATGGTGAGTCTGCCTAACGTGACCGAGCTGAGGTGGATCGTCGACGCACCGACGAGCATGGTACCGGGATGGAAAACATGGTGCAAGACTATGATGATGCTTGGGATTCGGACGAGGAGATGGAGGAATCTGCAAAGGCCTTCAATGAAATGTTGGAGTCTTCAAAACGTCCGCTCCACGAGCACACTGAGCTTTGTCAGTTGGATGCCATCTCACAAGTAATGGCTCTGAAGTCTCAGTTCAACTTGGGCAGAGAATGCTATGACGCAATTATGACAGTATTTGGACGCTTTCTACCCAAAGGCCATGTAATGCCTGCAAACCTCTACCAGTTGGACAAAATCTTCCATGCACTGAAGATGCCCTATGAGAAGATACATGCCTATGAGAAAGGATGTGCCTTATTTAGGCTTGACTATGCGGACTTGAACTATTGTCCCATTTGCAAGTCTTCCAGGTATATTGTGGTAGACAATGGTATGGGTGAGAAGACACAGACCAAAATCCCCTTTAGTGTTCTTCGGTATATGCCAATCCTACCAAGACTTCAACGTCTTTTCATGGTCGAAGAGACGGCCAGATAGATGACATGGCACAAAACATGCAAAAGAACCGAACTAGATGTAGATGGGAATCTGATGATGGTACACACATCGGATGGTGTTGCTGGAAAAAGTTTGATGAATTACATGCTGACAAAGCGGCAGATCCGAGGCATCCTCGAGTCGGCATCAGCATGGATGGGTTCAGTGTGTTTGGTATGACGGCAGCCCAATACAAATGTTGGCCCGTATTTGTCTTTCCACTCAATCTCCCCCCTGGACAGATTATGCAAAGAAAGAACATTTTCCTGATGTTGATAATTCCAGGGCCCAACTATCCGGGGAAAAATATGAATGTGTACATGCAGTCGCTTAAGGACGAATTGCAAGAAGCCTGGGATAATGGGTTCAAGACATACGACGCCTATAGCAAACAGAACTTCATAATGCGTGTCTGGTACATGTACTCGACACACGACTTGCCGGCATTTGCGCTATTCGTTGGCTGGTGTGTGCATGGAAGGTTCCCGTGCCCCACATGCAAGGGAGTTCTTGAGTTTCATTGGCTTCAGGCCGGTCGCAAGTTTTCTTGCTTCGGCATGCATAGAAAGTTCCTGGATCCTCGCCATAAGTTTAGGAAAGAAATTAAGAACTTCATCAGAGGTAGAGTTGTCAAAAACTCTGCACCACTTGCATTGACAGGCCAACAGACCCTGGATCAGTTAAACGCTCTCGAGCTAGATCCAGAGCGTCCAGGGTACTTCAAGGGGTATAATTCTAAGCACGCCTGGACTCTTTTGTAACGCCCGGATAATCATTCTAGAGTAATTCCACGCTAATCATGCCACGTCACCTCGGTTACTGTTGCTAACCTCGCAATGATTCGAAACCGTTTCAAAATTTAAATTCTAAATATGTCAAACAACAAAAGTTTTCAAAAGTTGAAACAAAAATGTTCGGTGGGTGCTGAATATTACAAGGGTAATTATAGTAAAGAAAACACATTTTTATAAAATGCCTAAATGATTTAAAATGAAATAAAACATAAAAGAAAATAAACAAAAGAAAGAAAATACAAAAGAGAGAAAAAAGGAAAAGAAACCCCCCCGGGGCTCCGACCCAGCAGGCCACCGGCCCAACTGGGCCAACCCATCAGGCCCAGCCGGCCACCCACTCCCCCCTTATCCACTCACCACCCCCACCCACTCCACTGACACCCCCACTCCCCCACGAAAATATCTCCTCACCCCTCTCTCCTGATTGGATCGGATCGAGAGGAGGAGGTCGCCGCTCGCCACCTCGGAGCAGGACGCCGTCGCCACCTGGACTGCCTCCCCGTCGTCCTCTACATCGTCGCCGCCTCGCCGAATCGTCCCCGTCACCCTCCTCGACCCCCACTGCCCCCGAAACCTACAACCCCTAGTGAGCCGCCCCATCTCCCCTGCGCTTTGCTCCCGTGCTCCGCCACCGACGCGCCACGCCTGCGCACCGTCGCGGCGCCCCTCGCCGCCGCTTTGTCGCTGCTCCCTGGCAGCAGCTGCCGATCCTACTCTCCCTCGCTACACTGGTTGCGCATGGCCGTTTCTGCCCGCGACCTCGCACCTCGCTCCGCCCCGGGTGAAAGTGCAACTATCCCTAGGTGGTTTTGGTAATTCATAACAACATATTTCTCATTGAGCTAATGCTATTCCAAGATGATTATTTCAGGAAAGCTCAATGATTGGCATGGCATGGATGATGAAAGTGGATCCCTCAAAATGCTAAGGACAAAGGATTGGCTCAAGCTCAAAAGCTCAAGACTCTTCATTTTATATTTTAGTGATCCAAGATCACATTGAGTCTATAGGAAAAGCCAATACTATCAAGGAGGGATGAGGTGTTGCTTAATGAGCCTCTTGCTTCATGTGCTTAGTGATATGCTCCAAAACCCTCAGCTACTTTCCCATATCCACACTTGACCTAAACCCAAAGCCAAACTCGGTCCTACCGATTCTTTCAACCCGGCGCCACCGAGTTTCATATGTCATAGCCACTGCCAAACCCTAAGCAAATCGGTTCTACCGATAGGGATCTCGGTCTCACCGAGTTGGGATTGCAATTTCTCTGTTTCCTTTTCGTAACTTTTCGGTCTCACCGAAAGAGCGGATCGGTCCCACCGAGATTGCAATGTAAACTTTCTGTTTCCTTTTTGTAACTTTTCGGTCTCACCGAAAGAGCAAATCTGTCCCACCGAGTTTACCTGACCAACCCTCTGGGTAGCTTATTACCAAATCGGTCTCACCGAGTTTGTGTAATCGGTCTCACCAAGATTACGTTATGCCCTAACCCTAACCATATCGGTCCTACCGAGTTGCATGTCAGTCCCACGGAAAATCACTAACGATCACTAGGTTTACTAAATCGGTCCGACCTAGTTTGTTGATTCGGTCCCACCGAGATTGGTAAATTGTGTGTAACGGTTAGATTTTGTGTGGAGGCTATATATACCCCTCCACCTCCTCTTCATTCATGGAGAGAGCCATCAGAACACATCTACACTTCCAACTCACATGTTCTGAGAGAAAACCACCTACCCTTGTGTTGAGCTCAAGATATTCCATTCCTACCATATGAATCTTGATCTCTAGCCTTCCCCAAGTTGCTTTCCACTCAAATCTTCTTTCCACCAGATCCAAATCCTATGAGAGAGAGTGTGTTGGGGAGACTATCGTTTGAAGCACAAGAGCAAGGAGTTCATCATCAACACACCATTTGTTACTTCTTGGAGAGTGGTGTCTCCTAGATTGGCTAGGTGTCACTTGGGAGCCTCCGACAAGATTGTGGAGTTGAACCAAGGAGTTTGTAAGGGCAAGGAGATCGCCTACTTCGTGAAGATCTACCGCTAGTGAGGCAAGTCCTTTGTGGGCGATGGCCATGGTGGGATAGACAAGGTTGCTTCTTTGTGGACCCTTCGTGGGTGGATCCCTCCGTGGACTCGCACAACCATTACCCTTCGTGGGTTGAAATCTCCATCAACGTGGATGTAGGATAGCACCACCTATCCGAACCACGCCAAAACATCCGTGTCTCCAATTGCGTTTGAATTCTCCAAACCCTTCCCTTTACATTCTTGCAAGTTGCATGCTTTACTTTACGCTGCCTATATACTCTTTGCATGCTTGCTTGAATTGTGTGATGATTGCTTGACTTGTCCTAAAGTAGCTAAAATCTGCCAAACTCTAAAATTGAGAAAAGGTTAAGTTTTTATTGGTCAAGTAGTCTAATCCCCCCCTCTAGACATACTTGAAGGTCCTACAAGTGATATCAGAGCTTTGGTCTCCATTTGCTTTGATTTCCATAGCTTTTGGTGGTCATAGCCTTGGTTTCACAACCTAGGAGAGTATGGCGTCTAGTGAGGGAAATTATCACCGTAGAGGTCCTTACTTTGATGGTACTAATTTTGCTAGTTGGAAGCATAAGGTGAAAATGCATATTCTCGGATATAATCCCGCCATTTGGGCTATTGTGTGTGTTGGTTTGCAAGGTGACTTCTTTGATGGAAAAGAACCAAACCGTGAAGCTACCGTGAAAGAGTTGAAGATGCTGCAATACAATGCTCAAGCTTGTGATATTCTCTTCAACGGATTGTGCCCCGAAGAATTCAATAAATCAGCCGTCCTGAGAATGCAAAGGAAATTTGGGATACTTTGATTGATATGCACGAAGGTACCGACTCCGTCAAGGAATCCAAATTGGATGTGCTTCAAAGTCAACGTGACAAGTTCAAAATGAAGGATGGTGAAGGTGTCGCTGAAATGTACTCTAGGCTTGCTCTCATCACAAATGAGATTGCCGGCTTAGGGAGTGAAGAGATGATCGATAGATTCATCATCAAGAAGATCCTAAGAGCCTTGGATGGAAAATATGATACCGTGTGCACATTGATCCAATTGATGCCCATTTACAAAGATCTCAAGCCAACGGAGGTCATTGGAGAATTGTTGCTCATGAGATGTCACTCAAGGATAAAGAGGAACTTCACAACAAATCAAGTGGAGCTTACAAAGCCTCATGTGAAGCCCCCACATCATCAACAGAAACAAACCTTCAATGAAGAATTGAGCTTAATGGTGAAGAACTTCAACAAGTTCTACAAGAGTAGAAGCAAAGATAAAAGCTCCAAGTCAAGGTCCTACAATGACAAAATATCTTCTAGTTGAGAGTGAAACTGCTACAATTGTGGAAGACCCGGACACTACTCCAATGAGTGTACGGCACCCTACAAAAGAAGAGAAGATTCTCCAAAAAGAAGAAGCAAAAGAGAAGAATCACCATCTAGAGAGAGAAGGAGTAGAGATGATCGTTATGAATGAAGATACTCACGGAGAAGCAAGGATTCGGAAAGAAAGGAAAAGTCATCAAGGAGCTACACAAAACGAAGACATCAAGCTCACGTTGGTGAATGGGTATCCGGCTCCGACTCCTACAACCACTCCGAGAGAAGTTATCACTTTGATTCCGAATATACTCAAGATGAAGGTGTTGCCGGTCTAGCACTTGTGTCAACCGACTCCTACGACATATTTGACTCACCAAATGAAGGAGTTGTAAGATGCTTCATGGCCAAAGGTCCTAAGGTAACACACCCCGAGTATGTTGATTTCAATAGTGATGAAGATGACTTGTTAGGTGATGATGATTTACTTGTTGACAACTCTAGTGATGAATACTATGATGAAACGTCAATTAATCATGCTAATCAAGATAAAACGAATGACAATGATAAGGAGAAGATTGAGTCTCTAACTAAAGAACTAAACACTCTTAAGTTAGCTCATGAAACTATCTTAGGAGATCATCGAGAACTTTTAAGGGCTCATGAGAAATTACGCTTTGAAAAGCTCAACCTTGAGCAAGAGCATGAGTTCTTAAAAGCAATCAATGATGATCTTTATCAGAAAAGTTCTTCTTACATTGCCAAGCGTTTATTCTTATCCACTTACATGCCTCAAGTCAAATCTAGTAACAATAACAAGAAAGATTCTTCCTCTAGTAGTAACAATGATCATACTAAATCCAATATTGTTGCTTCTAGTAGTTCTCTTGATTCCACTAATGATTCTCTTAGCCAAGTTACACTTGAGCAAGAAAATAGCTTATTGAAGGGAATTATAGAGAAAGGAGTCTACAAGAGCCTTGCCGGAAGTAAGCAATTCGAGGAAATTTTACACAAGCAAGGAAGGCACCGGAAGAATCAAGGTGTTGGTTTTGAACGAAAGTTCAACGCCAATGGAGTTGAGTGGAAATAAGATCAATACCCCAAGACGAAGTTCGTTCCTCAACAAGAGAAGTATGATCCTACTTCCTTCAAGGGGACACAAGCTCAAGATGATCTTCCACCACAAGACTACAAGCAAAATGGCAAGGACAAGCTTCAAGAGGAAATTGATGCATTTGAAGAAGCTCCTAAGACCTTAGTCAAGTGGATTCCCAAGACTACTTCAAGTTCCACTTCATCAAGTACGACGACAACTCCAAGGATTCCCATCAAGATGGTGTGGATCCAAAAGAAGAAGAACTAGAGAGTTCTTGAGGGTGACTCCGCCAACATACTTCACTCTTATCATTTTGGGAAGAACAAGTGCAATCAACTTCCACATCTTGCACTAGTTCAAGGAGTCACAAACCCTCTTGTTGGTAAGTCAAGGGACAAGGTAACCTTAAAGCTTTCATGGACATCATCTTGTGTGTGAATCGCTCTATGTCCATGGATATTCTTGTTTGTTCCTTGTGGGACTAACCCATGTAGGTATTGAAAGTGCAATTCACTCCAATGGATAGCTCCAATTGTTCTACATCAACATTGAGCATCCACATCTTCAACATCTACATGAAGTCATCATCGACAAAACCCAAGGTTAGTTCATCCCTCTTAGGGGGGATATCACATCTAGGGGGAGCTTTACTCTAAGACTTGAGCTAAAGCAACTCTAATGATGTGAACACAACAATGCTTTATGTAAAAGTGGTAACCCCACTTGTGCTTAAACGATGAGTATGACCTATGATCAAATGTTCTCATTTGACTCCTAAGTCAATATACTCATATATAGATGACCTAGTCATCGCCAATTGCTTGATAGATGCTAGAATTGGTTGTGCATGCTTTGCCACATATTTCAATTGCCATTTTATTGTGTGAGCACATTGGTTGCATATTTTACTCATTCGAGGACATCCACTTGTTGTTTTGATTGATTGGTTTTCTTTTCTCTTGCCAAGTGGATGGACAAGAATGCCTAAGAACCTTCTCTAGCTATCTATGCTTTTCTCGTCTCAAACTCTATTCATGCTACATCACAAAATTTGATCAAGTCAGATTCGAACCACTCTGTGTGAGGAGCACTCGGAGTCCCCGATTCGTCATAGACTTAAACTTCCAAAACTTCTTTGTGATTCTCGGTCTGACCGATATCTTATTTTCGGTCCTACCGAGATCATCAAGTCAATCTATGTTTTTGATCTCGGTGCAACCGATTTGAACCATTCGGTCACACCGAGGTGCAATAACTGTATACAGTTTTGCAGCTCGGTGCCACAGAGTTGTTCCACTCGGTCACACCGACAGGGTCGGGCTATATATAGACACGGGCAAAAATTTGGAAATTTCTCCGAACCCCTTCGCCCGCGCAATAGCTCGCTCTGCCTACGTGGTCTCCGGATCGTCTCCTCGCCGCCAGCCGCCTCTTGTTGCTGGTCTCCATCGCCGTCAACGGAATTCAACCCCGCCGTTGCCGCCGTAGCGAGTCTCCGCCGAACTAGGGTATGGACTCGATCTTTGTGCTATTCCCCATCTGATTCCTAGCACATTGTGATCTTATTGATTCTAGCCATGATTGAAACACTCCTATCCAGTCAATGCAATTCATAGAATAGGTTTGATTCGAAAATTTTAGGGTTAGGTTTCCGCCGAAACCATCTCGGACCCACCGAGTTGAAAAACTCGGTCCCACCGATTTGGCTCATGCCAATGCACAAGTGAGACTCGGTCTGACCGAGAATTACTAATCGGTGTGACCGATTTTGGAACTTTGTGAAACCCTAGCAGTCTCGGTGCCACCGAACTGTGACTCGGTCTGACTGAGTTCACTAGTTTAGGTTCCAAAACTGCTTCGGTATCACCGAGTTTAAAAATCGGTAGATCCGAAATGATTTCTGTGGGAAACTAAAAGTAAGTTTTTGAATCATTCTTTTGCAAAAATCTCTGCATTTTGTGATGCTCATCTACTCTAGCACATCTATAAACTATTCATAGGGTCAGCAGTCAGCTTTTGCATCATGTCTGATCAGAGTGACAGCCAGAACATGTCAGAAGAGCAAGTGCACATGAGTGAGGGCACTAGTCCCTCTAGTTCTACAGATGAAGTCAGCAGGAGCACCCCTAGCAATTTGCCAAAAGCTGCCACCAGACAAAAGAAGAAGAGAACCTCAGTCTCAGAGGATGAGGATTATGTGGCAGAGGAAGAGGAAGCTACTTCCAAGAGAGTAGTGCTGAAGAAGGAGTATGGCTCAGCACAAAGGACAAAGCCAGGACTGAAATTCAAAAGGCCAGCAGGTAGGCAGCCTATGCCAAAGGCCAGAGCTTCAACTCAGATTCCTGAAAAGCCTGCACCCAAAGGGCCAGTTGCTGCTGAAGGGAAGAAGGGAAGGAAAAGGGGCAGATGGTGCAAGAAAGTTGATCCAATGGCTGAGTTTGAAAAGCATTCTTCTTCTTCTGAAGAAGAAGAGGTTGCTGCACTAGCACCTAAGGCACTAAAGCTTATGGGTGATGTTATAAAATCAGGGGCTACTGCATCCAAGCCCAAAGAAGCACCCAAAGCTGCCTCCAAGGCCAAGCCAGCTCCAAAGAGAAATACAAGGAGCATACCAACTGCTAAGAAGAAGAAGGCCCCAGTGCCTGAAGCTGTTGGAGAAGATGAAGAAGGTCAAGTTCTCAGGAAGCTCAAGCCCAAGATTCCAGACCACAATGATGCTCATCCTGTGGCTGAGAACATGAAAATTAGAAGGGATTCAGGGCTGAGGAAGCGGAGAGAAGAAGATCCATATGCTTCAAGGAGAAGAACTGCTGTTGACTACAGGTTCCACACAAAGGAACAACAAGACTTCTATGAGACAGTTTTGTTGGATAAGAAGCCTATCGTTTGTGACATGAGGTGGGTCGACTGGACCTACATCAAGGAGAATGAAGAGCACTATCCTGGAGTGCAAGACAGCTTCAGTGCTTGTGGAGTTGCTGACTTTGTTGGGCAGAAGCTCACAAAGTGGAACGAGGAGCTCATTATGCAATTCTACTCCACAGCACACTTCTACCCAGATGGAAGGATAACATGGATGTCTGAAGGTACAAGGTACCAATCAACTGTTGAGGAATGGGCAAAGTTGAAGCACAAGAGCAAGGAGTTCATCATCAACACACCATTTGTTACTTCTTGGAGAGTGGTGTCTCCTAGATTGGCTAGGTGTCACTTGGGAGCCTCCAACAAGATTGTGGAGTTGAACCAAGGAGTTTGTAAGGGCAAGGAGATCGCCTACTTCGTGAAGATCTACCGCTAGTGAGGCAAGTCCTTCGTGGGCGATGGCCATGGTGGGATAGACAAGGTTGCTTCTTCGTGGACCCTTCGTGGGTGGAGCCCTCCGTGGACTCGCGCAACCGTTACCCTTCGTGGGTTGAAGTATCAACGTGGATGTAGGATAGCACCACCTATCCGAACCACGCCAAAAACATCCGTGTCTCCAATTGCGTTTGAATTCTCCAAACCCTTCCCTTTACATTCTTGCAAGTTGCATGCTTTACTTTCCACTGCCTATATACTCTTTGCATGCTTGCTTGAATTGTGTGATGATTGCTTGACTTGTCCTAAAGTAGCTAAAATCTGCCAAACTCTAAAATTGAGAAAAGGTTAAGTTTTTATTGGTCAAGTTGTCTAATCCCCCCCTCTAGACATACTTCAAGGTCCTACACCGGGCCTCGTCGCTCACGCGACAGCCGCAGTCGTCCGCAACTACCTCTCTCCCCCCCCCCCGCTGCTCACTCGCTTGCGTCGTTGCACGCCGCGTGAGTCGGCTCACGCCCGCACCTTTGCTCCTCGCGCCTTCGTGCGCGCACGCCCCCGCCAAGCTTCGACCTGCGCCCGCTCGAGGCCTTGCTGCCTCCGCCGCCTGCCCACGCCGTTGCCGCTCCGCCGTGCTTGCCCACTCCGCCCAACCTCGTTCAGCCTACCTCGCCGCCGTTGGACGGACCGGCCCCCGCCGCGTCCCGGCAGCCGCGCTGCTAGACCCGCCCGGGCTCGCCTCATTGGGTGCTCGTGGCCGAGCCCCTGCGCCCGCCAACCCGGCGCCTGCTAGGGCCCCTATGGCCCTATGACATGTGGGGCCCTGTCCATAGAACAGTTTATAAAAAAAGAATTTAAAAATATAATAAATAATAAAAATAAATAAATAAATAATTATTTAACTACTTAATTAACTTAATTAAATTTGATTAATTAAACTAATTAATCTGTTTTAGTTAATCGCAGTCAATGACAGTGGGGCCCACCCCCTAATTAATCCTGATTAGGTTAATTAATATGTTTAATTAAAATGTGCCACTTATCAGTGGGACCCACTGGTCAGGTTAACCAGTCGACCCCCGTTGACTGCTGACGTCAGCATGACATCATGCTGATGTCATAAATCCAATTTCGAATTAAATTAAATAATTAATTAAATTCCAGAAATTAATAAGTTCTTTTGAAAATCATATCTTTTAATCCGTAACTCGGATTAAAATACTTTCTACATGAAAGTTGCCCAGAACGACGAGACAAATCCGGATACGCAACCCGTTCGTCCGCCACACATCCCTAACCTACCGAACTCGCAACTTTCCCCCTCCGGCTCATCTGTCCGAAAACGCGGAACACCGGGAATACTTTCCCGGATGTTCCCCCCCTTCGTCGGTATCACCTACTACCACGTTAGGGCACACCTAACACCGATGTTTGCTTTCTCATGCATCATTATGCATCTGTTTGCATTGTATTCATTGTTTCTTCCCCCTCTTATCTCCGGTAGACTACGAGACCGATGCCCTGCTGGTGCCCCGACCGACTACGTTGTTGACGACCCCTACTTGCCAGAGCAACCAGGCAAGCCCCCCCTTGATCACCAGATATCGCCTATTCTTCTCTATAATGCTTGCATTAGAGTAGTGTAGCCTGTTACTGCTTTCTGTTAATCATATACTGCTGCATAGCCTGTCCTTGCTACTACTATTGTTACCTTTACCTGCAATCCTACATGCTTAGTATAGGATGCTAGTATTCCATCTGTGGCCCTACATTCTTGTCCTTTCTGCTGTGCTATACTATCGGGCCGTGATCACTCGGGAGGTGATCACGGGTATATACTTATATACTACACATGATACATGTGGTGACTAAAGTCGGGTCGGCTCATAGGAGTACACGCGAGTGGATCTTTGAGGCGAGCGACAGGGCAGGTTGAGACCACCTAGGCGAGAGGTGGGCCTTGTGTAAGTGCATATAGTGCCACCCCTAGTTGGTTTTGGAGTATTGACGACAAACCTGGTTGAGGGACTAATGTGTTTGTGAGAATTGCAGGATAACACAGGTAGTAATCCCTCATTGATTCGGTTTACCTACCGGAGACGACCCCTAAAAATGTATGAAGACATTGAAAACAATGGTGGTATATGAAGATATTCACATTGAAGACTATGACATGAGAAGACATTGAGTGAAGACTATGTAGCGCGAAGACTTAGCTGTTTCGTTGTTTCCTTTTCTTCTTTGTCCAGTCATAGGAACCACCATACTGTTAAGTGGGGTCCAAGTGAACAAAGTCAGAGCGACTAAAGTGATGCTCAACCAAAATCCCATGTCTTCGAGTGAAGACAATGAGAGCAAATCTTATCCAGAGATGGATGAGTCATCTTTGCTTGTAGCCCAAGTAAAGTTGCCGTGTGTGTTTGAAATCTGACCGTTGGAACACATGTCAGTTCCTTAGTGACCCAGGGTCATTTCGGACAAATCAGGTCGGGTTGCCCAGTGGCTATAGATAGCCCACCCCCTACACCATAAATTGGTTGGCTGCTCAGAGTTAGTGCACGGCTTTTGTCGTTTGAGAGCAACCCACCTCGGAAGCTTTTGAGAGAGAGAAATCCTTGCGTGGATAAAGCCCAAACACCCAGAGCCAAAGAGTGTTAGGCATCACTGAAGTCTTTCTGTCTGCATGCCCTGAAGACTTATTACACTTGAGGACTGTGAATCCTCCAGCCTGTTAGGCGTCGCGTTCTGAGCATCCAAGAGTAATTGTGGATCGCCGGTGAACGAAGTCTGTGAAGGTTTGGAAGTCTACCTTGAAGACTTACCAGGGGAATAAGGTGAAGACGCGGTCTTCTGAGTTGAATCTCAGCCTCCCTAACCAGACGTACTGTTGTCACAGCAACTGGAACTGGTCCAACAAATCATGTGTCCTCAACAAGTGACTGGTTCTATCCTCTCCCTCTCTTTACTTAGAGTTCGTCTTCGTGAAGTCATTCCTGTTTGCTTTACCTATTTGTCTTCACTGTTTGACTAATATCGTTGTCTGGCTTCATACCATCTTCCATCCTGATCCTTACTACATAGCTGCTATTAGTCTTCGTGCTTTTACTTCATTCCATACTTGACTATGGTTTGCTTAGTGTAGTTTACCTTCCGCTGCATATCAATAGGGTCATTTCTATTGTTTGTCTTTGAAACTTCCATGTTCTGAAGACTTTCATAAAAATCGCCTATTCACCCCCTCTAGTCGATAACTAGCGCTTTCAATTGGTATCAGAGCAAGGTACTCCCTTGTTCTGTGTGATTCGGTTTAACCACCTAGAGTTTTAGCTATGTCGACTGCAGGGATAATCAAAGTCTCCCCTGCTTGCCCCGTCTTCGATGGAACTGAATATCCCTACTGGAAGAATAAGATGCGCATGCATCTTGAAGACATTGATGTCGACCTCTGGTATGTCGTCAAGAATGGCGTTTCCAAAACTAGTGAAGGTGTCACCCCTGCTGATGTCAAGAAGTTCATTCAACTGGATTCAACTGCCAAGAACATCATCTGTGGTCATCTGAACAAAGGACAGTATGGCCGTGGAGTGCTCTGGAAACGTCGAAGCTAGTCTGGGACTGGCTCTCCAAGGTCAACAAAGGCGTCTCGACCTAGAGAGATCAAAGGACCAGTGTTCTTCGCAACCTCTTCCACCGCTTCAAGGGAAACGACAATGAAAATGTCCAGCTCATGTTTGATCGCCTCACTGACATCACAAATGAACTTCGTGCGCTCAACGCTACTGAGATTACCAAGCATGAAATCGACAAGACACTACTGAGATCACTTGACAGCTCCTTTGACACCCTTGCCCTCATGATACAAGAACGCCCTGACTTCAAGACACTCGATCCGTCTGATATACTTGAGAGGCTCAACACACATGAGTTCCAGCTATCTGAGAAAAGAGATATCTATGGTCCCAACTATGGACGAACTCGCGCTTTGAAGGCAAAAGTTGTTTCCTCGTCTGAAGAAGAATCTGACTACAGTTCTGCTGATCCTGAAGAAATTGGAAAGGAACTTGCTATGCTTGTGAAGAAGTTCCAGAAGTTCACTAAGAAGAAGGGCTTCAGAAAGTCTTCACGATCCAGCTCAAGAAATGATGAAGCTTCCACTCACGACTACAAGAAGAGAACCTGTCACAAGTGCAAGAAACCTGGACGTTACATCTCTGAGTGTCCACAGTGGGACAATGAGAAGAAGAAGAAGAAGAGCAAGGAATATGATTCTGATGACAAGAAGAAGAAGAAATCTTCAAAGTCCTCTTCCAAGTCCTCATCCAAGTCTTCATATCATAAGAAGAGCTCATCTGGCAAGGCTCGTGCTTTTCTTGGCAAGAAGATGGATTCAGAGGAGGAGTCTGCTTCTGAGGAGGCAGAGGTGGAGTCTGATGAGGAGTCCGACCCTGGCGTTGCAAGTCTGGCTCTAGACACAGCCTACGTTGCCAAGTCTATCTTCAACACGGAAGAAAATGGCTCCGTCACCAATGCTGAAGCTAATGACAAGGACGACTCTGCTCCCACCTACTGCTTCATGGCACGTGGTGCCAAGGTAAAATCACGTGATGCTTACTTTCAAACATCAAGTGAATATGACTCTGATTGTGAATCCAAACCCAGCTACATAACACTTGCTAAAATTGCAACTGAACAACAGAAAGCTATGGAACATACTCAAAAACTGTTAGACAAAAGCGATGGCCTATTGGACGCTGAAATGACCCATTCTCAGTCCTTAGTTGAAGACATAAAAAATCTACATGCTAAGTACCAGGAACTTGAAAGTCGTCATGAAACGCTCTCAACCACTCATGAAAAGCTCTCCTATGACTATCTTCAAAGGAAGCAAGAGCTTGAGAAATTGAGAGCGGATCATGAAGATCTTCAAAAAGAGAATGAGTCAATTCGCGCTCAACAGACCAGTTCCGCTCAGGAAGGATTTGAACCACCATGTCTAAAATGCCTTGAGCGTGACAACGCTACCTCTGTTGCTGAATGTTCTATTGCTGGTACTGTTGCAATATCTTCAACTGCTAATGTGGTAACTAACCCCTCTGCGGAGGATACCACTACTATTGCTGATGAAAATGCTAGGTTGAAGACATTGCTTGAAACAGGGATGTACAAAAGTCTGAAAGGGCATCAGACACTATGTGATGTCCTCAAAAAGCAGATTCTGAACCGAAACCCTAGGAAAGAGGGTGTTGGGTTCGAGAGGAAAATGAATGTTGATGGTTCCTACTGGAAGCCTGAGCAGTACCCCAAAACCACATGGGTTGCTGCAAAGGGACCTTTAGTGGACCCATCCACCTTATCGGGCTTTACCTATGCTAACCCTATTATCATTGATGAATCCTTTGATGCAAACTATAAACTGTTTAAGAATGAGAATGGTGAAGTGTTTGCCAGGTATATTGGTACTAACTGCAGGAATGGGCCACCTATGAAGAAGATCTGGGTTCCTAAAAGCTGTCTTGAGAATCTTCCAGTGAATGTCATCATGACACCACCAGGGAAGAAGACAAACCCCTGGCCTAAGGCTTCATATGGCCCAAAGGCTTCATACATATAGAGGACTCACCTGAGTCACCCTAACGCCAATGTTTTGCAGGGAAACCATACTCAGACTTATCAATATGAGCGTGTGTCTTCAAACCGCTATGTTCATTGAACTACGAACTTTTCTGCTTACTCATATGAGTATCATTCATCTCCTGCAAGGCCATTTGCTAGGGCTCCAAAGCCGAGGTTCTCAGATGTTGCACTTAGACTCATTGGTTCTAAGCCACCCCTGAAGATGTGGGTGGTTAAGAAGAATTAAGTTTCTTTTGCAGGGAAAGGTCTCCAGCCGGAAATCAAAGGTGTCTGATGCTATTGCTGGGGACCTAAAACATCTTGTAGGGTGCAAGATCAAATGCCCAAATGGTCTGACTATGTATTTTGTTCCTAAATCGTTTGCCATACATCCTATCAGTCCTAATCTTGATCTGAGCTTCGATAATCCTGTTGCCCGTCAAATGTTTGTGCTTCACAATACTCTTGGTGAAGCCTATCCCCCTAACTTTACTGTAGGGTATGACACCTCATGCTTCAGAATGGATTATGGATAGCGGATGCACTAATCATATAACTGGTGATCGAAGTCACATCACATTTGCTGACACTGGTAAAAGCAAGGTATTGGGTCTAGGTAGAGTTGCAATCTCAAAGGATCAGCATGTGGATAAAGTGATACTTGTTGAATCCCTTGGTTTCAACTTAATGTCTGTCTCAATGCTTTTTGACTTGAACATGATTGTGATATTTGGAAAATATCGTTGTCTTGTACTTATGGAATCTGACAAGTCTCTAGTCTTTGAAGGGTACAGGAATGATGATCTATACATGGTAGATTTCTCAGCAGGGGCACAACTTGCCGTATGTCTTCTTGCAAAAGCTTCAGAGTGCTGGCTCTGGTATCAGAGGCTAGGGCATGCTGGCATGAGGAACTTACACACTCTCGCAAAGAAGAAGCATGTCATAGGCATCGAGGGCGTCAAGTTCAAGAAGGATCACTTGTGCGGTGCCCACGAAGCTGGAAAGATGACTGATACGTCTCCAATGTATCTATAATTTTTGATTGCTCCATGCTATATTATCTACTGTTTTAGGCAATATTGGGCTTTATTATTCACTTTCATATTATTTTTGGGACTAACCTATTAACCGGAGGCCCAGTCCAGATTTGCTGTTTTATGCCTATTTTAGTGTTTCGAGGAAAAGGAATATCAGATGGAGTCAAAACGGAACGAAATCAACTGGAGAAGTTATTTTTGGAAGGAAACCTACCAGATAGACTTGGACCCTACGTCAGAAGATGAAGGAGGTGCTCACGAGGGTAGGGGGCGCGCCCACCCCTCTGGGGCGTGCCCCCTGCCTCGTGCCCCCCCTTCGGTCCACTGACGTACTCCTTTCACCCATATATACCTACGTATCGTAAAACTTCTAGAACGGAGATTAGATCGGGAGTTCCGCTGCCGCAAGCCTCTGTAGCCACCAAAAAACCTAATCGGGACCCTGTTTCGCACCCTGTCGGAGGGGGGAAGCCCCATCGGTGGCCATCTTCATCATCCCAGCGCTCTCCATGACGAGGAGGGAGTAGTTCACCCTCGGGGGTGAGGGTATGTACCAGTAGCTATGTGTTTGATCTCTCTCTCTCTCTCTCTCTCTCTCTCTCTCTCTCTCGTATTCTTGATTTGGCACGATATTGATGTATCGCGAGCTTTGCTATTATAGTTGGATCTTATGTTTCTTCTCCCCCTCTACTCTCTTGTAATGGATTGAGTTTTGCCTTTGAAGTAATCTTATCAGATTGAGTCTTTAAAGATTGGAGAACACTTGATGTATGTCTTGCCGTGCTTATCTGTGGTGACAATGGGATATCACGTGCCACTTGATGTATGTTTTGGTGATCAACTTGCGGGTTCCGCCCATGAACCTATGCATAGGGGTTGGCACACGTTTTGGTCGTGATTATCCGGTAGAAACTTTGGGCAATCATTGAGGTCCTATGTGTTGGTTTGAGTAGATGAAATGAGATTGTGTGATGCATATCGTATAATCATGCCCACGGATACTTGATGTGACATTGGAGTATCTAGGTGACATTAGGGTTTTGGTTGATTTGTGTCTTATGGTGTTATTCTAGTACGAACTCTAGGGCTGTTTGTGACACTTATAGGAATAGCCCAACGGATTGATTTGGAAGAATAACTTTGAGGTGGTTTCGTACCCTACCATAATCTCTTCGTTTGTTCTATGCTATTAGTTAGTTTGGAGTGACTCTTTGTTGCATATTGAGGGATAGTTATATGATCCAACTATGTTATTATTGTTGAGAGGACTTGCACTAGTGAAAGTATGAAACCTAGGCCTTGTTTCCTAGCATTGCAATACCGTTTGTGCTCACTTTTACCGTTCGCTACCTTGCTGTTTTTATATTTTCAGTTTACAAAAACCTATATCTACCATCCATATTGCACTTGTATCACCATCTCTTCGCCGAACTAGTGCACCTATACAATTTACCATTGTATTGGGTGTGTTGGGGACATAAGAGACTCTTTGTTATTTGGTTGTAGGGTTGCTTGAGAGAGACCATTTTCATCCTACGCCTCCCATAGATTGATAAACCTTAGGTCATCCACTTGAGGGAAATTTGCTACTGTCCTACAAACCTCTGCACTTGGAGGCCCAACAATGTCTACAAGAAGGTTGTGTAGTAGACATCAAGCTCTTTTCTGGCGCCGTTGTCGGGGAGGCTAGGTAAGTGAAGGTATATCTTTAGATCTTGCAATCAAATCTTTTGGTTTCTTGTTTTAGCACTATTTAGTCTATAAAAGAAAACTACAAAAAAATTGGAATTGAGTCTACCTCATACGCTTCACCTTTTTAATATCTTTCGTGAGTATGATGGAAAGGAAAATTGTGACAAAGTGTTGGAAGAAGAAATCTATAGAATGTTTGGCACTAAATATTTGAATGATGAGCATGATTGCAATGTTGTTAGTATGAATTCCTTGAATATCCATGATGCTAATGATATGCAAAGCCACATGCTTGGGGAAGCTATGTTTGATGAAGATGATATTTTTTATCCCCCAAGCTTTGATGAGCAAATTTACTATGATGAAAGCATGCCTCCTTTCTATGATGAATATTGCGATGACACGTATGCTATAAAGAATAATTATAACCATGAAACTTGTCATCTTGATCTTAATTTTCAATCATATGATAGTTATTTCGTTGAGTTTGCTCCCACTACTATTGATGAGAAGAATCTTGCTTATGTGGAGAGTAGTAAATTTTCTATGCAAGTAGATCATGAAAATAATGTTTTAGGTGCTGGTTATATTGTTTAATTCATCCATGATGCTACTGAAACTTATTATGAGGGAGGAATATATGCTTGTAGGAATTGCAATAATATCAAGTTTCCTCTCTATGTGCTTAAAATTTTGAAGTTATGCTTGTTTTACCTTCCTATGCAAGTTGATTATTGTTCCCATAATTTGTTTGCTCACAAAATCCCTATGCATAGGAAGTGGGTTAGACTTAAATGTTCTAATCATATTCTTCATGATGCTCTCTTTATGTTTCAATTCTTATCTTTTATGTGAGCATCATTGAAATCATCATGCCTAGCTAGGGGCGTTAAACGATAGCGCTTGTTGGGAGGCAACCCAATTTTATTTTAGTTTCTTGCTTTTTGGTTCTGTTTAGGAATAAATAATCCATCTAGATTCTTTTTAGATGTGGCTTTATGTTTTAATTAGTGTTTGTGCCAAGTAGAACCTTTGGGAAGACTTGGGTGAAGTCTTTATGATCATGCTGTAAAAAACAGAAACTTTAGCGCTCACGAGATTAGCTAGAACTTTTTACTGGAGAGTGATATTTAGTTGATTCTTTTTGAATATGATTACTAGACAAATTCCTCAGGTCCACCAATTTATTTTAGAATTTTTTGAGTTCCATAATTTTGCGTTAGTTACAGATTACTACAGACTGTTCTGTTTTTGACAGATTCTGTTTTCATTGTGTTGTTTGCTTATTTTGATGAATCTATGGCTAGTAAAATAATTATTAAACCATAGAGAAGTTGGAATACAGTAGGTTTAACACCAATATAAATAAATAAAGAGTTCATTACAGTATATTGAAGTGGTGTTTTGTTTTCTTTCGCTAACGGAGCTCACGAGTTTTCTATTAAGTTTTGTGTTTTGAAGTTTTCAAGTTTGGGTAAAGATTTGATGGACTATGGAATAAGGAGTGGAAAGAGCCTAAGCTTGGGTATGCCCAAGGCACCCCAAGGTAATATTCAAGGATAACCAAGCGTCTAAGCTTGGGGATGCCCCGGAAGGCATCCCCTCTTTCATCTTCGTTCATCGGTAACTTTACTTGGAGCTATATTTTTATTCACCGCATGATATGTGTTTTGCTTGGTGTGTCATGTCATTTTCTTTAGCTTTTCCTGCTTTTTGAATAAAATACCAAGATATGAAATTATTAAATGGGAGAGTCTTCACATAGTTGCATGATTACCCGACTACTCATTGATCTTCACTTTTATCTTTCGGAGTAGTTTGTTGTTTGCTCTAGTTCTTCACTTATATCTTTTAGAGCATGGTGGTAGTTTTATTTTGAAGAAATAGATGAACTCTCATGCTTGACTTATATTATTTTTAGAGTCTTAAATAGCATGGTAGTTTGCTTAAATTCCTAATATGCTAAGCATAAAAGATTTGTAAGAATTCTTATGAGTGTGTTGAATACTAAGAAAAGATTGAAGCATGATAATTGTTTTGAGATATGGAGGTGATAATATTAGAGTCATACTAGTTGAGTAGTTGTGAATTTAAATAATACTTGTGTTGAAGTTTGTGATTCCCGTAGCATGCACATATGGTGAACCGTTATGTAACAAAGTCGGAGCATGAGGTGTTTATTGATTGTCTTCCTTATGAGTGGTGGTCGGGGACAAGCGATTGTATTTTCCTACCAATCTATCCCCCTGGGAGCATGCGCGTAATACTTTGCTTTGACAACTTCTAGATTTTTGCAATAAGTATATGACTTCTTTATGACTAATTTTGAGTCCATGGATTATATGCACTTTTTCCCATCCCTCCACCATTGCTAGCCTCTCTAATACCGCGCACGTTTCGCCTGTATCATACACCCACCATATATCTTCCTCAAAACAGCCACCATACATACCTATCATGGCATTTCCATAACCATTCCGAGATATATTGCCATGCAACCTTCCACCGTTCTGTTTATTATGACACGCTCCATCATTGTCATATTGCTAGCATGATCATGTAGTTGACATCGTATTTGTGGCAAAGCCACCATTCATAATTCTTTCATACATGTCACTCTTGATTCATTGCACATCCCGGTACACCGCCGGAGGCATTCATATAGAGTCATATTTTGTTCTAAGTATCGAGTTGTAATTCATGAGTTGTAAGAAAATAAAAGTGTGATGATCATCATTATTAGAGCATTGTCCCAGTGAGGAAAGGATGTTGGAGACTATGATTCCCCCACAAGTCGGGATGAGACTCCGGACGAAAAAAGAGGCCATAAAAAAAGAAAGGCCCAAATAAAAAAAATAAGAAAATAAAAAAAATGAGAGAAAAAGAGAGAAGGGGCAATGCTACTATCCTTTTACCACACTTGTGCTTCAAAGTAGCACCATGATCTTCATGATAGAGAGTCTCCTATGTTGTCACTTTCATATACTAGTGGGAGTTTTACATAATAGAACTTGGCTTGTATATTCCAATGATGGGCTTCCTTAAAATGCCCTAGGTCTTCGTGAGCAAGTGAGTTGGATGCACACCCACTTAGTTTCTTTTGTTGAGCTTTCATATACTTATAGCTCTAGTGCATCCTTTTCATGGCAATCCCTACTCACTCACATTGATATCTATTGATGGGCATCTCCATAGCCCGTTGATACGCCTAGTTGATGTGAGACTATCTTCCCATCTTTTTGTCTTCTCCACAACCTATTCCAAATATAGTGCTATATCCATGGCTCACGCTCATGTATTGCATGAAGATCGAAAAAGTTTTGAAAGTGTTAAAGTATGAAACAATTGCTTGGCTTGTCATCAGGGTTGTGCATGATTTAAATACTTTGTGTGGTGAATATGGAGCATAGCCAGACTATATGATTTTGTAGGGATAACTTTATTTGGCCATGTTATTTTGAGAAGACATAATTGCTTTATTAGTATCCTTGAAGTATTATTATTTTTATGTCAATATTAACTTTTGTCTTGAATCTTTCGGATCTGAATATTCATATCACAATTGAGAAGAATTACAATGAAATTATGCCAACTAGCATTCCACATAAAAAATATCTTTTTTATCATTTACCTACTCGAGGGCAAGCAGGAATTAAGCTTGGGGATGCTTGATACGTCTCCAACGTATCTATAATTTTTGATTGCTCCATGCTATATTATCTACTATTTTAGGCAATATTGGGCTTTATTATTCACTTTTATATTATTTTTGGGACTAACCTATTAACCGGAGGCCCACCCCAGATTTGCTGTTTTATGCCTATTTCAGTGTTTCGAGGAAAAGGAATATCAGACGGAGTCAAAACGGAACGTAATCAACTGGAGAAGTTATTTTTGGAAGGAAACCTACCAGATAGATTGGACCCTACGTTAGAAGATGAAGGAGGTTCTCACGAGGGTAGGGGCGCGCCCACCCCCCTTGGGCGCGCCCCTTGCCTCATGGCCCCCCCTTTGGTCCACCGACGTACTCCTTTCACCCATATATACCTACGTATCGTAAAACTTCCAAAACGGAGATTAGATGGGAGTTCTGCCGCCGCAAGCCTCTATAGCCACCAAAAACCTAATAGGGACCCTGTTCCGGCACCCTGCCGGAGGGGGAACCCTCACCGGTGGCCATCTTCATCATCCCGGCGCTCTCCATGACGAGGAGGGAGTAGTTCACCCTCGGGGCTGAGGGTATGTACCAGTAGCTATGTGTTTGATCTCTCTCTCTCTCTCTCTCTCTCTCTCTCTCTCTCTCTCTCTCTCTCTCTCGTGTTCTTGATTTGGCACGATCTTGATGTATCGCGAGCTTTACTATTATAGTTGGGTCTTATGTTTCTTCTCCCCCTCTACTCTCTTTGTAATGGATTGAGTTTTCCCTTTGAAGTAATGTTATCGGATTGAGTCTTTAAGGATTTGAGAACACTTGATGTATGTCTTGCCGTGCTTATCTGTGGTGACAATGGGATATCACGTGCCACTTTATGTATGTTTTGGTGATCAACTTGTGGGTTCCGCCCATGAACCTATGCATAGGGGTTGGCACACGTTTTCGTCGTGATTCTCCGGTAGAAACTTTGGGCACTCTTTGAGGTCCTATGTGTTGGTTTGAGTAGATGAATTGAGATTGTGTGATGCATATCGTATAATCATGCCCACGGATACTTGAGGTGACATTGGAGTATCTAGGTGACATTAGGGTTTTGGTTGATTTGTGTCTTAAGGTGTTATTCTAGTAGGAACTCTAGGGCTGTTTGTGACACTTATAGGAATAGCCCGACGGATTGATTGGAAAGAATAACTTTGAGGTGGTTTCGTACCCTACCATAATCTCTTCGTTTGTTCTCCGCTATTAATGACTTTGGAGTGACTCTTTGTTGCATATTGAGGGATAGTTATATGATCCAACTATGTTATTATTGTTGAGAGGACTTGCACTAGTGAAAGTATGAACCCTAGGCCTTGTTTCCTAGCATTGCAATACCGTTTGTGATCACTTTTACCGTTTGCTACCTTGCTGTTTTTATATTTTCAGTTTACAAAAACCTATATCTACCATCCATATTGCACTTGTATCACCATCTCTTCGCCGAACTAGTGCACCTATACAATTTACCATTGTATTGGGTGTGTTGGGGACACAAGAGACTGTTATTTGGTTGCAGGGTTGCTTGAGAGAGACCATCTTCATCCTACGCCTCCCACGGATTGATAAACCTTAGGTCATCCACTTGAGGGAAATTTACTACTGTCCTACAAACCTCTGCACTTGGAGGCCCAACAACATCTACAAGAAGAAGGTTGTGTAGTAGACATCAATGACTAGGTCCAAGCATCCCTCGAAGACAATCATGATGACATCTCAACCCTTCGAGCTGCTACACATGGACTTATTTAGCCCTACTCACTACTCTACTCTCAATACAACTGCTTTTCTCTATGGCTACGTCATTGTTGATGATTATTCAAGATATACATGGGTTCACATAATTCTCTACGAGACTGAAGTTCAGGATGTCTTCAGACGCTTCGCCAACCGCGCCATGAACAACTATGGCGTCAGGATCAAACATATTAGGAGTGACAATGGCACTAAGTTCAAGAACACCGCCCTCGATCTTTACTTGGATACAATGGGAATCACTCATGAGTTCTCAGCTTCATACACACCTCAGCAGAATGGCATCATGGAGCGCAAGAACAGAACCCTCACTGAGATGGCTCGAACAATGCTCGATGAGTACAAGACTCCAAGAAAGTTCTGGCCTGAAGCTATTGATACTGCATGCCATGTCATCAACCGTGTTTATATTCACAAGCTTCTGAAGAAAACATCCTATGAACTCCTCACTGGCAAGAAACCAAATGTCAGTTACTTCAGAGTATTTGGTGCCAGGTGCTGGATCAAGGATCCACATCACACCTCAAAATTTGCACCGAAAGCACATGAAGGTTTTATGCTCAGTTACAGAAAGAACTCACACTCCTACAGAGTCTTCAACCTCTTTCTATATAAAGTTGTTGAAACTACGGATGTACGGTTCGATGAGACCAACGGCTCGCAAAGAGAGCACCTGCCAAATGTGCTAGATGAAGTTCCACCCAGTGAATCTATCAAGCTAATGGGAACTGGTGAAATCATGCCATCTGAAGCACAACCTGAAGAGTAACTTATCATTCTGCACCTAATCAACCTGAAGACAATGCTCAGCCTGAAGACAATCCTCCCAGTGATGACAATGATCAGCAAGAGCAAAATCTTTGTCCAGTCCATCCGCGTGTTGCAAATGAAGTACAGATTGAGAAGATAATTGATAGCATAAATGTTCCTGGTCCACTCACTCATTCAAAAGCAACATAGCTAGCAAATTTTTGTGGGCACTTTGCTTTTGTATCAATATCTGAGCCCAAGAAAGTTGCTGAAGCCTTTATGGAACCTGAATGGATTCAAGCTATGCAAGAAGAGCTTCAACAGTTCATGCTGAACAATGTCTGGGAACTGGTCAAGCGTCCTGACCCTCGCAAGCACAACATAATAGGCACAAAATGGATATATTGCAACAAGCAAGATGAACATGGTCAAGCTGTCAGAAACAAGGCACGTCTTGTTGCTCAAGGATATACTCAAGTTGAAGGGATTGACTTCGATGAAACATTTGCTCCTGTGGCTATGCTTGAAGCTATTCGCATACTGCTAGCCTATGCTAACCATCACAACATCTGGCTATATCAAATGGATGTGAAGAGTGCATTTCTCAACGGCAAGATTGAAGAAGAAGTGTATGTTGCACAACCTCCGGGCTTTAAAGATCCAAAACATCCTGATATGGTGTACAAGCTAAACAAAGAACTGTATGGCCTCAAACAAGCTCCTCGTGCTTGGTATGACACGCTCAAAGACTTCCTGAAGAGCAAAGGCTTCAAACCTGGTTCCCTGGATCCCACACTCTTCACGAAGACATATGATGGTGAACTATTTGTGTGCCAAATATATGTGGATGACATTATCTTCGGCTGCACCAACCAAAAATATAGTGATGAGTTTGGACACATGATGCAAGAGCAATATCAGATGTCCATGATGGGTGAGCTGAAGTTCTTTCTTGGTCTTCAAATTCGTCAGCAAAGAAACAACATCTTCATATCTCAAGAGAAATACCTCAAAGATTGCCTGAAGAAGTTGGGAATGCAAGACTGCAAGGGTTACACGACGCCAATGCCAGCAAAAAGTCATCTGGGTCCTGACGCCAATGGAAAAGAGTTTGATCAAAAGGTATACCGCTCCATGATTGGTTCTTTACTTTATCTATGTGCATCTAGGCCAGATATTATGCTTAGTGTTTGCATGTGTGCTCGATTCCAAGCGGCACCAAAGGAATCGCATCACTTAGCTGTGAAGCGAATTCTTCGATATTTGGCTTACACCCCAACATTAGGATTATGGTATCCAAAGGGCTCAGAGTTTGATCTGGTTGGATTCTCGGATGCTGATTATGCTGGTGACAAGGTGGATCGCATGTCTACATCAGGCACATGTCACTTTCTGGGACGATCACTTGCCTGTTGGTCTTCAAAGAAGCAGAACTGTGTATCACTCTCCACTGCTGAATGTGAATACATTGCTGCTGGATCTTGCTGCGCTCAGCTTCTATGGATGAAGCGAACTCTCAAGGACTATGGCATCCATCTGAAAGAAGTACCACTCTAATGCGACAATGAAAGCGCCATCAAGATTGCCAACAACCCAGTTCAACACTCGAAGACAAAGCATATTGAAATTCGTCATCACTTTCTCAGAGATCATTTCATGAAGGAAGATATTGATATCTTTCACGTCAACACTAAAGAGCAACTGGAAGATATCTTCACAAAGCCCTTGGATGAGAAAAGGTTTTGCAAGTTACGGTGTGAGCTAAATATCTTGGAATCCTCAAATGTCCTGTGATCAGGCACACATCCTAACACTTATGCATGTTGATGACTTAGATGTGCAACACACGAAGTAAAGTATATCTTCAATTAATGAAGACATACATTTTGAGTGTGAATACATTAATGCGGAATTTGGCTTCGGAGCGCCACGATAATTGTGCGCCGTGTCTGGGTCTAATACTTCCTATATGGTGGGTAACGCCACCACCAAATTTTTCTGTTTGAAGTGTTTTTCTAATGGCGTTACATTTGATATGTCTTCACATTTGGTTTGTCTTCAATATCATCGTGTCTTCTTGATTATCTTCACTATGTTGACTTGGTTGCATTCTGATATATATTTTAGCGTTCTGTCCTCTACAACATTCACTTATAGCTATGTCTTCTCTTTTTGAATCTTTTGAACTAAGTGAATGTGATCGGACCCTAATCTCTCTATGCTTTCTACCTCAAACTCTATATATCCAAATCATATGCATTCTGTTGAAACTGTCGAATGTCTTCTCTGCGTCCTTGTTAGCAGAAGATACAGAGACAAACATTAAATCTGTTTTAAATGCTCAATTCTTATTGCCTGAAACCCGGAGAAGCCGGAACGACTATCCGACAGTCCAGGCGGGCGTCGGAATGTGGGACAACTTCATGTATGTTGCATGTTCGCCACGTGTCCCTCATATGTGAACCGCCATGGGCACCTGCGTAATTACGCTGTGGCGTCCCTTTCCTTATAAATGCAAGTCCAATCGCTATCAAAATCTTTCTTCCACCTCTCCACCTCGCCAAAACCTAGCGCCACCGCTAGCTCTCGACGACACCGGCGACGAAGCGCTTAGCTGCCGCGACTTCTCTGACGTCGTCTTCACGCCGGCCGCGAACATCGTCCTCTTCGCCGCCGCCGTAGGTGTCCTCCGTCGCCAAGTTAGGGCACAGAAGATCGAACTGCTCGGCCTCCACTTCTTCTCCGTCTAGCAGGTCATCATGTGGTAAAGAAAAACCCTCTTTTTACCGTCTTTTTGATCCTATAGATTCATCCCTTTTTCCCAAAAGTGGTTCCTGCCTCCACAAAATAGGATCCATCATGTTCGCATCTCATAAAATGCCTAGTATATTCACTTATGCTTCACACATAGTTAGATTCCTCACTTGTACTTATTCTTGGATTTGTACAAATCTGGAACCGACTCTCAACATATAAGTGAATGTCTTCGCGGTATGAGGTCAATGTCTTCTAAACTGATTTATCTTCAAAATCTTCTAGAATGCATATGACCTCTTCCCCTTCCCTCGCATCTCTAATGCTGTCACAGGTACATGTCCATGGGAGAATCCCTTGGTTCTCATAGTCTGCATTCATTTGCAGAATTCTTACAACATCACATCAACTCTCCCGAAGCCAGTTCCTGTCTGACCAGCAGACGAAAGCTTTTGACTGTATTGAAGCCTTTCAGTTTGAACTTCATGGCAACAGAGAAACCAGCTAGGAAGGGTGGCAAACAGCGCCGTGGGAACACCTCAAGAGATTTACCTCCTGACCTCTATGAGCTGTACAAGACTGATCCAGAGGAGGACTACAATCAGAGAAAAACCCGAATCCAATGGATTCGAAGATATAGGGCAGAACAATGGTACAAGTACAGGTTCATGACCCAGGAGTATGCTGAGAAGAATGTCATCAAGCGACCATGGGGACACATTTTGTACAAAAATCTTTCACCCAGGTCAGAGCTAAAGCCATTGAACAAGGCTTCTATCCTTGCATGGTCCATGGGACACAACCCGCTGATGTCGACCCATCGTCATTGCTATGGTGTCAAGATGACAATCTGTTCAAGCGCAATTTTCAGTTTGCCAAGAACTCAGCCAAGGAAAAATAAGAAGTCATGTGGATTAGACTTCAACCCAGGCCCCTCTGCGCCTCGTGCTGATGGCACACGCGAAGCTGAACCAAATCTTGTTGGGCCCTTCTATGACTTAGAAGGTCTCATCACTCATATCAGGGTTCAAGGGGCAGATGTGGATCGACCTGCAGACGATGCTGACTCTGATGAAGCGCCTGCACCACCGAAGCCGAAGAAACAGAAGAAACCCAAGGCTTCGAAGGTTTCCACTCCACCAAAAGCTTCGCGAGTGAAGCCCTTGCCCACTGCTCCTCCTGCACCAAGTGTGCAGTCTGAAGATCTCTCTCGCGTCTCCAAGACCGAGAAGAAAAATAAGAAGCCCATGCACTCCTCCAGTCCTGCTCTGACTCATGATGCCGTTTTGAGAAACGAGAATGAAGCCATTGATCTATCGAGTGACGACGATCTTGCTGATGACGCTCTTGAGCAATTGATAAAGAGCAAGCAAGAAGCAGAAATCTTCAATGACTTGCCTCTCTTTGACGTGGCAGTTATCAACAACTTCATTGATGAGTGGTTTGACACCGCCAATCTCAGCTTTGATGATCTGCAACTTCCAATTGGCCTCAGCGTCTCCTTTCATGGCGCCATTGCTCCTGAGCTAGCTCTTGCTCAGAAGATTGTTGAGCTGAAGCACAAGATTGATTTTGAAAAGGCTCAGTTCAAGAAGAATATGGCCAGGCTCAGTGTGAAGGATGTCCAGAACTTCAAGGTCATGCTGCATGAGCTCAAGGAGGCGTTTAACAAGAAACGTGAAGAAGCCAAAGGTTCTCGTGAGCACGTGAAGATTCTTGCTGCCAAGTGCGTTCAAGCTTACAATGAAGCTGAAAAGCGCAAGGCTCTTGGGAATCTAGGCATTGACCCTAGGATGGCTGCCAAGAAGAAGAAGTCATCTGTGGACCAAACTGAACCATCCAGGCGGGAAGAGCCTCGCATTGTCTTCCCTGCCAGCATGACAGGCGTGAAGCCTAAGGTCCCCACAGTGGCTTCAGAGCTTCAGAAGACAAGGGCAGCTGAAGCCAAGGACAGGAAGCGCAAGACCAAGAACACCTCTGATGCTGCTCCACCCACCAAGAAGCGCAATACCAAGAAAGATCGGGCTGCTCCCATAGAGCCTCTCATTGTCGAGCCAATTTCTGTTTCTCGTCCTGAATCTGCACACCAAGAACGACGTATGATAGTTCATGAGCCTACTTCCACAGGGGCTCCTAAAGCTCAAGACATTCCAGCTGTTGACCGCACCGCAGCTGAAGACATTGGTCATCAAGATAATGTTGAAGATGATGAAGTCCTTCCTCAGATCGAGCACAATGTGGTATCATCGCCTGTTCTCACGAACATCGAACTCATCAGCATTGGTCATCCATTGACGCCAATTGCTCAGGATGACTCATGGGCTGATCACCCTCCAGAATCCCCATGTGATGAAGAAACACCAGTTACTCCCCCAACACAGGTCACCACTCCAGTGGTTGACAATGAAGACTTTGAGGCCCAACCAACTCCATCTCCACAAGCGTCGCCAGCGTTTCGCAGGCTTCGCAAAGGACCAAGGCCACAAGTCAATCTGCCAAGTGTTCCAGAAGGAGATGAGCACCAATATGTTTCACGCCAAGTGTTTCCTGAAGCCTCTCCAACTGTGAACATCCCTGAGTCTGAAGCCAAAGCGGCTGAAGATATTCCGGCTGCATCAGCCGATGA
The DNA here is from genome assembly GCA_032464435.1 of Aegilops umbellulata. Lineage (NCBI taxonomy): Eukaryota > Viridiplantae > Streptophyta > Magnoliopsida > Poales > Poaceae > Aegilops > Aegilops umbellulata. Next base: position 491,562,080 of record CP136060.1, on the reverse strand, counting down.
ACAAGAAGAAGAAACAAGAGAAGAAGAAGCACGTGTTGCCACACCCCCTGCCAACCAAGTTGTTCTCGAGGAGAACGTGTCTGACCCTCCAGCTCTTGAAGTGGAGGTTAACAATACTGAGGCGGCCACCGACACCAACACTGAAGCCAATGACGTTGTCATGGCTGAAGCTAATGTGGTGCCTGAAGTAAATGCAGTGCCTGAAGTGATAGCACCTGAAGCCAATGCTGCACCTGACGCCAATCAGCAGCCTGAAGTCAATGCCACTGCTCCTGTTCCGCCTCCAAGGCCACATACTATCGAGCAAGCATACAACTATGGCCAGCTAATCACTATCAAATGGCCTCTTCTGGTTCCTCCACCTGCTGCTGGTCCTCAATTTGAATACCACGTCGAGCACATGCCTCAGGTTCAGAAGCCAAAGCCAAGACTGCCCAGGTTTCCACGTACTGCCACTTCGCCAGGTTCCTTCAATGCTAATGGCTTCATAGCACACAACACCTTCTTCGATAGCGCCAAGAACCCCTACTCAAGGGCAAGGATCTCATCTGATTGGTTCTGGAGCTATCAGCAGCGCAGCTATTATTCATGTGTTCTTTATGATCAAGGGCGCATCTTCCCACATATGCATCTTAACACTAAAGCCATTGCTGGACTGCCATGCCTTGAAGAAGCCCTTGACTGCTTTCATGATGCGGGTTTGCTTAACTTTGTGCCTGACAAGGAGCATCGGAATGAAGAACTTCTGCTTCAATTTTATGCTACCCTCCACATTCGCGGATACAACAGGGATCCGAAGACTTGGGTCCTTGAGTGGATGACAGGCAATGTCCATCATGAAGCCAAAGCCGTTGACATCATTGAGCTTACCGGTCTACCCACTCCAGGAGAATTATATGAACCTGGTTGTCAGCTTCACCGCAATGCTTTGGAGAGTATCTTCCATAAGCCAGATCCCAACATGAGCCAAATGTTGAGCATGATGAAGCCTCTGCAACATGATGCTGAATACCCAAAGGAATTATTTCTTGACGACCCAGAGTATCTGCCTTGCACCATTTATCACATCATCAGACGAACTCTATGGCCAGTCAAAGGACATTCTTCAGCAGCAAAACTTGAAGGAGCAATGAAGACTTTCGTCTTTTATATCTTCAATGGCATCAGATTCAATGCTCAAGACTTCTTTATCAGACAGTTGGCTGCGTCTGGCTCTGATCTTTTTGGCCTGAAGTTCTATGCTCCATGGGTCATGCGCCTTATCAAGCTACACTCATCTGTCAACTATCAGCCCTCTGCTCACAACCATCTGATCTTTCTGCCAGAGGTTGAGATGTCAGTTGAAGCCATATACCCAGAGCCTGCTAAGGAGCCTGTTAGTCTTCACAATGCTGATCACCAAAGCTTCTTGCAACCCATTGAAGGGGTCCAAGTAGTCACTCGTGTCTATCCATTGGCTGGCAATACTCGCTTACCTCACTGTGCTCAGACTGAAGCTACTGAGAGCACCATTTCCCAAAGGCCTCGGAAGCGCTCTCGTGTTCTGAATGACCGAGAACTTCTTGTGGCACTGCATCAGAAACAAGATAAGCATAACTTTTGCCTAAAGCGGCAGATGCAAAGCCTCTTGGTGGATGTCAATCGCATTTGCAATCTTTCCACCTAGAATGCTTTTGTTACCCATGAACCTGTCGGCGATCATGGAAGAGTTTGACATTGCACAGTGCTGAAGTAGATCTTCAAGATGATGGCTTCACTGAAACATTCAAGTTTCACACCACTCCCCCAAGGAATGCTATCCTACGTCGAACTCCATCTCTTGAAGACTCTGACTATTCTTCCTCCGCTGCGACGGTGAATGCCAGAGTGATCGATGATGAAGATGATGCTACTTCAACACCCACGACTTCAGCGCGAATCGACACTGCACCAAGTTTGTCTGCACCGGCAAACCCCAACGCCGACCCTGCATCTTTTCCTACTCCTTCTGGAAACAAGTAGAAGCTCTATGTCTTCAATCCTTTTTGGTCCTTACTGACAAAAGGGGGAGAAGCATATGAGTTGATAGTCTTCAAGCGGGTTCATATGGGTGGTTGCTTTATATTTTTGCCTAGTGTTTACAACTCTCGCTTTTGATACATTTGGTTCTTTGGGTTGTAACACTTAAACTTGATGGTCGTCTGCCATGTTTTCTGCTATTCTGTGATGCGATGATAAATTCCGCATGTGCGATGATAACTTCTGCACTTAGGTCATTTTGCAGATGTCCGTTTTTCATTATGCATGTCATTATCTTCGTTATATCAAATCATGCATGATGAATTGTCTTCATAAGTTGAAGAGGATCTCCACAAGTACAACCTGCCATGTGCATTTGCATTCCAAAAGCAAATTACTTATATGCACATCTTCAGGGGGAGCCTTTTGCTACTTATGAAGACAATACCTTTATCCTTTACAATTTCACGTACTTTATCCCCGTTGAAAACTTCAACCAGTTTGTCATCAATCACCAAAAAGGGGGAGATTGTTAGTGCATCTAGTGCCACCCCTAGTTGGTTTTGGAGTATTGACGACAAACCTGGTTGTGGGACTAATGTGTTTGTGAGAATTGCAGGATAACACAAGTAGTAGTCCCTCATTGATTCTGTTTACCTACCAGATACGACCCCTAAAAATGTATGAAGACATTGAAGACAATGGTGGTATATGAAAATATTCAGATTGAAGACTATGACATGAGAAGACATTGAGTGAAGACTATGGAGCGCGAAGACTTAGCTGTTTCGTTGTTTCCTTTTCTTCTTTGTTGAGTCATAGGAACCACCGTACTGTTAAGTGGGGGTCCAAGTGAACAAAGTCAGAGTGGCTGAAGTGATGCTCAACCAAAATCCTATGTCTTCAAGTGAAGACAATGAGAGCAAATCTTATCCAGAGCTGGATGAGTCAGCTTTGCTTGTAGCCCAAGTAAAGTTGTCGTGTGTGTTTGAAATCTGACCGTTGGAACACGTGTCAGTTCCTTAGTGACCTAAGGTCATTTCGGACAAATCAGGTCGGGTTGCCCAGTGGCTATAAATAGCCCACCCCCTACACCATAAATTGGTTTGCTGCTCAGAGTTAGTGCATGGCTTTTGTCGTTTGAGAGCAACCCACCTCCGAAGCTTTTGAGAGAGAGAAATCCTTGCGAGGACAAAGCCCAAACACCCAGAGCCAAAAAGTGTTAGGCATCACTGAAGTCTTTGTGTCTGTGTGCCCTGAAGACTTATTACACTTGAGGATTGTGAATCCTCCAACCGGTTAGGCGTCGCGTTCTGAGCATCCAAGAGTCATTGTGGATCGCCGGTGAACAAAGTCTGTGAAGGTTTAGAAGTCTACCTTGACGACTTACCAGAGTGATTGGGCGAGGACTGGGTGTCCTTAGCTCAAGGGGAAAAGGTGAAGACGCGGTCTTCTGAGTTGAATCTCAGCCTCCCTAACCAGACGTACCGTTGTCACAGCAACTGGAACTGGTCCAACAAATCATGTGTCCTCAACAAGTGACTGGTTCTATCCTCTCCCTCTCTTTACTTAGAGTTCATCTTCGTGAAGTCATTGCCTGTTTGCTTTACCTATTTGTCTTCACTGTTTGACTACTATCGTTGTCTGGCTTCATACCATCTTCCATCCTGATCCTTACTACATAGCTGCTATTAGTCTTCGTGCTTTTACTTCATTGCATACTTGACTATGGTTTGCTTAGTGTAGTTTACCTTCCGCTGCATATCAGTAGGGTCATTTCTATTGTTTGTCTTTGAAACTTCCGTGTTTTGAAGACTTCCATAAAAATCGCCTATTCACCCCCCTCTAGTCGATAACTAGCACTTTCACCTGGCCCTCGTCGTCGTTCGCGGTTACTTTAATAACACGCTTAATGAGATCTTGGTATTTGATCTGAGTTGGGTCGTTGACCTTATACGCACTAACCGCCACGTGGGACAAGATATGGGCAACCAACGTCGTGGTATCAGCCGAAGCATTTCGTGATGTCAGCGACTGAGCGGCGCACGCCGGATTGGATTGGAACGCCTGCTAGGCTAGGTCTGCTTCCGGCCGCCCTCGCAACGTGCAGGCGTGCAATGGGCGGTGGGCCCAGACCCCTGCAACATAGGATTTAGACCGGCATGCTGACCTCTCTATTGTGCCTAGGTAGGGTTGCGACGTGTCGATCTTCCAAGGCCGGGCATGACCCAGGAAAGTGTGTCCGACCAAATGGGATCGAGCGTGTCGGGTAATGTGGTGCACCCCTGCAGGGAAGTTAATCTATTCGGATAGCCATGATCTTCGGTAACAGGACGACTTGGAGTTGTACCTTGACCTTATGACAACTAGAATTGGATACTTAATAAAACACACCCTTCCAAGTGCCAGATACAAGCCGCCGATCGCTCTTTAACAGGGCGAAAAGGAGGGGATTGCCAGGTAGGATTATGCTATGCGATGCTACTTGGAGGACTTCAGTCTACTCCCTTCTACATGCTGCAAGATGGAGGCTGCCAGAAGCGTAGTCTTCGATAGGATTAGTTATCCCCCTATTATTCTGGCATTCTGCACTTCAGTCCACTAATATGGCCCTTTACACATATACCCATGCATATGTAGTGTAGCTCCTTGCTTGCGAGTACTTTGGATGAGTACTCACGGTTGCTTTTCTCCCTCTTTTGCCCTTTCCCTTCTACCTGGTTGTCGCAACCAGATGCCGGATCCATGGAGCTAGACGCCACTGTCGACGATGACTCCTACTACACCGGAGGTGCCTACTACTACATGCAGCCCGCTGACGACGACCAGGAGTAGTTAGGAGGATCCCAGGCAAGAGGCCTACGGCTCTTTCGATCTGTATCCTAGTTTGTGCTAGCCTTCTTAAGGCAAACTTGTTTAACTTATGTCTGTACTCATATATTGTTGCTTCCGCCGACTCGTCTATGATCGAGCACATGTATTCGAGCCCTCGAGGCCCCTGGCTTGTATTATGATGCTTGAATGACTTATTTATGTTTTAGAGTTGTGTTGTGATATCTTCCCGTGAGTCCCTGATCTTTATCGTACACGTTTGCATGCATGATTAGTGTACGATTGAATCGGGGGTGTCACAGGTGCCTACCTCTCGATACAGACAACAACCATGAAGGCAAGGTAGTTAAGGACGAGATACGTACGCAGGGTTTGATGTAGGTCAATCCCAGCAATCCGAGCATCTGGGAGGGAATCCTGACAACGCATGACCTCGAGGTTTGGTTGACCGACATTTGACGGTGACCGGCCCTAACATGAACTAGGAGGAATCCATTCATGGCCAACACATACCACTCATTATAGGTCAAAGGGATGATATATATACACTCGGGGAGCCCACAGATATCTGTGTCATCACAAAAAACCGCACAAGGGAGACGTGGTCAATCAGAAGAACCCGTATAAACTACATGCGTCCCGAAAATATGTATGGGTACGATGGTGTATGATGTGTTTAAATCGCAAATGCACTACTTCGATGCGCCATGCCAAGTACATTACAAACCGTACACCCTACCCGACTCCAAGCCTGGTTCAATACCTTTGATGTTAGTTTTCCAACTTCGAGGCAACAACGGCGGGGGGGCGGGGGTCGTCCCACGCATGCGCTCAAACTTTATTTTCTCTAGCATGGGACACACACACACACACACACACACACACACACACACACATATATATATATACATATACACATATACATCTATACACCTATATAGTGTGCGAATAACTATGAAAGTTGCTCGTTGGATGAAGCCAATCCGACGGTACAGAGATGGCAAATCCGAGCACTACTGGCCATTGGATATTATATACATTCCACCAGATTCTGTCACATGTACAATCTAGAAGACTCCATGGTTGAACTTAAGCATAATGCACAAACCTCAAAACACAAGCACTTCTCCTTTTTTCTCTAGAATCTTCCATATCTTAATTGCTCAAACCTTTTTTTCTAAATGAATTGTAACCTTTTGTTTTTACCTTTACAATGCACAATTCCATGAATCTTAAAATAGTTTTTTTATAAAACTAATTGATTTTGGATGAGAAGAACTATAAGAATTAAACGAACATCTACATCATGCATATCTGGGAGAAGAGGCGGCAAACCAATGAGAGGAGTGGCGAGAAACGGTAGCCTGTTTTGAATGAAAACCTAGTAGAGAAGGAAGACCTACACGACGCATGCGCACAATGCTTACCCATGTACTGCATGTGCTGTCGAAAGGGCTCAGAGTTGCCGTTCGATCTGGGAGCATCCAACGGTGCACACGTACGGTCCGTGGGGTTTGGGTTCTGGCCAGTTAGAACGCATGACTCAGATCGCTCGTGCAGGGGGGGATATCATACAGAAACCAACATTTGGTGGAAACCTGTGAAAACCACGAGAAAAAGATGTTTTGAAGTTTCAAAAATATTACAAAAAAAATGCGGGATGTTAAGAGGATGATGTTTTCTTGGCACAGAAAATTTCAAGTTGAAACACATTAAGAGATGTGAGCTATGAAAAAGAAAAAATCAGTGTTGAATATTGCCAAATAGTAATGTCACTATTCAGGGTGGAATTTGTCTTTTTCATAGCTCACATCTCGTAATGTTTTTCAACTTGAAAATTTGTGTCGCAATAAAACATCACCTTCTCAACATCCCACATTTTTTAGTTTTTTATGAAACTTTCAAATATGGTTTCCATGAAGTTTTCATTGAATATCGGCTTTCGTGAGTGAACCATGTGCTATTTGAAAACATTTCGTGAGAAGAATCTCGGCTTTTAAATACCCGTAAATCCAAAACTAAGATGAAAACCGTGAAACCTTCCATGGTGTCATGACATCACACTTATATGTTGAGGATTTTTTTGTCCATTGTGGCGCAAGTTTTATTACAAGCCTCTTACAAACCAGAGCTTCTCTCAAAGAAGCCTTGTGGTTCCGATAGGGAAACGTGCCCCCCTTGTGGGCGAAACATAATCACAGCCTCTTTTCACCTTGTATTTTCTTCTACGGGCAACATGGAATGACAGGATATCCGTGCTGAAATGTAAACTTATTGAGGGTTCGTTTGGCCTTTTTATACACTAATTGAGTTTCCTAGGCATTTAATGTACATAATTCAAATCTGAACTACAAATACATGCTCGAGTTCACCAAAATGGCTAGACAAATTATACATGTGTCCTTGGGTGCATGTTTAGGTCCCATGCCAGGAATGGGAACGAATTACAACCGTGCTAGTGTCATGGCTCGTACTCAAACATTTCGAATCTCGGTTTTTATGTCCCCATAAATCCTAAACTCACCAGAAAGTCATCAAAGGTGGCATGGTGTCACATCATGGCACATATATGTCGTGGTAGAAACATTGTCCAATTTGGGCCAAGCTTTATTACAAACCTCTTACAAAAATAGGAGCTTCTCTCAAAGAAGCCTCGTGGTTCTGATAGGGAACCGTGTTCCCCTTGTGGGCGAAACATAATCACTTCCTCTTTTCACCTTGTATTTTCTTCCACGGGCAACATGGAACGACATGATATCCGTGCTGAAATTAAACTTATTCAGGGTTCGTTTGGCCTTTTTATACACTATTTGAGTTTCCTAGGCATTTAATGTCCATAATTCAAATCTGAACTACAAATACATGCTCCAGTTCACCAAAATGGCTAGAAAAGTTATACATGTGCCCTTGGGTGTATGTTTAGGTCTCATGCCAGGAATGGGGACGAATTACAACCATACCGGTGTCCTGGCTCGTCCTCAAACATCTCGAATCTCGGTTTTTAAGTCCCCATAAATCCTAAACTCACCAGAAAATCATCAAAGGTGGCATGGTGTCACGTCATGGCACACATATGTCATGGTAAAAACATTGCCAATTTGGGCCAAGCTTTATCACAAACCTCTTACAAACCGGAGCGTGTCGCAAGAACCCTCGTGGTTTCGATAGGGAAATGTGTCCCCTTGTGGGCCAAACGATAATCACTCCCTCTTCTAGCCTCGTATTTTATTCTACACGTGACACGGAACAACTGGAGATTCGTGCTGAACTTTGAAATTATTCAGGGTTCTTTTGACCTTTTTTATTCATTAATTGAGTTTTCTAGGCATTTAATGTCCATCATTCAAATCCGAACTACAAATACAAGCTCTAGTGCACCAAAATGGCTAGAAAAACGTACATGTTTCCTTGGGGTGCATGTTTAGGTCCCATGGAATGAATAGGAGCGAATTCAACCTTCTCGCCGTCCTGGCTTGGCCACAAACATTGCGAATCTCGGTTTTTAAATGTCTGTAAATCCAAAACTCACCAGGAAATCATGAAACTTGGCATGGTGTCACTACATGGTATATATAATTGTCCAATTTGGGGAAGCTATATTGCAAGCCTTTTACAAACCGGAGCCTGTCGCAACCCTCGTGGTTCCGGTAGGGAAACATGCCCCTCTTGTGGGTGAAATGATAATCGATGCCTCTTCTCGCTTTGAACTTTGTTTTCTATAGGCAACATAGAATAAAAGGAGTGTCGGGCTGAAATTTGAAATTGTTTAGGGTTCGTTTGGCCATTGTATATATATATATATATATTACTAATTACTAAATTTTCTATGCATTTAATGTAGTCCATAATTCAAACTTGAACTACAACCACATGCTCCAGTGAAGCAAAATGGGTGGGAAATCGTACATGTGTCATTGGGTGCATGTTTAGGTCTCGTTTAAGGAATGCGAATGAATTACAAACCTGTCGTCATCCTGAAACAATGAGAATCTCGGTTTTTAAATCCCAATAAATAAAAAAGTGACCCAAAAACATGAAACTTGGCATGGTTTCATGACATGGCACATATATGTCGTTGTAAAAAAATCGTCTAGTTTGAGAAGAGGCGCATACATTAGTAGCCAACTGTCGGTGTACTAAAGTAGGGGTACCTTAGTACCCCAGACTTGTGCACGGGCAGTTGTAGCACCCCGCGGCGAGGCCCGCCCAGGAAGCGCCAAGAGAAGACCAAGCATTCAAGACAGGGCCCCCGGCAAGAGGAGCTTGCCGGGCCAAGAAGACAAGACCCCGGCAAGAGGAGCTTGCCGGGACGACTGAGCCCATGTAATACCATCCAAGAACAAAGTATAAGAGACAGAAGATCGAGACCCCGACAAGAGGAGCTTGTCGGGAAGGCCGAACCCAGGCACCACAAGAGAAGCCCGCCACGGCGCGCCATGCGCCCCGGCAAGGCCTGATAGCCGGCAAGCTATCTGGCACAGGAAGACGACCCCCGCGGCAAGCCACTTGCCGCGGCAAATCGCCACCTCAGGACTGCGCTCCAGCTCGCCCGCCCCACGCGTCGCTCCGGGGCTTCCCCCAAGGGCACGTGGCGGGGCACCGCGCAGCCTGGGGTATGCGGTGGCATGCAGCCACCATCGTGGCGAGCGGTGGCGCACCTAACGGTCCGCCTCGATGCTGTCCGGGCGACCGTGACGGGCATTTAATGCCCTTGTCCCCTACCGTCAGAAGTAGGTATGATAACACTGTGCCGCACTGTAGCGCCACCGTTCCCGCACTGTTACAACTTCCACCCCTTTTACACTTTTACCCCTTTGCGCTATAAAAGGAGGCCCGTGTGCAACGTAGAAGGGGTTCGGAGATTGGGAATCCAGACAGCCATACGCTCGGTGCAGCTAGCTCTCCAAGCTCCCGAGCTCCCCAGTTCAATACAACCAAGCAGGAGTAGGGTTTTACGCGTCCATCGCGGCCCGAACCTGGGTAAACCGCCCGTGTGCTCGCCTCGATCTGCTCTCCGTGCTCCCTCCGCCCCCCTCACCGGACAACGAAAGGGGCTCCGGCCCCATAGGTGCTCGCGGGGGACGCAGTCCACCCCGACATCTTTGGCGCGCCAGGTAGGGGGTGCGTCGAGGTTGTGCGGATCAGATCCGGCGTTCGCGCGGGCGCGCTGTTCGTCAGCTTCTCCGAATTCGCTAGCTTCGTCAACACCATGGCCCCGAAGAAGAAGGCTTCGGAGGTCGCGGGCCCGTCCGCGTCACTCCCACCGCTACCGGAGCCAACGGTGGGCGGGGGGGACGCCGTCGGAGGGGTGGCCACCGGCGAGAACACTCGCGGCGCCACCAAATCCAAGAACAGGGCGGACGACCGAGCCTCGGCCTCCGAGGGCGCGTCGCATCCGACCCGACAAACGACGACCCAGCAGCGCCATGACACAGGGGGTGGCATCCGCTTGCTGGACCAAGGGCAAACTGGAGGTTCACGGGACGCCCCGGGCCCCCGTCCGGACACGGGCAAGGCGAAGGCGCCGGGGAGGGACCCCGCTCTTTCTAACATTGTTAGGAGTCCGAGCGTATCCCGCTCCTCGCGCCACTCGCCCCCGCTCCCCTCCACTCCGGCAGAAGCGCTCGCGAGAGCGCAACTGCTCCTAGACTACCCTCCAGCGGCTGACAAGGCCGAATGCTGGAGGGCCACCATCCAAAGCCTGATCGCCTTCGCCAACAACGACACGCCGCAGCAGCCGGCGACCTCACGGCCACGGCAGGTCGAGAAGGCGAAGGCCGACGGCGACAAGACCGCCGAGGGTGCAACCACCATGCACTCCCCAGCGCAGAAGCAGAAGACGCCGCCCCGCTGGAGCAACGCCGACGACGGCTCTACAGCGTCGTCAGACCCGCGGACCCGCCGGGACCAACGCCGAGTCCTCGACGAGCGGCAGCAAGAAGACGCTCGAACAAGGATTGAGCGCCGCCGAGAAACTCGGCGGCAATCAGACCAGCGGGCTGGGAACGCTGTCGACGCGCACGCGCCCGGTGAACCAGGTGACTTACCGTACGCGGCAGGTTGCCCTGCGTTCACCCATGAGCTGCGGCGCGTCCGGTGGCCCAGCACGAAGAACTTCAAGCCCGACGTACCGGAGAAGTACGACGGCAGGACGCACCCCTCGGAGTTTCTCAGCATCTACACGATCGCTGTACAAGCTGACGGGGGGCGCGACGAGAGGATATTGGCGAACTACTTCCCGCTCGTGCTTAAGCCGAACGTTCGTTCGTGGCTTATGCACTTGCCGGAAGGCTCCATTTCTTCCTGGGCGGATCTTTGCCATCAGTTTGTTGGCGCCTTCACAGGCGGCCACAAACCTCATGGCCAGGATAGCGACCTCCACATCCTAGCCCAGAAGGAAGGAGAACCCCTGCACAAGTACATCTAGCGCTTCAGCCGCGTGCATCGCAACATCCCCGACGTTCACCCTGCCGCGGTTATCAGCGCGTTCCACCAGAACGTGCGTAACCGCCGCATGCGTGAAGAGATGGCCATGACCAAGATCCGGGACGTCAGCGAGCTATATGCCCTGGCTGACAAGTGCGCGCGCGCGGAGGAGGGGAGGAAACTCCCTGGGAAGGATGCTGGCGCAGGAGAAAGCGACAGTGACGACACCGCCCCGGCGAAGAGAAGCCAGCGGCGGAATAATAGGAGGAAGAACAGGAAAGAGGTGCTTGCCGTCGAGGAGTCCGGCAAGGAGGCTCCCGCTAAGCAAACGCAGGCTGGCGGCTCCGGCAAGGAGCCTGCCCCCGTGGCGGCAGCCGACAAGCAGGACGGCTCCGACCAGCAATACTGCAAGATCCACCGCACCAAGGGCCACGATCTCTCCAAATGCAAAAGCGTCGAGTACCTCGTCGTGCAGCAGAAGGCTGAGTACGAGAGGCGCGACAAGGGGAAGGCCCAGGGTGGAGGTGGCGAACCAAGCAAGAAGCGGCCGCCCATCGGCTGGGGAGGACGCCGCGGCAAGGCCAAGCAGCGGCAAGGCGATCGGCCTCCCCGGGGCCGCGACGAGGACGAAGAAGACGACGACGAAGACGTGGAAGACGAAGATAACAGCGAGCAGGAGTTCCAGAAGGCCACGGAGGTCCTATGCGTTGACGGCGGCGCCTCTCTGCACACCTCCCACCGCCAGCTTAAGCGGTGGGCGCGAGAGGTGAACGCAGCAGAGCCGCCCGTGGAGTCGCGCAGGCTCCTCAAATGGTCCAGCACGCCCATCATTTTCGATCTTGAGGATCACCCCGACCGCACAACCGCGGTCGGGTGTTTGCCGATGCTGGTCTCACCCACCATCCGCAACCTCAAGGTCACCAAAATGTTGGTAGACGGCGGGGCCGGGCTGAACTTGATCTCCTCCGCTGTGATCAAGAAACTCCAGATCCCAGACGGCGAGCTCGAAGAGACCGGTTCTTTCCAAGGAATCAACCCAGGGAGGAGCAAGCCCAAGGGGAAGATTACTCTGCCTGTGACCTTCGGCGGCGAGCTCAACTTCAGGACTGAGCGCATCACGTTCGACGTCGCTGATATCCCGTTACCATACAATGGGATCCTCGGCCGTCCCGCTCTCGCCAAGTTCATGGCAGCTTCCCACCACGCCTACAACGTACTCAAGATGCCGGGGCCGATAAGCGTCATCACTGTCCATGGCGACAAAAAGGACACGCTTATCTGCGCCGACAGGATCTACCGGGATGTAGCAGCCGCGGCAGAGAAGGACACACTTGCCGCTGAAGCCCCCGGGCGGAAGAAGACAAGGACCAAGTCCGGTAAGTGCTCTGGGGCCCACTCCGGCAATCGCACCTCTTCGGAGTGCTGCGCCGCCGTCGAGGACGCTCCATCGAGCTCCACCGGCAAGTACAAGAAGGGAATGACCGCTCCTCCGGCAACCAAGAAGGTGTCCGCCAAGGAGGACGGCACTGGCGGTACCTTCACCATCAGTGCCACGCTTGACAGCAAATAGGAAAGCGCGCTCGTTGCCTTCCTGCGGGCGAATGACGACGTGTTTGCATGGCAACCGTCCGACATCCCCGGTGTTCCCAGGAGGGTGATTGAGCACAAGCTCGCTGTCTGTCCTCACGCGCGACCCGTCAAGCAGAAAGTGAGAAAGCAAGCCATGGAGCGCCAAGAATTCATCAGCGAAGAGATCAAGAAGCTAGAAGCAGCAGGCCTAGTGAGAGGTGTGATCCATCCAACGTGGCTGGCCAATCCGGTCGTCGTGCGCAAAGCCAATGGGAAGTGGAGACTGTGCATAGACTTCACCGATGTGAATAAAGCATGTCCCAAGGATCCATTTCCCTTGCCGCGCATTGACCAGATTGTTGACTCCACTGCCGGATGTGAGCTACTCTCTTTTCTTGATGCATATTCAGGCTACCACCAAGTCTTTATGGCCAAAGAAGATGAAGAGAAGACCGCATTTATCACTCCGTGCGGCACCTATTGCTTCATACGCATGCCGTTTGGACTGAAGAATGCGGGATCAACGTTTGCAAGGGTAGTGCACACTGCTTTCGAGCCATAGATCCATAGGAACGTGGAGGCCTACATGGATGACATCGTGGTGAAGAGCAGGAGCAAGGAAACCCTGGTCCAAGATCTGGAAGAGACATTTCAGAACCTGCACAAGATACAGCTCAAGCTGAACCCCGAGAAGTGCGTTTTCGGAGTCCCCTCCGGCAAGCTTCTCGGGTTCTTTGTGTCACAGAGGGGGATTGAAGCTAATCCCGACAAGATCAAAGCCATCGAGCAGATCGAAGCCCCAGAGCGCGTCAAGGACGTCAGAAAGCTTGCAGGTTGTGTGGCCGCCCTCAGTCGGTTCATTTCAAGGTCTGCAGAATGCGCCCTGCCCTTCTTTAAAATCTTGAAGAAGGCAGGCCCCATGCAGTGGACTCCAGAAGCGGAGGCAGCGCTGCAAGATTTGAAAAGGTACCTATCCTCCACTCCAATACTTGTCGCACCTAGACCACAGGAGAAGTTGTTGCTATACCTAGCGGCAACCAACCAGGTGGTTAGTGCTGCGTTAGTGGCGGAGAGGGAGGCCGACGAGGAGTCTATACCACCTGCAAGCGAATCCAGCGACAAGCGGGGGGCTGCTCCGGCAAGCTCTGGCCCCGACAAGGACCACCCTGCGCAGGAACAGGATGGAGCGCGGAAGAAGATGGTGCAGCGCCCGGTGTATTTTGTGAGTTCCCTCTTGCAGGGGGCTAGATCAAGATACTCTGGGGTGCAGAAGTTGCTTTTCGGCCTCCTCATGGCCTCGAGAAAGCTGCGCCATTACTTCCAAGCACATGAGATAACAGTAGTCACTCGCTTCCCGCTGAAGAGGATATTGCACAATCCCGAGGCAACAGGCAGGATCGTTGAGTGGGCACTGGAGCTGTCGAGCTTTGGACTCAAGTTTGAAAGTACTTCAACCATACAGAGCCGAGCTTTGGCAGAATTCATAGCTGAGTGGACCCCGACGCCAGATGGAGAAGCCCAAGAAACAAGCGCGCCCGTACAAGAAGCAACAAGCGAGTGGGTAATGTACTTCGATGGTGCCTTCTCGCTGCAAGGCGCCGGTGCTGGCGTGGTACTCATCGCGCCCACCGGAGAGCACCTCAAGTATGTTATCCAGATGCACTTCCCAAGAGAGCAAGCAACCAACAATACTGCTGAGTATGAAGGCTTGCTCGCCGGCCTCAGGATTGCGGCCGAACTTGGGATCAGAAAGCTGATTGTGCGGGGAGATTCTCAACTGGTGGTCCGGCAAGTCAACAAGAGCTACCAGAGCCCCCTGATGGAAGCTTATGTAGATGAAGTGAGGAAGCTGGAAGAACACTTTGAAGGGCTGCAAATGGAGCACGTCCCGAGAGCTCAGAATGAGATAGCAGACGGCCTTTCGAAGTGTGCTTCGTTGAAGTTACCTGTGGAACCAGGGACCTTCTTACTCAAGCTGACTCAACCATCCGTTACACCATCAGTTGGGCAGTCCAAGAAAAGGAAGTTGGTCTCCGGCGACTACTTGCAGGCGAACCTTCCTGAGACCGCCGCCAAGGTCCCCAAGATCAACAACCAGAACGCCGGGGGACAGCCCGCTCCTGCGGATCCCAGGATCCGTCCAGTCGAAGCAGGTGTCCCCGATAAGCCTTGCTCCGGTAAGCAGATCAGCAGTCTGAACGCTGAGGAACAGTCCGCTCCTGCGGATCCGAGGATCTGTCCAGTTGAAGCGGGGGTTCCCGACAAGCTTTGCCCCGGCAAGCTTGCCGGGGGATCACCGGCTCCGGCGGAACCAGAGGTTCTTGCCGTAGAAGCCGGGGTCCCCGCAGCGGCCTTCACGCCTTTAGTCCTTGCCGTCGAGCCCCGGGCTCCGGCATGGGCGCAGCAGATCGTCCGTTTTCTGCAAACTGGAGAACTTCCCGACGACCCAGAAGAGATGGAGAAGATCACCAGGCAGTCAAGTATGTACCAGTTCGTGGACAACGAGCTGTACAGAAGGAGACTCAACGGTGTCAGATTGAAGTGCATCTCCAGGGAAGACGGACAGAAGCTGTTGGCAGAGATACACGGAGGCATATGCGGCCATCACATTGGCGCAAGAGCACTTGTCGGGAAAGCCTTCCGGCAAGGGTTCTTCTGGCAAGAAGCCCTCCAAGATGCAACTGCACTAGTAACCAAGTGTGAAGCGTGCCAGTTCCATGCAAAACAGATTCATCAGCCAGCTCAAGCTCTCCAAACAATCCCTTTATCCTGGCCCTTCTCGGTCTGGGGGCTCGATATCCTCGGCCCTTTTCCCCGAGCCGTCGGGGGCTTCGAGTACTTGTACGTTGCAATCGACAAGTTCACGAAGTGGCCAGAAGTGGAGCCAGTGAGGAAGGTGACCGCGCAGTCAGCAGTCAAGTTCTTCCGGTCGATCGTCTGCCGTTTCGGAATCCCCAACAGAATCATCACCGACAACGGGACACAATTCACAAGTCGCGCCTTCGTGCAATACGCACAGGATCTCGGCGCCAAGGTCTGTTTCGCTTCGGTTGCTCACCCCAGGAGCAACGGTCAAGCAGAAAGGGCCAACGCTGAAGTGCTGCGCGGACTCAAGACCAGGACCTTCGACAGGCTGCACAAGTGCGGAAGAAATTGGATTGAGGAGCTGCCGGCGGCTCTTTGGTCAATCAGAACGACACCGAGTCGAGCCACCGGACAGACACCCTTTGCTCTAGTCTATGGAGCGGAAGCAGTTATCCCCACGGAACTCGTATACGGATCTCCTCGGGTGCTCGCTTATGACGAGCTCGAGCAAGAGCGGCTGCGCCAAGATGACGCGCTGCTCCTTGAGGAAGGACGTCTCCAGGCTGCGGTACGAGCTGCTCGATACCAGCAAGCCTTGCGTCGCTACCATAGCCGCAAGGTCAAGGCCAGGAGTCTCGAAGAGGGCGACCTTGTTCTTCGGCGCACTCAGTCGGCCAAGAATTCCAACAAGTTGACGCCAAAGTGGGAAGGACCTTATCGGGTGAGACAAGTCACGAGGCCTGGAGCTGTCCGCCTCGAGACCGAAGAAGGCGTACCAGTGAGCAACTCCTGGAACATAGAGCATCTTCGCAAGTTTCACCCATAAGGCGCGGTTGCCGTGACCCGCTCCGGCAACCATCGGTTTGTACAGGCCTTGCCGCTGTTGCATGTAACCCCTTGTACAAAGCCAGGCGAAGCCCCTGGCACCAGATGAAGTTGCCCTGTTAGGCGACCTTGTTCTTAGGCACGTTCAGTCGGCCAAGAATTATGACAAGTCGACGCCGAAGCAGGAAGGCCCTTGTCGGGTGAAACGAGTCGCGAGGCCCGGCGCTGTCCGCCTCAAGACCGAAGAGGGCCTACCAGTGAGCAACTCCTGGGAATATAGAGCATCTTCGCAAGTTTCGCCCATAAGGCGCGGTTGCCGTGATCCGCTCCGGCAACCATCGGTTTGTACAGGCCTTGCCGCTGCTGCATGTAACCCCTTGTACAAAGCCAGGCGAAGCCCCTGGCATCAGATGAAGTTGCCCTGTTAGGCGACCTTGTTCTTAGGCACGTTCAGTCGGCCAAGAATTATAACAAGTCGACGCCGAAGCAGGAAGGCCCTTATCGGGTGAGACGAGTCGCGAGGCCCGGCGCTGTCCGCCTCAAGACCGAAGAGGGCCTACCAGTGAGCAACTCCTGGGAACATAGAGCATCTTCGCAAGTTTCGCCCATAAGGCGCGGTTGCCGTGATCCGCTCCGGCAACCACCGGTTTGTGCAGGCCTTGCCGATGTTGCATGTAAGCCCTCGTACAAAGCCAGGCGAAGCCCCTAGCCGAAGATAAAGAAGCGCTGGCGCCCTAGATTTTAGCATGCATGCTGAGTCAGAGTCTCGTCCTTGGTTAGGGTTGTCAGTTCCTAACTGTCGCTAACCCCTAACTTAGAGGTCGAGTCCGCGTCTTTTTCCCGTCCTTTCCCTTTTGGCTCGCAGGAATTGAATGTCCTTGCCGGGCCGCTCAAGGACAAGGAAGAGGAGAAGGACGAGCCAACACCTACGCCCCGGCGAGCCAGAGTCGCCGGGGGCTGCAACCTCAGATAAGTTTTTGCATCCCTCGTCATGCATTCTCTTATGGACTGTGGAATTTGAAAGCCTCCTTTCCTCCTGAAAAGCTACCGTGCTCTCTTAGCGGCAAGCCCCAGAGCGCGTTCCTGGGGCCCGTTTCGATAGCAGCCGCGGCAGCAAGAGGGAGGGAAGCGAGGGGCCGGAACCCGCCTGCTCCCCGCCTCCGCCAAGGGCGTGAGAAAGGTCGAGCAGTGCGGGGGAGCGGCTGGGCCTGTTGCCGGGCGAGAAACTGTCTATCTTAACGATGTAAAGGATTCGTTCCTTACCGCGGTTTCCACCCGCGAGACAAATGATCCGGCAAACATCCCCTTTTCATTAAAAACATTCCACTCAGGTACAGTTCAGAGAGAATGAAAAACATGAAAGGAGGGATTACAAGGCTTAAACGCAACTAAGGCCCGAAGGCTTACAAGCTGAAAAGAGATAAGGTGCCCGTAATCCCTTTCTTGTCTCTCTCCTCAGGAGGTAGGGCAAGTAGGCGAAAAGGGCGAAAAGGGCACCTAGACGAGCTACGGGTGGCAGAAGGCACCAAGAGAAGATCCGGGGGCTCCGCCCGGGGGTCTCCGGAGGCTGAAGAAGACGGAGGCGCCGGAGGCAGAGCTGGAAGATGAGGCAGCGGCCTTGCCGCCAGCCTCTTCCTCTTCCCCAGCCTCGCCACTCCGGCCGCCCGAGGAGATCAAGCCCCCCGGCAAGAGGAGCTTGCCGGGCCGAAGAGAAGACCCCGGTGGTCGTCACCGAGAGCAAGGGTGATGACGGCGTCTGGGGCGCATCTGGAACACGAGGCACCGGAGCGTCAGCCAGCTGTCGAAGTCGGCCCGTACTCCGACTTCGCGGCCTTCGACGTCCGCCCTCTGTCCTCCTCAGCAGCCCCCCCCTTACGCCAGTCGCCCAAGGAGACGACCCCGGGGAGTTCACGGAGCCCGGCGCGGATGATGGGGCCGCCGGTGCCACACGGAGCTGCGGCCGACGCCTAGTCGGACCCGTCATCCCGGCGGCTGCTCCCCTCGTCGTCGCTGTCGCTCCCCTCCTCGTCACTCTCGCTCGAGGAGGAGCCTTCCCTGTCGGAGGAGCTATCTTCGCAGCACCGGGCCCGGATGCCGAAGCCCCAGAAGGCCTTGACGGAGAGGAGGTCCTCCCCCACCAGCTTAAAGTGGAGGGTGAACCCCTCCGTCAGGCTGTGGATCCGGGCGAACGTCTTCCACCCGCGGCCCAGACACGCCACGCCGGGGGCTCGGGACTCGACGTGGACTCGCGTCCCACTGATCCCGCAGCCCCTCATGCGCAGGTTTAGCGTCTCAGGCTGCTCCACCTCCAACACGTTCGCGAATGGAGCGGGAAGCCGGAGGCGGCGACGAGGCGCCCGGCGCAGCCTGATGATGAACTCACGGGGGTCGTCCCCGAGATGGACCGCGGGAAGGAACGGAGCCGCTGGCGGGGGCAAGGACGGCGTACCGATCCGTCCGCCCCGAGCGCCTCGGCCCCGTCCACGACCTCGTCCGCGACCTCGCCCTCTCCCTCTTCCCCTGACGACCGGCTCCGCCGCCGCGGGCGCAATGGGAGGAGGGGCGCGTTGCCTAGCAGACACCCTCGCGGCAACCGAAGAAGAACCAGAGTTCCCCGCCTCCATCGCAGATGGGGGAAGGAAACCAGAAGCAGAAGGAGGAAGGAGATGGAGTGCGGATTTCCGTTGCCCCCTTTCGCTCCTTATAAAGGGGCGGAGTGGGAACGCGGCCGCCTCGCTCCTCCAATAGAAGCGGAGGAAGGGCGGGCGACTGGGGCCGACCCACGGCATCGACCCGCGCCGGCCCGACTCCCTGCCTCCGCCGCCGCGACTCCGAGTGCATGAGGACCGCGTGGTGGGCGCGCAGAGCCGAGGCGACGGGTGGGACGACCTCTCCCCATCCCGTGATTATGGGGAACGGACGCCTCGAAAGCCGCACCTCACCCCCGTTCATTTATCGAGCCGCGCCTCCGCACCTCCCTCCACTTAAAGAGGGAACGGGCGTTTCGCCCCCACGACGCCGCGATAAGCGCGCGCCGCCTAGGGAAGGTGCGACGGATGCGGAGTTAAGGAGCAACGCGACCAAGGCCACGCGTGCCCGTGCACTGTTAGGGCCTGGCCCAACGACGCTCGGCACCGTGTGTGGCCCAGGCCCGGGGGCTCCTGTCGGTGTACTAAAGTAGGGGGACCTTAGTACCCCAGACTTGTGCACGGGCAGTTGTAGCACCCCGCGGCGAGGCCCGCCCAGGAAGCGCCAAGAGAAGACCAAGCATTCAAGACAGGGCCCCCGGCAAGAGGAGCTTGCCGGGCCAAGAAGACAAGACCCCGGCAAGAGGAGCTTGCCGGGACGACTGAGCCCATGTAATACCATCCAAGAACAAAGTATAAGAGACAGAAGATCGAGACCCCGACAAGAGGAGCTTGTCGGGAAGGCCGAACCCAGGCACCACAAGAGAAGCCCGCCACGGCGCGCCATGCGCCCCGGCAAGGCCTGATAGCCGGCAAGCTATCTGGCACAGGAAGACGACCCCCGCGGGAAGCCACTTGCCGCGGCAAATCGCCACCTCAGGACTGCGCTCCAGCTCGCCCGCCCCACGCGTCGCTCCGGGACTTCCCCCAAGGGCACGTGGCGGGGCACCGCGCAGCCTGGGGTATGCGGTGGCATGCAGCCACCATCGTGGCGAGCGGTGGCGCACCTAACGGTCCGCCTCGGTGCTGTCCGGGCGACCGTGACGGGCATTTAATGCCCTTGTCCCCTACCGTCAGAAGTAGGTATGATAACACTGTGCCGCACTGTAGCGCCACCGTTCCCGCACTGTTACAACTTCCACCCCTTTTACACTTTTACCCCTTTGCGCTATAAAAGGAGGCCCGTGTGCAACGTAGAAGGGGTTCGGAGATTGGGAATCCAGACAGCCATACGCTCGGTGCAGCTAGCTCTCCAAGCTCCCGAGCTCCCCAGTTCAATACAACCAAGCAGGAGTAGGGTTTTACGCGTCCATCGCGGCCCGAACCTGGGTAAACCGCCCGTGTGCTCGCCTCGATCTGCTCTCCGTGCTCCCTCCGCCCCCCTCACCGGACAACGAAAGGGGCTCCGGCCCCATAGGTGCTCGCGGGGGACGCAGTCCACCCCGACACCAACGAAGTCCTTTTTGAAACAAAAAGCTGAAACGTTAATATCGCAAACGGTTGTATTATATTTACCGTGTCAAAATTTAACCATATTCGGTGGCGTGCGTGCAACTGTTTGATTAGACGGGACGAGCGCGAGAAGTCCGTCGTGTAGGTTCAACGGGACGTGTGCGAGCAGTCTGCCGCACAGGCTCGATGGGACGCGTGCATCCTGTCCACCTCGCAGGCTCGATGGGACACGTGCGAGCAGCAAGGCGGCCCATGCTCACCGGGAAGCGAGCTCTTTGACCTCCATGCACGAGCCGCCGCCCACCTCGCGCACAACTTCTCCATTAATGGGTTAATTAAAGCACCTGGACGGAGGGTGTTTGCTTGTGATCCCATGGCAGCATTTGCTTTGTTCGTGTTTTCAACTCGTATTCCGCCCTAATTTAAATTGGCACATAGGGCAATGGATAATACAACCAAAATTAAAATGGCAACGGATAATACGATGACAAATTTACAATGGTGCAGATAATAATTGTCTTACATATTCCGAATAATTTAAAATGCCGCATGCGGCAAAGCCCGGAAGACACGGGGGCAAGAGAAGAAGGAAATTGCAGACAACGATCTGGGTCGCTACTGTCTCTACTCGTCGAAGGATCGCTGGGCGGCGATATCCTCCAGCTCCTTCTTCAATTCCTCACGACTTTGCTTGAAAGCAGCCACGGATTCCTCCACCTCCTGCTCACGCTCGATCCGGAGCTTCCTCAATCCACCCATCAGTTCCTCGACGACCGCTTTCACTGTCATCTCTGAGGCACTACTCTGCTCATGGAGCATCTTCCATCCGACGGCCTCCTCCTCCTTCTCGGCGACCTACTTGAGGAGCTTCTCATTATCATCCATGAGTTGCTCGACGAGGCCGATCGCCTTGTCAACCGAGGCATCGCTGATCTTGAGCAGCTTCATCAAGCCGTTGACCAGCTCCTGCTGCGTAGTGACACCAGCGAGAATGTTGTCTACGCTGGCAAAGGACTTTAGGAACGCCGGCTCATCGCGATGGACGACGCCGCGAATGGGCTTGTGAGAGCCCTCACGTGCCTGTGAGAGCATGTTCGAGGGCTCCATGGCGCGCCGGGACATCTCTGCTGGGGCTGCGGCTTCGCGGAGGGACCTCACTAGTGTTTCCATGGCCTTGGTGTTTGCTTCCTGGTTATATGTCCACCCTAAAGTCCTCCTACCGGTCAATGCCGAATTACTTGACAGAAAAAACTAGTTTTGTGGGTGATGAGGAGAGGTACTGTGAAGTAATTTTCGAGTGGGTAGTTTTTATAGACCGGTGCTAAGTGTGAACACATATTAGTTTGATAGGTGTGAACAGATTTGTAATTACTTATTGCGTTATAATCAGCAATGTGACGAGAAACAAGGTTAAAATTTATTGATGGCAGAAGGTTGACCACGTGGTTGCTCGCCATTGAGCCGGTCGTGGCGTGCTCCGCTTTGGCGTCCGTGCGCGCGCTCTGCTCGCCATTGAGGCAAAGTTATAATGGCAACGATTAATAATTCTTAATAATTGTCTTACATATTCAGGATAATTTAAAATGCCAAATGCGGCAAGGCCCAGAACACTCACGACCTACATATGCACACAATTATAATAAAATATAAGCTAAAAGGCTGAGCTGGTGGCCTTTCGACGATGGTCTTCTTGGACTCCATGATCAGCATAGCACCCTTGCGACCGTTCACTCCGAGTGTCCCGACCCGCCTCTGCCTACGGAGCTGCTGGCGCTGGGAGGCTCTTGGGGCCGCTGGGCCTCTTCCAGAAGAGCTTGACAGTGTGCAATCGCGTGCATGACAACTCCGCAGAACCGCTCCATTTCCATGTCTCTGGCCTGATAGCAAATTCCTTCGATCACCTGCATCCTCAAGATATCACATTGGCAATGTTCTACTTCGTCGGGGACGTCAACTCCGCCAAGGATGTGCTCGAGCCTGGCCACCACATCATCGGGATCGAGGTTGACATGGCCGCCACGGGCAATGATGAAGCCATAGGCTGCCTTTGTCTTGACTGAATCGCAGAGGTCCTCTGGCCATTCCTTGCAGGGCATCAGGCTCTCGATGAGCACTGGTGACGGCGGTTCTTCGGGTGGGTCATCGATCATGCCGCCGAGCAGCTCTGGATCTTTTGCACGGTGGATGGAAAACTGCTCATCACACCTCCTCTGCAATATGTCAATTGTGCTCCCAAGGACTATGACATCGATATCGCTGCCGATGGGCCATGTTGCCTGCACCGGCCGATGAAGCTCTTGCTCCCCGACCTGCTCCGACTCATTCTCCTTGCCAAAGATGTAACGCAGGTAGGCATCAACGTTGAAGCTTTGGTCGTTGCCTGGCATGCTTGTAATAACTAATGGTAGATGGGTGAGGACTAGATCTTCGCAGACTGTCGCGGCGGTGCATTGCCGTCTGGGTTATATGCAGCAAGCCATTACCCAGTGGTGGGAAACCGGTGAGGGAATAGGCATGGATTTTACAATTCACCCATGTGGAGCGCGGGAAGCATTCGCTCGAGCGCCGGAAGACTAAGTGGAGCACACACACAACACGAATACCATATCTGGTGCCACGTGTTATTTATCACAGAAGTGTTAACGTAAGGAAATGCGTGTGTAACTTACTAATCATCGCAAACGGGAGTACTCGCAGACGCATCATGTGCGATACTCCTAGCCACCGCAAGCAACTAGTTTGCATTTTTAAAAGTTTTTCGTACAGACAAAATCGCACACGAACTAACTGTATTAACCGTCTGTGTTGTAAATTCTCATCGCAAACAGTTCATCCGAGTCAGCTATTTGCCACGTGTCACACACATCTTGTTAAGTTGAACTGTTTCTGTTATGTTCGCTAATCGAAAACAGTTCATTTGAGTGAACCGTATGCCCTATATCACACACCTTGATCTGGTAACCATTTATGTTGCACTCCCTAATAGCAAACGGTTCATCGGAGCAAACTGTATGTAGTATATCACACACATATTGATATGGCTGCCCGTTTCTATTGTTCTTACTCATCGCAAATAGTTCAAACGGGTTAATCGTGTGCCCTACATCGCACACGTAACTAAAATCTGAACCGTGTTTGATGCATCCTCCTTCGCAAACGTTTTGCACCTTTTTTGATTGTTTTGTACATCCCCGTTTATAATTAATGCATTGCACACAGTTTCGTGAAAGGGTCTCTGATCGTGGTGTCGCGTTAGCAGCATCCTGCAGTAGTGCTATGAGCCATGTGGATATGGAGGAGGAAATCTTCAATCCACATGGCCGGGTCAGTCGTCCCGTCATATTGTTCGATGTTTATGGGTTTGAACCCATCCAGGAACTGATGCTCCATCACCTCATCTA
This sequence comes from Aegilops umbellulata, assembly GCA_032464435.1. Taxonomy (NCBI): domain Eukaryota; kingdom Viridiplantae; phylum Streptophyta; class Magnoliopsida; order Poales; family Poaceae; genus Aegilops; species Aegilops umbellulata. The sequence goes on along the minus strand of CP136060.1, from coordinate 491,538,085 downwards.
TGAAACAGATCGGATATGTGAGCCTTCTAAATCGAGTCGTATTGTGCTAGATGACAGGAGACATCTGTGTGTATGCTTGTTCCCATTCCCTGCCGTGCTTATCTAAATAAGCCTTGTAGACGTCTACTATGGCTAGCGCACGCCCTCTTGACCCATAAATGGATCATGGAGGAGCTCAATTTGCTTCTATCCTTCTACGTATGTCGTTGGGCTTGGGGTATTCAACATGATCCTTGCCATATGTGTTGTTTTTTGGGGATTCCTGTATTCCCCTGTTGGCCTATCGCTCCCTCTAGGGGTCTGTTAGGCTGGTTGGCATGACCACGTGTGAGAAGCACATTGTCGGTTGCCTCATCACTGAATTTCGGGAGCAAGGATTGCGCTGATACGTCTCCAACGTATCTATAATTTTTGCTGATTCCATGCTGTTATATTACCATTCTTGGATGTTTTACAATCATTTTGAAGCAACTTTATATCATTTTTTGGGACTAAACTATTGACATAGTGCCCTGTGCCAATTGCTGTTTTTGCTTGTTTTTTACTTCGTAGATTATCAGTACCAAACGAAGCCCAAACGCAGCAAAACTTTTTGAAGAATTTTTCTGGACCAAAAGACACCTATTGGGCCAAAGAAGCACCAGAGGGGGCTCCGAGGGGAGCACAACCCACCTGGGCGCGCCTGGGGGCCCATGTGCGCCCTAGTGGGTGTTGCCCACCTCGGCCGCCTCCCGCACCACCTCTTTGCTCTATAAATTCCCCAAAAATCCAAAAACCCTAGGGGAGTCGACGAAATACAATTCCAGCCGCCGCAAGTTCCAGAACCACTAGATCCAATCTATACACCATCACAGAGGGGTTCATCATCCTCATTGGTGCTTCTCCGATGATGCGTGAGTAGTTCATTATAGAACTACGGGTCCGTAGTTAGTAGCTAGATGGCTTCCTCTCTCTCTCTCTCTCTCTCTCTCTCTCTCTCCCTATCTCTCTCTCTCTCTTGATTCTCAATACAATAGTTTCTTGGAGATCTATTTGATGTAACTTTTTGTGCGGTGTGTTTGTTGGGAGCCGATGAACTTTGAGTTTATGATCAGATCTATTTATCCCTGAAAGTTATTTGAGTTTCTTTGATCTCTTATATGCATGATTAATTATAGACTCGTATTTCTTCTTCGAATCTTTGGTTTAGGGAGGACAACTAGATCGATTTTTCTTGCCATGGGAAGTGCTGCTTTGCGATGGGTTCGGCCGTGCGGTGTTCTTTCCCACTGATAGAAGGGGCAGCAAGACACGTATTGATCGTTGCTATTAAGGACAACAAGATGGGGGTCTATTCCTACATGAATAGATCTTGTCTACATCATCTTATCATTATTATTGCATTACTCTGTTTCTCCATGAACTTAATACACTAGATGCATGCTGGATAGTGGTCAATGTGTGGAGTAAGTGTACTAGATGCAGGCAGGAGTCGGTCTACTAATCTTGGACGTGATGCCTATGTAATGATTATTTCCTGGATATTGTCGTAATTATTTTAAGTTCTATCAATTTCCCAATAGTAATTTGTATACCCGCCGTATGCTATTTTTCTCGAGAAAAGCCACTAGTGAAATCTACGGCCTCCTTATCTATTCTATATCATATTTGCTTTGAGATCTATTTTTATTTGCTTTTGTTTTCAGATATATTATTCTTAAAACCCAAAAATACCTTGCTACACCTTTTCTTTATTTATTTTGTTTTGTTTTATTGCAAGATCTATTTATCCAAAATCATACAAACCAATCTATCATTTACCCGAGAGGGATTGACAACCACTCTTACGCGTCGGATTGCATGTATTTGTTTTTTGTGTGCAGGTACCGTTTACATAGTGTTTCTTGGTTCTCCTACTGGTTTGATAACCTTGGTCTCATAACTGAGGGAAATACCTACCGTAGCTGTGCTGCATCATCCCTTCCTCTTCGGGGAAAAAATGACGCGGACACGAGCCATCAAGAAAGGATTTCTGGTGCCGTTGTCGGGGAGACATCATAAACATCTATTAGGTTCCTAATCAAAAATCTCATCTCCTTGAAATTTACATTCTTTGCCATTTGCCGCTCATTTTAATCTCCCTCACTTCACAAAAAAATGTCATTTTATTCGCCCTCTTTTTCGTTCGCCGTTTTCTCGTCAGATCTCTTACTTGCTTGAACTTGTCACCATGAGTGACTTTGGTATGACAGAGACAGATGATGGCCTAACTCCTAAAATTGGACAATCTGGCAGTCTACATGCCAAAACTTTTGTTTTGTGGCAAGGGAACGTTATGAGAAAAGAACATATCCAAGAATTTCTCAGTTGTGTTGGAAATTTGATTCTCGATGATGCCCCTATACTTAAAAGAACTAAATCTTACGCGGAAGCTATTTTAGCACTAGTTCTGAAATTTGAAAATAGATTTTTCCGTACCCATCCTACCTTGCAAAGATTATTTTATGAGCTACCATCTATAAAAGATCCTAAAGCTAAAAAAATAGCTACCCAAGTTGTTATGAATGAATTTGATTACATAGTATGGGAAGCTTGGGATTTTTGATTTTTATAGTATGAGCCGTGTAAAACCGGTAATAGACGAGATCCTTTATAATAGTGATTACATGTTGAGACATCTGCTTGGAAATAACAATTTTTTTATGAGAATGTCAAAAAGGAAATCCCTGTTTTAAACATAATCCAACAAGTTTTCAATGATGTTAATCAACAATATTATTGGATTGTTGCCAGAAATCAAAGGGGATATGTAGATGGGAAACTTGATAATACTAAAATTTCTATGGATAATGTGTTTCAAGTTATTTATGCAAAACATCCCGACAAGATCACATCTACGTAAATAAGAAGAAAGATGACATTACTTGAATCTATGCATTATGCCTAGCTAGGGGCGTAAAATGTTAGTGCTTGTTGGAAGGCAACACGACGAATAAAATTTATTTTTGCCTTTGTCTTTCTGTTCTTGAGTGTTTGCACAATTATGACTCGGTTAGGATTGATTTTTTATGTTTTAATTAGTCTTTGGGCCAAGCAAAGCCTTTGGGATCATGTTGGGTGATAGTTGATTTGATCTTGTTGAAAAACAGAAAATTTTGCATCCAGTAAAATAATTTCTGTAATCACGAAAGAGACGAAAGCTTCTGATTTTTTTACAAAAGGTTAATATACAAATTTCCTACATCGTCCTAATTTTTTAGAATTTTGGAGTTACATAAGTATACTAAGTTTTCAGATTGCTACAGACTGTTCTGTTTTTGACAGATTCTGTTTTCATTGCATTGTGTGCTTATTTTGATGAATCTATGGCTTGTATCGGGGGGTATGAGCCATAGAAAAGTTGGAATACAGTAGATATAATGCAATAATAAAATATGAATGGGTTTGCAACAGTACTTAGAGTGGTGATTTGCTTTGTTATACTAACAGCTCTCATGAAGGTTTTGTTAAGTTTTGTGTGATTGAAGTTTTCAAGTTTTTGGTGAGATCACGATGGATGAAGGAATACGGAGTAAGAAGAGCCTAAGCTTGGGGATGCCCCATGGCATCCCAAGGTAATATTCAAGGAGAAACAAGCAACTAATCCTCGGGATGCCCCGAGTGGCATCCCCTCTTTCTTCTAACGACTATCGGTATTTTACTTGGAGCTTTATTTTTATTCGTCACATATCATGAGTTTTGCTTGGAGCGTCTTGTATTATATGAGTCTTCGCTTGTTTTGATTTTTGTTTTGTGTCAAGTATCCTTGATGAACACACCTATTTGAGAGATCCAAAATTGTACTATCATTTGTTAGAATTGCTCTTTGTGCTTCACTTAAATTCTTTGAGCTATGGAATTGCACTAGTACTTAACTTATATCTTTCTGAGCATGGTGTGCTTTAATATTTTTGAAGAAATTATCTCATGATTCACTTAGATTTATTTGAGAGTTAGTAAATTTGAATAAATTCTCTCATGCTTCACTTATATTATTTTGAGAGACAAAAATTTTTATGCTCATGTTATTCACTTAGATCTGTTTGAGCTATCAAAACAAACATATGAAACTAGTCCCAAAGTGATGTATATTCATGAGGGATACAATAAAAACTTTCATGAAGATCATTGGACAAAATAAACTTGATTCTTTGTAATATTTTTGAGATACGATAATAGTGATATGTGAATCTTGTTGATGAGTAATTGTGCTTTAGTAAGAATATTGGTGCTACCGTTTGTGATTCCCTATGCAAGCACGAAGTCAATAGTTATGCAATGAAATTACATCCTACTTTTGGTGCATTATTTGGTGTTAGTTATGCTTAATGCTCGCTTATGTGATTTTTTGTTTCTTGGTTGGATGCTTCTCAATCTTTTTGCTAGCGTTCACTTGTGCTAAGTAGGAATACTACTTGTGCATCAAAAATCCTTAAACCCAATTTTGCCATATGAGTCCACATACCTACCTATATGCGGTATTCTCGTGCCGTTCTAAGCAAATTTGTATGTGCCATCTCTATTTTTCAAAATAAATTTCCTTTTTGTGTGCTCGTACCGCTCATGAAACGGTAGGGGGTGGCTGAAAATTTTCCATGCTAGATGTGTTATTCTCAAGATGTGTGTTTATTCACTTGTCGTTGCATGAGAGTATGGCAAAGGTATTAGGGATGCCCAGTCCCGAAATGAAAAATGATTTTACTTCCTTGGAAAGTGTTGGTATGGACGACACCCGTGGATACGGCTAGCCGTGGAATGTGAAAGTATGGTGGGAAAAGGAATAAACTTTATTTTCTGTTTGGGAACCGCCTATGATATATCTAGCATGGGAAGTATTGGGAACTACTCGATTGTTTTCGTTGACAGGAAAGGCATTCCTCCCAAAATGTTTTATCTCTATTTTTTCGCTTCGAGCACTAGCACCTCTACAAATCCCTACTTCCCTCTACAAAGAGCCTTTCTATTTACTTTATGCAATTTTTATTTTTATTTGAGTTTCCATCTTCTCTTATAAATCAACAACTAAGGGGCACTATGATCATACTTGAGAACTGGGTGTAGCTAATATGCGAGTGTGTTTCAAGAATGGATCAATGTTTGAGCATAATGGGCTAGGGATAACTTGCTTTGGTGTTGATATTTTGAAAGACATGGTTGCTTGTTGATATGCTTGAGTATTGAAATCTTCACGTCAAAACTAGACTATTTCTTTGAACCATATAAACGTCCGAATGTCCATGCTACAAAAGAAACTAATATGTGATGAACATGTTAGGCAACATTCCACAACAAAAATTCTATTTTTATCATTTACCTACTCGAGGAGGAGTAGGAATTAAGCTTGGGGATGCTAATACATCTCCAACGTATCTATAATTTTTGGGACTAACCTATTGATATAGTGCCCAGTGCCAGTTGCTGTTCTTTGCTTGTTTTTTACTTCGTAGAATATCGGTACCAAACGGAGTCCAAACGCAGGGAAAACTCTTGGAGAATTTTTCTAGACCAGAAGACACCTGTTGGGCCAAAAAAGTACCAGAGGGGGGCTTTGAGGCGAGCACAACCCACCTGGGTGCACCTGAGGGCCTAGGGGCACCTTGGTGGGTTGTGCTCACCTCGGCCGCCTCCCGCACCGTCTCTTTGCTCTATAAATACCCCGAAAATCCAAAAACCCTAGGGGAGTCGACAAAACATAACTCTAGCCACCGCAAGTTCTAGAACCACCAGATCCAATCTAGACGCCATCACGGAGGGGTTCATCATCCTCATTGGTGCCTCTCCGATGATGCGTGAGTAGTTCATTGTAGACCTACGGGTCCGTAGTTAGTAGCTAGATGGCTTCCTCTCTCTCTTTTGATTCTCAATACAATGGTCTCTTGGAGATCTATTTGATGTAACTCTCTTTGTGGTGTGTTTGTTGGGATCTGATGAACTTTGATTTTATGATCAAATCTATTTATCCGTGAAAGTTATTTGAGTTTTGATGTCTACTACACAACCTTCTTCTTGTAGACGTTGTTGGGCCTGCAAGTGCACAGGTTTGTAGGACAGTAGCAAATTTCCCTCAAGTGGATGACCTAAGGTTTATCAATCCGTGGGAGGCGTAGGATGAAGATGGTCTCTCTCAAACAACCCTGCAACCAAATAACAAAGAGTCTCTTGTGTACCCAACACACCCGATACGATGGTAAGTTGTATAGGTGCACTAGTTCGGTGAAGAGATGGTAATACAAGTGCAATATGGATGGTAGATATAGGTTTTCGTAAACTGAAAATATAAAAACAGCAAGGTAACAAGCGGTAAAAGTGAGTGTAAACGGTATTGCAATGATAGTGAACAAGGCCTAGGGTTCATACTTTCACTAGTGTAAGTCCCCTCAACAATGATAACATAATTGGATCACATAACTATCCCGCAACATGCAACAAAGAGTCACTCCAAAGTAACTAATAGCGTAGAACAAACGAAGAGATTATGGTAGGGTACGAAACCACCTCAAAGTTATTCTTTCCAATCAATCTGTTGGGCTATTCCTATAAGTGTCACAAACAGCCCTAGAGTTCGTACTAGAATAACACCTTAAGATACAAATCAACCAAAACCCTAATGTCACCTAGATACTCCAATGTCACCTCAAGTATCCGTGGGTATGATTATACGATATGCGTCACACAATCTCAGGTTCATCTATTCAAACCAACACATAGAACCTCAAAGAGTGCCTAAAGTTTATACCGGAGAATCACAACGAAAACGTGTGCCAACCCCTATGCATAGGTTCATGGGCAGAACCCGCAAGTTGCTCACCAAAACATACATCAAGTGGCACGTGATATCCCATTGTCACCACAGATACGCACGGCAAGACATACATCAAGTGTTCTCAAATCTTTAAAGACTCAATCCGATAAGATAACTTCAAAGGGAAAACTCAATCCATTACAAGAGGGAAGAGGGGGAGAAGAAACATAAGATCCAACTATAATAGCAAAGCTCGCGATACATCAAGATCGTGCCAAATCAAGAACACGAGAGAGAGAGAGAGAGAGATCAAACACATAGCTACTGGTACATACCCTCAGCCCCGAGGGTCAACTACTCCCTCCTCTTCATGGAGAGCGCCTGGATGATGAAGATGGCCACCGGTGAGGGTTCCCCCCTCCGACAGGGTGCCGGAACAGGGTCCCGATTGGTTTTTGGTGGCTACAGAGGCTTGCGGCGGCGGAACTCCCGATCTATCTTCTGTTCTGGAAGTTTTGCGATACGTAGGTATATATGGGTGAAAGGGGTACGTCGGTGGAGCCAACGGGGCCCCACGAGGCAGGGGGGCGTGCCCCACCCTCGTGGGCAGCTGTTGTATCTTCTGACGTGCACTCCAAGTTCCATGGGTCTTATCCGGTGAGAAAATCACGTTCCAAAAAGGATTTTTCTGTTTGGACTCCGTTTGATATTCCTTTTCCTCGAAACACTGAAATAGGCATAAAACAACAAATCTTGGTTGGGCCTCCGGTTAATAGGTTAGTCCCAAAAATAATATAAAAGTGGATAATAAAGCCCAATATTGCCTAAAACAGTAGATAATATAGCATGGAGCAATCAAAAATTATAGATACGTTGGAGACGTATCAAGCATCCCCAAGCTTAATTCCTGCTCGTCCTCGAGTAGGTAAATGATAAAAAAGAATTTTTGATGCTGAGTGCTACTTGGCATAATTTCATTGTAATTCTTCTTAATTGTGATATGAATATTCACATCCGAAAGATTCAAGACAGAAGTTCATATTGACATAAAAATAATAATACTTCAAGCATACTACCTAAGCAATTATGTCTTCTCAAAATAACATGGCCAAAGAAAGTTCATCCCTAAAAAATCATATAGTTTAGTCTTGCTCCATTTTTGTCACACGAGAATGCTCTCATCATGCACAACCCCAATGAGAAGCCAAGCAATTGTTTCATACCTTAATAATTTCAAAATCATAAACTTTCACGCAATTCATGAGCGTGAGACATGGATATAGCACTATGGGTGGAATAGAATATAATGATGGGGGTTGTGTGGAGAAGACAAAAAAGGAGAAAGTCTCACATCAACGAGGCTAATCAATGGGCTAGGGAGATGCCCATCGATTGATGTTAATGCAAGGAGTAGGGATTGCCATGCAACAGATGCACTAGAGCTATAAATGTATGAAAGCTCAACAAAATAAACTAAGTGGGTGTGCATCAAACTTGCTTGCTCACGAAGACCTAGGGCACTTGAGGAGGCCCATTGTTGGAATATACAAGCCAAGTTCTATAATGAAAAATTCTCACTAGTATATGAAAGTGATAACTCAAGAGACTTTCTGTATGAAGAACATGGTGCTACTTTGAAGCACAATATACGAGACTCGCTATATCATGGTGCTACTTTGAAGCACAAGTGTGAAAAAAGGATAGTAACATTGCCCCTTTTTTTTGGGCCTTCTTTTTTTTGGCCTTTCTCTTTTTCTTTTTTTGGGACAATGCTCTATGGAATGATGATCATCACACTTCTATTTATTTACAACTCAATGATTACAACTCGATACTAGAACAAAGTATGACTCAAGAGTGACAAGTATGAAAAAATTATGAATGGTGGCTTTGCCACAAATACTATGTCAACTACATGATCATGCTAAGCAATATGACAATGATGAATGTGTCATGATAAACTGGATGGTGGAAAGTTGCATGGCAATATATCTCGGAATGGCTATGGAAATGCAATAATAGGTAGGTATGGTGGCTGTTTTGAGGAAGATATAAGGAGGTTTATGTGTGAAAGAGCGTATCATATCACGGGGTTTGGATGTACCGGCGAAGTTTACACCAACTCTCAATGTGAGAAAGGGCAATGCACGATACCGTAGAGGCTAGCAATGATTGAAGGGTGAGAGTGCGTATAATCCATGGACTCAACATTAGTCATAAAGAACTCATATACTTATTGCAAAAATCTACAAGCCATCAAAAACCAAAGTATTACGCGCATGCTCCTAGGGGGATAGATTGGTAGGAAAAGACCATCACTCGTCCCCGACCGCCACTCATAAGGAGGACAATCAAATAACACCTCATGTTTCAAATTTGTTGCATAATGTTAACCATACGTGCATGCTACGGGACTTGCAAACTTTAACTCAAGCATTTATCAAATTCACAACTACTCAACTAGCATGACTTTGATATTATCACCTCCATATCTCAAAACAATTATCAAGCATTAAACTTCTCTTAGTATTCAACACACTCATAAGAATTTTTCTTTTATTAGTCTTGTATGCCTAGCATATTAGAATTAAGCACATTACCATGCTATTTAAGACTCTCAAAATAATATAAGTGAAGCACGAGAGTTCATCTATTTCTTCAAAATACAACTACCACCATGCTCTAAAAGGTATAAGTGAAGCACTAGAGCAAACAACAAACTACTCCAAAAGATATAAGTGAAGATCGATGAGTAGTCGAATAATTATGCAACTATATTAAGACTCTCCCATTTAATAATTTAAGATCTTGATACTTTATTCAAACAGCAAGCAAAAATAAAGAAAATAAAATGACTCTCCAAGCAAAACACATATCATGTGGCGAATAAAAATATAGCTCCAAGTAAAGTTACCGATGAACGAAGACGAAAGAGGGGATGCCACCCGGGCATCCCCAAGCTTAGACGCTTGGTTATCCTTGAATATTACCTTGGGGTGCCTTGGGCATCCCCAATCTTAGGCTCTTTCCACTCCTTATTCCGTAGTCCATCAAATCTTTACCCAAAACTTGAAAACTTCACAACACAAAACTTAGCAGAAAACTCGTGAGCTCCGTTAGCGAAAGAAAACAAAACACCAATTCATGGTACAGTAATGAAATCATTCTTTATTTATCTTGTTGTTAAACCTACTGTATTCAAACTTCTCTATGGTTTATAAACTATTTTACTAGCCATAGAGTCATCAAAATAAGCAAACAACACACGAAAAACAGAATCTGTCAAAAACAGAACAATATGTAGTAATATGTAACTAACGCAAACTTCTGGAACTCCAAAAATTCTAAAATAAACTGGTGAACCTTAGGAATTTGTCTTGTAATCATCTGCAAAAATAATAAACTAAATATCACTCTCCATTAAAAAGTTGAAGCTAATCTCGTGAGCGCTAAAGTTTCTATTTTTTACAGCATGATCCTAAAGACTTCACCCAAGTCTTCCCAAAGGTTCTACTTGGCACAAACACTAATTAAAACATAAAACCACATCTAAACAGAAGCTAGATGGATTATTTATTCCTAAATAGAACCAAAAAGCAAGAAACTAAAATAAAATTGGGTTGCCTCCCAACAAGCGCTATCGTTTAACGCCCCTAGCTAGGCATGATGATTTCAATGATGCTCACATAAAGATAGGAATTGAAACATAAAGAGAGCATCATGAAGAATATGACTAGCACATTTAAGTCTAACCCACTTCCTATGCATAGGGATTTTGTGAGCAAACAACTTATGGGAACAATAATCAACTTGCATAAGAAGGCAAAACAAGCATAACTTCAAAATTTTAAGCACATAGAGAGGAAACTTGATATTATTGCAATTCCTACAAGCATACATTCCTCCCTCATAATAATTTTTAGTAGAATCATGAATGAACTCAACAATATAACCAGAAGCTAGAGCATTCTTTTCATGATCTACAAGCATAGAAAATTTACTACTCTCCTCACAAGCAATATTCTTCTTATTCGGAATAGTGGGAGTATCATAAGAGACTTGAATACTATAAATTGTTTCCACATTAAAATAGTAACATTCAGAGAAAGGGTACTCATAATCATGACAAGTTTTATAAATATAATCATCCTTACTCTTTATAGCATAAGTTTTATCACAATAATCATCATAAGTAGCAACTTTGTTCTCATCATAATCGATTGAAACCTCTTCCGAAATAGTGGATACATCACTAAAAAAAGTCATGACCTCTCCAAATCCACTTTCATAAATATTATAAGATTCAACATCCTCCAATATTGTGGGATCACTACTTCCTAAAGTTGACACTCTTCCAAACCCACTTTCATCAATATAATCATCATAGGTAAAAGGCATGCTATCATCATAACTACTTTGCATATCAAAACTTGAGAGGCTAAAAATATCATCATTATTAAACATAGCATCCCCAAGCTTGGGACAAACATTAATTGCAGCAAATATATTCTCAAATATGTCATCCTCATTAAACATAGGCTCCCCAAGCTTGGGCCTTTTCATATCATAAGCATAATCACTCTCATCATTAATAGTATATATAGCACCAATAGTATAGCAAACATTATGATCATATTCTTCCAAGCAAGTGCCAAAAAGATTTTCAAGATCATAAGGAGTATCATTATTTTCCCAATCATAATCATCACAACAAGCAATAGACATAACGAGATCATCATCAAGTATATCATCTTCATTTTCATGAGGCACGGTAATAATGGGAGCAACTTTATTTGGGAGAGATACCTTTTTACCTCTCTTCCTTTTTCTTTTCTTCCTCTTCACCACATCATGTGTGCATTCAATCCTCTTTTTGGAGCGCCTTATTAATGAGATTGGTTGAGTAGAAGGCTCCTCCTCGTTACCTGATTCATCATAAGAAATAATAGGAGGATATTGGGAAGTCTCTTCCCTATCATTAGCATTTTATTCATCCTCTATTTGTTTTATTTTCTTCATGTAATTGGAAATATAGGGATTTTCAATGCAATTCACTGCACAATACATATAAATCTTCTCTAGATCAAAATCAAGAACTCTATCAAGATTAAACTTTGGGATACCCTCAGTTATGCGTTTCATTTCTTCATACCCCAAAAGAAGGCTAAGCTCTTTATGATGCTCAAGGGTAATCAAATTATCACAATATTTGGACACAACTTGATCATGAAACAAATAGCATTGGAGTTTTAAATGACCATGTTCATTGCAAAGTTCACAAGGGGCATGAAAAATATTGAATCTTTCAGCACATTCATCTAGATCTTCTTGCAACAATTTGGTATCTAAGTACTTATGTATCTTGCAATATCTATGTTCCCTATTTGGTGTGTACTTGCAAACCCAATCTACTCCACAAAAATTGACATGTTTATAGGAGGCATTTTCATCATAACTAGAGCAATCATTATTAGCGTCATGGATATTCAAAGGATTCGTACTAACAACATTTCAATCATGCTCATCATTTGTAGCGACCCGACCTCAGATGGTCAAGTCTCTGTGCTCCGGTGTCATCCCTGGATCAGTAATGCTGACACCACACAGTACTTTGAAGGATTTATAGCAGAGTAGCAATCACACACTTATTACATCAATGTCTCAAAGAGAACTTATTACAATAAATATGGCTTAAGGCCATCTAATATCGATAACAGCGGAAGACTTGGAAGATAAGTGAGTCCATCAACTCCAACGGCATCACTGAGTATAGAACCACGACCTAAAAGCACCTTACTCGTCGTCTGAAAAGTCTGCAACATGAAAGTTGCAGCCCGAAAACTGGTCAGCACATGGAATATGCTCGCAATGTAACACATAGAGAGTAATGATTGATAAACCTATACTACATGCATATATGGCTGGTGGAAAAGCTCTATGGTTACAGCTTGGCGAAAAGTCAATTTTTCCCTACTGCAAAGGAATAGATTTTATTTAACTATCATTGTGGTTGAAACATCGAGAATGGTTGACAGCATTCCGATCCCAATTAAGTGAACAATTAAAAACCCAACAATATTAATTAAAGTAACATGATGAGATTCACATGATATTCAAGTACTAGATACTCAAGATGTCCATAACCGGGGACACGGCTAATCATGATCAGATTGTACACTCTGCAGAGGTTTGCGCACTTTTCCCCACAAGACTCGATCGCCTCCGTTTGGTTTCTCGTACTACAGGGTGTTTGAGAAACGGATGACCGAGACATAGTCTTTCAGAAGGCTAGCACCTTACGTTTGGATAGACCGGTACACCTACTTTCCCCTCCATCTGCTAGTCTACCCGGTAAGAGTTCGCACGACTTAGTCAACTACACCAGAGCCCATAATGGCTTGTGGCTGCACACGGAAGTTACTAGCATGAATGATCTTATGATCCCTTTGAGCCTGGGTGGCGGTCCAAAAGAAAAACAGGCAAGTCCTGATAGAAACCAGGTTCCTCAATCCACCCAGATGTGTGTTTAAGTTGCCACCTTAGATAAAACCATTAATTAACAATACTCACATCTGTCATGCATATCACTCACCCAATCCACGTCAACTAGCATAGCATGGCATAATAAGCAAACGTAGAAGTAACTCCCAAAGGTTTCATAAGTAAAACAGGTAATAGGTACTACCTCATCTACTTCCAATCCCACAAGTTAATTAGATCCTAATCATGCAGTGTTTGAGGATTGATCTAATGCAATAAAACTGGGTAGTAGAAAAGGTATGATCAAAGTGTTACTTGCCTTGCTAAGGATCCGCGAAACCTAGAGCTTCGAAATAACAGGCGGCGCACTCTGGGTGATCTATCACAGACAAACAACAAGCATACAATAAGTAATCATCTAATGCACAGGGAAAACTAGAACAAAAGATCGAACCAGAAAGTTCAACTTAAGAACTCCGGTTGCAAAAGAATCGAATTGAACAAAGTAACGGAAAACAAACGCGAAAGAAAACAACTCGGTTCTAACAAAGTGAAACTAGGTCAAATTTTACCATAGCAAAACTTTGTTTAAGTTGATTAGACGGAACGGCGGTTTCGAAACGAAACTCTAGGAGCTTGAATCACCTGATTCCGATAAACGAGCGTGAAGATAAACTAGAAAGAAGATCGGATCAGAGATCGCGATCGCGGAATAAATCCGTCGAGAAGAAAAAGAAGAACGGTTGAACGAACGGACGTTCGTTAACCTAGCAGAATCCGGTGATCACGTTCGTTAGAACGAACAGACCGGCGAACGATCTCGAGGCAACTAAATCGGAGAAGAAAATGAATCCGATCTAGGGTTTCGGAAAAGAAAACCGAACGAAAAACCGATCTAGAAAACCGGAATGGTTTAGAAAAGAACCGGAAAGAAATCGAATCGGAAGAGAAGAAAAGAATCGAAACGATTAGAAGAAAATGATTCGATGAAAGATAAAGAGACGCGGCGCGGCTACCTCGGCGAGGTTCTGGCGAATGGCGGTGTTGGGCGGCGACGGTGCGGAGGCGGCGGCGGTGAACTGCGGCGGCGGCGCTAGGGCGGCGGCGGCGGCGGGGTGCGGCGGCGGCGCGGGTGAGGGCGCGGGGTGGGGCGCGGTGTGAGGCTTGGGGCTTTGGGTTTGATGATTTAGAGGGGGGGTGTGGGGGTATTTATATTGGGGAGGGGGGGTTCTTGGAGGAGGGATCAAGAATTAGACTAGTAATAGGAAAGGAAAAAGGAAAGGAAAGATCTAGAAACAAAAACAGAATAACGGAAGTAGTATAAAAGTCCTACTAGGACTTTCCTAAAGAAGGCAACGGCGGCGGCGGCTCCCTGCGCCTGGGGCGCGCGCGCCCGGCGATGGCCTCCTGGCCGGCCGGCTGGCTTGGGCCTTTGGCCCAAGGCGCTGCAGATTTTTTTTTAATTTGGTTTCTTGCGCGAAAAAACACAGAAAAATAAATCTACCGGACTCCAAAATTAATAAAGTAAATTTTCCCCGACTCCTAAAAATGAGTCGAACAAAATGAACTTTTCTCCGGGCCTAAAATGCAATTTTTGAAAACGATTGATTTTTCCCTATCCAAATAAAAGGCAAACAACTCCGACAAAACCAATGATCCCTTTCTTTCAAAATTTGAGAAAACCCAAATATGAAAATACGAAATCTCCAACTTTCTCCGAGGGTCCTTGAGTTGCGTGAAATTTCTAGGATTGATAAAAAACTGCAAGAAAATATGTTATGCATGATGATCTAATGTATAACATTCCAAATTGAAAATTTGGGATGTTACAAACCTACCCCCCTTAAGATGAATCTCGCCCTCGTGATTCGGGTTGGCCAGAAAATAGGTGAGGGTGGTCCTTGAGCAAATCTTCTTCTCTCTCCCAGGTGGCTTCATCATCTGAGTGGTGGTTCCACTTAACTTTGCAAAACTTGATAACCTTGCTGCGGGTAACTCTGCTGGCATATTCAAGAATCTTGAATGGTTTCTCTTCATACGTTAAGTCATCCTTCAACTGAATCGCTTCAAGCGGCACTGTATCTCTTAGCGGTACCTCCGCCATTTCGGCGTGACATTTCTTCAGCTGAGAAACATGGAATACATCATGAACTCCTGACAGTCCTTCTGGTAATTCCAACTTATAAGCGATTTCTCCCATGCGTTGCAAGATCTTATACGGTCCAACGAAACGCGGTGCTAACTTTCCCTTAACTCCAAAGCGCTTAACTCCTCGAAGTGGGGATACTCGAAGATAAACTCTGTCTCTGGTTTCATAAACTGTCTCCTTGCGTTTAGAATCTGCGTAGCTCTTCTTCCTTGATTGGGCTACCTTGAGCCTATCGCGAATCAACTTAACTTTCCGTTCAGACTCCTTGATCAGATCTGGTCCAAAGAACTGATGGTCTCCAACTTCGTCCCATGACAACGGTGTCCTGCACCTCCTTCCGTACAAAGCTTCAAAAGGTGCCATCTTCAGACTGGTTTGGTAACTGTTGTTATAAGAAAACTCCGCATATGGCAAGTTATCGTCCCAACTAGATCCATAATCTAGTGCACAAGCTCTCAGCATATCTTCCAAAATCTGATTGACTCTCTCAGTCTGTCCATCCGTCTGTGGGTGGAAAGCTGTGCTGAATTCTAGTCTGGTTCCCAAAGTTTCATGCAACTGATTCCAAAACTTTGAGGTAAATTGGGTTCCTCTATCTGATACGATACTCCTCGGAACTCCATGCAAACAAATGATCCTGTTCATGTATATCTTTACCAACTTAGCACTGGTGTAAGTGGTCTTAACTGGGATGAAATGTGCTACCTTCGTCAAACGATCAACTACTACCCATATCGAGTCATAGCCTGCCTTTGTCCTGGGTAGCCATGTGATAAAATCCATGCCTATCTTATCCCACTTCCATTCGGGTATCGGCAATGGTTGTAACAATCCGGCTGGCTTCTGATGTTCTGCCTTCACTCTATGACACACATCACAAACTGCTACATAAGCTGCAATATCCTTCTTCATTCCGGTCCACCAGAATGTTTCCTTCAAATCCAAATACATCTTGGTATTTCCAGGGTGAATCGAATAGGGTGAATCATGTGCCTCTTGCAGAATCAACTTCCTAATCTCCGGGTCATTGGGCACATAAACACGGTCCTCAAACCATAGGGTATCGTGCTCATCCTCACGAAATCCCTTTGCTTTTCCTTCACTCATTTTCTTCTTTATGTCTGCAATCTCCTTATCAGATTTCTAAGCTTCTCTGATTTTATCCATCAACGTAGATTGAATCTCCAATGCTGCTACATGGCCTCTCGGAACTATTTCCAAACATAGCTCACGAAGATTTTTTGCTAACTCCCTTGGTATTTCTCCCATCATCAATGTATTGACATGGCTCTTACGGCTCAATGCGTCAGCTACAACATTAGCCTTTCCTGGATGGTAATGCAATCTCATATCATAATCCTTGATGAGTTCCAACCATCTCCTTTGTCTGAGGTTCAACTCCTTCTGCGTGAAAATGTACTTCAAACTCTTATGATCCGTATATACGTCACAATGATTTCCAATGAGGAAATGTCTCCATGTCTTCAATGCATGCACCACGGCTGTTAATTCCAAATCATGTGTGGCATAATTTAGTTCATGAGGTTTCAGTTGTCATGAGGCATACGAAACAACTCTTCCTTCCTGCATAAGCACTGCTCCAAGTCCTCGACGTGAAGCGTCGCAATACACCTCATAATCCTTGTTCTGATCTGGCAGAATCAACACCGGTGAGGAAACCAATCGTTTCTTCAACTCCTGAAAACTGGCCTCACATTCCTCAGTCCATTTGAACTTAGTATCCTTCTTCAACAATTCAGTCATAGGCTTTGCAATCTTTGAGAAATTCTCAATGAATCTCCGGTAGTACCCTGCGATTCCAAGAAAACTCCGGATCTTTCCAACTGTCGTTGGTGCTTCCCATTCGGTTACGGTCTCAACCTTTGTGGGGTCAACTGCTATCCCTTCTCCGGATATAACATGTCCAAGAAATCCAACTTCCTTTAACCAAAACTCACATTTGCTGAATTTGGCATATAACTGATGTTCCCTTAGTTTCTCCAAAACCAAACGCAAATGTTCCTTATGCTCTTCTTCATTCTTTGAGAAAATCAGAATGTCATCAATGAACACTACGACGAACTTATCCAAGAACTCCATAAATACTTTGTTCATCAGGTTCATGAAATAGGCAGGTGCGTTAGTCAAACCAAATGATATAACGGTATACTCGTACAATCCGTATCTCGTGGTAAAAGCTGTCTTGGGTATGTCCTGCTCTCGAATCTTCAACTGATGGTACCCTGATTGCAAATCGATCTTGGAAAACACTTTAGCTCCTTGCAACCGATCAAACAGATCATTAATCATTGGTAGTGGTACTTGTTTTTGATGGTTACTGCATTCAATCCACGGTAATCAACAACCATCCTTAATGATCCATCCTTCTTCACCACTAGAAGTACGGGGGATCCCCAAGGCGAAGAACTTGGGCGAATGTAACCTTTATCCAATAACTCCTTGATCTGCTTCTTAATCTCCACCAAATCTTGTGCGGGCATCCTGTACGGTCTCTTCGATATTGGCCCAGTGCCTGGCATAAGCTCAATCAAAAACTCAATGTCTCTATCCGGTGGCATGCCTGGTAATTCCTCAGGAAACACATCAGGAAAATCCTTCACCACTGGTACTTCCTCCTGTACGACTCCTGATAAAGAATTTACTTGTGTCCTGTTTGACGTATGTCGAGATACATACTTGATTCTTCTTCCTTCGGGCGTTGTGAGCAAAATTGTCTTACTGGCGCAATCGATGTTCCCCCATACATCGACAGCCAATCCATACCGAGAATCACATCCAGACCTTGGGATTCCAGAATAATTAAATCTGTTGGGAAAACATGCCTTCCTATACTTAATGGCACTTGAAAACATCCTTGTCGAGCCATGTACTCTGCTCCTGGAGAGCTTACTAGCATAGGTGTCTTAAGAATCTTAGTTGGCAGGTTATACTTTTCCACAAATCCCCTTGATATGTATGAATGCGATGCACCAGTATTGCAAAGAACAAGTGCAGTAAATGACTTAACCAAAAACTTACCAATTACTGCATCAGGCTGAGCTTCAACCTCCTCCACGCTAACGTGGTTCACCTGTCCCCTGTTGAAAGGGTTTGGCTTCTTCCGAGAGCTTCCATTGCCATTCTGGCCTTCAGGACATTCATTGGCGTAATGTCCGGTCTTGGAACACTTGAAACAGGTGACTTGACTCAGATCTCTCTTGGCCGGGGTTGATGGGGTGGTACGGTTCTGGCCGTTACTTCCTCCATTCCCATTACCATTCTTGTGGCAATTATGGTTGTATGATCCACTTCCTCCATGGGTATGCTGAAACTGAACTCCCGGTTTAGGGGTAAAACGGGGCTTTTGCTGGGCTCCAGAGTTATACTTCCCCTGTCCATACTTCCTCTCGCGGTTCTCAATCTGTTGTTGCTTCCCTTCAATCATGATGGCATGATCTACCAACTCCTGGTAGTTGTTGAAACTTGCTACCATCAACTACATGCTTAGCTCATCATTCAGGCCTTCTAGAAACTTCTCCTACTTAGCGGCATCCGTAGCAACGTCATCTGGGGCATAACGTGCTAACTTGCTGAAGTCGTCAACGTACTGGACAACTGTCCTTCCTCCTTGGCGTAAGTTGCGAAACACATGCTTCTTCATAGCCATAGCTCCTGTTGAAACATGGGCAGTGCGGAAGGCTTGCTGAAACTGATCCCATGTGATAGTGTCAACTGGGTAAGTGGCTGTGAAATTCTCCCACCATGCTGCCGTGGGTCCGTCAAGCTGATGTGCGGCAAACTTCACTTTCTCAATATCTGTGCATCCTGCAGTGGTCAACTCCCTTCCTATCTTGCGGAGCCAATCGTCTGCTACTATCGGCTCGGTGCTACTGGAAAACACCGGTGGATTTAGCCTAAGGAAACGGGCTAGGTGATCAACAGGTGGCGGTGGCGGAGGGTTGTTGGGGTTGTTGTTGTTGTTCTGCTGATTCTGGACTAACAACTGCATCAATTGGTTCTGCTGTTGGATCAACTGAGCGAGTTCCGGTGGGAATCCATTGTCACGTCTCGGAGGCATCTGAGGGTTTAGAAAAGATGAGAATCTAGAATAGAATGAGGTCTAAGAGAAAACACTACCCAAATGCACATGAGACAAATTCACACAAAATCACTTCATTAAATTCAAACAAGGGCTTACAAACGGTCTAGAACTATCGCAAAAGTGCTCGAACTATAGTGTTTACATGGAGGGAATAATGCTACTAATATATGGTGGTCATCTATTAATTTGAATCGGTGGAAGACTCCATGATGTCTGCTCCAGCTTCATCTTCAAAGTCGGGTTCACTTGGATCCGAATATGTGTCGTCGATGATGATGTAGTTGCTTGGGCATGCGACGTACTTGTCTTCATTCTTGAATGCTAATCTCCCCTTGAGTTCTTCAATCTCCTGCTTGAGATCAACATTGTGTCTTGCTAGAGCTACGATCTCGTCCATGTAGTCCTTGCGTGTACCCTTCAGTTCTCCTTCTAGCTCGATGATCCTTGCCTTTGCATTCTTCAACTCTATCATGTCGTTGCACATCTGGTTCTCCTGGCGTCGAATGTGCTGGTTTAACTCCTGGATGAAAGCTGCAATAGATCTATCCTTCTTGATGCTGACTATCTCCCAGTCTTCATCTCAGTGTCCGCAAATCTGGTAGGTAGTGTCCTTGAGGTCTTCTTGATAAACTTCTCCAATGCGTCCCATGGTGATATGAGCTGCCATGCTCTTTCCCAGACTCTAGGTTGGTGCACTGAAAACACTATCTATGGGCTTCGTGATTGGCGCGAATGTCCTTCCCGGAATGTGAGCTTGAATCTTCCAGCGCTCCTCTTCTGGCAGAGTGGCGTTGAAGGTCCCGGTGAAGCTTGGTAGTCCGATGTTCAGGTACTTAGTGACTTCCTTCGGGTAAAATCCAAAAGGTGTGCCTTCATCCGGTTGAGCGTACTTGATCTTCGCGTCCGTCATCCTAGAAGAGTAGAAAAGATGAGGAGTTAGAAAATGAGAGGAGAATAGTGATCTATGGCTTTAACTTAGTGGTCATGTCCTACAGTCAGCGTGTGCTCTGATACCATCTCTGTAGCGACCCGACCTTAGATGGTCAAGTCTCTGTGCTCCGGTGTCATCCCTGGATCAGTAATGCTGACACCACACAGTACTTCGAAGGATTTATAGCAGAGTAGCAATCACACAATTATTACATCGATGTCTCAAAGAGAACTTATTACAATAAGTATGGCTTAAGGCCATCTAATATCGATAACAGCGGAAGACTTGGAAGATAAGTGAGTCCATCAACTCCAACGGCATCACTGAGTATAGAACCACGACCTAAAAGCACCTTACTCGTCGTCTGAAAAGTCTGCAACATGAAAGTTGCAGCCCGAAAACGGGTCAGCACATGGAATATGCTGGCAATGTAACACATAGAGAGTAATGAATGATAAACCTATACTACATTTATATATGGCTGGTGGAAAAGCTCTATGGTTACAGTTTTGCGAAAAGCCAATTTTTCCCTACTGCAAAGGAATATATTTTATTTAACTATCATGGTGGTTGAAACATCGAGAATGGTTGACAGCATTCCGATCCCAATTAAGTGAACAATTAAAAACCCAACAATATTAATTAAAGTAACATGATGAGATTCACATGATATTCAAGTACTAGATACTCAAGATGTCCATAACCGGGGACACGGCTAATCATGATCAGATTGTACACTCTGTAGAGGTTTGCGCACTTTTCCCCACAAGACTCGATCGCCTCCATTTGGTTTCTCGTACTACAGGGTGTTTGAGAAACGGATGACCGAGACATAGTCTTTCAGAAGGATAGCACATAACGTTTGGATAGACCGGTACACCTACTTTCCCCTACATCTGCTAGTCTACCCGGTAAGAGTTCGCACGACTTAGTCAACTACGCCAGAGCCCATAATGGCTTGTGGCTGCACACGGAAGTTACTAGCATGAATGATCTTATGATCCCTTTGAGCCTGGGTGGCGGTCCAAAAGAAAAACAGGCAAGTCCTGATAGAAACCAGGTGCCTCAATCCACCCAGATGTGTGTTTAAGTTGCCACCTTAGATAAAACCATTAATTAACAATACTCACATCTGTCATGGATATCACTCACCCAATCCACGTCTAATAGCATACCATGGCATAATAAGCAAACGTAGAAGTAACTCCCAAAGGTTTCATAAGTAAAACAGGTAATAGGTACTACCTCATCTACTTCCCATCCCACAAGTTAATTAGATCCTAATCATGCAGTGTTTGAGGATTGATCTAATGCAATAAAACTGGGTAGTAGAAAAGGTATGATCAAAGTGTTACTTGCCTTGCTGAGGATCCGCGAAACCTAGAGCTTCGAAATAACATGCGGCGCACTCCGGGTGATCTATCGCAGACAAACAACAAGCATACAATAAGTACTCATCTAATGCATAGGGAAAACTCGAACAAAAGATCGAACCAGAAAGTTCAAAAGAATCGAATTGAACAAAATAACGGAAAACAAACGGCGAAAGAAAACAACTCGGTTCTGACAAAGTGAAACTAGGTCAAATTTTACCATAGCAAAACTTTGTTTAAGTTGATTAGACGGAACGGCGGTTTCGAAACGAAACTCCAGGCGCTTGAATCACCTGATTCCGATAAACGAGCGTGAAGATAAACTAGAAACAAGATCGGATCAGAGATCACGATCGCGGAATAAATCCGTCGAGAAGAAAAAGAAGAACGGTTGAACGAATGGACACTCGTTAACCTAGAAGAATCCGGTGATCACGTTCGTTAGAACGAACGGTCCGGCGAACGGTCTCGAGGCAACTAAATCGGAGAAGAAAACGAATCCGATCTAGGGTTTCGGAAAAGAAAACCGAACGAAAAACCGATCTAGAAAACCGGAACGGTTTAGAAAAGAACCGGAAAGAAAATGAATCAGAAGAGAAGAAAAGAATCGGAACGATTAGAAGAAAACAATCCGATGAAAGAGAAAGAGACGCGGCGCGGATACCTCGGCGAGGTTCCGGCGAACGGCGGTGTGGGGCGGCGACGGTGCGGAGGCGGCGGCGGCGAACTGCGGCGGCGGCGCTAGGGCGGCGGCGGACGGCGGCGGCGGCGGCGGGGTGCGGAGGCGGCGCTGGCGGCGGCGGCGCGGGTGAGGGCGCGTTGTGGGGCGAGGTGTGAGGCTTGGGGCTTTGGGTTTGATTAATTAGGGGGGTGTGGGGGTATATATATTGGGGAGGGGAGGGGGTTTCTTGGAGGAGGGATCAATAATTAGACTAGGAATAGGAAAGGAAAAAGGGAAGGAAAGATCTAGAAACAAAAACGGAATAACGGAAGTAGTATAAAAGTCCTACTAGGACTTTCCTAAAAAAAGGCAACGGCGGCGGCGGCTCCCTGCGCCTGGGGCGCGCGCGCGCGGCGATGGCCTACTGGCCGGCCGGCTGGCTTGGGCCTTTGGCCCAAGGCACTGCAGATTTTTTTTTAATTTGGTTTCGCGCGCGGAAAAACACAGAAAAATAAATCTACTGGACTCCAAAATTAATAAAGTAAATTTTCCCCGACTCCTAAAAATGAGTCGAACAAAATGAACTTTTCTCCAGGCCTAAAATGCAAATTTTGAAAACGCGCATTTTTCCCTATCCAAATAAAAGGCAAACAACTACGACAAAACCAATGATCCCTTTCTTTCAAAATTTGAGAAAACCCAAATATGAAAATACGAAATCTACAACTCTCTCCGAGGGTCCTTGAGTTGCGTGAAATTTCTAGGATCGATCAAAAATGCAAGAAAATATGTTATGCATGATGATCTAATGTATAACATTCCAAATTGAAAATTTGGGATGTTACATCATTCAAATATTTAGTGCCAAACATTTTATAGATTTCTTCTTCTAACACTTTGGCACAATTTTCCTTTCCATCATACTCACGAAAGATACTAAAAAGGTGAAGCGTATGAGACAAACTCAATTCCATTTTTTAGTTTTCTTTTGTAAACTAGACCAGTGCTAAAACAAGAAACAAAAAGATTCAATTGCAAGATCTAAAGATATACCTTCACTTACCTAGCCTCCCCAGCAACGACGCCAGAAAAGAGCTTGATGTCTACTACACAACCTTCTTCTTGTAGACGTTGTTGGGCCTGCAAGTGCACAGGTTTGTAGGACAGTAGCAAATTTCCCTCAAGTGGATGACCTAAGGTTTATCAATCCGTGGGAGGCGTAGGATGAAGATGGTCTCTCTCAAACAACCCTACAACCAAATAACAAAGAATCTCTTGTATCCCCAACACACCCGATACAATGGTAAGTTGTATAGGTGCACTAGTTCGGCGAAGAGATGGTGATACAAGTGAAATATGGATGGTAGGTATAGGTTTTTGTAAACTGAAAATATAAAAACAGCAAGGTGACAAGCGGTAAAACTGAGCGTAAACGGTATTGCAATGATAGTGAACAAGGCCTAGGGTTCATACTTTCACTAGTGTAAGTCCTCTCAACAATGTTAACATAATTGGATCACATAACTATCCCTCAACATGCAACAAAGAGTTACTCCAAAGTCACTAATAGCGGAGAACAAACGAAGAGATTATGGTAGGGTACAAAACCACCGCAAAGTTATTCTTTCCAATCAATCCGTTGGGCTATTCCTATAAGTGTCACAAACAGCCCTAGAGTTTGTACTAGAATAACACCTTAAGATACAAATCAACCAAAACCCTAATGTCACCTAGATACTCCAATGTCACCTCAAGTATCCGTGGGTATGATTATACGATATGCATCACACAATCTCAGATTCATCTATTCAAACCAACACATAGAACCTCAAAGAGTGCCCAAAGTTTCTACCGGAGAATCACGACGAAAATGTGTGCCAACCCCTATGCATAGGTTCATGGGCGGAACCCGCAAGTTGGTCACCAAAACATACATGAAGTGGCACGTGATATCCCATTGTCACCATACATACGCAAGACAAGACATACATCAAGTGTTCTCAAATCTTTAAAGACTCAATCCGATAAGATAACTTCAAAGGGAAAACTCAATCCATTACAAGAGAGAAGAGGGGGAGAAGAAACATAAGATCCATCTATAATAGCAAAGCTTGCGATACATCAAGATCGTGACAAATCAAGAACACGAGAGAGAGAGAGAGAGAGATCAAACACATCGTTACTGGTACATACCCTCAGCCCCGAGGGTGAACTACTCCCTCCTCATCATGGAGAGCGCCGGGATGATGAAGATGGCCACCGATGAGGGTTCCCCCCTCCCGCAGGGTGCCGGAACAGGGTCTCGATTGGTTTTTGGTGGCTACAGAGGCTTGCGGCGGCGGAACTCCCGATCTATCTTCTGTTCTGGAAGTTTTGCGATACGTAGGTATATATGGGTGAAAGGGGTACGTCGGTGGAGCCACGGGGGCCCCACGAGGCAGGGGGAGCGCCCCAGGGGGGTGGGCGCGCCCCCCACCCTCGTGGGCAGCTCCCGTATCTTATGACATGCACTCCAAGTTCCCTGGGTCTTATCCGGTGAGAAAATCACGTTCCAAAAAGGATTTTTCTGTTTGAACTCCGTTTGATATTCCTTTTCCCCGAAACACTGAAATAGGCATAAAACAACAAATCTGGGCTGGGCCTCCGGTTAATAGGTTAGTCCCAAAAATAATATAAAAGTGGATAATAAAGCCCAATATTGCCTAAAACAGTAGATAATATAGCATGGAGCAATCAAAACTTATAGATACGTTGGAGACGTATCAAGTTTCTTTGATATCTTATATGCATGATTACTTATAGCCTCGCATTTCTTCTTCGAATCCTTGGTTTAGGTAGGACAACTAGATCGATTTTTTTTGCCATGGGAAGAGGTGCTTTGCGATGGGTTCGGCCGTGCGGTGTTCTTTCCCAGTGACAGAAGGGGCAGCAAGACACGTATTGATCTTTGCTATTAAGGATAACAAGATGGGGGTATATTCCTACATGAATAGATCTTTCCTACATCATGTCATCATTCTTATTGCATAACTCTGTTTCTCCATGAAGTTAATACACTAGATGCATGCTGGATAGCGGTCAATGTGTGGAGTAAGAGTAGTAGATGTAGGCAGGAGTCGGTCTACTAATCTTGGACGTGATGCCTATGTAATGATCATTGCCTGGATATCGTCAGAATTATTTGAGGTTCTATCAATTTCCCAACAGTAATTTGTTTACCCTCCATATGCTATTTTTCTCGAGAGAAGCCACTAGTGAAATCTACGCCCCCCGGGTCTATTCTTTATCATATTTGCTTTGAGATCTATTTTTATTTTCTTTTGTTTTCATATCTATTATTCTAAAAACCCAAAAATACCTTGCTGCACTTTTTCTTTATTTATTTTATATTGATTTATTGCGAGATCTATTTATCCAAAAATCTTACAAACCAACCTATCTTTTACCCGAGAGGGATTGACAACCCCTCTTACGCGTCGGGTTGCAAGTATTTGTTCTTTGTGTGCAGGTACCATTTACATAGTGTTGCTTGGTTCTCCTACTGGTTTGATAATCTTCGTTTCATAACTAAAGGAAATAGCTAGCATAGATGTGCTGGATCATCCCTTCCTCTTTGGGGAAAAACTGACGCGGACACAAGGCATCATGCGCTTGAGTCAAGGCTCGGTGCGACGGTAATCGGGTCTGAGCTCAAGGCCGGATCCACCATAGGGTCCATCTGTTGCCCAGATTGGAGGCCGGCTTCTTGGAAAGACTCGCGATGTAAAAAGGATTATCAATCCAACCTGGTATCGATCCGGAAAGACGAGCTCACCGCATGAATCTACGGTGTACTCCAAGCTCCTGAACATGACAATCTGGTTCGGGGCAAAGTTCTCAATGTGGTCGATGTGACCTGCCGAGTTGGCATGCAGGATGATGCTGCCGAAAGCAAAGAGCTGGCCGGGGACGAAGATGTCATTACAGCCGGCATTGTAGTTGATCTGCAAATGAGCCATCGATCCTTTTTCAATCACACAACTTAACTCTCAATGAAAGCACCAATGGCAGTACTAAAACTGTCGGAGTAATGGGCCACGGGTAGGCAAACCCGAGGCCCAGAACCTTTCAAGACATCGGGGAAGGCTACGCCCCTCAAAAATCCCAAGACGATCGGCCGACTCTGGGAGTCGGCCGCAGCATCACCGACGCCTACTCACGGCCGAATCTCGAAGACGGCTACGACATAAGCCGACTCCCAGTTGGCGACTCCAGGAATGCCGACTATGGGGAGTCGGCCCATGACTTCGCCACCGTCAGCCTTCTGGAAGAAGGACAGGACTGGGGATGGCCGGAGTACGGCCCTCCCCTACCCTGATTACCAAGGGCGGGTATGGCTACAGTGCGACGTATCGGAGGAGATCTTCGGCACGGTGCGGCACTGTGGCCATACCGGCCCTGACGTCCGCCCCAGCGGCGGAACCCTGTTCCCACGTTGGCCCGCCAGTACGGCCTAGAGACGGCGGGCCCCGCCAGTCAGCGGGGGATATAGAAGACGGTGAGAGCACCCGAAGACGGGCCCCGTGGGAGTCGGCCTCCAGGAGTCGGCCAGCTCCTCCCACAGGTCCCACGCGCCATTAACCAGATAAGACGGGGAGTGGCGACAGTGATTGCCCGCCAGGCGGCGGCACTGTTGCCACGCCCCCACGACCAAGTCAACGTCATCAGAGGCGCGGCTACAGTGGCCAGGTCAGTCGGCGTGGCCCACCAGAGGTGGCCCCCAGGAGTCGGCGGAAAGGACGGCGGCCTAAGAAACAGACGGCTGGGACCCGCACCCAGTCAGATTACCATTGTACCCCCGGGGGTAGGCCTATATAAACCCCCCGGAGCACCCATGCAAAGGGTTCGATCCTTTTTCCAGCAGACCAACTGCATAGAGGAGGGGAGAGCTAGCCTCGCCTTCTCCTATCTCTAGAACACAGCTCGAGGAGCAACTTTGTACACATATCTCCATAGTGACCATGCGGAGACCCCACAGAGCAGCAGTAGGGGTATTATCTCCTCGGAGAGCCCCGAAGCTGGGTAAGATCCGCCGGCGTGCATGCCTACGCCTCATCCCGCTTCCAGGCACCGGCGACGTTCTACTCGCCCCCACCATGATAAGCCATCCTTTGGCATCTGTCGCACCCAACCCCCGACATTTGGCGCCCACCGTGGGGCGAGGTGCACCGTCGTCCGGAGATATGTTCTGGACGGGAACCCTTTTCCTCCCTGGCGAGCGTAGCCAGCCCGGCACGCCAGAAGGAGTTCACACCGACGCGCTGCGCAACGTTGAGACCGTTTGCGCGGCCAGCTGCCTCGCCGATCTTATCGGCGAGGTTAGCCTCTCCGACGAGCCTGCGTCCGACGCAGGCACCAGCGGCCCCGCGAACTTTCTCGCGGGCCTCCTCGACGACCTCCACGTTGCTGGCGAGCCTGCCACTGACCTGGAGTCCGTAGGCTCCACCGACCCGATGCTGGTTGATTCCGACACCGCGTCGCTCGACGCCTTCCCCACCAACGTGGTGGTCTACGATGAGCCGCTCCCTCGCGTGGAGGGCAGCGGGCGCACCGTTACAGAGGTGCTCGTCATCGACCATGGCGAGCACTCCGACGGGAGAGCTCACGACCCGCTTGACGCGGCACTGCAAGACCTGGATGCTCCCATTCCAGAGGACGCTGACGCCGAAGCGCTGGAGGCACGCCGCCTCCAGCTCGTCGTAGGCGCGAAGAAGCTGGCCAGCATGAGACGCTTGTCAGAGGCCTACCAGCGTGAGATGGATCGCGCCGTGGGCGGCTCGCCGGCCCCGGTGGGGCCGAGCCGCCTGGGCGCGGTCCGCCAGCGCGGCGCCGACATCGCCAGCATGTTCGGGGCCAACCGCCCCGTGTACGCTATGCCCGCCGAGAACATTCGAGCTGCCCAGGCGGCGACAGACGAGTTAGATGGACTCGAAGGCGAAGCGCGCCGACTGATGACGGAGCGAGTCCAGCAACTCCTCGACGCGGCTGGCATGCAGAACGCGGTCGGCTGCCGAACCGAGGGGCCGCAGCAGCAGAAAGATGACCTGCCACCCCGCCGAGATCAAGGCGCGACATCTCGGGCGCCGACTGGCGGCGTCCGTGGAAGAAAAGACAAGGAGCCGGCTGCAAGCCGCAGTCGGACTCATATCACCATCGAGCGCGACCAAGATGGCCGCCCGAGAGCAGTAGAGCGGCGGGATGACTATGTGCCCCCGCCACCCCGCAAGGAAAGGCGAGTCTCTCCATCGCCCGTTGAACATCCGACTCTCTGAGGTCGCCGAGGCCGCCGAGAGGGAGTCGGAGAGAACGATGCCCGCCTCCGGATCGACCGACTCCATCGATCTCTGGTACTGGAAGAAGAAGATGAGCTGGGGCCGCCGTGTTTTGGTCCCCGCATCCGAGATGAGCCCTTCCCCAAAGGATTCACTCTCCCCAGAGATACCCCCAAGTACACCGGCTCCGTAGAGCCAGAGGACTGGCTGGTTGACTACTCCACAGCCGTCAGCATAGCGAACGGCAACAAGCGTGTTGCCGTGAAGTATGTTCCGCTCATGCTCCAGGGCACGGCCCGGACATGGATGAACAGCCTGAAGCCCCGCAGCATCAACAGTTGGGTTGACTTCACCGAGGCTTTCATCCGCAACTTTACGAGCACATACAAGCGACCTCCCAAGCCTCGCCAGCTCTCCTTGTGCGTGCAAGGCCCCAACGAATCAACTCGCGACTACCTCACGCGTTGGGCCGAGCTCCGAAACTCCTGCGAGGGCGTGCACGAGGTGCAGGCCATTGAGTACTTCACCGCCGGGTGCAGAGAAGGCACCCTCCTCAAGCATAAGCTCCTCTGCGACGAGCCGGAGACCCTGGATGAGCTGTTGATCATAGCAGACAAGTACGCCATGGCCGACTCTTCTATGAGGACGGAGATCCAAGTCGGTGCGACAGGCAAAGTCGCCCCACTGGCTCCCAGAACCCCGGCTGGGGACGCGAGTCGGCGACAACAGCAGAACGATCACAAGCGCGAGGCCCCGCAGCCGGCTTCCAATAGCCGGCAGGTCGCAACGGTCGACGATCAGCAACCAGAAAGGCAGCCTCCACCCAAACGGCAGAAGGGCGGCAAGCCCAATTGGCTGCCGGCTTTCTCCTACGAGCAGACTCTGGATGGCCCCTACAAGTTTCACAGTGGCGCGAAGCCATCAAACCACACCACCAGAAAGTGCCACTGGCTGACTAGGATTGCCAAGGGAGACGGCTTGGTGCCTCCTCCACCTGCTGGACAGCCGCCTCCGCCTCCACCCCCGCAGCCGGCTGCCAGGCCAGTCGGCGCAGTACAAGACGAGTACCCAGAAGAGCACGGAGCCTACGTGGTGTTCACCAGTGTGGCAGATGACAGACGCAGCAGGCGGCTGCAGCAGCAAGAAGTCAACGCAGTAGCATCAGACACTCCAGAGTTCATGGACTGGTCCGAGAAACCTATCAGTTGGAGCAGAGCTGATCACCCAGAGGTGATGCCGAATCCAGGGTCCTATGCCCTGGTCTTGGAGGCCACCTTTGCCACTGATAGGCGGGCAGCTCGCTTTTCGCGAGTTTTGATAGATGGAGGTAGCAGTATCGACATCCTGTATAAGGATACAATGGAGAAGCTGGGAATCAAGCGAAGACAACTCCAGAACAACCGGACTGTATTCCATGGGATCGTCCCTGGCCTATCCTGCTCCCTAATCGGCAAGATTTTGATAGATGTCCTTTTCGGAGATAAGGATCACTTCCGCCGAGAGCCAGTCTGGTTTGAAGTGGTGGACCTCCGGAGCCCATACCATGCACTACTTGGCCGACCTGCCTTGGGGGGATCCTGACTGTAGTCGGCGACTACAGGAAGTCGTCTGCTTGTGCGGCCGAGAGTAGTCGACTGGCCGAGTCCCTGGTTATTGCAGCGGAGAAGCGGCTTCTTGACCTGGTTGTGGCGATGGCCGGCAAGCAGCCTGAGTTGTCGCCCAACCCCAAGGAGTCGGAAGCTGAGGGCTCGTTCAAGCCGGCGAAGGAAACAAAGAAGATACCCTTGGACCCCGAGCACCCGGAGAGGTACGCAGTCATAGGTGCAAACCTTGACAGCAAATAGGAAGGCGAGCTCGTCGATTTCCTCCTTGAGAATCGGGACATCTTTGCATGGTCCCCCAAAGACATGCCAGGTGTACCGACGGAATTCGCCGAGCACAAGTTACATGTCCGGTCTGATGCGAAGCCCGTCAGGCAGCCCTTGCGCCGCCTGTCAGAAGAGAAAAGAAGAGTTGTTGGTGAAGAGATAGCCCGGCTCCTTGCAACCGGCTTTATCATGGAAGTATTTTTCCCGGAATGGTTAGCGAACCCAATTTTATTGCTGAAGAAGAACAAGCAGTGGCGAATGTGTATCGACTACACAAGCCTGAACAAAGCGTGCCCCAAGGACCCGTTTGCTTTGCCGAGAATTGATCAGGTGATAGACTCCACAGCTGGATGCGAGCTGTTGAGTTTCTTAGATGCCTATTCAGGATATCACCAGATCAAGCTGAACCCGGCAGACAGACTAATGACCGCCTTCATCACGCCGTTCGGAGCCTTCTGCTACCTGACCATGACGTTCGGCTTGAGGAACGCCAGCGCCACCTTTTAGCGTTGCATGCAGAAGTGCCTCCTCAAGCAACTCGGCAGGAATGCCCACATCTAAGTGGATGATGTGGTGGTGAAGACGGAGAAGCGCGGAACCTTACTGGAAGACCTCAAAGAGACCTTTGAGAACCTGCGCCGTTTCCAGATCAAGCTTAACCCCGAGAAGTGCGTTTTCAGAGTACCAGCCGGCCAGCTACTCGGCTTCCTGGTCTCTGAACGCGGCATAGAGTGCAACCCCGTGAAGATCAAGGCCATCAAGAGGATGGAGGTACCCAGCCGACTGTTGGATGTTCAGAAGTTCGCTGGTTGCCTGGCATCCATCAGCCGTTTCATCAGTCGGCTGGGCGAGAAAGCTCTCCCGTTGTACCAACTCATGAAGAAGACCAATTTTTTCGAGTGGAACCACAAGGCGGACGAGGCCTTTCCGCAACTGAAGAGGATGTTGGTTACTCCCCCTGTGTTGGCGGCTCCGACTCCCAAAGAGCCCATGCTCCTGTACATCGCCGCCACCAGTCGAGTAGTCAGCACAGTTATCGTAGTTGAGCGCAAGGAGGAAGGCAAGGCACTGCCGGTCCAGAGGCCCGTCTATTATCTGAGTGAAGTACTGTCAACCTCCAAGCAGAACTACCCCCACTACCAGAAGATGTGTTACGGCGTGCACTTCGCCGCCAAGAAGCTGAAGCCTTACTTCCAAGAACATCCAATCACAGTGGTCTGCACAGCCCCATTGGCTGAGATCATTGGAAGCCGGGATGCGTCTGGCCGAGTGGCCAAATGGGCCATAGAGTTGGCGCCCTACACGATCTACTATCAACCCCGCACCGCCATCAAGTCGCAAGCACTGGCCGACTTCCTCGTCGACTGGGCCGAGACCCAGTACCTGCCACCGGCGCCCGACTCCACCCATTGGCGGATGCATTTCGATGGCTCCCAGATGCGCACCAGCTTGGGAGCCGGCGTCGTCCTCACTTCTCCCAAGGGCGACATGCTCAAGTACGCACTGCAGATTCACTTCGCCGCCTCCAACAACATCGCCGAGTACGAGGCGCTCGTTCATGGGCTCCGGCTTGCCAAAGAGCTTGGCATCCGCCGGATCCTGTGTTACGGCGACTCCGACTTGGTGGTACAACAGTCGTCGGGCGACTAGGACGCCAAGGATGCAAACATGGCAAGCTACCGCTTCCTCGTGCAGCAACACAGCAGATATTTCGAGGGGTGCGAGTTCCTCCACGTGTCGAGGAACGACAATAACCAAGCAGATACTTTGGCATGAATCGGCTCCACCTGCCAAGCAATACCTTCAGGCGTCGCCCTCCAACGCCTCCTCAAGCCGTCCATCAAGCCCTCACCAGAGTCAGATTCAATTTTTGTGCCGACTCCCCCTGAAGAAGCCGGATCCGGCCCGAGAGCCCAAGCAAACAGCACAAGACCCGTTGCAGATGATCTCAAGAGTGCCGCAGTTGCAGCTAGCCCGGGGACTTCGGAACTCGGCCCGGGGACTTCGGAACTCGGCCCGGGGACTTCGGAACTCGGCCCGGGGACTGCGGCGGCCAGAGCGAAGACTCCAGAACTCGGCCCGGGGACTGCTCCACTCGGCCCGGGGACTTCATTAATCCAGCAAGCGGCTGCGGACTCCAGCTCGCCGACTCTCAGCCCAGCCGCTCGCGTCCAAGTCGCAGTTTTGACAGTAGAAGAGATAGCAGCACCCTCATGGGCCCAGCCCATCCTCCAATTCCTGGTGAACAAGGAGCTACCAACCGATGAAACCTTGGCTCGGCAAATACAACCCCGAGCGGCAGCATACACCATAATCAACAGAGAGCTGGTCAGACGCAGCGTCACAGGCGTCTACCAGCGCTGCGTCGAGCCAGAGCAAGGCCAAGCAATTCTTAGAGACATCCATCAAGGCGAGTGCGGCCACCATGCGGCCTCAAGAGCGCTCGTCGCCAAAGCCTTCCGACACGGTTTCTTCTGGCCGACTGCCCTCGAAGAGGCCAAAGAGTTGGTCCAGAAATGCAAGGGGTGCCAGAAGTTCCGTTCAAAGCCGCATCAGCCGGCTTCAGCACTCAAGACTATCCCCATCGCCTGGCCCTTTGCAGTTTGGGGCCTGGATATGGTGGGACCCTTCAAGACGGCACGAGGTGGCCTAACTCATCTGCTTGTCGCGGTGGACAAGTTCACCAAGTGGATAGAAGTGAAGCCCATCAAAAAATTGAATGGTCTGACTGCCGTGACTTTCATCTCAGACATCACAATTCGGTATGGCATACCGCACAACATCATCACCGACAACGGCACCAACTTTGCCAAAGGCTCCTTGGCCCGTTTCTGCGCGACGCAGGGCATCCGACTGGACCTAGCGTCCGTTGCCCATCCGCAGTCAAATGGCCAGGTGGAGCGAGCGAATGGCCTCATCCTGTCCGGCATCAAGCCTCGGTTGGTCGAACCGCTGGAGCGTTCGGCCGGCTGTTGGCTTGACAAGTTGCCGACCGTCCTCTGGAGTCTGCGTACGACTCCAAACAAGTCAACTGGCTTCACGCCCTTCTTCCTCCTCTACGGTGCTGAAGCCGTCATCCCAACGGATATAGAGTTCGACTCCCCACGAGTCACGATGTACACCGCGGAGGAAGCAGAAGAAGCACGACAAGACAGCATCGATCTGCTGGAAGAGGGCCGGCTGTTGGCACTCAGCCGGTCCAGCATCTACCAGCAGAGCCTACGTCGCTACTACAACAGGAAGGTCAGGCCAAGATCCTTCCAAGAGGGCGACCTTGTGCTCAGGCTGATCCAACGAATAGCCGGCCAGCACAAGTTGTCGGCTCCATGGGAAGGCCCCTTCATCATCAGCAAGGTGCTGGGCAACGACTCCTACTACCTGATCGACGCTCAGAAGCCCTGAGCACGCAAGAGGGACGACTCCGGCAAAGAGACGGAGCGACCATGGAACGCGAATCTTCTTCGAAGATTTTACAGCTGATACAGTATGTATCACGCCCCCCTTTTGTATTTTAAGTACCAAGAATCTGGGGCCCCCGAGACGGACTCGGGGACTGCCCCTTTTGTTATCTGTATGATAAGAGTTATGCTTCCGAGTACGACACTCTTTATGCCACTTGACCCTGGGCTCGACCAGTCGGCCCGGGGACTCGCCGTCTCGCGCTATAAAAAGGCTTCCTGCAGTCAGAGAAGTAGAGCGCGGCGCCTAAGCCGACTCCCGCCAAAGCCACAGCTCGCAGAGCGACTGACTGGTGGGCCGGAGTAAGGTAGAATAGGCGCCCGCATGAAAAAAGGCTAAGGATTCAAAGCGTAAAAACATAGCCCGAGCCGGCTTTTCAGCTGATCCTCGCAAAACCGACTCCGAGTAGTCGGCTTGCCGTCTTTCTATCTGACTTGCTAAAAAAACTCGCGAACGGCTAAGTACTTGCCTTCCCAAGGCGGCCAGGTATTTGGTCCAGCGGCAGTCCGCAGAGCGGCTGTCCGACTGGCAAAAGACGGCACCCAAGGGAAGGCGGCAAAAGGAAAAAAGCCTAAAGAGTAACAAGCAAGAAACGATAGAATCTAGACAAATATTTACACCACAAAGGCCATTGGCCGAATCCATGAACAGATGTTCAAAATACACCCAGTGGGTGGAAATGTGTGAATTAACAAAGTCTTCGAGAAACTACTGAGCAGATAAGTAAAGCAAGACGGCGGCTTATGAAGCGGCAGACGGGTTTGGGGGCTCGGCGGAGATGGCGGTGTCGGACGTTGGAGCAGCCGGCGGGGCAGACTCGGCTTGATCACCTCCAGCAGAAGTCGGCGCAGTTGGGTGCGGCTCGTTGTTGGAGGCTCGGTCGAGCTGAGGCTGGTCGCCCGCTCCGGCTTCCAGCGCCTCCGTCTCGTCGCCGGCTTCCATCTCGTCATCTTCCTCGACGCTGGAACCAATCATCTCCGCCGAGTCCTCACCGTAGTTCGGGTTCATCCCAAACCACTCCGGCGGCGCCTCCTCGCCGTTGTCAGCACGCTCAGGAACGAAGACGCTGGTGTCGACGTACTCGGCGATCGCCGCGGCGCGCTTGACAAAGTCATCCTCCATGGCTGCCAGTTCCGGCTGGGCCTCATCTCGGAGCGTGGCTAGCTGGTCCAGACTCAGGTCTGGATACCACGCCTTGACGAACTCCAAGGCACAACGTGCCCCGGCACGTGCCGAGGAGCCCTTCCAAGCCTCCAGACGGCCTACTGTGACCTCCAGCCAGTCGGCAGTCCGACTGGGAGTGCGCAGAACCGGCATCTCTGGCCACAAGGCAGCAATCGCCTGGGTGCCGATTCGTTGAAGCCGGCGCAGCATCTGGTGAGTCGGTCGTAGACGAGCCTCAATGCTCAGAAGCTGTTCATCAAGAGTCCGGGGGGCGTTGGCAGCAACCGCCTCGCCGGCCGCCCTCCGCGCCTCGCGATCGGCCTCGATGGCTTGAACGGCGGCTTGCGCATGGCCTGGGAAGAAGTCTGCCAAAGACGAAAAAAGAAGCAAGTTAGAAAAAGCAAGAGTTGGCCCGACCCACAGTCGGCCGCGCGCAAAGAAAACTTACCATCGACGATATCTTCAATCTCGTGGAAGCCGGAGGTCAGCATCGCCTCCTTGTCGGTCCAGGAGGAGCGTTCAACCTCGAACTCAGCCTGGAGCTCAGCCTCCTTGTCCTTCGCCTCCTCCTGCGCCTTCTTGAGCAGCTCCTTCTGCTCCGCCAGCTGCGCGGCCAGCAGTTCGCACTCCGTGACAAGCTTGCCACACTCCACCTCCTTGGCGCGCAAGGCGGTGTTGGCTTCGCCCAGCTGCTGCTGAAGAACGGCGTTGGCCTCTGAAGAAAGAAGAAAAAAGGACACAAGTCATCAAAAAAGGTCGCCAAGAAGATCCGGCCCGACTGCGCAGCAGTCGGCCCGAATCTAGGGGACTACAGCCCGCGGGTGCGCCAGCGCGCCCCTGCGAAGAAGCAAACTTACTCCGGCTCTCCGACAAGTCGGCAGTCCGCTTGCCCAGCTCTTCAACATTTCGGTTGAAGACGGTGGCTCGGAGGTTGTGGTAGTCCTACAGTGAGCATTTCAAAAAAGAATAAGCGTTTGGAATTCACCATTAGAGTTCCAACCCGCCTGCTCAACAACCAACCTAGAACTCGGGGACTACACCCAGTAGATGCGCTGGCGCGCCCCCATAGAGAAGAACAAGAAAAAACAAGTTAGAAGGAACATACCCGGACGACCACTCGTGTCGCCAGGTGCGCCTTTGTGCAGTGCTGGATGGCGTCGCTTTCAGCTCGCAGCTTCGCCCGGACGTCCAGGAGCGCCTGGTTCAGCGGGCCCGTGCCGCCTCCTCGCGCCCACCCGACGGGCGCGGAGCTCATCACCTCGACCACCGGCGTGGCCGAGCTGGCCGCTCCGGTCTCTAGAGGGCGTGGCGCCGAAGTCGCCTTCCCCAGCCGGCGGCGAGTTGGCAGGGCGACTTGAAGAAGCAACTTCGCCGTGGCTTCGTCTGTAGTCGGCGGTACTGGCGGGTCCGCCGACTGTTTACCCTTTGCACCCCCCGATGACGGCGGGGGCGGTGGTGGCGGCACCACCGGGTCTCGCCTGGGGATCTCGCCGCCCTCCCTCTCCACGACGGCATGTCCCCCGCCGGCCTCCCCAGAATGCTCCATAGGATCCGGAGGCGGCGCCGAGCGCAACGGAACGACGAGCAGCACCGATTGGCGGCGCGCGGCTTCTTCGGCCCGCTCTTGGGCCGCGGCGGCGGCTCCGGCTCCCTCAAGACCCTGCTGGGCGGGGGCGGCCGTCTTCTCAGCCTCCGGCTTCTTCCGATGGGCGACTTCATCTTCGTCGTGTTTTTCCTGCGCGTTCCGCTCCGTCGCCTCCCGGAGGTCGGCGGCTGGGTCAATGCACCGAGTCCTGGCGGACGACTCCACCGACCCCCTGATGGAGGCGGCGGCGACCCTCCCTAGGGTGAGAGGAGCTCTGAAGCGAGGAGCACATGTAAAAACTCAGCCTAAACCCACTAGAAGACAAAAAACAAGATAGAGAAGTAGGGGCACTCACGCAGAGGACAGCGGCGGCTTCTTCACTTCCTTACGGAAACGCTGGGCCTTCGCAGCCGCCTCTTCCCGTTTGGTCGCGGCGGCTGCCCCCTTAAACTTCTTCTCCCGGCCTCCGAGGGAACTCGGCCCGGCCCGGCGCTTCCTCGCACCGTCTTGCCTCGGCTGGTTGTGTGGGGCGACTTCCCCTTCTTCGCCGACGGGCCAGTCGGCGAAGGTGGCCGAGGGCCTCAGGCCGCCTTCTTCTCCTTCGCCGCCTCCTTCGGCGTCGGCCTCCAATGCCGCCGCCCCCAAGTCGGGGTCGTCGACATCGCTCTCTGCTCGATCAGAGGCGAACTGGCGAGGCGGCCCCGTGGCGCCAGATGAGGGCTGGAGAAGAGAGTTCGGGTTCAAAGGTTAAGAGAAATAAAGAGCAGAAGCCGGATTCGGCTGAAAAAGAGAAAGAGAAGGAAAGAGCAACTTACCACCGGCGAGGGGTTGTCGCGCGAGTAATGCTCCATGCCAAACTGCCAGTCCCTCGAGAGGCCGCAGTTCGCGATGAAGTTCACCGTGTCCGCAACCTCCGCGTGAAGAAGATCTTTGGTGCACGTCCGACTGGGGTCCCGGTGGCCGCTCATCTGACAGATCAGATGAGGCCGGCTTTGGAGCGGCAGAACTCGGCGCGCCATGAAGGCGGCCAGCAAGTCGGCCCCAGTCAGGCCAGCTGACTGCGTCAACACCCGAAGTCGCTGCACGGCGGCGGCTCCGGCCGGAGTCAGCTTCTTGGCGCGGTAGGACCAGTTGGGCTGCCTCCCAGCCGGCGCGCCGGCTTCGAAGGCCAGCAGGTTGACCCAGTCGCCGTCTGCGGCGACGTTCTTTACATAGAAGTAAGAACGCTGCCACATCTTCACCGACTTGATCAGCTGGATGGTGGGGAATGGGTTGTCGGCAGTCGACCTCCGCAGCGCGATGAAGGCGCCGCATTGGGCTGGCACGCCAGCGACGTGCGTACCGAGCTTAGAATGGAAGAATTCCCCCCACAGCTCGATGGTGGGGAGAACACCGAGGAATCCCTCGCAGAGCGTGGCGAAGGCCGCCAACAGCACCACCGTGTTGGGAGTAAGGTGGTGTGGTTGGAGGCCGTGAAACTGTAGGAACGAGCGGAAGAATCCGCTCGCCGGCAGCCCCAGGCTGCGCGACAGGTGGGAGCGGAACACGACGCGCTCGCCCTCCGCCGGCACCGGCGACACCTCCCCCGGCGGCGGGGCGCGGGACTGCACGAGGTGCGCGCCGGGGATGCGGCGCGTCTTGCGAAGAAACTCGATGATGTCGTCGTCAACTTCAGAACCGTCCCACACGCCGGAGCGGACGACGGCGGGCGCGGCGGCGGTAGAAGAGCTCATCGCCGGGAGCGAGGTGTGGTCCGGCGCGGCAGCAGTGAGAAGAAGAAGGAAGAAGAAGGAACGGGAGGAAGCAGAGGAGAGCAGGCGCGCGTGCTTCGCCGCCCCGCTCCCTCTGCCTACTTATAGGCCTGCGGGCTGAAGAGCCAAGGGGGCGTCGTGGGATTAACTGCGCCCACACCCCCACGACCCCCACGATCTACCACGCGGAGTTACCGCGCGCATTTACTGCGCCAAAGCCCAACCGCCCGCACGGCCGCAGCGGATCCGCTCGAGGGCCGAGGCGCGGTAGTGGCGGGCCCCGCCCGCGGGCCTGTCCCGTCGCGCGCGTGGGCTGGCAGGCTTGCCCAGCCACGTGGCGCCCCATGGAATGGTCCGCAGCGGGCAGCGGCCATGTAGCTTCTCAAACACGCCGTTTGCGTCCCGCCACGATCTTCAAACTACCTAAAGAAGAGCAAGGCGACTTCAAGGCAAGTCCGACCTCTGACAGACGGCTCGACAAAGACGGCCGGAGCAGAATCGCCTCCTAATAATCGGCACGAGGGAAGACGGCAGGCGAGCTACGGCGCCGACTCCTCGAAGGAAGAAACTGCTGAGGCCCCTCGGCGCATACCTCGGCGCCTCACTAGCTTCGGGGACTACTTTCGGAGTAATGGGCCACGGGTAGGCAAACCCGAGGCCCAGAACCTTTCAAGACATCGGGGCAGGCTACGCCCCTCAAAGAATCCCAAGACGATCGGCCGACTCTGGGAGTCGGCCGCAGCATCACCGACGAATCTCGAAGACGGCTACGACATAAGCCGACTCCCAGTTGGCGTCTCCAGGAATGCCAACTATGGGGAGTCGGCCCATGACTTCGCCACCGTCAGCCTTCTGGAAGAAGGACATGACTGGGGATGGCCGGAGTACGGCCCTCCCCAACCCTGATTACCAAGGGCGGGTATGGCTACAGTGCGACATACCGGAGGAGATCTTCGGCACGGCGCGGCACTGTGGCCATACCGGCCCTGACGTCCGCCCCAGCGGCGGAACCCTGTTCCCACGTTAGCCCGCCAGTACGGCCCGGAGACGGCGGGCCCCGCCAGTCAGCGGGGGAGATAGAAGACGGTGAGAGCACCCGAAGACTTGCCTCGTGGGAGTCGGCCTCCAGGAGTCGGCCAGCTCCTCCCACGGGTCCCATGCGCCATTAACCAGATAAGACGGGGAGTGGCGACAGTGATCGCCCGCCAGGCGGCGGCACTGTTGCCACGCCCCCACGACCAAGCCAACGTCATCAGAGGCGCGGCTACAGTGGCCAGGTCAGTCGGCGGGGCCCACCAGAGGTGGCCCCCAGGAGTCGGCGGAAAGGACGGCGGCCTAAGAAACAGACGACTGGGACCCGCACCCAGTCAGATTACCATTGTACCCCCGGGGGGTAGGCCTATATAAACCCCCCGGAGCACCCATGCAAAGGGTTCGATCCTATTTCCACCAGACCAACTGCATAGAGGAGGGGAGAGCTAGCCTCGCCTTCTCCTACCTCTAGAACACAGCTCGAGGAGCAACTTTGTACACATATCTCCATAGTGACCATGCGGAGACCACGCAGAGCAGCAGTAGGGGTATTATCTCCTCGGAGAGCCCCGAAGCTGGGTAAGATCCGCCGGCGTGCATGCCTACGCCTCATCCCACTTCCAGGCACCGGTGACGTTCTACTCGCCCCCACCATGATAAGCCATCCTTTGGCATATGTCGCACCCAACCCCCGACATTTGGCGCCCACCATGGGGCGAGGTGCACCGTCGTCCGGAGATCTGTTCTGGACGGGAACCCTTTTCCTCCCTGGCGAGTGTAGCCAGCCCGGCACGCCAGAAGGAGTTCACACCGACACGCTGCGCAACGTTGAGACCGTTTGCGCGGCCAGCTGCCTCGCCGATCTTATCAGCGAGGTTAGCCTCTCCGACGAGCCTGCGTCCGACGCAGGCACCAGCGGCCCCGCGAACTTTCTCGCGGGCCTCCTTGCATATTATGAGAGAAAAGGCATTCGAATTACTCCAAAAAGCATTATTATGGATAAAAACATTATAAATAACAGTAAGAAAATATGCTGTAAAATTGACGTATCAACTCCCCCAAGCTTAGACCTCGCTTGTCCTCAAGCGAAAACCAAAATCGAAAAACATGTCCACATGCTTTGACAGAGAGCTGTCGATACAATCAAAATACGGACATAGAACCATCACGTTGATTATTATAACACCAAAATAATTAAACATAAGACTTTTATCATAGAACTCCTATCATATACTTCTCATGAATAAGTAACAGTTCATCACACAATTGAAGTATAAAGCAAAAATTCTATTAAAAACCAACAAACTATGTTCTCAGTCAAATTTGCAATTACAATTCATCATCTTTTCAGGAAGGGTCACGTAACGGAGCCTTTAGGCAAGTCCACATAGTAAACCATCGTATAGTCTTCTATGATTGCTAACACTCACCGCATATACATGAGCAAAACGTTTCAACGGACACGTAGAAAGATAGGGGCTTATAGTTTCGCCTCCCAACGTATTCACCTCAGGGGTGATGTCAACAATAACAATTCATGCTATCTATATTCAACTGGACATATGTGCCTAGATCTCTCTTCACCACATGGTGCTTGCCAAAGGAGAAAAATAAAAAGGAATAGAAGGAAAACTTTGACTCTTTGCATAAAAAAGTAAATACATAGAAGTAAAAGATAGGCCCTTCGCAGAGGGAAGCAGAGGTTGCCATGCGCTTATTTGATTGTATGCTTAACCCCTTAATGCAAAAGAACGTCACGTTGCATTGCCCCTTGTGATAGCAACCTTTATTATGCAGTCTGTCGCTTTTATTCTTCACCATCACAAGTTCGTGCAACGCTCAATTTTCTCTTACACTAAATGATCTCATATTTTTTGAAGCAATTTTTATTGCCTTTTTGCATAGATGACAACTTACTTGAGGGACCTTGCTCAATCCCTAGGTAGGTATGGTGGACACATGAAAATAAGATTTGGGTTTAAGGGTTTTTGGATGCACAAGTAGTATCTCTACTTAGTGTGGAATTTTTGGCTAGCAAAGATAGGGGGCACGCACCACATGTTGAAGGATCTATGACAATATGACTTCTAGTGAATATAAAAAAACATAAACCATTAAGTTATCTTCCTTGTCCAACGTAAAAAATATCACAAAAGATTTCTAGGATAGTATATTTATATGCGAATCTTCTCTTCCTTTATTAATTCTTTCGTGAATTGCATCATTGACTAATGTTATGTTTGTCAATCTCTAATAACATTTTCTACTTATACTTTTCCTTATGTGGGGTCATCACCTACCACATCATTAGTATATGATATTTTCTTTATTTATTTCCTTTCTTTTATTTATTTCCTTTCTCTTTTTATTTTCCTTTATTTTCAACATGAAAGTAAAGAAAGCAAAAAATCAAACTAAACTATATTATATAACTTGCAGACGATTTCAAGGATGGATCACTAAGAAAACTCTTAAAGAAGAAATGATCAAACTAAACTTTTATTCATCTAAAGCAAAGGACCGAACTAAAATAAGTAAAGGCAAAAGGATAGTGGGATGATACGATACCGGGGCACCTACCCCCAAGCTTGGCGGAAGCCAAGCGGAGTGCCCATACCCAATACTCAGTTCTCTTTTGGTGGTGAAGAAGATGACGGTGATGAAGAAGAGATCTTGTCCTCGGTTTCCATGGCAGTGGTGGTGGTGAAAAGGTGGAGGGTTTAACCTTTGCTTCCTCCAGTTTCTGACGGAGAATAAAATTATCTATTCTCAACTCGTCATTATCTATCTCGAGTTTTATTATCTTCTTGCATAACGCCTCCATGCTCTCGTTTTTGAGCACGGGAGGAACCGATTCATCTTCATCTTCTTCGGATGTCCAGCTATAGTGCCCCTCATCCCCATAGGACTTGGGGTTTGCGACGAGATCAGCAACATAGCTCTCGCCCTCAAAGTCTTGGGAACACATATTATCAGGTCTACGCAGAAAACAACCAGATAACAGAGGATTTCATTCTAATACAGTGATCAACAGGTTTGGGAAGTATATATAGATTTTTTATCTTGGGGGACAAGCATACGGTAGAAAAACGGAGTCTGGAAGGTGTCCCAGGTGGGCACAACCCACCTGGGCACGCATGCCTGGCGCGCCCTGGTGTCTTGTGCCCACCAGGGGACGCTTCCTGGAAGTTTCTTTATTTCCAAATTTTTTAAATATTCCAAAACTGGTAAAAAATGTTTTTGCGGATTTTTTGGAGTCCGTTTACTTACCGTATCACGTACCTCCTTATTTTCACAATTCTGGAGTGTTCCAGAAGGACTCTTTTATGTGTTCTTCGGGTTTCAAAGTTACTTTCAACATTAATAGGTGTACCTGAGATATAATGCTTTATTCGTTGCCCATTGACAACCTTCGGGTTAGTACCTTCGGAATTATTTATCTTGATGGATCTAGACCAATAAACCTCCTCGATAACGTAGGGGCCTTCCCATTTTGAAAGGAGTTTTCCTGCAAAGAATCTGAAATGAGAGTTGTACAAAAGAACATATTTCTCCGACTTTGAACTCATGCTTTTGGATTCGTTTGTCATACCATCTTTTTACTTTTTATTTGAATAATTTTGCATTTTCATAAGGTTGGGTTCTCCACTCATCTAAGTAGCTAATATCAAATAACCTCTTTTCACCAGCAAGTTTGAAATCATAATTGAGCTCTTTGACGGCCCAATATGCTTTATGTTCTAACTTTAGAGGCAAATGACAAGCTTTTCCATAAACCATTTTAGATGGAGACATACCCATAGGATTTTTATATGCTGTTATATAAGCCCTAAGTGCATCATCTAATTTCTTAGACCAATTCTTCCTCGAACTATTAACAGCCTTTTACAAAATTAATTTTATTTCTCTATTGTTAAGTTCAACTTGACCACTAGATTGAGGATGATAAGGTGATTCAATTCTATGGTTAACATCATACTTGGCAAGCATTTTACGGAAAGCACTATGGATAAAGTGTGAACCACCATCAATCATTAAATATTTAGGGACACCAAACCTTGGGAAAATAACTTTCTTTAGCATTTTAATAGAGGTGTTGTGATCAGCACTACTGGTTGGAATGGCTTCTACCCATTTAGAAACATAATCAACATCAACCAAAATATGTGTATACCCATTAGAGGAAGGAAGAGGTCCCATGTAATCAAATCCCCAAATATCAAGTGGTTCAACAACAAGTGAATAATTCATAGGCATTTCTTGATGCTTACCGATATTACCTATTCTTTGGCATTCATGACAAGATAAGGAGAACTTACGAGCATCCTTGAAGAGAGTAGGCCAATAAAATCCAGATTGCAATACCTTGTGAGTAGCTCTATCTCCAGCATGATGCCCTCCATAAGCTTCAGAGTGACATTTCTGTAGGATTTGTCCATGGTCATGCTCTGGTACACAACGTCTAATAATACCATCTAGTCCTTCTTTATAAAGATGTGGGTCATCCCAGAAGTAATGTCTTAAATCATAGAAGAATTTTTTTCTTTTGTTGGTAGGTAAAGCTAGGTGGTAAATATTTAGCAACAATGTAATTAGCATAATCAGCATACCAAGGAGTATTATGAGCAACATTTATTGCAGCTAACTGCTAGTCAGGAAAACTATCATCAATAGGTATTGGTTCATCAGGAAAA
Organism: Aegilops umbellulata; assembly: GCA_032464435.1. Classification (NCBI taxonomy): domain Eukaryota; kingdom Viridiplantae; phylum Streptophyta; class Magnoliopsida; order Poales; family Poaceae; genus Aegilops; species Aegilops umbellulata. The sequence goes on along the minus strand of CP136060.1, from coordinate 491,493,765 downwards.
TTTTCAAGCCTCGACAAATTATCAGCTACTGGGTTCTTAGCTCCTTTTCTATCAATGATATGTAAATCAAATTCTTGTAACAAGAGAACCCATAGTCTAGGTTTAGCTTCTTTCTTTTCCATAAGGTATTTAATAGTAGCATGGTCTGTGTGAATAGTTACCTTAGAATCAACAATATAAGGTCTAAATTTATCACAAGCAAACACCACTGCTAAGAATTCTTTTTCAGTAGTAGCATAATTTCTTTGAGCACTGTCTAGAGTTTTGCTAGCATAATGAATAACATTCAGTTTCTTATCAACTCTTTATCCTAGAACAACACCAACATCATAATCACTAGAATCACACATAATTTCAAAAGGCAAGTTCCAATCAGGTGGTTGAACAATAGGTGTAGAAATTAAGGCTTTCTTGAGTGTTTCAAAGGCTTCTGAACAAGCATCATAAAAAACAAAAGGGATATCCTTTTGTAAAAGATTCGTAAGAGGCCTAGAAATTTTAGAGAAGTCTTTAATAAATCTCTTATAGAAACCAGCATGACCTAAGAAACTATGAATACCTTTTATACCTTTAGGATATGGCATTTTCTCAATTGCATCAACCTTAGCTTGGTCCACTTCAATACCTCTTTCAGAAATTTTATGATCCAAGACAATGCCTTCATTATCCATAAAGTGGCACTTCTCCCAATTCAAGACAAGATTTGTTTGTTCACATCTCTGCAAAACTCGATCAAGATTTGTCGGTGTACTAAAGTAGGGGTACCTTAGTACTCCGAACTTGTGCACGGGCAGTAGTAGCCTCCCGCGGCAAGGCCTGCCAGGGGAGCGACAAGAGTCTCCACGGCCCTTTCCGGGCCGGACGAAGGCCAAGTGATCGAGCCTAGAAGACCAAGCCCCGGCAAGAGGAGCTTGCCGGGTCGAGAAGGCAAGGTCCGGCAAGAGGAGCTTGCCGGGCCAAGGTGACAAGGCCCCGGCAAGAGGAGCTTGCCGGGACGACTAAGCCGAAGCACCAAGGCCCCGGCGGGAGGAGCTCGCCGGGACGGCCAAGCCAAGGCACCCCAAGAGAAGCCCGCCGCGGCGCGCCGCGCGCCCCGGCAAGGCCTGGCGAGCGGCAAGCTCCCAGGTGCGGCAAGGCAACTATCGCGGCAAGACACTTGCCGCGGAAAACCACCACATCAGGCCCGCGCTCCAGCTCACCTGCCCACGCGTCGCTCTGGGGCTTCCCCGGAGGCACGTGGCGGGGCGCCGCGCAACCTGAGACGCGCGGTGGCATGCGACATTGGCAGATTCGCCCCCGTGGCGAGCGGAGGCGCTCCTAACGGTCCGCCTCGGCACTATTCAGGCGATCCAGACGGGCATTTAATGCCTTTGTCCCCCACCGTCAGAGTTATGTGCGATAGCACTGTGCGGTGACTATTCACACAATCCCTTGCCATTTTTACCCTCGCCTGCATCGCTCCCTGTGGGAAACCCCTTGGCATATAAAAGGAGGCCCATGCGCACGTAGAGAGGGGATCGGACCCAATAGGCCCTCGCCTACGTCCAGCTCCAACTTACTGTAGCTTCTTGCGCTCCAGAGCAAGAACCCGAATCAACCAGACATGCAGCAGTAGGGTTTTACGCATCCATGCGGCCCGAAGCTGGGTAAAATTGTTGTGTGTGTGTGTCGCCTCGATCTGCTCTTTGTGCATCCTCCGCCCCCGCCGAACCGGCAAGGGGCTCCGTCCCCATAGGTGCTCGTGGAGGCAGATATCCCCTGAGAAAGCTGCGCCATTACTTCCAAGCACATGAGATCACAGTTGTCACTCGCTTTCCGTTGAAGAGGATACTACAGAGTCCAGAAGCAACATGTAGGATTGTTGAGTGGGCACTGGAACTGTCAAGCTTTGGCCTCAGGTTTGAGAGCACTTCAACTATCCAGAGCAGAGCATTGGCAGAATTCATAGCAAAGTGGACGCCAACACCAAACGAAGAAATTCCAGAGACGAGCATCCCCGTCAAGGAAGCAAACAAAGAGTGGCTGATGTACTTTGATGGTGCATTCTCGCTGCAAGGCGTCGGTGCTGGCGTGTTGCTTGTCGCACCCACCGGAGAGCACCTCAAGTACGTGGTCCAGATGCACTTTCCCAAGGAGCAAGCAACAAACAATACTGCAGAGTATGAAGGATTGCTCGCCGGTCTCAGGATCGCGGCAGACCTTGGGATCAAGCAACTCATTGTCAGGGGTGACTCACAGCTTGTCGTCCGCCAAGTGAACAAGAATTATCAGAGTCCGTTGATGGAAGCTTACGTTGATGAAGTGAGGAAGCTGGAAGAGTGCTTTGTCGGCCTACAGATGGAGCATGTTCCAAGAGTTCAGAACAACATCACTGACGGCCTGTCAAAGTGCGCGGCACTTAAGTTACCTGTGGAACCAGGGATCTTTGTGCTCAAGCTGACTCAACCATCCGTGACGCCATCAACTGGACAGAGCAAGAAGAGGAAGTTGATTTCTGGTAACTATCTTCCGGCAGAGCTTCCCGAAGCCGCCGCCAAGAAGGTCCCCAAGATCAACGCCAAGAGTGCTGAGGAGCAGTCTGCTCCGACAAGCCCCAGGGTTTGTTTCGTTGTAGCAGATGCTCCCGACAAGTTTCGCTCCGGCAAGCTTGCCGGGGATCATCAAGCTCCGGCTGAACCGCAGGTTCTCGCTGTAGAAGCGGATGTTCCCGCAGCAGCAGATATGCCTTTAGTCCTTGTAGTCGAGCCACAGGCTCCAGCATGGGCACAGCAGATCATCCGTTGCCTCTAGTCAGGAGAACTTCCCGAAGAGCCAGAAGAAGCGGAAAGAGTAGCCCGGCTGTCAAGTATGTACCAGTTCGTCGACAACGCACTGTACAGAAGAAGACTCAACGGTGTGAAATTGAAGTGTATTCCCCGGGAAGATGGACAGAGGCTGTTGGCAGAGATACATGGAGGCATTTGTGGTCACCACATTGGCGCAAGAGCGCTTGCCGGCAAAGCTTTCCGGCAAGGCTTCTTTTGGCCAACAGGCCTCCAGGATGCAACTGCACAAGTAACCAAGCGTGAAGCGTGCCAGTTCCATTCCAAGCAGATACACCAGCTAGCTCAAGCTCTCCAGACGATCCCTTTATCCTGGCCATTTTCGGTCTGGGGGCTCGACATCCTCGGCCCCTTCCCCCGAGCAGTCGGGGGCTTTGAGTACTTGTACGTCGCAATCGACAAGTTCACAAAGTGGCCGGAAGTGGAACCAGTGAGGAAGGTGATAGCACAGTCAGCAGTCAAGTTCTTCAGGTCGATTGTTTGCCGATTCGGAATCCCTAACAGGATCATCACCGACAACGGTACACAATTCACGAGCCGCACCTTCATGCAGTACGTCCAAGATCTTGGCGCCAAGGCCTGCTTCGCTTCTGTTGCTCACCCTAGGAGCAACGGTCAAGCGGAAAGGGCAAATGCTGAAGTGTTGCATGGGCTCAAGACCAGGACTTTTGACAGGCTGCACAAGTGCGGAAGGAACTGGATCGAGGAGCTGCCGGTGGTTCTTTGGTCGATCAGGACGACGCCAAATCGAGCCACCGGCCAGACACCTTTCGCTCTAGTCTATGGAGCAGAGGTTGTTATCCCCACGGAACTCGTATACGGGTCACCTCGAGTGCTCGCTTATGATGAGCTTGAGCAAGAGCAGCTGCGACAAGATGACGCGCTGCTCCTTGAGGAAGACCGTCTTGAGGCTGTTGTAGGAGCTGCTCGATACCAGCAAGCTTTGCGCCACTACCATAGCCGCAAAGTTAAAGCCAGAAGTCTCGAGCAAGGCGACCTTGTTCTTCGGCGCGTTCATTCCGCCAAGAATTCCAACAAGTTGACGCCGAAGTGGGAAGGCCCTTACCGGGTGAAATGAGTCACTAGGCCTGGCGCTGTCCGCCTTGAGACCGAGGATGGATTACCGGTGAGCAACTCCTGGAACATCGAGCATCTTCGTAAGTTTTACCCGTAAGGCGCGGTTGTCGGACCCTGTCCGGCAACCACCATTTTGTACAAGTCTTGCCGCTGTTGCATGTAATCCTTTGTACAAAGCCAGGCGCAGAACCTGAGCGGAGATAAAGCGCTAGCGCCCTGAGTTTTATCATGCATGCTGAGTCGAGTCTTGTCCTTGGTTAGGGTTGGCAGTGCTTAGTAGCGGCTAACCCCAAACTTAGAGGTTGAGTGTGCATTCCTTTGCCGTTCTTTTCGTTTCCCTTGGTTCGCAGGGCTCGCATATCCTGAGCAAACCACTTAAGGACGAAAAGGAGGAGAAGGACGGACCGACATCTGGACCTCGGCAAGCCAGTGTGCCGGGGGCTGCAAGACCCCGGCAAGTTGGTATTGCCGGGGGCTGCAAGTACAAAGATTAACCCACGGCGAATCAGAGTTGCCGGGGGCTGCAATCTCAGATAAGTTTTTCATCCCCTCTCATGCATTCTCTTATGGACTGAGGCATGCGAAACCTCGTTTTCTTCCTAAAAGCTACCGTGCTCCCTTAACTCTAGGCCCTGGGGCTCGTTCCTGGGGCCAGATTTGGTCGTAGTCGCGGCAGCAAAGGGACGAAACGAGGAGCCTGAAGCCGCCTCCTCCCTGCCTCCGCCAAAAGTGTGAGAAAGGGCGAGCGACGTGGGAAGAAGGCAGGGCCTGCTGCCGGGAAAGGAAGTGTCTATCTTAAATATATAAAGGATTCTCTCCTTGATGTGGGTTCCTCCCACGAGACAAGTGACCCGGCAAGCATCCCCTTTTCATTAAAGAGCATTCCACTCAGGTACAGTTCATGAGCGGATGAAAAACATGAATAATGGGATTACAAGCTTTAAATGCAACTAAGGCCCGAGGGCTTACAAATTAAAAAGAGATAAGGTGCCCGTAATCCCTCTCTTGTCCCTCTCTTCAGGAGGAAGCTCAAGGAGGCGAAAAGGGCAAAAGGGGCGCCTAGACGAGCTACGGGTGGCAGAAGACACCAAGAGAACGTCTCGGCGGCATGGTGATGGCGGCGCCGGAGGCAGAGATCGAAGACGAGGCGGCAGGACGTCAGCACGCTGTCGAGGGCGTCGTTCCCTCGTACTCCGTGTTGACGGCCTCGCCGCCTGCCCTCTTCCTCTTCCGCAGCCTCCCTACGCCAGCCGCCCAAGGAGACGGCCCCGAGAAGCTCCAGGAGCCAGCGACGCGGATGATGGGGTCGCCGGTGCCACGCGGAGCGGCACCCGACACCTAGTCAGACCCGTCATCCCGCCGCCCGCCGCCCTCATCGTCACTGTCGCTGTCCTCCTCGTCGCTCCCGCCCAAGGAGGAGCCTTCGCTATCGGAGGAGCTCTCCACGCAGCACCGTGCCCGAGTTCCGAAGCACCCGAAGACCTTGACGGAGAGGAGACCACCCTCCATCAGCTTAAAATGGAGGGTGAGCCCCGCCGTCAAGCTGTGGATGCGGGTGAACGTCTTCCACCCTCGACCAAGATACATCACATTAGGGGCCGGAAAATCAACGCGGACTCGCGTACCGCTGATTCCACAACCCCTCATGTGCAACCTCAGTGTCTCGGGTGGATCCAACTCCATCTCGCTCGCAAACGGAGTCGGGAGACGAAGGCGACGACGAGCGTCGTCGCCCGACGCAGCCTGACGAAGAACTCGCAAGGGTCGTCCCCGATATGATCCGCCACGGGGAGAGGATCTGCTGGCGGAGGCGAGGCCGGCGGACTGCCTCGACCACCTCTTCCCTGACCGCCTCGGCCTCGCCCTCGACCTCGCCCGCGGCCTCGTCCCCTCCCTCTTCCCCTTGCAGCTGGTTCTGCCACCACGGGTGCGGGGGGAGGAGGGACACGTTGCCTAGCGGCAACCCTCGTCACCACCGTCGAAGGACCAGGGTTCCCTTTCTCCATGGCGAATGAGAGAGAGGGGAGTAGAAGCTGAAGAAAGGAGGAGATGAGAGAATGCGGGTTTCCATCCCCCCTATCCCGCTCCTTATAAAGGAGCGGGGTGGGGGCTTGGCCGCCCCGCTCAGCCAATCAAGACACAGAAGGCGCAGGGAACTGGGCCCGACCCACTGCCTTGACCCGTGACGGCCCGGTTTCCCGCCTCCACCGTTCGCCACTCCAAGCGCATGGAGGCCGCGTGGCAGGAGTGCAGAGTTGAGGCGACGGATGAGGCGACCTCTCCCCACCCCGTGATCGTGGGGGGTGGACGCCTCGAAGACGACGCGTCCACGCCTCCACGCCTCCCTCCGTTTATGAGGAAGATACGAACCGCCAGGAGGCGGGCGTTTCGTTTTTCCGAATAAAGGAACCACCCTCGACCTCTCCCACGACGCCGCAATCGACGCGTGCCGTTCGGGGAGGGCGCGGTGGATAAGGAGCAAGGTGCGACGTGACCCAGGCCGCGCGTGCCCGTGCCCTATTTTGGGCCTGGCCCAACAGCGCTCGGCACTGTGTATGGCCCAGGCCCGGGGGCTCCTGTCGGTGTACTAAACTAGGGGTACCCTAGTATCCCGAACTTGTGCACGGGCAGTCGCAGCACCCCGTGGCAAGGCCTGCCAGGTGGTCGCCAAGGCTCTCTATGGTTCCTTTGGAGCCATTCAAGAACAAAGTATTTAAGCCAAGGAGACAAGTCCCCGGCAGGAGGAGCTTGTCGGGAAGGCCGCTCGAGGCACAAGACCCCGGCAAGAGGAGCTTGCCGGGAAGGCCAACCAGAGCATCTCAAAGAACTTGCCGCGACGCGCCACGCGTCCCAACAGGACTCGGCGAGCGACAAGCTCCCGGACGCGGCAAGACAACGGCCGCGGCAAGCAACCACTATGTACCTGCGCTCCAGCTCACCCACCTACGTGTCACTCCGGGACCATTCCAGGCGTACGTGGCGGGAGGCTGTGCAGCCAGGGGTACACTGTGGCATGCAGCGCTGACAAGATCGCCATCGTGGAAAGCGGTGGCACCCCTGACGGTTCCTTTTCTGCACCGTCTGGGCGACGTAGATAGGCATTTAATGCCTTTGTCCCCTGCCGTCAGGGTTAGGTATGATACACTGTGTAGGTAGCTGTACCTACCACAGCATGTTTCCATTTTTGCCCTTACCTACGTTGCCACCTGTTGGAGACCCCTTGAACATATAAAAGGAGGCCCATGCACAACGTAGAGGGGGATCGGTCCCTGGAGAGAGATCTCGGGGAGGACAAACAGAAGAATGCTCGGTCTCATTAGCTGCTTGAGTGTACTGTAGCACTCAGCGCTCCCGAGCAAGAACTCAATACAATCCACAAAGCAGCAGTAGGAGTGTTATCTCTCCGGAGAGCTCCGAAGCTGGGTAAAAACCCCCCGTGTGCTTCGCCTCGATCAGCTCTTCGCGCGACCTCCGCCCCCCGCCGAACCGAGAAGGGGCTCCATCCCCATAGGTGCTCGGGGAGCCAGAAAACCCCGGCAGGCACGCGCGGCCCGGAGCACGCCATACCTTGCCCCGCACCCACCGCGCCCTCCCCAAACGGCACGCGTCGATTGCGGCATCGTGGGAGAGGTCGTGGATGGTTCTTTATTCAGAAAGGCAGACTGTCCGCCCCCTCCCTCCTTATAAGCAGGGGGAACAGGGGCAGTTCGCCCATCTGCCCATTGCTATTCTTTCCTCAAGAATCTCCGCCACTCCCCTTCTTCCCAAAGTCGAAGGAGAGCAGCGCTCCGCCCCCACCGCCACCAGCAACACCAACGCCGTCGTCCTCCCTCGCCATTCCTGCCATGGCTCCGAAAGCTGAGAAGGCGAAGTCGGCCGAGGCGCAGAGGCTCGCGGCGCTGCGAAAGGAGCGGGCAATCTTCCCTCCGTGGCTTGACGCGAAAGAGCTGAAGGAGGACTTCTACCTCTTCTGGTCGACGGGGACGCGAGCGCATCCGCGCACGAGGGTGCTCCCAGGCGCTGCTTGGGATAAGTATCCCACTGGGTATCCCTTCTTCGCCTTGTTCTTCTACTGCGGGCTCTGCCCGCCTTTTTCTGAATTCTTTTGTGACATCATGAACACCTACGGGCTCCACCTCCTCGACTTTACCCCCAATGTTGTCCTGACCATGGCAGTTTTCGCACATCTCTGCGAAAATTTTGTCGGAATCCATCCAAACGTAGCCCTTTTTCGCCATTTCTTTTCTCCTCGAGTTGAGAAAGGAGAGCCTTTATCCGGCGGGATCGCCTGGATCTCGAAAGCCGGCAAAAAGGACGCTTATCTGGAGGGAGAGCTCCGTAGCAAGTGGGAGGAGTGGAGGGCGGACTGGTGCCTGATTGTCGAGGAGAACCCGCAGCCGTTCACTGCCCTGCGCCAAACACCCGTAGTGCGCGGCAGCGATTGGAGTAGCCTGGCCCCGGAAGACGACAAATTGAAGATTGCTGTCGCCCGGATCCTACGCCTCAGGCTTGCCGGGCTCACTGTAGGAGCGGTTGGCGCAGATTTCCTCCGCCGCCGCATCACCCCCCTGCAGGAGAGGAGGAGACCCGCCTGGGAGTTCCAAAACGCACCGGATATCATGAGGCTGCGGCCGGGCCTCAACTTCAACTTCACTGTCATGGAGCTCCACGCGATGCTCCAGGAGCTGTTCAAGTACGACCCTCAGCATCCCGAAGTGTTCAAGTTGCCGAAGGGCGTCGTTCCGCTGTGCAACAACTCCTCGCTCGATCGCATCCGTGCAATGATGCCGCTGTGCGACTCGCATGGAATTGATCCAGCCTGGATAGAGCCTGCAGATGACGTCGTGCGGGCATTCTTCGATAACTTGATAGAAGTGCCGGTCGACGCTGATGAGAAGAGGGGCCTCACCCGGGACACCACCGACGATGAGCTCAAGCGCATCGCCACCAGGATGGAAGAGGCGGCGGTAGCCGCGGCTGCGGGCGAGTTTGGATTCACCTTGGAGGAGGCAAAGGCAGCAGAGGCAGCAAGCCTTGCCGAGCGAGAGGACCTGGGCGGCGAGGGAGAGCCTGCCGGACTCGACGTCATGCCGAGCGGGCCCGCTGAGGATACGAGCGGCTCGTTGGAGATCGGCTCCTCTTCCTCTTCGTCCTCGGACAGCTTGCCGCAGGCAGAGCCCCCGGCTCCACAAGCAGAGCCCCCGGCTCCACCAAGAAGGCATCTTCGCAAGGCCGGGGACGTAGTGGAGCGGCAGACGAGCCAACCCCCGCCGCGCCGCACGACATGCTCTACCGTGGCAAGTTCTGTTGCCGCGGGAGCATCTCACGCTGCAGCGGCAACTGGAGCGGGGTCCTCCCGGTCCGCCGCTCCGGCTCCCGCCAAGCGGCCAAGGGATCCTACTCCCCCGCCTCCTCGCGCCGGAGGTGGGCCAGGCTTTGACTTCTCTGCGCTCAGCTCCGACGAGGAAGAAGAAGAGTAAGATTCCTGCTCGTACTTGTATGTCTTCAATACTTGTTGTATTGTCTTGTATCTCATTCGCTCTACTCTGAACTTGCTCCGTTTCAGGACTCTGGCCCAGAGAGCGGCGAAGAGAACCAAGGTCCCGGTGATTGTCATTGAGGACGATCCCACCGTGCCGACAGGGGGTGCGCCCGAGACAAACTTGCCGGACCCGGCAGCTGTTCTTCAGAGCAGCCCCCAGCGCAGCCCCCAGCGTAAGCATATGGTTTGCTTCCCGCTGCTAGGCGCGCATAGGTACTCTTCGTTTGCTGATATCTGTCTATTGGCTTGTGTAGCAGCAGAGCAGCACCACCAGGAGCATCCAGATGCCGCCCCTGTCATGCCATCGGCTTCAACTACGCTGCCAAGGAAGAGTTCTCCGGCAAGGGAGAATCCTCCGATAGGGGAGAGCTCCCCGACAAGGGAGAAATCTCCGACAAGGGAGAGCTCCCCGGCGAGGGAGAAGTCTCCTACAAGGGACAGTACCAATGACCCCCCGGCAGCGGAGATCCCAACTGCCGAGCCCGGCACAGGTACTTCTTGCTTCTGAACTTCCCTTGGGTTCTTCTTCGTTTGACCTTCTTTTTGGATATTTGCTTGACTTCTCTCCCTTTTTCGGCTGTCAGATCCATCAGCTGCGGAGCCGATGGAGACCGAGGTCACTGTTCATGACGCCGCCCCCATTGGAGAAACGGCTGGCGCTGGTGATCCCGTCGGCGAAGAGGCCGCCAAGGCTGCCGCTGCAGCAGCCGACGGGGGGGGGGGGGGGGGGTTGGCGATCGCACTGACGACCCTAAGGCCGCAGGAGCGACAGGCGCTACACCGACCGCCGATCCTCCCGCTACTGCCGCGGCGCCAGGCTCCGAAGAGCCCCAGCCAGGCGTATACTTGAAGGCCAGTGAAGGCGTCTTCATCAACCTCCCCTGGGCGTCAACGTCCAGTGCGCCGGTCGAGGGAGAAAGCTTTGACGTGGAGGTGCTCGCCTCCGCTGGGCTGACGCTAGTCGATGCGCCAAGTGGTACCAGCGACGAGCCTGAGGAGGAGCGACTGCTGCGGAAGCTGGTGTCGCTCTACCGCGCTCGACAAGCCAAACTGGAGTCCCGCGAAGCGCTTGTCGCAAAGGCGGGGGTGGACATGGAGAAGCGCGCGGAGGAGCTCCAAGGTCTCAACCAGGCAGCTCTCCGGTCGCTGGCGGCGGCGCGTGTGCAGCTCGATGAGGTGCAGAAGGCCTTCATCCTTGAGAAGGCAGAAATTGCAGAGCAACAGCGTCTTGCCGCCGAGGGGCTATCTGCGCGGGAGGGCGAGCTGGTGCAGCTGAAGGCCAGCTTGGACAGCCACGAAGAGGAGCTTGCTGCGCGTGAGCAAACACTTGGCGGAGCTCTCAGGGAAGCAAAGGACGCTGCCGCAGCTGCCGAGGCCACCAAGAAGGAGCTGGAGATGAAGGTGGCGCAGCTGGAGGCTGATCTCAAGGCGAGCGGTGACGCGCTTGCCGCGCTCAAACATGAGCGCGAGAAGGACGCCTACACCTTTGGCGAGCTGCAGGGTCGTCTCGCCGAGAAGATCAAGGAGCTTAGCGCCACCAAGGATTCCAATCCCGATCTTGAGCTGAAGCTGACCGCCTTGACCAAGACGCTGGAGGGCGCCAGGGAGCAGGAGGCGTCCCTGAAGAAGGAGATCAAGGCCGACAAGGCGCTGCTGGAGAGCATTGCCTCCACCCAGAATGATTTTAGAGAGACTGTGGAGCGGTGGACGAAGGGTCTTGTGGATGTTGCCGCAGACATCGACAAGGAGCTGACGCAGCTAGGGATGGGGGATCTCGGGTATCCCTCCGACGAGACCCTCCCGTCCAGCGCCAAGCTCACTCTGTTCTTCAAAGGCGTGGCGACGGCCCTCCAGCGACTCCGGGAGAGGATCCCAAAGCAGCTGGCCGACGAGTCGCGCAAGATCTACGCGGGAGCTCTTCAGAAGGTGGTGGTGAAGGTGGACTTCCGCAACCCGGGCCTCATCCTCACCAATGTCCTCAGATCCCTGCCGGCGGAAGCTGATCTGGAGGTGCTCAACTTGTTGGAATTCTTGGCGGAATGAACGCGCCGAAGAACAAGGTCGCCTTCCTCGAGACTTCTGGCGTTAACTTTGCAGCTATGGTAGCGGCGCAAAGCTTGCTGGTAGCGAGCAGCTCGTACCGCAGCCTGAAGACGATCTTCATCAAGGAGTAGCGCGTCATCTTGTCGCATCTGCTCTTGCTCAAGCTCATCATAAGCGGGCAATCGAGGTGACCCGTATACGAGTTCCGTGGGGATAACTGCCTCTGCTCCATAGACTAGAGCGAAAGGTGTCTGGCTAGTGTCTCGATTTGGCGTCGTCCTGATCGACCAAAGAACCACCGGCAGCTCCTCGATCCAGTTTCTTCCGCACTTGTGCAGCCTGTCGAAAGTTCTGGTCTTGAGCCCACGCAGCACTTCAGCATTTGCCCTTTCTGCTTGACCGTTGCTCCTGGGGTGAGCAACAGAAGCGAAGCAGACCTTGGCGCCAAGGTCTTGGACGTACTGCATGAAGGTGCGGCTCGTGAATTGCGTACCGTTGTCGGTGATGATCCTGTTAGGAATCCCGAAGCGGCAAACAATCGACCTGAAGAACTTGACTGCTGACTGTGCTGTCACCTTCCTCACTGGTTCCACTTCCGGCCACTTTGTGAACTTTTCGATTGCGACGTACAAGTACTCAAACCCCCCGACTGCTCGGGGGAAGGGGCGGAGGATGTCGAGCCCCCAGACCGAAAATGGCCAGGATAAATGGATCGTCTGGAGAGCTTGAGCTCGCTGGTGTATCTGCTTGGAATGGAACTGGCACGCTTCACACTTGGTTACTTGTGTAGTTGCATCCTGGAGGGCTGTCGGCCAGAAGAAACCTTGCCGGAAAGCTTTGCTGTCAAGTGCTCTTGCGCCAATGTGGTGACCACATATGCCTCCGTGTATCTCTGCCAACAGCTTCTGTCCATCTTCCCGGTGAATACACTTCAATTTCACACCCTTGAGTCTTCTTCTGTACAGTGCGTTGTCGACGAACTGGTACATACTTGACTGCCGGGCTACTCTTTCCGCTTCTTCTGGCTCTTCGGGAAGTTCTCCTGTCTGGAGGAAACGGACGATCTGCTGTGCCCATGCTGGAGCTTGCGGCTCGACAACAAGGACTAAAGGCATATCTGCAGCTGCGGGAACATCCGCTTCTACGGCGAGAACCTGCGGCTCAGCCGGAGCTTGACGTTCCCCAGCAAGCTTGCCGGAGCAAAACTTGTCGGGAGCATCTGCTTCAACGAAACAAACCCTGGCGCTTGTCGGAGCAGACGGCTCCTCAGCACTCTTGGTGTTGATCTTGGGGACCTTCTTAGCGGCGGCTTCGGGAAGCTCTGCCGGAAGATAGTCACCAGAAATCAACTTCCTCTTCTTGCTCTGCCCAGTTGATGGCGTCACAGACGGTTGAGTTAGCTTGATCACAAAGATCCCTGGTTCCACAGGTAACTTAAGTGCTGCGCACTTTGACAGGACATCGGCGATGTCGTTCTGAGCTCTTGGAACATGTTCCATCTGTAGGCCGACAAAGTGCTCCTCTAGCTTCCTCACCTCATCAACATAGGCTTCCATCAACGGGCTCTGATAATCCTTGTTCACTTGGCGGACGACAAGCTGCGAATCACCCCTGACAATGAGCTGCTTGATCCCAAGGTCTGCCGCGATCCTGAGACGGGCAAGCAATCCTTCATACTCTGCAGTATTGTTCGTTGCTTGCTCCTTGGGAAAGTGCATCTGGACTATGTACTTGAGGTGCTCTCCGGTGGGCACGACAAGCAGTATGCCAGCACCGGCGCCTTGCAGCGAGAAGGCACCATCAAAGTACATCAGCCACTTTTTGCTTGCTTCCTTGACGGGGATGCTCATTTCTGGAATCTCTTCGTCTGGCGTTGGCGTCCACTCTGCTATGAATTCTGCCAATGCTCTGCTTTGGATAGTTGAAGTGCTCTCAAACTTGAGACCAAAGCTTGACAGTTCCAGTGCCCACTCAACAATCCTGCCTGTTGCTTCTGGATTCTGCAGTATCCTCTTCAGCGGAAAGTGAGTGACAACTGTGATCTCATGTGCTTGGAAGTAATGGCGCAGCTTTCTTGAGGCCATGAGAAGGCCGAAAAGCAATTTCTGCACACCAGAGTACCTTGACCTAGCCCCCTGCAGAAGGGAACTGACGAAGTAGACTGGGCGCTGCACCATTTTCTTCCGCTGTATCTCTTCGCACATCTGCATAGATCCATCTTTGTCGGGGCCAGAGCTTGTCGGGGAAGCCCCCTGCTTGTCGTTGGATGTGCTTGCCGCGGTTGTTGGCTCATCATCAGCCTCCCTCTCCACTACTAACGCAGCACTAACCACTTGATTGGTTGCCGCCAGATACAGCAGCAACTTCTCTTGTGGCTTAGGCGCGACAAGTATTGGAGTGGAGGACAGGTATCTCGTCAAGTCCTGCAGCGCAGCCTCCGCTTCCGGAGTCCATTTCATTGGACCTGCCTTTTTCAGAATTTTGAAAAACGGCAGGGCGCGCTCAGCAGACTTAGAGATAAACCTGCTGAGAGCCGCTACGCAGCCGTCAAGTTTCCGCACATCCTTGACGCGCTTCGGTGCTTCGATCTGCTCAATGGCCTTGATCTTGTCGGGATTGGCTTCAATTCCCCGCTGAGACACAAAGAACCCGAGAAGCTTGCCGGAAGGGACTCCAAACACGCACTTCTCGGGGTTGAGCTTGAGGCTGATCTTGTGCAGATTTGCAAAAGTCTCTTCTAGATCTTGAATCAGAGTTGCTTTGTCCCTGCTCTTGACCACTATGTCATCCATGTAGGCTTCCACATTTCTGTGTATTTGCGGTTCAAAAGCAGTATGGACCACCCTCGCAAATGTTGAACCAGCATTCTTCAAACCGAAAGGCATCCGTACGAAACAGTACGTGCCACATGGAGTGATGAATGCGGTCTTCTCCTCATCTTCTTCTGCCATGAAGATCTGATGGTATCCTGAGTATGCATCAAGAAATGAAAGCAAGTCACATCCAGCCATGGAGTCAACAATCTGGTCAATGAGCGGCAAGGGAAATGGATCTTTGGGACAAGCTTTGTTAACATCGGTGAAGTCGATACAAAGCCTCCACTTCCCGTTTGCCTTGCGCACGACTACAGGATTGGCCAACCACGTCGGATGGAGCACTCCTCTGACAAGGCCTGCTGCTTCCAACTTCTTGATCTCTTCTGCGATGAATTCTTGGCGCTCCACTGCTTGTTTCCTGACTTTCTGCTTGACGGGCCGCGCGTGAGCACAGACGGCAAGGTGGTGCTCAATTACTTTCCTGGGAACACCGGGGATGTCAGACGGTTGGTACGCAAACACGTCGACATTCGCCCACAGGAAAGCAACGAGCGCGCTTTCCTATTTAGGGTCGAGAGTGGCCCTGATGGTGAAAGTACCACCAGTGTTGTCCTCCTTGGCGAACACCTTCTTGGTCGCTGGCGGAGCTGCCATCGTCTTCTTACACTTGTCGGTGGAGCTCGATGGTGCGTCCTTGACAGTAGCGCAGCACTCTGAAGAGGTGCGCTTGCCGGAGTGGGCATCAGAGCTCTTGCTGGACTTGGTCTTCTTCTTCCCCCTGGGAGCTTCAGCGGCAAGTGGCTTGCAATCTGTGGCGGCTGCTGCTTCCCGGTAGATCTTGTCAGCACAGATAAGAGCATCTTTCTTGTCGCCAGGGACAGAGATGACACTTACCGGGCCTGGCATCTTCAGCATGTTGTATGCGTAGTGAGAGGCCGCCATGAACTTGGCGAGCGCTGGACGGCCAAGAATTCCATTGTAGGGCAATGGAAAATCGGCAACGTCAAAAGTGATCCTCTCAGTTCTGAAGTTCAGCTCGCTGCCAAATGTCACCGGCAGTGTGATCTTCCCCTTCGGCTTGCTCCTTCTCGGGTTGATTCCCTGGAACGTGCCGGTCTCTTCGAGCTCGCTGTCAGGTACTTGGAGTTTTCGGAGCACAGCGGAGGAGATCAGGTTCAAGCCGGCCCCGCCGTCAACTAACATCTTAGTGACCTTGAGGTTGAGAATAGTTGGTGAGACCAACATCGGCAAACACCCGAGCGCAGTTGTGCGATCAGGGTGGTCCTCAATATCAAAGATGATAGGCGTGCTGGACCATCTTAGAAGCTTGCGTGACTCAACGGGTGGTTCTGCCGCATTAACTTCCTGCACCCACTGCTTGAGTTGGCGGTGCGAAGTATGCAGAGAAGCACCGCCGTCAACACACAAGACCTCTGTAGCTTTCTGAAACTCCTGCTCACTGGTCTCGTCATCATCATGTCTTCGTCGTCGTCATCTTCATCCTTGTCGCGGCCGCGGGGAGGTCTGTCCCCTTGCCGCTGATTGGCCTTACTGCAGCGTCCTCCCCAGCCGGTGCGCTTCGTACCGGATCCTCCAGCACCTGCTTGGGATTTCTCCTTGTCGCGTCACTCGTACTCGGCCTTCTACAGCGCGACCAGCTGCTCGACCTTCTTGCAGCTCTGGAGGTCATGGCCCTTGGTGCGGTGAATCTTGCAGTACTGTTTGTTGGTGCCGTCCTGCTTGTCGGCAGCCGCCACAGCCTGGCAGTTGGCGCACGTGGCAACCTCCTTGCCGGAGCTACCATCTTTGGCTTTCTTGGCGCCACCGTCGTTGCCGGACTGCTCAACAACTAGCACATCTTTCCCTTTCCTCTTCCTGTTGTTCCGCCGCCGGTTTTTATTTGCCGGGGCAGCATCCTCGCTGTCAGATCCTCTTGTTCCTGTATTCTCTCCGGGGAGTTTCCTCCCTTCCTCAGCACGTGCACACCTATCGGCAAGGGCATATAGCTCGCTGACGTCTCTGATCTTGCACATCGCCATCTCCTCCCGCATCCTGCGGTTACGCACGTTCTGATGGAACGCGCTGATGACCGTGGCAGGGTGGACATCTGGATGTTGCGTTGCACTTGGCTGAATCTTTGGATGCACTTGCGCAGGGGTTCTCCTTCCTTCTGGCAAGCAGGTGAAGGTCACTCTCCTGGCCATGAGGTTTGTGGCCGCCCGTAAAGGCGCCAACAAATTGATGGCATAGGTCTGCCCAGGAAGATATGGAGTTTTCCGGCAAGTGCACGAGCCAGGACCTGACGTTTGGTTTGAGCACCAGCGGGAAGTAGTTGGCAAGGATCTTGTCGTCGCGCCCTCCAGCAGCATGCACCGCGATGGTGTAGATGCTGAGGAACTCCGACGGATGCAACCTGCCGTCGTACTTCTCGGGTACGTCTGGCTTGAAATTCTTCGTGCAGGGCCACTGGACTTGCCGCAGCTCTCGGGTAAACACAGGGCAACCTACCGCATATGGCAGGTCGCCTGGTTCCCCTGGCGCATGTATGTCGACAGTGGGTCGGATTAACGCCGCATTTCTCTTTGGCGCTCGATGCGAGTACGAGCGTCTTCTTGCTGTTGTTCGTGAAGAACGTGGCGCTGATCGCGGCGAGTTCGCGGATCTGATGAAGCGGTGGAGTCGCTGTCGCGGTGGACCCGGCGAGTCGGCGATCTTGGCCTTCGGGGCGGAGAGTGCATGGTGGTTGCACCCCCACCGGTCTTGCCGCCATCGGCTCGCACCTGGCTGGTTTGCCGCGGCTGTGACGTGGTCGCCTGCCGTGGAGTGTCGCCGTTGGCGAAGCTGATGAGGCTCTGAATGGTGGTCCTCCAGTCGTCGATCTTGTCTGGCGTTGGAGGGAAATCTAGGAGTAGTTGAGCTCGCCCAAAGCTTCTGCTGGAGTGGCGGGTAGCGGTGGCGAATGGTGCGAGGCGCGGGATATGCTCGGACTTCCAATGGTGTTAGAAGGAGCAGTATTCCGTCTCGGCAACCATGCCTCGCCCGCGCCAGCATGTCGGTGCGTATGCTGGCCTGGAGCATCTCGAGATCTGCCAGCTCGATTTGGGTCCAGTGAGCGTATGCTACCGTGAGTACCACGACGCTGCCGGTCCCGCGCCTCCTGAGATGGGCGCGGAGTGTCCACGGACGCCCTGTCGTCGTGGGAGCCTGCTATGCCACCGACGGGCAGCGCAGCCTTGTCCTTGGACCTGGCGGCACCGTGGGCTCCCTCGTCGGCCCTGTTACTCCGTCGGCGTCTCCTCCACCAGCCGTTTGCTCTGGCGGTGGTGGGTTCGACGCGGACGGAGCAGCCGCCTCCGAAGCCTTCTTCTTCGGTGGCATGTCGATGAAGTCGATGAAGATCTAGCTCGCGTGAGCGCCAGATCAGGTTCACACAACCTCGACGCCCCCTACCTGGCGCGCCAAAGATGTCGGGGAATCTGGCTCCACGAGCACCTATGGGGACGGAGCCCCTTCTCGGTTCGGCGGGGGGTGGAGGTCGCACGAAGAGCAGATCGAGGCGAGGCACGTGAGGGGTTTTTACCCAGCTTCGGAGCTCTCCGGAGAGATAATACTCCTACTGCTGCTTTGTGGATTGTATTGAGTTCTTGCTCGAGAGCGCGGAGTGCTACAGTACACTCCAGCAGCTAACGAGACCGAGCGCGAGTGTGCTACTGTTCGTCCTCCTGGGGGCGATCGATCGATCCATCTCTACGTTGTGCATGGGCCTCCTTTTATATGCTCAAGGGGTCTCCAACAGGTGACAACGTAGGTAAAGGGCAAAAATGGAAAGGTGCTGCGGTAGGTACAGCTACCTACACAGTGTATCATACCTAACCCTGACGGCAGGGGACAAAGGCATTAAATGCCTATCTACGTCGCCCAGACGGTGCAGAAAAGGGACCGTAAGGGGCGCCACCGCTCGCCACGATGGCGATCTTGTCAGCGCCGCATGCCACAGTGTACCCCTGGCTGCACAGCCTCTCGCCACGTACGCCTGGAAAGGTCCTAGAGCGACACGTAGGTGGGTGAGCTGGAGCGCAGTTACAGAGTGGTCGCTTGCCGCGGCAAGCGCCTTGCCGCGGCCGTTGTCTTGCCGCGTCCGGGAGCTTGTCGCTCGCCGGGTCCTGCCAGGACGCGTGGCGCGTCGCGGAAAGTTCCTTTAGATGCCCTGGTTGGCCTTCCCGGCAAGCTCCTCTTGCCGGGGTCTTGTGCCTTGAGCGGCCTTCCCAGCAAGCTCCTCTTGCCGGGGACTTGTCTCCTTGGCTTAAATACTTTGTTCTTGAATGGCTTAAGAGGAGCCGCAGAGGGCCTTGGCGGTTGCCTGGCAAGCCTTGCCGCGGGACGCTGCAACTGCCCGTGCACAAGTTCGGGATACTAGGGTACCCCTACTTTAGTACACCGACATTCCCCATCACATGTTCAAATTCCAAGGTGCATTAAATCATCGCATGCAAGTATTAAGAGAAAATTGACCAATGCATGTACTTTATACATGCATGTATTGCAATTAATACATTGGTAAACATAATTTTTTGAGGTAAACAAAAGCATTATTTGGGTGTTTTTGCAAACTACAAAAAGTATTCCACCACTCACCATCTACCTTGGTTGGTGAGATTTTTGAATTGAGCCCGATAAACCAGAAAGGAGGGAGTATGATACTAGCTAGTCTATGATATAGTAGCTACCTCACTAAGAGCATGGTTAATAATAGAGCCAATGGTCGGCTATAAGAAGTTGCCATGTCATATACAACAAACCTCTTAGACGGCATATACAATAATAAGTTTTAAATATGTACTAGTTTATCAATAGTTGGCCCACCTTACATCCTCACAAAGTGTCTTGGGTCTCGTGTTGCAGCTGGCTCTATTAACCAAGAGCTCGCTTCTCTTCTCTCTCCTCTTCTCTTTCCTCCAACTAACAAGCACATATATATTATTATATTCCTTATAGCCTGCTTATGTCGAGTCACTCTATTGTACTTGCTCTAAGACTAGCCACAATGGAGAGTAACATGCACTAGTAACATACACATATCCCTAGAGTATGTTACTACCTTTCATAGTCGGTAGTAACATAAGTATGGTAACATGCAAAGCCTCATTTATTAGGTTATAGACTCATATTGCATTAGGACGTGTGATGTTACAGTAACTAGCTAAGTTAATCAAACTACCTCTCTCCTCATTAACTCATTTCCACATAAGCAAATTTGTTGAGTTGGACTCGATGTTACTGCTGAACTTACTCCCACTGTGGCTAGTCTAATGCATAGTATCATAGAGTAGTATCATATGTAGTACTTTATTTATTTTCATCCATGACACATACTAGCATAGCATTTATTATGATACGGTTTCATGATATGGTACTTAACCCTCTCTTTCTTCATTTAATTCTATGACAGCTCATCAAAATTGCCTAGTTGGCATGCACGATACTAGCTATGATACCCCCTTACTATCAGCCTAGCAAAGAAGGTGTACAGATCATTCGTGCGTCTCTTTTTGCGTTTTCATAAATT
Organism: Aegilops umbellulata; assembly: GCA_032464435.1. Classification (NCBI taxonomy): domain Eukaryota; kingdom Viridiplantae; phylum Streptophyta; class Magnoliopsida; order Poales; family Poaceae; genus Aegilops; species Aegilops umbellulata. Next base: position 491,473,899 of record CP136060.1, on the reverse strand, counting down.
TGTTCGAGAAGCGGGGAGAAGTTTCAAAGACTTCGGTCGCAAGGTGCAGCCACTGGCGTAGGCCTAGTTGGTATTTTAATTACAGGAAATTCAGATGGAGTTCGGACATCATCAAAATCAATATGTGCCCGTGGGGTGCTCTCGTGACCCCATGGAAAAAAATTGGTAAAGTTTGGCACAAGTTTTGATGACCGCTCCTTCCAAACCAGAGCATCTCACATGAAGGATCATGGTTTCCAAAAGGAGACATGTCAATTCAAACTCATGTGGCCGGTGACTTCATCGTTTGGCCTCATAAAAATTTCCACGGTACACAATCACCATTATACCACGAGTTCAATTTTCTGGCGCATTTTAGGTATCGTTAGCTATAATTAAGACATTTTTTTTGAGATTAATGTGCATTTTGTGCATAAAAATAAAATTACAACCTGAACTGCATGTGTTGTTGAAAGGGATGAGGATCGCCATTCAATCTGGGAGCATCCAACGGTGCAGACGTATGATCCGTGGGGTTTGGGGTCTAGCCAGAAAGCACGACTCAGATCGTGGGTGGGGTTTGGTCGGCACACGACTTTCATCAACAAACCGTGTTCTATTCGCAAACCGTTTGCATATTTTTGTTCACACATGCTGTAGTGAGATCAATTGAGTGTGCTACCTCTATGACATAATAATAATAATAATAATAATAATAATAATAATAATAATAATAATAATAATAATAATAATAATAATAATAATAATAATAATAATAATAATAATAATAATAATAAACAGTTCATATTCATTGCATGAGCTGACGGCATATCAAGGTCAACATATTAACGGTTCTTACATTAACAGAAAACCGGGCATAACTCACAAATTCAGTACACGCGACAGGTCTAAATTTAACGAATTAAGTTGCAGGGTAGGCATAAAGACTAGTCTTACAGCTTAATTCCCATGTACATGGGGGAACTAGGATCATTACGTTGACCCCGAATGAACTTGGGTTTTATGATGATTTTACGCTTCTCTGTTACACGGGTGCGTGATCCCTTGGCTGGCAACTCATCAAATTCATCATACTCGTCCTCATCGGCAACATCGTCGACACCCAGTAACCTTCTCTTCCCATGCATCACTACATGGCAGTTCTTATGCAAGGGTTCTTCCACAAAGAAAATTTGGGTAGCATCACTGGCAAGAATGAATGGGTCTGTGTGATATGCCATCGTTGTCCTGTTAACACAGGTCTTCCTGTACTCATCAATACTTACCTGACCAAGAGGGATCTATGCGCACCTGAATAATGACACCTTAACTTTCATATAGTCAAGCTCCCAAATCTCTTTGATGGTTCCATAGTATACCCTTTTATCATCTTCATTTACAGTAATGCATTCTATTTGAACAGAGATGTTCTGATATGAGGTCTTCTGATCACGTTCCTCAGTGTAGAATATGTATCCATTTATGTCATATGTTTGGTACGTCAACACCATAAGTGATGGCTTTTGTGCCAACCACGTAGCAATGTCATTGATGGATCCTTGTGCCAAATGATTCTTCAGCGATTCGGCTTAGTTCTTAGTGTGCTCCTTCATCTGCACATCTGTTGAATGCACCATTGGTAAGAAGCTTTGGCATATCTTCGCCAAGTGTTCTTGGGCATAAGCACTGAGAACTGGGATGTTAAGCAATACCGTCAAATGGGCTTTCTTTGGCAATTCTCCGGGTGCAGCCATTTGCGTGCTAGCAAGGATCGGCTTACCTTTCAGCCGTCCCTCTTGGCGAGACAGGGGCAAACCTATAGGTCTTTGTTTCACGTATTCGGTGCAAAACTCAACCACCTCCTCCGTGGTATAACCTTGTAGGATGCTTGCCTCTGGATGGGTTTTGGTTCTGACAAAAGCGCTTAATTATTCCCATGAACCGCTCGAAGGGATACATGTTGCGAAGAAACACAGGACCACAATAATTTATCTCGTCGATATGGTGCATAGTGAGATGGACCATGACATCAAAGAATGACGGTGTGAAAAACATCTCTAGGTTGGACAATATTCTTGCAATATCATCTTGCATATGATCCAACTCTTCAGGATCTACAACTTTGTGCCTTAGTTGGTTGAATAAATCACAGAGGTCAATGAGTGTGTTTCTTATATCTTTGTCCATCAGATTCCTGATGGCCACTGAGAGGATTTGTGTGAACATTATGTGGCAATCATGTGACTTCATGTGTCCAAACTTCATTTTACCTGAGCTCACATCCACGATACTTCTGATGTTTGCATAGTAGGAAGAGGGTGTCTTAACTTATAAAAAATACGTGAAGAACTGTGTTGCTTCTTTTGTACTGAAATTGTAATTCTGGCGAGGTTTGATGAATTTTTCATCATCTTCTGCTTCACTCTTGTGTTTTGATTGATCAGCAAACATATCGAGCCGTAAACCGTCACCATCCTTTCTTTTACCTTTAATCTTGATCAGACTAACAAGGATGCTTTCACATACGTTCTTCTCTACGTGCATGACATTGATGCAGTGACGTACACGTAGAATCTCCCAGTAAGGTAATTTCCAGAAGACCATTTTCTTCTTAAATACTTGACCCTTGGGTGTTTGTTTCACCGTCAAAGGGTGGTTCTTGCCAAGCACAACATTGATTGTTTTAGCCATGTTGTGGACCACCTCCCCTTCATAGGGTCTTGGGCCCACACCTGCCTCTATCTGTCGGGGGGAATCGGCTTCCTCGAACACCTATGGGGACCGAGCCCCTTACTGGTTCGGCGGGGGGCGGAGGTTGAACGAAGAGCGGATCGAGGCGATGCACACAAGGGATTTTACCCAGCTTCGGGCCGCAAGGATGCGCAAAACCCTACTGCTGCTTTGTGGATTGTATTGTGTTCTTGCTCGGGAGCGCGTGGTGCTACAGTACACACGAGCCGCTGGCGAGACCGAGCGTGGCAATGGGTGTCCTCCTCCTCCAACGTGCGCATGGGGCCTCCTTTTATATGCTCAAGGGGTTACCCACAGGTGGCAGCGCAGGTGGGGGCAAAAATGGGAGAGTGCTGTAGTGGGTACAGCTGCCTGCACAGTGGCTGTACAATGCTATCATACCTAACTCTGACGGCGGGGGGCAAGGGCATTAAATGCCCGTCCGCGTCGCCCAGACGGTGCAGGGAAGTGAACCGTCAGGAGCGCCACCGTTTGCCACGATGTCTACTCTGTCAGCTTCGCTTCGCCACCGCATGCCCCTGGCTGCACAACCTCCCGCCACGTGCGCCTGGAATGCCCCCAGAGCGACACGTTGGTGGGTGAGCTGGAGCGCAGGCACGGGGTGGTAACTTGCCGCGGCAAACGCCTTGCCGCGGTGGATGCCTTGTCGCGCCCGGGAGCTTGTCGCTCACCGGGCCTTGCCGAAGCGCGGGACGCGCCGTGGCAAGGTCCTTGTCGTGCCGTGGTTGTCCTTCTCGGCAAGCTCCTCCTGCCGGGGTCTTGTGCTTCGAGCGGTCGTCCCGTCAAGCTCCTCTTGCCGGGGCCTGGCTCTCTTCGGGTGGCCTTCCTGGCAGGCTCCTCCTGCCGGGGCCTTGGCTCACATACTTTGTTCTTGGATGGCCCAAAAAGGGACCACGGAGAGTCTTGGCGATCGCCTGGCAAGCCTTGCCGCGGGGTGCTACGACTGCCCGTGCACAAGTTCGGGATACTAAGGTACCCCTACTTTAGTACACTGACACTGTCGTACCATCAAATTCAGCTTTCATCTTTTGGTATGGGTGAGTTTTCCGTAAGAACCTACGATGACGCAAATACACGGTTTTGTGCGAGTTGGGAAGTCTTCTACTAGCTATCCTATCCATGCATGTGACACACCCTACTTCTCCCTTTGTTTTATGCCCCGATGTGTTGCCTAATGTCGGCATATCTTGAATGGTGTGCACCAGCATCGCATGTAGATCAAAAATCTCCTTTTTGTAAGCATCATCACATTTTACAGCAGGCGCATCTATCCACACTGTCAGCAGTTCTTCTACCAGTAGCTGAAAGTAAATGTCGATGTCATTTCCAGGTTGCTTCGGGCCTTGGATAATCATTGACATCATAATGTATTTTTTCTTCATACACAACCAAGGAGCTAGGTTATATATGCCCAGAAGCACCGGCCATGTGCTGTGATTCGTGCTCATATCGCCAAAAGGATTCATCCCGTCAGTACACTCCCCAAGCCTTATACTTCTAGGATCCTTGGAAAAAAATTCAAACTTGTTGTCGATTAATTCCTACTGAGCCCCATCTTTTGGGTGCCTCATAAACTTATCCGCAATTCTCTCATCATGATGCTACCGCAACCTCTTTGCCTATCTAGGGTTTGCAAATAAATGCCTCAACCTTGGAACTAAAGGCAAGTACCAAACAACCTTGAACGGGATTCCTGTCTTGATCTCGTCATCCGATTTGTATTTGTCCTTTGCTCTCTTGCGCTTGTATCATGCATGCTTGCTTGTGGGACATGCATGCAAATCTTTGTACTCACCACGGTACAATATGCAATCATTCACACAAGCGTGTTTCTTCTGTACTTCAAGTTCCAATGGGCAAACAATTTTCTTCGATTCATTCGTGCTTCTAGGGAGCACATTATCATCCGGAAAAATTTCTTTGAAAAGACCTAACATCTCTGGGAAGCCCTTATTTGATAGACCATTTGTTCCTTTAAATATGAGAAACACCAGGGTGGCACTCAACTTGGAATATTTCTTTTGCAACCTAGATACAATTCTTTCTTGGAGTCCGCATCAATGGTTGTCAGATCCTTGTACCCAATCATATCCTTTTTTGGGCCCTCGAAATCTGCAATCATAGCAGCAAAATCTGGCATATCAAGATAATCGTTGGCTTCTTTGTTTTCTAGTGGGTGTTTCGGCTTTCCGGTGTTCCATTGGTACCTTGACGCCTCTGCTCCGATGTTAGATTCAACATCCACGTGACACTGATCGGGGTTTGGCATCCTGCTGCAATGGGTATCTTCATCCATGACCTCCTCCTCACCGTGTCTGGTCCAACGTGTATATCCATCCATGAACCCCCTAGAGACTAAGTGCAGCTGGACACTTGCAACTTCATGTGACTCTGTATTGGCACAATCAGTACATGGACACAGGATGTAATCCGCATCACCAATTCTCCTCTTTGTACTTTCAGTCAAATTCATGAACTCTGTCACGCCACTAATAAAATCTGCGGTTTTCGATTCTTCATCCATCGAGATCATACCATCTGCACCACATGAATGGTAATTAAAAACAAAACAACAACGTTAATACACGGATTAACTGCTGCCCAAAGATGCGTGCATAAATCACAAGGTTTTATTTTCATAATTACCGAGGGCACTCCATGTTGTTATCCAGATGTGCAATGACAAAAATTAATGGACAGTCAATTTACGCGCAGAGTACTAGTACAACAATAGCCTTAGGAATTGAATACCTTAATTAAGCCACTCATGAAAAAGAATACCTTAATTAATTAGCCGCGCTGCCACCTACCCCCAGCAGACAGAGAAGCGCGATGCAGCGGCACAACGAGACAACACGGTTGAGGAGCAAAGCTTAGTGCGGCTGCCGCCTGAAGTTTGACCTCCACTATCCGCCATCGACCGTGATGGATGTGCTCGAATCACGCCAGTGCCGACATCGATGGTTGAGATCCTCCTATCTCCTGCCGCAGACCGAGGATTGACCTCCTATGACGCTGCCACCGCCCACCGACCGAGGATTGACCGCTTCTCCGGTAGCCACCGCCTAGGCCGCCGCCGCCATCTCTATATGCAGAGCGGCTATTTTTTTCGGATATCCGCAGAGCGGCTGTTTACATGGTATCACTGTAACTCAATTATATGGACAGGGTAGTACATCACATACGGTTATGTAACGACAATCGTGTCTAACCTACGTTGTCTTCTCACACGGTTTGGTGCGGAAATCGTGTGTGACGTTGTAATATCTAACACAAACGACATGTATAAACAATGTGCCGCATACAACATATAGTGCCATAAGTAGTTCCCGACAGTTAGCTTATCCCCACAGTGTCCCCATTTCCCCCAAATCCCTACAGAGCCTCCAAATTCCCTTGCATGTCGCTGACATTGGGGGAATGCAGACGAGTGGTGCTGATGGTTTCAGTGCGGCTACTCCTGCTCGTACCGCCGCCACGACGGCGGTCGCCACCGAGTGCTACCTCTTGAGCACTGCGTTGGTTTTCCCTTGAAGAGGAAAGGGTGATGCAGTAAAGTAGCGAAAGTATTTCCCTCAGTTTTTGAGAACCAAGGTATCAATCCAGTAGGAGGCCACGCTCGAGTCCCATGCAACTACACAAACAAATAAGAACCTCGCAGCCAACGCGATAAAGGGATTGTCAATCCCTTCACGGTCAATTTCGATAGTGAGATCTGATAGATATGATAAGATAATATTTTTGGTATTTTTATGATAAAGAGAAATAAAGATGCAAAGTAAAAATAAACGGCAATAAAAATAGCCAAGTGTTGGAAGATTAATATGATGAAGAATAGACCCGGGTGCCATAGGTTTCACTAGTGGCTTCTCTCAAGAGCATAAGTATTACGGTGAGTGAACAAATTACTGTCGAGCAATTGATAGAATTGAGAATAGCTATGAGAATATCTAGGTATGATCATGTATATAGGCATCACGTCTGTGACAAGCAGACTGACTCATGCCTGCATCTACTACTATTACTCCACACATCGACCGCAATCCAGCATGCATCTAGAGTATTAAGTTCAAAAGAACAGAGTAATGCTTTAAGCAAGATGACATGATGTAGAGGGATAAACTCATGCAATATGATATAAACCCCATCTTTCTATCCTCGATGGCAACAATACAATACGTGCCTTGCTGTCCCTGCTGTCACTGGGAAAGGACACCGCAAGATTGAACCCAAAGCTAAGCACTTCTCCCATTGCAAGAAAGATCAATCTAGTAGGCCAAACCAAACTGATAATTCGAAGAGACTTGCAAAGATAACCAATCATACATAAAAGGATTCAGAGGAGATTCAAATATTGTTCATAGATAAACTTGATCATAAACCCACAATTCATCGGTCTCGACAAACACACCGCAAAATAAGAATTACATCAAATAGATCTCCAAGAGAATCGAGGAGAACTTTATATTGAGATCCAAAGAGAGATAAGAAACCATCTAGCTAATAACTATGGACCCAAAGGTCTGAGGTAAACTACTCACACATCATCGGAGAGGCCATGGTGTTGATGTAGAAGGCCTCCGTGATCAACGCCCCCTCCGGCGGAGCGCCGGAAAATGCCCCAAGATGGGATCTCATAGGTACAGAAGGTTGCGGCGGTGGAATTAGGGTTTTGGCTCCGTTTATGATGCTTCTAGGGTGTATGGGTATATATAGGAGGAAGAAGTACGTCGGTGGAGCAACATGGGCCCCACGAGGGTGGAGGGTGCGCCTGGGGGAGGTGGACGCGCCCCCCTACCTCGTGCTCTCCTCATTGATTGATTTACATAGACTCCAAGTCCTCTGGATCACGTTTGTTCCGAAAATCACATTCCCGAAGGTTTCATTCCATTTGGACTCTGTTTGATATCCTTTTCCTTCGAAACACTGAAATAGGCAAAAAACTACAATTTGGGTTAGGCATCTAGTTTATAGGTTAGTCCCAAAAATAATATAAAAGTGTATAATAAATCCCATTAATCATCCAAAACAGAATATAATATAGCATGGAACAATAAAAAATTATAGATACGTTGGAGACGTATCAAGCATCCCCAAGCTTAATTCATGCTCGTCCTCGAGTAGGTAATGATAAAAACAGAATTTTTGATATGGAATGCTACTTAGCATAATTATCAATGTAACCCTCTTAATTGCGGTATGAATATTCAGATCCGAAAGATTCAAGATAAAAGTTTAATATTGACATAAAAGTAATAATACTTCAAGCATACTAACTAAGCAATTATGTCTCCTCAAAATAACATGGCCAACGAAAGTTCATCCCTACAAAATCATATAGTTTGGTCATGCTCCATTTTCGTCATACAAGAATGCTCTCATCATGCACAACCCTGATGACAAGCCAAGCAATTGTTTCATACTTTATTAATCTCAAACTTTTTTCAACTTTCAGGCAATACATTAGCATGAGCCATGGATATAGTACTATGGGTCGAATAGAATATAATGATGGGGGTTATGTGGAGAAGACAAAAAAGGAGAAAGTCTCACATCAACGCGGCTAATCAACGGGCTATGGAGATGCCCATGAATTGATGTTAATGTGAGGAGTAGGGATTGCCATGCAACGGATGCACTACAGCTATAAATGTATGAAAGTTCAACAAAAGAAACTAAGTGGGTGTGCATCCAACTTGCTTGCTCACGAAGACCTAGGGCATTTGAGGAAGCCCATTGTTGGAATATACAAGCCAAGTTCTATAACGAGAAATTCCCACTAGTATATGAAAGTGACAAAACAAGAGACTATCTATCATAAGGATCTTGGTGCTACTTTGAAGCACAAGTATGGAAAAAGATAGTAGCATTGCCCCTTTTTATTTTCGTTTCTTTTTTTGGCCTTTCTTTTTTTGGCCTTTTTTGGGACAATTCTATATGAATGATGATCATCACACTTCTCTTTATTTACAACTCAATGATTACAACTCGATACTAGAAGAAAGTATGACTCTACATGAATGCCTCCGGCAGGGTACCGGGATGGGCAATGAATCAAGAGTGACATGTATGACGATATGCATGGTGGCTTTGCCACAAATACGATGTCAACTGCATGATCATGCAAGGAAATATGACAATGATGAACATGTCATGATAAACGGAATGGTCGAAAGTTGCATGGTAATATATCTCGGAATGGCTATGGAAATGCCATAATAGGTAGGTGTGCTGGCTATTTTGAGGAAGATATAAGGAGGTTTATGTGTGATAGAGCGTATCGAATCACGGGGTTTGGATGCACCGGTGAAGTTTGCACCAACTCTCAAGGTGAGAAAGGGCAATGCACGGTACCGAAGAGGCTAGTAATGATGGAAGGGTAAGAGTGCATATAATCCATGGACTCAACATTAGTCATAAAGAACTCACATACTTATTGCAAAAATCTACAAGTCATCAAAAACCAAGCACTACGCGCATGCTCCTAGGGGGATAGATTGGTTGGAAAAGACCATCGCTCGTCCCTCACCGCCACTCATAAGGAGGACAATCAAAGAACACCTCATGTTTCAAATTTTCTACACAACGTCTACCATATGTGCATGCTACGGGACTTGCACATCTAGGTCCTATGCCATTGATGTTACGCGAAGATTCGTGCATATATTTTCCTTTGTCTTTTTTTTCTTTTCCTTTGTAGTTTGATTAATACTGGCTTTATCAATAGGAAGAGATCAATGTATTGCTTGCCAACTGTCCTACTCCGTTCGTACCGGTACCGGTGCATAATTCCAAAACTCGTTCCTTCTTTTTGTCCTGAAAAAATAAACCAGCCAATAGGAGTCCTGCGCAACCCCGGGAATTTGGAGCGACTCGGTACAAATAATTGCGGTTGATTATATCAGCGGTTAGATAGTACGTCAAGCCTTGCTTCAATTGGCATTTCCTCTTCTCTGCATGCCCCGCTTAAGTGTCCACCATCTTCATCGTCCCCGGCGGGGCCGCACTACACACTGGCACACACTCTGCAGCCATGTCGAGTGACAGGGAGGACGACAGTTCGGCTAGTAGTCTGGCGCCCTATGATAGGTCAACATCGGAATCATCCTGCTCATCTTCCATGAGTCCAGAGTCGAGCCCAGACCTCGATTATATCCGGATCATGGAAGGGACACCACCTCTGGAGTCGTCAGATGACAACCGGGCGGACGAGGAGCCATCGGAGGACGGAGAAGAGGACGACGATGGCGATGAGGAGGAGGAATTGTCGAACAAGGAGGAGGAGGACGACGACAGCAACGACGATGACGACGGGCGGCGGCGACGAAAAGACAACCGTCAGCAGCAAGAAGCGTCCTCGCCAAGACGATGTCGCGGGGCTATCAAACAACAACAAAACAACAAGAAGAAGGACTAAATTAAGCAGACTGTACATATCTTTTTTCCTTTCGCTCATATTAATTTGTTATCTCTGTTTATCATGTCAATCTCATCGCAGACGGTTAGTAATAAGTATTCGATAGAGATCTTCTACATTATCGTCCATAGGTTGGTTTATTGAACTATGTGCCCTGACGAGCACACAATTCACAAAAAAAGTCTGTATGGGTTGTCTATAATGATCGCAAACAATTCTGATTACCAACTTGTTTGCTGGGTATCACACACATCTTGTTATGCCGAATCGTTTGTGTTCACCTCGATCATCGCAAATAGTTCATCGGAGCGAACTGTATGCCGTATATCAGAACCACATTTATATGGCTGCATGTTTCTGTTGTTCTGTCTAATCGCAAACAGTTCATATGGATCAACCGTATGCTCAACATCACACACGCAACTAAAATCTGAACCGTGTTTGATGTGCCCGCCATGGCAAATAGTTTGCACCTTTTTTGACGGTTATTTTACACCATTGTTTGCAATTATTGCATCGCACATAGTTTCGTCGAAGCGTCTCTGATCGTAGTGTCGCGTTAGCAGCATCGTGCAGTAGTGTCCTTTCTCGTAGCAGATCTTCATTAGGGTTTGTCCCAGTTCATCAGAGTTCTTCTCCGTTCTTCTTTGTTCTTCCCTAGGTCGTTTAGTTGAATCTGAATATGACGCTGAAGATGCACGGTAATAGTTTTTTCTACATAAGATTCATCCGAACCCCTGAGTTCTTCCACCGCCTTTGCTTTAGGTCTAGAATTTATTTTATTTTCCAAACCGCTGTAGAAATAAAATAATAGCACCAATCTGCAGAATCTGTTTGTCCATCACTTAGCAAATCCTCACTTATAGATCTGAAAATATGGCAACTGTTTGGGCGGCTTAACTGATAAACCCTAACCCGCCATGTACCATTAGTCCCCTTTTAAGCCGCCAATGTATGTATCTGCATATCTCAGTGTTATCTTTCGACTTAACACGTCGGATCTTTATAGCACATACTTTTGAATCAATGGCCAGCTTAGCAACATAATTTTAAACCGGTAATCTTTTATTTTTAGACTTCCCTCCTCAAAAGATGACCAAGGCCGTCACCTCCTGCAACTGGGCCGCTTCTCGGGTTACCGAGCAAACGTTGGATGAACATGTCCAAGTAGGCGTTTTAGCCGCAAAGAATGTCATTCATTGGAGATCCCCAGGAACATAATCCATCCCCGAACCCAAAGAGGGCGAAGTTGTCGTGTTCACTAGTCACATGCTCCGAGGTTTTACTCTGCCCGGTTCAAAAAATTTCTGTGACGTACTCACTTTTTCCAACTCCATACTCAAGACATCAAACCTAATTCTGTCACAAATATCTGCAATTCTCAAGTATTTTGTGAAGTATACCTTCAGCAGGAACCCACTGTAGAGCAGTTCAGAGAGTTCTACTATTTAAACCGCCAAACTGAATTTACGGACGGGCCCAGCCTAGAATTAGGTGGCATCTCAATTCAGAGGCGGAAAGACGCCACCTTCCCAGCCGCCAAATTGTCTAGTCACCCCAAGGACTGAAACCAAACATGGTTTTATTGTCAACACACCTCTCTAGAAGGGGAAAAAAATCCTCTGTCGGATTATCATGAGAGCTGGCTCAGCAACAGGCACCCCTCCCTGACCGGATCGGCATAGCTGAATGGGCCCAATATATGCCTGTCTTTTTGAATATTAGAGCTTTAATGGCCAAAGGCCAGACTAGAATCGATTTGGTTCGATGCTGGGTCACCTGGACAATTTTGCCCTTAAGCCGCCGCCCCGGTTTGATGTGCGAGTACACCGGCGATTTAAAAGACCCTCAATGCCACTTCCAGATTTATCTAACTGATGACATCAACGCTATGACCAAGTCTCTGCAAAACGAGAGCTTGGCAGATTACAGCAAAACCGGACTGAATCCTTTCTGCAAACTCTCAACAAGCCGCCAACTGTAAGCTTTTAAACCATTTCCAGTTTAATCGTATCTTCATTTAAATTGCCTTTCTCATACTCATTTGATTTTTGCAGGCCAATTCACCTTTTTGGAACAGGAAGTTGCAGGATAAACCGGTCAAGAAGACCAGGAAGAAGAATAAGGCTCAGAAGAAGCCTGCCAAGAAGAAGACCAATCCCTCCGAGTTATTTAACTTGGACGATGATGAGTCAGAGGTAGAACTTGACTCCCTTGGCTCATTTTTTGTACATCTTATTGACAATGATCACTATCAGGATGACGCAAAAGGGAGCCACGCAGATGGTGAAGTGGTAATTATTATCTCCTCCGGCTTAGAAGATTTGCCAAGACAGAAAATTTGACAAGCGAGCTGGAAAGTAAGGTTTTCTCACCCTTTAGCTTATTTGGATCCCAACTTTCTATTGAAGAAACAACAACATTAAGCTCGCCGCACAACCCGGAATAGCGGTGTGTGGGGTTCTTTCTTCCGACTTACCCTACACGCCGGTTCCAAGCAAGCGCCTTGCAGAGGTTTCACAGAACTCCGATTTAACTTTTCCCAAGGCAGGCCTCTTTTGTCAACCTCTTAACCTGTCTGACTCAAACTATCAGGGAACCTGTCACTCGTCATCTCACTACCAAACAAAGACACATCCGTGACATTTTGGGCCGAACGCAATTTTTTCTGTCATGCTTATGAGATTTCTATGACGATAATTGTGACAAAACCCGGTATCATCATAGATGTGATGGGCTCCTACTTCTATGACAAAAAATCATGACAGAAAATGGGCTTTTTGTCCTGGGCGGGCCGGAGGCGTTGCTGCCAGACATTCTTTGGGCCGTGAATGACAGAAAAAAACGTGGTAGAAGCAAGGGCGAGGAAAATATCAGGGAATTCCCGGTTACGGTGGGTGGTCGGGGCCGAGCGATGCGCGTTTCTCTCGTACACATACACGCGTGCGTGCGAGGCGTTGCGCTCTAACTGAAACCGAGCGAGGCGTTGGGCTCTAAGTGAACCCGAGCGATTGCACTAGCTACGTTACTGAACCTGAGCGATCGATCCCTTGTTGTTAGCTGAACCCGAGTGATTCCTTGGCTACTGCTGCTAACTGAAGCCGATCGAACCATCCTGCCTCCTTCCTTTGATGAACAATGAGCTTTGTTGGGGGGTTTGGTTGAACATTTCCTGGTAGGGGGTTGGATGAACAGGACCCCATGGTAGTAGAGTCTGTTGCTGCTGGATGAACAGGACCCCGATCGATCGAGCCGGTTGGGGTGGATGAACATGACCCCGTGGAGAGCTGGATGGATAGGACCCCGTTGAGGGCTGGTTGAACAGTAGTCGGTGGAGGGCTAGATGAATAGTAGCTTGTGGAGGGGTGGTTGGACAGGACCCCATGGAGAGGTCTGGTTGAACAGTAGCCAGTGGAGGAGAGGTGGAGGCTGGTTGAATAATGGCTGGTGAAGGCAAGAGGGGAGACGTCGTGGATGAACAGTCGTAGGTGGAGGCTGGAGGAGGTCGATGGTGGATCAACAGTAGCCCGTGGAGACAGTCGACGGTGGAGATGAACAGTATCCCGTGGAGTCCCGTTTTGCGATACGCCACGCCCCTCCCGATGAACAGGACCCCTGTTTCGACCGTAGCGCTCCAACACAACTCTGTTTCCTCCGTATTGCGGTACGCCACACCCCTCCCGATCAACAGGACCCCGTTTCGGCCATAGGACGTCCAAGAGAGGTCTGTCTCCTCCATTTTGCGGTACACCAGACCCCGCCTGATGAACAGGATCCCATTTCGACCGTGGGCGGTCGAACACAAGGTCGTTTCCTCCATTCTACGGTATTCCATGCCTCGTTTTGATCAGTTCTTCCATCCAAGCCGGTTGGCTCCCGATGAACACGACGTGTTCCGTTGCCTCCCAATGAACACAATGCATTCCGTTGCCTCCTGATAAACACGACGACGACATAGTTTCTCAATTCCCAGCTAGCCATGTACGTGAGACATGGCCGTATGTACGTATGTGGCCGTATTTACTTTCTTGCACCCAGGTTGTATGTACATGTACATGCTACGTGCATGCCTCTACTATGGCACATGCGCGCCTCTACTACGACACGTGCCCTTCCTTACACGGCCACGGTTCATTGGTGCAGCCTGCAGACGGACCGATTGACCAGTATGTACGTACACGTTCGCGACCAGAATGACAACGCTACGTACGCTTCGACCAGGTGGGTCCCGATTGTCAGGCACTTCCTTGCATGTGAAGAAGTAGCTGGTCGGTCCCCGCAGTCTGGCGGAGAAAACATTATTTTTCAGGGTAAAAAGGATGCAGCTGCATGCATGCGCCCATGGGCGTGGTGCCTCCCCACTGTCAGCCTCTCATGTACAGTCATCTTCCGATGACTCTCGTTTGTTGACCACGTTGACCACACCGTGCCATGCGCACCAAGGCCGGTGGACGACGGCGAGGCCCCGGACTGGAAAGTCTCGCAGATGGGGAAGACACGGCAGTGGAGTCGCAGATGGAGAGGAGTGGCAAACTTGACTGGTTCGGGTGCGCAGCAGCACTGCCGCCCACAGGAGAGAGGAGCAAGAACAGAGGTTGAAGAAGGAGCACGGTTGTTGGATTTACATCCAACGGTCCAGCTGCTAGAATCATTTGTTGATTAAGTTGACAAAGCCCTGTGTACACGTCCGCTTAGTAGGCCCACAAGTCAGCCACCAAATCTGACGGGTCCCAGCTGTCAATGGGAGTGTCGGCATTCTGGGAACTGGGGTCCCCAGACTTGCCTGCCTGCGGCCCGCGGTGTGGCTAAGCCAGCATGCCGTATGGCCCACCTTCATCAACAAGGCATTCAAGACCTTCGCAAGGGTCCAATCATCACGAGGAGGACGACGCAAGACCTCCTATGGAGTGGCCTAGCCAGGTGAGGGAGTCCTGGATTAGGGGGTATCCGGACAGCCGGACTATAACCATTGGCCGGACTGTTGGACTATGAAGATACAAGATTGAAGACTTCGTCCCATGTCCGGATGGGACTCTCCTTGGCGTGGAAGGCAAGCTTGGCAGTACGGATATGTAGATCTCCTTCCTTGTAACCGACTCTGTGTAACCCTAGCCCCCTCCCGTGTCTATATAAACCGGAGGGTTTAGTCCGTAGGACAACAACAACAATCATACCATAGGCTAGCTTCTAGGGTTTAGCCTCTCTGATCTCGTGGTACATCAACTCCCATATCATCAATATCAATCAAGCAGGAGTAGGGTTTTACCTCCGTCGAGAGGGCCCAAACCTGGGTAAAAACATCATGTCCCTTGTCTCCTGTTACCATCCGCCTAGACGCACAGTTCGGGACCCCCTATCCGAGATCCGCCTGTTTTGACACCGACATTGGTGCTTTCATTGAGAGTTCCTCTGTGTTGTCATCATTAGGCTTGATGGCTCCTTCGATCATCGGTAGTGATGCAGTCCTGGGTGAGACTTTTCTCCCCAGACAGATCTTCGTATTCAGCGGCTTAGTACTGCGGGCCAACTCGCTTGGCCATCTGGAGCATATCGAAAGTTACGCCCCTGACCACCAGGTCAGGTTTGGAAGCTTAAACTACATGGCCGACATCCGCGGAGACCTGATCTTCAACGGATTCGAGCCCCTGCTGAGTGCGCCGCAGCATCACGATGAGCATGATTTAGCTCTGCCGTCGGCAGTTTTCCAGAGATCGCACCTTCAACCGCTCTGACCTTCAATTCGGAGCCAGCCGCGCCATCCGTGGACGGGTGGCTAGACCCCGCACCGGAGGCCACAGTGTAAGCGGCGATTGATCCGAATACCAGCCTTACCCTTCACGAAAGCCGTGACCCCAAGTTGCCGGATTCTTCTTCAGCCACGGGCTACCGAACTGCCTCCGCCCTTGCCAATCGAATCCGACTGGGCGCCGATCATGGAGTTCACCTCCGCGGATATCTTTCAACACTTGCCCTTCGGCGACATACTGAACTCTCTAAGATCTCTCTCCTTGTCAGGAGAGTCCTGTCCGGAATGTGACCAACAAGATTGGGATGCGGATGACGAAGAAATTCGCCGCCCACCCACCACCCACTTAGTAGCCACTTTCGATGATTTAACCGACATTCTAGACTTCGACTCCGAAGACATCGACGGTATGGACGACCATGTAGGAGAAGAACAGGAACCACTGCCCACAGGGCACTGGACAGCCATCTCATCCCATGTTGTATACATGGTGGACACACCAAAAGAAAACGATGACGAGGAACGGAAGTACGAAGCAAAGGATCGTTCCCTCGATAAGCAGTCAAAGCGACGGCGTAAGCGCCGCTCCAGATCCCGCCTTGGCAGAAACAGCGGTCATACAGACCCAGCGATAGAGCAGGGTGAGCCGGCGAACGACGAACATGGCATTGAACAACCGTCCGACGATGGCAACACGAAGAACCAAGCCTCACAACCCGTCTCCGGCGAAAATAAAAGTCCGGATGACCTCACACCGGATAAGCTCCTGGAGCATAAGAACCTCCATATAAGGCTTGTCGCCACTGCGTGGAGCCTGAAAAAGCAGAAGCAAAAACTCAAGGCTGCAGAAGATACACTTAGAATCAGATGGAGCAAATTACTCAACACCGCAGATAAATATGGCGGCAGTCGCCACACAAAGAGCTACCCGAAGCGAAAGCTACTGCCTGAATTTCATGAGGAGGCCTTAGAGCCCCCGCAATCAAAAAACAAAGCAGCCATCCAGTCGGATAGACGACCTCATGGCCAGCAGAGAGCGGCAAACGACGCCGCACACAAGCCAGCATGCGATCCACATGAGGATCGCATCAAAAGGACGGCCCAACCAGATCTATCTACGGGCCAAGAAAGCACGCTCCAGCACGCAATGCAACACAACAAAAATTCGAACACCATGGTACACCCAAATACAGGGGTGTCGCACCCCCCCTATGTTTCACCGATGAGGTGCTAGACCATGAATTTCCAGAGGGATTCAAACCCATTAACATAGAGGCGTACGGCGGAACGATAGACCCTGGGGTTTAGATTGAGGACTACATCCTTCATATCCACATGGCTCGAGGAGATGATCTCCATGCCATCAAGTACCTACCCCTCAAGCTCAAAGGGCCAGCCAGGCACTGGCTTAAAAGCCTCCCGAAAACACCACTGGAAGTTGGGAAGAGCTCGAGGGCGCCTTTCGGGCAAATTTTCAAGGCACCTATGTCCGACCACCGGATGCAGACGATTTAAGTCATATAATTCAACAGCCCGGAGAGTTTGCCTGAAAGCTTTGGAACAAATTTCTTACTAAAAAGAACCAAATAGTCGATTGTCCGGACACCGAAGCCTTAGCAGCTTTCAAACACAGCATCCGAGACGAATGGCTCGCCAGACACCTCGGCCAAGGAAAGCCAAGAACAATGGCTGCATTAACAAGCCTCATGACCCGCTTTTGCGCGGGCTAGGACAGCTGGTTAGCACGATGCAGCACCAGCGACCCAAGTACATCCGAAGTCAGGGACTGGAACGGGAAGCCACGACGCAGCAAAAACCAGTGCCGGAATGAAGAAAACAGCCCGAAGAGCACGGCAGTAAACCCCGGATTCAAAAGCTCTCGGCTAGGTCAGCAAAAGCTGTGCTCCAAAGGCTACATAGACGAACTATCTAGCCTAAACAAAATTCTGGAGAAACTATGTCAAATCCACAGCACCCCGATAAACCTGCAAATCATACCCATAGAGAATGTTGGGTCTTCAAGCAGTCCGGCAAGCTCAACGCCGAACACAAGTGGCTGGATACACCAAGCGAAGACGAGGACGAGCCTCGCAAGCAAAGCAGTGGGAAACGAAAGAAATTCCCACCAGAAGTCAAAACAGTAAACGTGCTACACGTGATAAATAAAAACAACGCTGCACTCACTGAGATACATGCCCCAGGGCCTATCACCGCGGAGTTCCGCCACTGGTCGGCCGAACCGATCACCTTCGACCATTTGGATTACTCTAAAAGTATCCAGCACGCAGGATGGGCTGCCTTGGTGTTAGACCCGATAATTGACGGATACCACTTCACACCAGTCCTGATGGATGGCGACAGTAGTTTGAACCTGATATATCAGGACACAGTGCGCAAAATGGGGACAGGCCCAACAAAAATTAGCCACAGCAAAATTTCCTTTAAAGGAGTAATGCCAGGCCCAGGGGCCCATTGCACGGGCTCCCTGCTACTAGAGGTTATATTCGGCTTCCCCGATAACTTCCGCAGCGAAAAGCTAACCTTCCACATCGCTCCATCTCAAAGTGGCTATCAAGCACTACTGGGACGCGAAGCTCTCGCTCGCTTTAATGCAATACCGCTTTACGCGTCTCTCATGCTTAAGATGCCCGGTCCACGCGGCATCATTACAGTAAAGGGAAATATTGAGCGCTCCTTGCGCGCGGAAGACCGTGCGGCTGCCTTGGCAGCTGCACACTAGACGGCCTCACCAACTAGAGCATCTTACAGGTCGTTAAGACCACGGACGCGGCTAGACGAGTCCGACTTAGCAATATAATTGATAAAGGTTTGATGGCTATACCCCTATAACAATACAAGGGGCTCCACGCGTGTAAACAAGTGACAATAAGGCTCAATTCTACCCATCTTGAACTATACTTGATTTATTTAGTATAACATACATTTTGCACGACAACTTTGCAACTAAGTTCCTCTCTTCTACAGATGACCATCGTGCTACACCCGTCCAGGATACGGCAAAACGGAGACACAGGCGCAGATGTGCAGCAGGGACCCGTTCCAAGGATTCTCTTTAGATTAAGACCCTGCGTAAACCTTTTTTACTGTCTCTTGTTGATAAACATCCCCCGGATTCCTAGTAAAGCTGAGATGGATGCTGACGTATTGGCATGTGGCCACGTCAGATTATTGCACGTACCTAGACACCAGGGGCTTATTACAACGGGCGACGTTTCGCCCGATTTATATCATAAAGACCGAATACCTTAGGGAGTGTTCGGCGTCGCGAGTTTGGCCTTATATGCATCAGCTCTGAATCATGTCTTTGGTCAAATGTTGGGTTTGCCGGTTCCTATGTTTTGCTGCCTTACGGTCCGCACTATCGGCTAAGGCGGCACCAGGAGAACTACTGCGATTGTGCCCTAGTTCAGCCAAGCGAGCACCTCGGTAGAGAAAGCCGAAAACTGACTGTCATGATATAGCGTGAGACTGGTCAACCACTCGATGACCCAGCGGAATCTTCGGGATTCCTCCGCCTTAACGAAGGGCCGTTTCCCGGCCAGGCACGTACGCACCCCGAATTCGGATGAGCGCGGAGCCACCAGGGGCTATATATTAGCCCCACTGTCAAACTCCTATGGCTAAGTGAAAGTGATAAAGCATTATAGTCCGATTTCCTAGTTCGCTGCGCTATCACCTCCTTAATGGACCAAGACGTTGGATCAAGTGTGAATATGCGTCTTCTGCGAGCACCCCTGCATTATATGCGTCGGGGCTGAAGCCGACGACTGCCATCTTTCAGGTTATATACATATATACATAAACGGCCGCACAGGAGGTATTATAGTTCTTGCATGCACAAGTATAAAAAGCCTTTACATTTCAGCAAACATTGTTTTCAATGGGAATACATGTCACTAGAACATAATATTCTTCGAGCACTGCGCCTCTATTGAAAGAGCTCCCTCACGAACTTCTTGGAAGTACTGCTTGGCAGGTACTCGGCTTCGGTCCGAGTATGGGGCTGCAATGGCGGTGGCCTCCATCTCTGCCCAGTGTGTCTTGACATGGGCAAGGGCCATCAGCGCACCCTCTACGCACGCCGACCTCTTCATCGCGATGATATGCGGCACAGCACCAAGGAACTGTTGCACCAAACTAAAGTAACTGTTCGGTTTTGGCCTTTCCGACCACAGATGATCCACAAAATACCTCATGGCAAGTCCGGACAATCTATTCATCTCGGCCCATTCGGCCAACTGGTCAGTCAATGGAAGCGGACGCTCTGGATCGTTAAACTGTGACCAGAACAGCTTCCACTTCATGACAGTTTGATCTCGGAAGTACTCGGCCGCATCGGCAGCACTCGCTGCCGGGTCAAGGTATGCATCCGCCGAACTCCATAGCCGGCCTAAAGAGGCGTACTTCGGATCACCGAACTTCATCCGCAGCATAAAGGGCTTCCCAGCCGCGATATCTCTGGCCTGATGCAGCTCCTCCTTCATCGCTCTCACGACAGAGCGGGTGTCTTTGGCCGTCACCACGGCCTTCTGTAGGTCCGCCCTCTTCACTTGATCTTCCTTTTCAAGAAGCTTGTAACGGTCAGCGACATTCTTCAACTCCATAGCCATCTTGGCTATTTTCTTCTTGCTTTGGCAGTGAGCAGCCTGTTCGGCTTTCAGCTCCTCGATTGCCTTTAGGGCAGCCGCATCACTTTTCTTGGCTTGTTCTTTGGCTCGGGCAAGTTCCGCCTGAAGGTTCTCCACGGCCGCAGCTCCATCTGCATTCAAAACACATGTTATACACACTGGCATCATGCTCCTCTTATCATGTGTCACTTGAGAAATCACATACCTTGCGCCTCGTCAAGCCGCTTGTTGACAAGTACGATGTCGGCATCTGCCACGTCAAGCTGCCGCTTTAACTCGGCAAATTCATCAGTCCGGCTGGCCACCTGACACTTCGCGACCTGCATATTAAGGCAGCAAAATTATACCTGGGACTATGATCATCTGCGCGCCGTCGTCTTCGACAACACCCAGAGTCTCAGGGGCTACTATCTACACAGGGCGCATCTTAAAGTATGCGGTACTGTCAAAAAGGTACATCATTTCATGTACCTCAAAACCTGTCAGTAGACTCATGACAGCTTCATGAAACCTGCTCTCCGCGGACGAAATCCTTTCAATTACTGTACCCATCAACGTGCGATTTTTGAGATAGACGCTTGCCCTAGCAGATCCCTCAGTACCTCTGACCACGCACCAGACGGTGCCGGACTCATTCGATTGCTTTTTTCAAAAGCCGGATACTAAGGGCTTCAGGTGGCCATATGACTACCTTCTGGCCTTGCCGGATCAGGAGAAACCCTCCGCGATGACACCTAGGGGTCGCCCGCCTCATGAGGCGGTATGGCAGGGGAGGCGTTCCGCTCTCCATCATCTCTGGAAGAAGATCCCCCGAAGACGAGCTCTGCTGAGAAGGGCTAAGATCCGAACTGCAAGATAAATGCTTCGGTTATTTTCCTCAGGAGTAAAGAAAGGTTTTTTCTCATTATTAAATGCCCTTTTGCTTACAGCTCGATGGAGGGCTGATCCCCTTGAGGGCATAGTAGGCCGGGGTATCCCCCGGTACAGGACCCTCTGGCGAAGATTTCTTCCCCCGCTTTGAGACCATTGTCTCCGAGTCTTTAGAGGAGGTCCTCTTCTTCCCCTGAGGAGAGGAATTTTCGATTCCTCCCTTCCGGCCAACCTCCTCCACGCAGGCAGTAGCTTTCTTGTTTCCCCCTTCATCTTGTCACGAAGGCGCTTGATAAGGCGCGATCTCCAGCACCCTGGTTAACACAGGATCTGGCGAGGTCTCAGGAAGGGGGCCGGACACCTGATTAACTTTGCCTTCGCTATCCACTCCTGTTTCAAGAGCGGCTCTTTTTTAAAGGGCAATGTTGCGATAAATAAAAGGATGGTGTGTTCGGACACAGGGCTACTTACTTGGGTATCCGGACGATTGCAGCTCAGACCTGCATCCTTAGTAGAGTCCGAACACATTATTTGTGGTTCGAAGAACAATTTGTACATCTCCACGGGCGTCATGCCAAGGAAATGTTGAAGATCTCGCGGTCACTCCGGATTGAACTCCCACAGGCGGAGGGGACGACATTTGCAGGGCAGGACTCGACGAATTAACATGACTTCCGTCACCACGACCAGACTCACATCTCTCTCTAGGAGATCTCGGATGCGGCTCTGCAATATGGGCACATCCTTTACTAGCCCCCAGTCTAGCCCCTTGTTGACCCATGACGTTAGTCGTGTCGAGGGACTCGAGCGAAAAACAGGTGGAGCCACCCACTTGGTACCCTTTGGAGTTGTGATATAAAACTACTCTTATTTCCATAAGCTGGACTCCTCTTGGAAAGAGCCCTCGGGCCATGGGGAGTTAGCGTTTTTGCTTATTACGACGCCTCCGCACTCTGCGTGCCGCCCCTCGATCATCTTCAGCTCCACTTTGAAGGTCTTGAGCTACAATCCGAAATGAGGAGTAATACGGAGGAAAGCTTCACACACGACGATGGACGATGAAATATGGAGGATAGACTCCCGAGCTAAATCATGGAATTCCAGCCCATAATAGAACATGAGCCCCCTCACGAAGGGATCCGGCGCGAAGCCTAGCCCTAGGAGGAAGTGAGGAATGAACACGACACTCTCACTGGGCTTGGGAGCGGGAATAACTTTCCCTTGAGCAGGCAGCCTATGCGGGATTTCGCCGGTCAGGTACCTGGCCTCCCTTAGTTTTATTACGTCCTCCTGCGTGACAGAGGAAGGAATCCACCAACCTTGAAGGTTGGATCTGGACATGATCGGAGGTCTGAAGCGCCTAAACCTAAGCTTTGGGTGTTGGAACTCGAGGAAGGAGGCAGATTCGATTGAGGTCGAAAGAAAAGAACAGGCCTTGGTTCTTTATAAAGAGATTGAATACCAAGATCCCTCCTCGTGACCGTTTGGGACTTACCTCCGATCGAGGGGTCATACCAACGGGCGCGATTGGGTTACCCACGTCCGTGCTGATGAGAATCCCATAAATAAATGGGACACGATCTCTGCTTCGACAAGAGGTGCCAAGGAAACCGCCTCGCAAAACGCGTTGAGGTTGGCTGCAAAAATGATTTGAATAAAAGCTTGGCTGTGGTGTGATGTCACACTATGGGATACGTCAGCAGATTAGATATATGGAAATATTATTTTATCTACGGTGGTGTGCGGGACTTGTTTTGCAGAGCCGGACACGATCCTCGTGTTCAAAATCTTCTATGAAGTATTCCGAGGAGGAACCCGCCTTGCAATGCCGAAGACAATCTGCGCGCCGGACTCATCGACATAGAAGCCTAGTTCAGGGGCTACTGAGGGAGTCCTGGATTAGGAGGTATCCGGACAGCCGGACTATAACCTTTGGCCGGACTGTTGGACTATGTAGATACAAGATTGAAGACTTCGTCCCATATCTGAATGCGACTCTTCTTGGCGTGGAAGGCAAGCTTGGCAATACGGATATGTAGATCTCCTTCCTTGTAGCCGACTCTGTGTAACCCTAGCCCCCTCCGGTGTCTATATAAACCGGAGGGTTTAGTCCGTAGGACAACAACAACAATCATACCGTAGGGTAGCTTTTAGGGTTTAGCCTCTCTGATCTCGTGGTAGATCAACTCTTGTACTACCCATATCATCAATATCAATCAAGCAGGAGTAGGGTTTTACCTCCGTCAAGAGGGCCCGAACCTGGGTAAAAACATCATGTCCCTTGTCTCCTGTTACCATCCGCCTAGATGCACAGTTCAGGACCCCCAACCCGAGATCCGCCGGTTTTGACACCGACACCAGGCGTGCTCACGAGGAGCGGAGATATCAAGGCGGGGCAAACCTCACACTACAGAAAAGACACATTCGTGATATTTTGTGCCGAACGAAATTTTTTTCTGTCATACATATGACACTTCTATGACGATAATTGTGAAAAAACCCGGTATCATCATAGATGTGGTGGGCTCCTACTTCTATGACAAAAAATTGGGCTTTTCGTCCTGGGCGGGCCGAAGACGCAGCTGCATGACATTCTTTGGGCCGTCCATGACGGAAAAGACCGTGGTAGAAGCAAGGGGGAGGAAAACTTCAGGGAGTTCCCGGTTATGGTGGGAGGTCGGGGGCCGAGCGATGCGCGTTTCTCTCGTACACGTACACACGTGTGTGCGAGGCGTTGGCTCTAACTGAACCCGAGTAAGGCGTTGGGCTCTAACTGAACCCGAGCGATTGCACTACAGGCTACGCGTTACTGAACACGAGCGATCGATCGATGCCTGTTAACTGAACCCGATCGAGCGATTCCTTGGCTACTGCTGCTAATTGAAGCCGATCGATGCTGCCTCTGGATGAACAGTGAGCGTTGCAGGGGGGGTTTGGATAAACAGTTCCCGGTGGGGGTGAATGAACAGGACCCCATGGTGTTGCCTCTGGATGAACAGGACCCCGATCGATCGAGACGGTTGGGGCTGGATGAACAGGACCTCGTGGAGGGGTGGATGAACAGGACCACCCCATGGAGGGCAGGATGAACAGTAGACGGTGGAAGGGTGTCCGTGGAGGGGTGGTTGAACAGGACCCTATGGTGTGGAGGGCTAGATGAACAGTAGATGGTAGAGGGGTGGTTGAATAGTAGCCGGTGGACTATCGCGCGGTGGAGGCTAGATGAACAGGAGCCCGTGGAGGCTGGAGGAGGTCGACGGTGGATGAACAGTAGCTCGTGGAGGCTGGAGGGGGTCGACGGTGGAGATGAACAGTATAGTGTGGAGTCCCGTTTTGCGGTACGCCACACCCCTCCCGATGAACAGGACCCCCGTTTCGACCGTAGCGCTCCAACACAAGTCTGTTTCCTCCGTTTGGCGGTACGCCACACCCCTCCCAATCAACAGGACCCCCGTTTCGACCGTAGGAGGTTCGTTTCCTTCGTTTTGCGGTACACCACACCCCTCCCGATCAACACGACCCCCGTTTCAACCGTAGGAGGTCCGTTTCCTCCGTTGTGCGGTACGCCACACCCCTCCCGATCAACAGGACCCCCGTTTCGACCGTAGGAGGTCCATTTCCTCCGTTGTGCGGTACACCAGGCCTCGTTTCTATCGCCTCTTCCGTCCAAGCCCTCCCGATGAACACGACCACGCATTATGTTGCCTCCCCATGAACACGATGACGACGCTGTTTCTCCGTGCCGACCCAGCCATGAACACGAGCCCTCGCCGTACGTATGTGCGTGTAGGCGTTCGAGACCCCTCCCATATGTACACATACACGACCGTATTTTCTTTCTTGCACCCTGGCCGCTGTACGTACGTGTACATGGTACGTGCGCGCCTCTACTACGACACGTGCGCGCCTCTACATCCACCAGTATATATGTACGTACACGTTCGCGACCAGAATGACAACGCTACGTACGCTTCGACCAGGTAGGTCCCGACTGTAAGGCACTTCCTTATCTGCGAAGATGTAGCTGGTGGGTCCCAGCAGTCAGGGGGCGAATATTTTTTTTTACCCGGACACACTTCATTGCGTGCGAAGATGTAGCTGGTGGGTCCCAGCAGTCGGGGGGCTGGTGGGTCCCAGCAGTCAGGGTGGCGAATCGTTTTGGTTTTTTTTTGCCTGGACGCACTTCTTTGCGTGCAAAGATGTAGCTAGTGGGTCCCAGCAGTCAGGGGAAAATCTTTTTTTTTGCCCGGATGCACTTCCTTGCGTGCAAAGGTGTAGCTGGTGGGTCCCAGCAGTTAGGGGGTAAACATTTTTTTCGCGAAATACGGTGGCCCGTCCGGTGGGTCCCTGCTGTCAGGTGGAGGAAATATTATTTTTCGCGTAATAAGGAGGCACTTCCTTGCTGCGACTGTGGACCCAGCTGTCAGCCTCTCCATGTACAGTCCACGTCCGATGGAAGTCGTTCCTTGACCAAGTTGACCACGCCGCGCCGAGAGCACAAGGGCAGTGGACGACGGCGAGGCCTAGGACGACGTGGAGCCGGGGAAGACGCATCAGTGGAAGCCTGTGCGGAGAGGAGTACGAGGGTTCACTAGTTCGGCTGCGGTGTGAGGCTGCCGTCGCCGCAGAATAACAGGGGGTGTGGGTGAGTAGAGGGATGGTCTGGCCAGCGGTGGGAGTAGTACGGGGCGGTGAGGCCTCCGCGACATCACAGCCGGCCACGGGAGGTAGGAGCATGCGACACGACTGGCGCTGCTTTGGGCGGCTGGAGCAAGAAGACCAGAGGTTGGAGAAGCACTACGACCATTGGATGGACATCGTACGATCACTGCAGCTAGAATCGTTTATATTGACTAAGTTGACAAAGCCCTTGGTACGTGTCAACTTAGTAGGCCCACAGCTCGGATTTGGCGGAGAACATATAGCCCATTTTCGATTTGTAAGAATGTACAGCCCATTTTTTAATTCTAATGAAATTTACTATAGCCCATTTACAGTTTGTTAAAAGTACAGCCGAACTTCTAGCTAGGACAACGATTAATAATTTCAAACAACCGCTCAAAACAGAATTAAAAAAAAATCCCACATTTTGATGGGATCCGAAATATTTTTATCCGAAATTTCTAGTCAGGTTAAATATAATTTCAAAATAAAGTTGTATTACGTTAAAATCCAACGAAATATTGTGCGCACAACAAGTAATGAAATTAAAAATTTCAAATTCCAAAAATAATATATTTTTCAAACTAATTACGTGTTTGGTGCATAGTAATTGTCCAGTTATTATAATTACATCCCATTTATTATTTCTTAAAGTCTATTTTCTTGTTAAGCCTAATGCATACCTCCTAGGAAAGTTTGCGGCCC
Organism: Aegilops umbellulata; assembly: GCA_032464435.1. Lineage (NCBI taxonomy): Eukaryota > Viridiplantae > Streptophyta > Magnoliopsida > Poales > Poaceae > Aegilops > Aegilops umbellulata. The sequence continues at coordinate 491,447,120 of CP136060.1, read as the reverse complement.
GGCGGGGCGGAGAATAACAAGTTGACCCGGATATTGTGTACAACTGTCGGCCCAGTTGCATTGCTGATGTTGAAAAAAAGCTATTTTTTATACACACATTTAACAATTTTTAAATACATGATTAAAAAATTTTAAAACATATTTTTTAGTCAACAGTGGGCCCACAGCGAGCGGAGGAGGTCACAATACACATTTTTTTAAAATACATGATTAACACTTTTTTAAACATATTTTTTAGTCAACAGTGGGCCCACAGCGAGCGGAGGAGGTCACAATACACATATTTTTTAAATACATGATAAACACTTTTGCTAAAACAATTAGCCCACAGCGAGCCAATTAGCTCTAGTCGGCCCACAGTGGGCCGACAGGACCCAATCAGCCCACAGTGGGCCGACAGGACCCAAACAGGCGGCGGCAGGACTTCGATTGATGGATTAACCACTTCTTCGACATGCACGAACACTCGATACAGGTACATCCCTAACATGGTCCGCGGCGGCCTTGGTCGCGACGAATAGTACAACCCCGGTTCCTGCACCGGTATCTCAACACCAATCACCTTCGGTATGGTGGACGGCTTCTTCATCCATGCCATAACCGTCAGAGCCCAGCTGTCTAGAGGAACAAACATACTTACGAGTTCACCTCCAAGGTCGTTGATAAGCTCGTTCATGGCCTCACTGTTCCAAGAACGTCGAGGCATGCCGTGGAAGGTAAGCTTTGTTAAAAACTCAAGTTCAGAGGGCACCGAGTCCCATCCTGAGTGCCAGCAATCAAAGCTCACCAGCGCTCCATCGCAGAACAAATGCCAGGAAGGTTTGAACACACGACTGTAGTCGAAAGTTGTCCGGAACCTAACGAAGAAATCAGCCGGTGGTGGACAGACTATGACGAGCAAGTCACTTATTTGGATGCCGTGCGCAATGCCAAGAGCTTTGACAAGGTCATCCGGCGAGACGGGAGGCCGGTCGCCGTTGATGGTTACCATCAACACTTTGCCGGCAAACTGCTCGTCAAGCGCCGCCATGCCACTATTTAGCGACAGCACGCAGCGACCGAAGGAAAGACAGACCTCAGGATCTCCGGCTCGGAGATCCGCGTTAACCGGCGACATGAAAGTGCGCTTGAGTACAGGGAGTACAGGAGGGAGATTTGGGAGAACTGGAGTAGGAATCGCGATTCCAGAGGTGGGGGAGGGGCGGGAGACTGGGGATGAAAAGGTAGCATGAATTTCGAGCACGCGCCAATATGCTCTAGGCGCGCAAGCGCACGAAAACACTGGTGGCGCCCACATGTCGGCCTAAGAGTCCTTATTCTTTCTTTTTTGGAAAGCCCGGCCTTTTTTTCAGGATCTTTTGAGAGCCCAGCCTGAGAGTCATAATTGACATGTTTGGCATTGTGTTACTACTCGGCCCATATTCAGCGACACCTCACTGGACCAAACAAGTGTGCATCATCGAAAAGACACTGAGCTCAAATTATATAACTTGAAAAAAAGAGATATACTCAGAACACTTGAGAATGGTGATGCCCTCATTTAGCCCACCAGTACTTCGAGACAATAAACAGTTCGAAACAACGATATATACAACATTCAAACACTGACTAGTGACTACTACTGACATAAACAGCAAGACATGATAGTTCATAAGAAGTCTTGCTACACCACCAAAACGCACCCATCTGCAGCGCTCAGACTCTCGTGATCAAGACGAGAATGACATTCTAAACAGAAGCAACTATTACATAGTAAGAGTGACAAAGACGAGGATGAACAAATGACAAGGAATATGCATAACAAAAGAAAGAACTACCCATCCAGAACCAGCAGCAAAGACAACAAAGTCATTCGAAGAGATGATCCAACACCATCATAATTTGCAGCCCCGCTTTAGCGACCAGTGATCCGGAAACACCAATACTCCACCCTGTCGATGCAACAGCCCAATTACCTATCAACCTGAAGGCTCGCACCACATGACTGCCTGTCGTACTTGAGACATCCAAGGATCAAAGTTAATCCGGATACCTTTGTCATTCTCACCTTCTTTTGGCTGCAGGCTTTATTGTTGACAATTAGGGGAGTTTGCTCCCGAACTCCTAGGGCTCGCTGTGTAGACACAATTTTCCATAGCAAACAGAGCCTCTCTGCCATCAAGGTCCTTGCCAATGGTGATATCTTGGTTAATCGGATAATTGAGTCCGAGAAACAGAGAGTGTGAACCAAGGCTGTTTACCCGCCTCCAACTAAAAAATCCTAAAGGCCCCAACAAGCTGGTATCCTGCTCATAGACGTAACAGGCACTGTCTGAATACTCACGTATTACACGGTGCTTGTATTCAGTGGGGGTTTTGTAATATAACTTTTCCGGCTCATGTGTTCGAATGATCATCAGTCTTTTGTTGTCGTCTGATCGAGCGAGGAATTAGTTGTGCTTCCCTGTTTTTGGCAAAGGTGGTGTGATTACAAAGGGCAGTAACTGTAGGGACACTGCATCATATCAAAAAGGGCAGGCATTGTTAATGTAAGATCAGCATTGTTCAGAGTATGAGTAGGATAATACAAGAAACAACATTGATATGTCCCTGTTGGAACTGGGAGGAAAATACAGGGAAATGTATATTAGGTTCGAAAATATATAAGTGCCATGCATGGTTATACTCATGTTATCTCGCAATCGATTCTTCACAGGAAACTACCATGTCATGCATGTTATGTAATCATGTTCTATCCTCACAAAAAAATTCTTCAAGGTAACTAACAGACCATGCATTGTTATATACTCGTGTTCTGTCGGCAAAAATTTCGTGAGGATATTATTCTAGCCATTGATTGTTGAAGGGCGAATATAGGTATGTACACATGGTAAGCATTGCAGGATTTAACTACTTCCAAATATAGAGTTCTCCATATGCAAAATTACTTCCCTAATGTATGGTTAGATGAAACCAACAGTGTGGTGCATGTTTCTACATCATGAAAATGAGGAAACTAACATGAGAGGAAACAACTTACACGCGTCGTCCCAGCAATATGTGGTGCCATCTGCTTTGTCGATCACGTAGATGATGCCATTGTGTTCAATAGCATCATAGAAGTGTGTATCAGCTTTGACAATGATCCACCGGGAGCCGAGTTGTCTCCAGCTAAAGATGGCACCGGCGTAAAGATAGGCAAGTCCACGGTCGAACAAGGCAATTATCTTGAAGTCTGTGTAATTCGCATGTCGTGTGGGCACTTGGCAGATTACAGTCTTCTGCAAAACAAGGTCCATCCAACTGACGTAGTAATCTAGATGACTTGGATCGCGATGGTAATACTCTGTATAATCCAACGGAGGAAGGATAATGTCATGGGAGGTTTGGAAGTTCACGAGAACCAACTTTTTACCGTCTTCTCTGAAGGCAGCCATCCAGTGGGAGTTCATGCTGACCCAGTACATACCTGCCAAGAAGTTTCGGGCGATGGTGATCGGATCGATGTCGAGGGAAATGATGTACGGTGACCCACTACATACCGGCAAAGAAGTTTTGGCTAATGGAGATCGAATTGAAGTCGAGTGGCATCATGCACGCCTCCGTATCATGGTGAGAGAATCTCGCAAGACCAGATAGCAGCAAGCAGGGTGTCTTGAAAAGCTTAGGCCTCGCTTCAACGATGGCCGTGTGCATGTCCCTCGAGCAAGCAGCCAGCTGCAGGGTGCTCAACATATCCATACACGAACAACAGAGGTCGAGGATGTCACTGGGGAGATTGCTCCAATCGCGGCTCATATGGATGCTGCGCGGTTCGCGTTCGGCCGTGGTGGAGTTTGGAAGGGTGCTTGATTTACGTGGGAGAAGGATGTCAGTGCTGGAGCGGCTAGCGAGGGAATAGTGGTACTGGGGAGGCGAGTGAGGCGACGGTACACGGGGGAACAGTGAGATGGAGACGGAGAAGGAGATGGAGATGGAGTGGTGCTATGGGAGCGGAGAGGGAGACGAGGAGAGGCGCCAATGTGCTGTACAACGACGGTGACAGACTGCACTGTGCACTGGGTGAGGCTGACTTTGGTAAGCCAAACACGCCGCCTGGACTAGTGTCAGGCGCAGGGTGTTGTCACTTCAAAGTGAGGACCGGATGAATAGTATTTTGACCATCAAGTGTACCACAGTTGTACTACTACTACTACTACTACTAGTAGTAGTAGGTACATGAGTACTCCAGTATTGTATAGCGTAAATAGGTCTCCCATGCTAGCATGCATGTTCACTTCATCGTTCAGGTATTGTCCATATTGCGAGCAGAACCAAATTCTCGTGCATGCCCAATCAACGCTCTGCCGTGATGCATGCAGTGGTCGTTCTGGTGCATCAAGGACAACATGCAGATCGTTCCACACTTGAGAAGAGGAAAAATGGAAAGGTAGAACGCGGCGGCAGAGGAAGAGAACGCTGGCTAACGAGGCTGGGAGGGGATCGAGCGAGAAGTTAATGCTCCACGCCTAAAGGTTTTGGGAAAACCTCATTTTCATGAGGTGACTTATACTCACCTAAACGTAGGGAGTATTCCTTAATGAGAGAATGTTGTTTCTCCCACTCACATGCTCAAAAAAAACTACGACACGTTTTTTATCTGTTTGCATAGGTCCCATCTATCAGGAAGGATGGGCACGTACACGAACAGGTACGACTCATCAGTCTTCCTGTCGGGGGGAATCGGCTTCCCCGAACACCTATGGGGACCGAGCCCCTTTCTTGGTTCGGCGGGGGGCGGAGGTCGCACGAAGAGCGGATCGAGGCGATACACACAAGGGATTTTACCCAGCTTCGGGCCGCAAGGATGCGTAAAACCCTACTGCTGCTTTGTGGATTGTATTGTGTTCTTGCTCGGGAGCGTGTGGTGCTACAGTACACGCGAGCTGCTGGCGAGAGAGAGCGTGGCGATGGGTGTCCTCCTCCCTCCTACGTGTGCATGGGGCCTCCTTTTATATGCTCAAGGGGTTACCCACAGGTGGCAGCGTAGGTGGGGGCAAAAATGGGAGAATGCTGTAGTGGGTACAGCTGCCTGCACAGTGGATGTACAGTGCTATCATACCTAACTCTGACGGCAGGGGACAAGGGCATTAAATGCCCGTCCGCATCGCCTAGACGGAGCAGGGAAGTGGACCGTCAGGAGCGCCACCGTTTGCCACGATGGCTACTTTGTCAGCGTTGCTTCGCCACGGCATGCCCCTGGCTGCGCAGCCTCTCGCCACGTACGCCTGGAATGGCCCCAGAGCGACGCGTGGGTGGATGAGCTGGAGCGCAGGCGCGGGGTGGTGACTTGCCGCGGCAAGCGCCTTGCCGCGGCTGATGTCTTGTCGCGCCCGGGAGCTTGTCGCTCACCGGTCCTTGCCGGGACGCGGAGCGCGTTGCAACAAGTATCTTGTCGTGCCTCGGTCGGCCTTCCAAGCAAGCTCCTCTTGCCGGGATCTTGGGATCCGAGCGGTCGTCCCGGCAAGCTCCTCTTGCCGGGGTCTGGCTCTCTTCGGGTGGCCTTCCCGGCAGGCTCCTCCTGCCGGGGCCTTGGCTCAGATACTTTGTTCTTGGATGGCCCAAAAAGGGACCACGGAGAGTCTTGGCGATCGCCCGGCAAGCCTTGCCGCGGGGTGCTACGACTGCCCGTGCACAAGTTCGGGATACTAAGGTACCCCTACTTTAGTACACCGACAGGAGCTCCCGGGCCTGGGCCATACACGGTGCCGAGCGCTGTTGGGCCAGGCCCAAAACAGTGCACAGGCACGCGCGACCTGGGTCACGCTGCATCTGCTTCTGCGTCCACCACGTTCTCCCCGAACGGCACGCGTCGAACGCGGCATCGTGGGGAGAGGCGTGCGTGACGTGGTTGGCGTGCGCGGGGCCGAACCCCGCAGGCGCGCGTCACGTCGCAGGCGATTTGTTTATTCAGAAAGGCGAAGCGCCCCCCTCCTCCCGTTATAAGCAGGGGAAACAGGGGCAGTCCGCCCACCCGCCAGTTGCGATTCCTTGAAAACCTCCGCCACTTCCCAAGAGAAGCAGCGCTCCGCCCCCTTCCGCCGCCACCAGTGCTGCCGACGCCATCGATCTCCCTCCCTCCTTCCGCCATGGCCCCGAAGGGCGACAAGGGAAAAGGGAAGGCCGTGAAGTCGGCCGATGCGCAGCGGCTCGAGGCGCTGCGAAAGGAGCAGGCGACCTTCCCCCCTGAGCTCGACGCGTTGGTCCTGAGGGAGGAATACTACCTCTTCTGGTCGACGGGGACGCGAGCGCACCCGCGCACGAGGGTTCTTCCCGCCGTCGCCCAGAAGGAGTATCCGACCGGGTATCCCTTCTTTGCTCTGTTCTTCTATTGCAGGCTCTGCCCGCCCTTCTCTGAATTTTTCTGCGACATCATGAACACCTACGGGTTCCATCTCCTTGATTTCACCCCCAATGCTGTCCTAACCATGGCAATTTTCGCACATCTTTGCGAAAATTTCGTCGGAGTTTTTCCAAACGTAGCTCTCTTCCGCCACTTCTTCACGCCTCGAGTAGAGAGAGGAGAGCCCCTCTCCGGCGGGATCGCCTGGATCTCGAAGCTCGGCAAGAAGGATGTTTATCTAGAGGGAGAGCTCCGCGGCAAATGGGAGGAATGGAGAGCAGACTGGTGCCTGATCGTCGAGGAGAACCCGCAGCCATTCACTGTCGTGCGCCAAACTCCTGTGGTGCGCGGCAGGGATTGGAGCGACGTGGCTCCGGACGACGACAAGCTGCAGATTGCCATCACCCGGATTCTGCGGCTCAGGCGTGCCGGGCTCACAGTTGGCGTCGTTGGCGCAGATTTCCTCCGCCGCCGCATCGCTCCCCTGCAGGAGAAGGGGAGGCCCGCTTGGGAGTTCCAGAATGCGGCGGACATCATGAGGTTGCGCCCTGGCCTCAACTTCAATTTCACCGTCTTGGAGCTTGACGGGACGCTCAGGGCGCTGTTCAAGCACGACCCCGACCACCCCGAATGGTTCAGGCTGCCGCAAGGCGTCGTCCCATTGTGCAACAATTCGTCGCTCAGCCGCATCCTTGCAATGATGCCGATGTGCGACTCGCACGAGATCGCCTCCACTTGGCAGGAGCCCGCCGACGATGTCGTGTGGGCATTCTTCGACGACTTGGTGGAGAGGCCAGTCGACGCCGACGAGTAGAGTGGCCTCACCCGAGACACCACGGACGCGTAGTTGGCGCGCATCGCCTCCAGGATGGAAGAGGCGGCGGCAGCCGCGGCCGCGGGCGAATTTGGCTTCACATTGGCGGAGGCGGACGCAGCGGAGTTGGAAAGCCTTGCCGATCGAGCGGAGTTTGCCGGCGAGGAAGAGCTTGCCGGGCATGGCGCAGGGGCGGACGAGTCCACCGAGGGCTCGAGCGGCTTGCTGGAGGCTGACGCCTCTTCCCCCCGACCCTAGGGCAGCTCGTCGCAAGCGGAGCCCCCGGCTCAACCACGGAGGCATCTCCGCAAGGCCGGGGAGGTGGTACGGCAAGCGAGCCAACAGCCGCAGCGCCGCGTGACGCGCTCCGCTGTTTCAGCAGGAGAGGGGTCTTCGCAGGCCGCTGCTTCTGCTCCTGCCACCCTCGCGCCACGGCGGCGGCCGGGGCAGAGCCGTCTCGGGCTAGCGCCACCACTGCCTCCGCCAAGCGGCCGAGGGAGCCTACTCCTCTGCCTCCTCGCGCCAGAAGCGGGCCAGTGTTCGACTTCTCCGCGCTTAGCTCCATCGAGGAAGAGGGACAGGAGTAAGTTCCCCTCTGTTCTTGTGTTTCTTCAATCCTTGTAGTTGTGTCTCGCACCTCATTTGCCTTCCTCCGAATTTGATCCTTTTCAGGACTCTGGCCCAGAGGATGGCAAAGAGAGCCAAGGTCCCGGTGGTCATCCTCGACAACGAGCCCACCGTGACGGCAGGGGATGCGCCTGAGATGACCTTATCGGAGCCGCCAACTGGTCCTCAGAGCAGCCCCTAGCGCAGCCCCCAGTGTAAGCATATGGCTTGCTTTCTGCCGTTGGGCGCGCCCGGGTGCCCTTTGCTTTTCCTGACATCTGGCTGACGATTTGTGTAGGAGCAGAGCAGCCCCACCAGGAGCATCCGGAGACCGTCCCCGATGAGCCACCCGCTACAACTACACCGCCAAGGGGGAGTTCCCCGGCATGGGAGGAGTCCCCGACAAGGGAGCGATCCCCGACGAGGGAGCAGTCTCCGGCGAGGGAGCAGTCCCCGGCAAGGGAGCAGTCCCCGGCAAGTTAGCAGTCTCCGGCAAGGGACGGCACCAGCGGCCCCTCGGCGACGGAGACCATGACTGCAGACCCTGGCCCAGGTAGCCTTCTTGCCTCGAAACTCCCCTGAAGTTCTTCTTCTTTGGATAGTTGCTTTACTTCTCCCCCTCTTTCGGCCTTCAGACCCGCCCGCCACGGACCCGATGGAGACCGAGGTCGTCGTCGAGGAGGACGCGCGCGGCCATACTGACGACATGGCCGCCACCGGAGAGACGGATGGTGCTGAAGATCCGTCCGGCGAAGAGACCGCCAAGGCTGCCGCAGCAGCCGCGGGCGAGGGGGCCGGCGATCGTACTGACGGCCGTGAGGCCGCAGGAGTGCCAGGCGCTGCGCCGACTGCCGATCCCGCCTCCGCAGCAGCGTCGGGCCCCGAGGAGCCCCAGCCAGGCGCCTACCTGAAGGCCGGCGACGATATCTTCATCAAGCTCCCCTGGGAGTCGACTTCCAGGGCGCCGGTCGAGGGGGAGACCTTGGATGGAGAGGTGCTCACCTCCGCCGGGCTGACGCTGGTTGACGCGCCAAGCAGTAGCGGCAGCGAGCCTGAGGAGGAGCGGCTGCTCCGGAAGCTGGTGTCACTCTACCGCGCCCGACAAGCCCAGGTGGAACGCCGGGAAGCGCTTGTCGCGAAGGCAGGAGCGGACATGGAGAAGCGCTCCGAGGAGCTCCGGGAGCTCAACCAGGAGGCCCTCCGATCCTTGGCGGAGGAGCGAAGGCAGCTCGACGAGGCGCGGATGGCCTTCATCCTCGAGAAGGCGGAAGCCGAAGAGCAGCAAAGGCTTGCCGCCGCGGGGCTAGCCGCGCGGGAGGGCGAGCTGGCGTAGCAGAAAGCCAGCCTCGCCAGCCACGAGGAGGAGGTCGCCGCACGCGAGCAAGCGCTCGGCGGAGCCCTCAAGGATGCGCGAGATGCTGCCGCGGCCGCCGAGACCACGAAGGAGGCACTGGAGGCGAAGGTGGCGCAGCTCCACACCGACCTCAAGGCGAGCGGTGAGGAGCTCGCCGCGCTCAAGCAGGAGCGCGAGAAGGGCGCCCACACCCTTGGCGAGCTGCAGGGCCGCTTCGCCGAGAAGATCAGGGAGCTCGACGCCGCCAAGGACTCCAACGCCGATCTCGAGCTGAAGCTGGACACCCTGTCCAAGGCGCTGGACAGCGCCAAGGAGCAAGAGGTGTCTTTGCGGAAGGAGGTCGCGGGCAACGAGGCATTGTTGGAGAGCGCCGCGGTCACCCAGAACGAATTTAGGGCGACGGTGGAGCAGTGGACCGAGGGTCTCGTGGACATTGCCGCCTCCATCGACAAGGAGCTGATGCTGCTGGGGATGGAGGGTCACGAGTATCCCTCTGGTGAAAACGTCCCACCCAGCGCCAAGCTCACTTCGTTCTTCAAAGGCGTGGTGGCGGCCCTTCAGCATCTCCGGAACGCGATCCCAGAGCAGCTGGCCGGCGAGACGCGCGACGCCATCGCCGGAGCCCTCGAGAAGGTGTTGGTGAAGATCATCTTCCGCAACCCCGGCATCAGGCTCACCAATGTCCTCAAATCCCTGCCGGCAGACGCTGACCTCGAGGAGATCAGGGCCCTCGTCGCGCCCATCGTGGAGAAGGTGGTCGGGATCAAGAGGATCGAGGGCGACTGCGTGGATTAGGCCGCCTCCCATTTTCTTTTCTTGTCGTTGCCGGCCAAGTCATGAAAGCGATTCATTAGGGCTGCGACAAGCTTATCTTTGTAATATAACTCTATCTTAGGTAGTGACTGCACTGTTATTTCCTCTACTTGAATCCGTGCTCTGTATGTTTTTGCCCTACGCTTTTGGGGACTTGTCGGCGTAGGCCTCCGCCTTACCGCAGGCTCTGAGTGCGGGACATCACCAGCCCGCCAGCGGTGCCACTACCGGTAAGAAACCTTGCCGCGGCTAGCTGCAGCTCAATTAAATTGTTGAGTAGGCTCAAAGCAAAGTAAGTGTTGCGACTGCAGTCGCAGCACACTTAAGCTGCCGAGCGAGCTCGAAACAAAGTAAGGATGCCACTCTGGTTGTAGCACACTTAAGTCGTTGAGCGGACTCGAAACGAAATAAGGGCGCAACTAGCCACGAGCCGGTCCCTCCGCGCACAGGTTTTCCATACAAAGTACGGTCGTTCGAGGAACATAACCTCAAAATTTTAAAAACTCAATTGCTCAAACTTTGGCAACTTAGCTTTTCCGTGGCTCGCTGCCCGGCAAGGTCGCTTTACGGTAAGGCGAAACATGGGGCTCGTTGTTGCTTACCGGGGGTCAGTGCTGCACAGAGTGTCAGATAATGCATGCAAGGGATAGAGAGCATGAGATCAACAAGGTGTGCGGAGCACAAGAACTCAATCTACGCACAGGGTCTGCGCCTGGCTCTGTACAAAGGATCACATGCAACAGTGGCAAGACTTTGTACAGAAGGGTGGTTGCCGGACGGGGTCTGACAACCGTGCCTTACGGGCGAAACTTACGAAGATGCCCAACGTTCCAGGAGTTGCTCACCGGAGCGGTATCTTCCGTCTCAAGGCGGACAGCGCCAGGCCTATCGACTCGTTTCACCCGTTAAGGGCCTTCCCACTTTCTCGAGACTTCTGGCACTAACCTTGCGGCTATAAAAGCAGCGCAAGGCTTGCTGGTAGCGAGCAGCTCGCACAGCGGCCTGAAGACGGTCCTCCTCGAGGAGCAGCGCATCATCTCGACGCAGCTGCTCTCACTCGAGCTCAGCATGAGCGAACACTCGAGGTGGCCCGCATGCGAGATCCGTGGGGCTGACTGCCTCCGCTCCATGGAATAGAGCGAAAGGTCGCCTGGTCATACCAGGGCTTACTTGCGCCGAGAGGTGTCGGCGTATGTTCGGACGTCGTGGCATCATGATCTGGCTCGACGACGCCCGTTTCACCGCCGGCGCCGTCCCCACCACCCGTTTGCTCCAAGGGCGGTGGGTTCGACGCGGACGGACCAGCCACCTCCGGAGCCTTCTTCTTCGGTGGCATGTCGATGAAGATGATGGAGATCTAGCCCGTGCAGACGCCGAATCAGGTTCGCATAACTTCGACACCCCCTACCTGGCGCGCCAAAGATGTCGGGGGGAATCGGCTTCCCCGAACACCTATGGGGACCGAGCCCCTTTCTTGGTTCGGCGGGGGGCGGAGGTCGCACGAAGAGCGGATCGAGGCGATGCACACAAGGGATTTTACCCACTTCGGGCCGCAAGGATGCGTAAAACCCTACTGCTGCTTTGTGGATTGTATTGTGTTCTTGCTCGGGAGCGTGTGGTGCTACAGTACACGCGAGCTGCTGGCGAGAGAGAGCGTGGCGATGGGTGTCCTCCTCCCTCCTACGTGCGCATGGGGCCTCCTTTTATATGCTCAAGGGGTTACCCACAGGTGGCAGCGCAGGTGGGGGCAAAAATGGGAGAATGCTGTAGCGGGTACAACTGCCTGCACAGTGGCTGTACAGTGCTATCATACCTAACTCTGACGGCAGGGGACAAGGGCATTAAATGCCCGTCTGCATCGCCCAGACGAAGCAGGGAAGTGGACCGTCAGGAGCGCCACCGTTTGCCACGATGGCTACTTTGTCAGCGTTGCTTCGCCACCGCATGCCCCTGGCTGCGCAGCCTCTCGCCACGTATGCCTGGAATGGCCCCAGAGCGACGCGTTGGTGCATGAGCTGGAGCGCAGGCGCGGGGTGGTGACTTGCCGCGGCAAGCGCCTTGCCGCGGCTGATGTCTTGTCGCGCCCGGGAGCTTGTCGCTCACCGGTCCTTGCCGGGACGCGGAGCGCGTCGCAACAAGTATCTTGTCGTGCCTCGGTCGGCCTTCCCAGCAAGCTCCTCTTTCCGGGGTCTTGTGCTTCGAGCGGTCGTCCCAGCAAGCTCCTCTTGCCGGGGCCTGGCTCTCTTCGGGTGGCCTTCCCGGCAGGCTCCTCCTGCCGGGGCCTTGGCTCAAATACTTTGTTCTTGGATGGCCCAAAAAGGGACCACGGAGAGTCTTGGCGATCGCCCGGCAAGCCTTGCCGCGGGGTGCTACGACTGCCCGTGCACAAGTTCGGGATACTAAGGTACCCCTACTTTAGTACACCGACACTACCCGCATAGCCTTTTCGTTTAGTCTACCTAGCCGTCTAATCAACTGCCTGCACGCCACTTCTCCCATTTACTCCTTCTCCATCGGGAACCGATTCTCCTCGACTTCTTCACCTCCCCTTCGTCTTCATTTTCATCCAAACCCCACTGCGTTCACATTGTTTTAACCTCTTTAAATAATCATCTACTACTTCGGTTAGACTAGCCATCTAATCCTAATTCTCCAAACCATAGCCCTCCGTTCCAACGGTTCCAAATGGCGAAAGAGATCGAGATGCAGGTTTTTAGCGTCCAATATGTCCTCGTCGAAGGCTCGATGCGCATAGTTGCCACCGTCACCGTCCACCCAAGGGTTGTTCGGCAGTGGATCAACAATGTATCCAACTCCCTCGAAATGGTAGAGACGAGAGTCATCGGTCTCAACGCAGAGTACACGGAGCATGCCCCTGGGAAGATCCAGCGCACCGTTGTCCTTCAGCTGTGCCTCGAAGATGATGTCTTGGTGTACCACATCATACACTCGGCCTCCATACCAGGTGAGCTTCACGATTTCTTGTCTCGGGAGGACGTATACTTCTGTGGGGCAGCCATCAAAGGGGACAAACAGAAGCTGGAGCCGTACAACCTTGATTTGAAAAGCATCGCTGACCTACAAACCAGAATCAAAATTCCTGTAGAAGTTTGTGATAAACAGACACCATCCCGATTCAACGTAGCAAATTTTGTGCTCGGTACAAATCTTCAGAAGGGTGACGAGACGGTGGCATTAAGGTCGTCTGGATGGGAGAATTATCCCTTGACGTACGAGCGGATAAAATATGCTGCCCTCGATGCCCGTGTGAGTTTCGAGATAGCTGCAAGGTCCAAAGAGCTTGTTACAAAGCCGTCTCCCACAGAAAATGAAAACAAGAAGAAGAAGAAGAAGAAGAAGAAGAAGAACAAGAAGAAGAAGAAGAAGAAGAAGAAGAAGAAGAAGAAGAAGAAGAAGAAGAAGAAGAAGAAGAAGAAGAAGAAGAAGAAGAAGAAGAAGAAGAAGAAGAAGAAGAAGAAGAAGAAGAAGAAGAAGAAGAAGAAGAAGAAGAAGAAGAAGAAGAAGAAGAAGAAGAAGAAGAAGAAGAAGAAGAAGAAGAAGAAGAAGAAGAAGAAGAAGAAGAAGAAGAAGAAGAAGAAGAAGAAGAAGAAGAAGAAGAAAAGGCTGCACCAGCAGGAGGGCATTATGGATGGATGTACTATTTCCTCTCTTGTAAAAAAATTATTCCCTCTCGGTGTATATTTATATTGATGGACTATTCCGATGGTGTGCATGTCTTTGGAACAGAGTAGTAGCGTGGGTCTGCTTGACTATAAGGAACTATTTATCTGCATATATAGCTTTCTCTGCTACTCCTTCCAATGGTCGGTATGCAGTGCATGTGTCCGTAGACATGACAGCTTGTCCATGGAAGTTCAAGTACGGCGACCATCACGTTTCATCTCACGATTCCAACAACGCTTCTCCAACCCATGGCACCACGCCCCCCGACGTGCGCCTCTCCCCTCTCGGCTGCACCACCCCTCTACCTTTGTGTGCATGACATGTGGGCCACCTAAAATGCGGAGAGCATCAAGTTTCTATCACAGCCACCCGCGATTCCCACGACGCCGCTCGAACCCATGAGAACACACGTCCCACGACCTGCGGCTCACCCCTCTTGGCCCCACTGCCCCTCTGCCTATGGGAGCATTACATGTAGACCAGTCACCTATCGGGTCCACATGTTATTGACTCAAAGGTAGGTGTAGTACGGCGCTGAAGCTCAGTCCCGACGGCCCTGAGAGGGAAATGTAAATCCTTCGCCAGGGCTTGTGGTGCTCCCGCAGCACGAACTCGTGCCAAACTCGAGATTTTTTTCTTTACTATACATGCGCGCAACGATTTAATGGACATTGTAATCTCAACATGTGATGGGGAGCTCTAAATTTGAATTTGAAACTTATAAAACGAAAAGATTCAAAACAAATAAACTGGGAGAGAGGGAGTATATCGTAGGATGTGTCCCATACAGAATAAGTCCCCTAGTTTGTCACCGTGAAGATGCGGTTAGAAAGGAACACAACGTCTTCCTACTCGTACGGCAACAAATCGGCCGCAGACAGCATGGTCTGCCTTTGACCGCCATGTGCAAGGTTCTTGCTTTCTTATTCAATCTCACTGTGGTTCCATCTTACCAATTCATGCGGTGGCCCGTTGCATGGCTGATCCAATGTGGGACAAAGATTCTACGGGAACGCTGTCACCGTTGTAATTGTTGTGCAAATTGATGTTGGTACCCTCCCGTACATATGCAAGCCAATCTACACTCTTACCGACCCTAACCTGTGAAACCGTGGGCAGGGGGAGAATTAGAAAATGGACACGGAAGTAGTCTTTAGAATGCATTTACTACGTGATCAAACTCATATTACCTGCTCATCGGAGGAAATCCGAGTGCCCCTCAACGTCGGCATCTCAAGGGGCGTCAACTTGCAACTACGGCCCCGCCACGCTGGAGAGACCCCCAAGGAAACATCCTCGTGCGTTCCACGGAACATCAAGATGCATTTGTATTAGTAGTTTATCTTGTGAGAGAAAAGGATGAACGAGGAAAGGCCTCTAGAGATAGAGATGGACACTACTACTACCAATGTGCTGGCCCGTGCGTTGCAATGGATCCAAAGTACTAGAATAATGCTTGTTCACGTGCTTGAAATATAAACACTCTAGTTTTGATATACATGTCTCAGCAGACATGACAGCTTGTCCATGGAAGTTGAACCACGACGACCATCAAGTTTCTCGTTTCTACCACTTCCACACCCACACGCGATTCCCACGACGCCGCTCCAACCCACGGCACGACGTCCCCCGACATGGACATGGATCCTCTGACGTGGCTATCACTGCCTTGCCCTGCCTTTCCTTCGCTGATAGGTGGGACCCACACTTTTGGGTCCCACATATCAGTGACAGAATGGTAGGATTGTTCGCGTCAGGGGATCCTCATCCCCCCGACGTGCCCCTCATCCCTCTCGGCCCCACCGCTCCTCTTTGTGTGCATGATATACTCCTAATATATTACTCCCTCCGTACCTAAATATTTTTCTTTTTTGAGATTTCAAATGGACTATCACATACGGATTATATAGACATATTCTAGTGTTTCTAGCAATATGCCCGCGCGCCTTGCACGAAGTTGATGGAAAAGGTAAGCACAACTTATAAATTGACGGATCGAGTACTAGTTACAGTGATGCATATAATTAAGCAAAGGGATCGCACATGTCGGTATTGACTGGAACGAGAATGCAACAACACAATAAGAATTAAGGCCACGATGATGCGATCGCAGTGGTGGTTACAGAAGGCAAGAAGAAAGATGGATTCACGAATGTACGACCTCCTCCTCCTCAACTTAGTGCTCCGGGCTACCGACCGGCGGCTAAGGAGCGGCGGCTTTTGTGGCGAGGTCGAGGTGCTTCTCAGCAAAGGCATCCAAGGCTTCCAGCCGGTTGAGGAAGGCCAACCTCGTAGTGTCCTCACTGGCATTGTAGATACCTATGTACATGATTTGCTCGTACATGTGGATGTGTAGGTCGACGAATTCTTGCAGGGCGAGGCGCCTTGCGGCGAGCGCGACCTCCAGGTGGACATTCTTCGTGGCGTCGGCGGGCAGTTGCAGGGCCACCGGTGTTTGAAAGAGGTTCCGACCATGGAGGCCGATTAGGGTGGCAGGAAACGAGGAGCCCGGGCACGCGGGCTGGAGGAGTACGGTGATGTCGTCCGCGAGCTTCTTGATGACAGTGAATTTGTTGCTGGTGTCAACGATCACCTGGTCCAACTGAGAGTCGTAGTTGGCGTCGACGGCGGCCATCCACCAGCCGGTCTCTAACACCGTCTGGAGATGATCCTCGGCGCCATGCCGCAGGCCGGCGTCGTGGACCATCTGGCGTAGGCGCTGGCTGCTCACGCGCATCGCTGCCATGGGTCTGGAGTGAGCTCTTTTGCGCTTAGTGTAGGTGATTAGGCAAATTCTTAGGTGCGTACGATGTGGTAGATGCATTTGAATGGAGGGGCGTCTTTATATGAGGGCAATGAGGGCAAACTGCGTTGCGTTCACATCGTGCAACCTCTTTTCCCGGACCTCCTCCCATTACTTCCCTCATGCATTAATTGAGGAGGATGCATTGGCCGTTCAACATATCGGGAACCGCTACTCCCTCCCTCGTCTGCATTAAAGCCGTATCGGGAACTGCGTCGCCCGCTTTCAAATCGAATACTCCCTCCGTCTAGGTGAGTATTAAGTCATCTTACGAAAACCAAATACTCCCTCCGTCCCATAATATAAGAACATTTTTGACACTAGTGTAGTGCCAAAAACGTTCTTATATTATGGGACTGAGGAAGTACTAAACACATAGGCGTGGTGCATTAACTCTCACGTTGTTTCTTAGGCTAGCCATAGTAGGAGTAACTTAAGTAGTAACTTAACACATCCCAAGACAATTTTGCTTATGTGGCAACTATTTAAAGAGAAAATAGGTGCTTGTGGTAACATAATATGTTACTGTAACATAGCGCTTTAGTCGCTTCGACAAAGATGCGAGAAGATGAGGGAGTAGGCTGCTGCAAACGTAGGGCTGTGTGATTTGACAGCGAGTTACTGGTGGACAGGTGGGGCCCCGTGATTTGACTTGCCATTATCATTTTAACCGCGTCGCTAAGACTGGCGTGAGTCTCCCAGATTCCAGACCACCTCCATACAGGTGCCTCTCCCAATGCTCTACCATGTAGTAGAGGCTAGCTCTTGCATGAGAGCCCACTTCTCCACTTTTTCCTTGCCTCTATTTCCTCCACATATGGAAAAATGCCATGTAAAGCGCACTATTGTACTTACTTTTAGTTGCTCCTACATGTGCTTAAGCTTGCCACATAGATATAAAGTCTGATGTGGCAAGTTAATCAAGAAGAGAGAGACTAGTTTGGTGACCCAAGGAAGAAACGGTGCTGAGCGCGTGTACCTAGGTGAAAAGACAATTTTGAGTCTATAGCTAATTAAATGAAGCAAACTTAGCAACACCATTTCATTGGAAGAGGTCACTCCTTGGCAAATGCAATAAATACTAGTACTCCCTGTGTCCCATAATATAAGAACGTTTTTGGCACTACACTAGTGTAAAAAACGTTCTTATATTATGGGACGGAGGGAGTACGAAGAAAGAGATAGAGAGGATTAGAAAAACACTTATAGCCAACCTTGTTGTAGTATGAGTAACTAAGTGATGACTATGTATAACATGCCAAACATCAGATAGCCTAACGCACCGTGTTAAATCTCCAAGGGCGCGACCGCACGAGCAACGCGATGGTCGTGGTAGGCGCGACCACGATACGGGCTGCTGGCAGCCCTTGGATCTGAGATCAAACGGTCGCATGCTAAGTTGCTGAAAATTTGTAAAATAACCCTCCAAGATAGGATATTCACCCATAGGTCTAGAATCACACCATGCAACCGTTCGATCTCAGATCCAAGGGCTCTTAGAAGCCCGTATCATGGGAGAATGGAAAGCTACTACCCTGCCGTTCGCACGCTGGCAGTTCGCTCCTACTCGTCCCCGCACGTCCTCAATACTACGGTGGTTCGCTCCTAGTCGTCCCGTCCATTCACATTACGGCAGTTCCACTAATCCTAACCCTCCTCCCAAACCCATGGCGTCCCAAATCTCCAGGATCGGCAGTGACTAGAAGGTTAGAACCATCACCGGCGATGAGTTCGACGTCATCTACACCCGTTCATCCATGACGGTGAAAGAATGCCTTTCTCGCTTCAGACGCATGTTCGAAAACTCAGATGATGAGTGGGTCGCTGGGCTAGATGTTGAGTACACCACAGTCTTGGGACGGGAGAAGGATCTAAAGGATGAAGAGAGGAAGAAGCCCGCCGTGATCCAGGTTTGCATGCATGACTTATGCTTGGTCTACCACATATGCCATGCCGACTTTGAGTGCCAGAATTTTAAGGACTTCCTCGGGAGCAACCTAGTCAAATTCGTTACTATAGACTTTGGTAACGACAAAGAAGTCCTGCGTCGGGTAGGTGTAACGACCCGAATCTGATAAGACTCGATGTCTCTATGCTCACTGTGCTAGTCCCTAGATCGACTCGCTAGCACACACAGTACATATGAATATCAAATAACAAGTGCATCATTTGCTACAACGTATGATCCAGAATTCATAAAGTATTACAAACTGAGTAGCACGTGGCTCACTTATTCAATAATAACAGCGGAAAGGTAGCATAATCAACGATGAGTCCATCAATGCCCACTGGAGAACATGTTGAGTGAAGACTCGCAACACTACTGTATCTCACTGATCATCTGAAAATCCTGCAACATGATAAGTTGCAGCCACAAGGGTCAATACATTGAATGTATTGGCAAATCACACAATATGATATAGCAAACCTACATCCACAAAGCAATGTATGACAAACAAAACACACAAATTAGTTTGGAGAAGAATGTCTTCACCTACCTCCACTACCTGAACTCACAACCGTCTCTAATTTACTCGCCCAAGATAACCCAAAGATTCTAAATAAACATGACAAGAACTTCAGAAGTATGTCTCAAGTGCTCTCTGTCAGTGGCGCATTCTCTAGGAACAATAGAGCGCTCTTCCAAAGACGCATTCACCTGATTTAAGTTCCGAAAACTAAACCTCGCCTCAAGTTCGCTCTGTCAATGGCGCATTCTCTAGGGACAATAGAGTGCTCTGCCAGTGACGCATTCACCTGGTTAATAATCCCGAGCCTACGGCTATAAACACTCACCACTTTCATGGATCGCTCGACACATGCCCGCGTCTACCATAGCAAGTTGATCACACCATCACATAACACAATCAACACCAAAACATGACAATATAGGACACACATATCAGGCCAATCATATATCATACCATTAAAACCACACATGCATAGCAGAATATAGGATGAGCAAAATCCAAAGTGAAAACTTGCCTTGAACGCTGTTGAAGTAATCTAACGATTAATTCGGACCTGCTTCGCACTCCAAACAATCTATAGGATTAACGGAGGCACCGATAAATAAACCGTACTCGCATAACACCACAATAAAGTAAAAAACAATGAATTCAAATAAAAACTTAATTAACAGAAGATATCAGTAGGTATATATTATCTACATGCTAGTAGGATCACAATGCAAAAATAATTAACTGATTTGGATCAATGGTTTAAAAGATATGGCCTCCGGAAGTTTGGATTCAAATTTAAACAAATTCAAATTTGAATAGTTCAAAAATGTGAAAAATTGGTTCTCTAGTATTCTCCTGGTCTCTACCGAGTACACGGGAAAAAGAATCGGTGAATTTGGATATACGAATCTCAAGATATACCTAAATGAACATTTGATATGAAATCTAAAAACAAAAATTGTGCCAAAACAGCTTTCCTTGAAGAACTGTTGCGGCTGCTCTGGATTCGCCACGTGGCGTAGTGTGATTGGTTGGGAACTGTTCGCTGTTGTTGCAAAAGAACGAACGGCCACTATTTAGGCCATATCGCTTCGAAAAAAAACAGAACATGACCTAATCTAGGTTGTCCAACTTAGATCAGACGGACGGGGATGGCTCACCGAAAAACAGAGGGCGGGCGTCACCGGAGTTGGAGAAGACGGCGCGCGACAAGGCTCCGGACTACGGTGGCGATGGCTACGGTGGATCCCCTTCGGGTTGGGCTTGTGGGTGGCGTCCTGGTGCTCCCCTGGATTTAGCAGAACGTGAGGGAGATAGAGAAGATCGAGACAAAGATCACAGGAGGTCGCATAGGGGCTGGTAACCTCCATAGGCGATGGAATCGACTAGCGGTAGAGGTTTAGGCCGGCGGAAGTCCGGCGAGATCGGGGTAGGTCAAAACAGACACGGGAGAGGTGGTTTTTGCCAAAAATCAGCAGAGGAGGGGTTGGGGATCTTAAATAGGGCATCAGCTCGTGCGTGGAGTACAAGGATTGATCGAATCGGTCGATCGGATTGTGGCTGGGTTCGGTAGCTACAGTGATCGGGAAGAACACGGTGCTACGGGCAAGATGACATGCGGGCCCTAGCGGTTAACGAAAGAGAGAGAAAAAAACAGAAAGGAAAGAGGCCTGCGGTGCTGGCCTGGCCTGCTAGCTGTTGTGGCGCTGCCTTGCGCGCACGACGAGGGATAGCTGGGCCGCAGCTGAGCAGTCCAGTGAATAGTAATGCCTGGCATAAATATTTATACTAAACAGAACATACATTTGAACAAAAACAAACAAGCTAGTGACTTCCTAAAAAAACCAAAACACATAGTAAAATATTTCTGATATTATATAATACAGTGAACATTTTTCCAGTCCAAAACAATGAAATGAAATACACAAAATATTTTTAAATAATTTATTTGGGACTTTATAAATGTTCCATCAAATAGTTTTCAATTTCAATTGTAAATAAATATCAACATATTATTCAATGCAATACAACATAATGTTTTGAAGATGTCATATTATCTTCACTCATGGTTACTTTGAGTATTTAAAATATTCACAAAATCCAATATGAGATCCAAGTGAATATTTGGGAAGGTCATCTTATTCCCTCTCAACTGAATATTCATTTAAAATCCAAAAGTTTCAAATCCTACTAAAGTTGAGCAAAAAACAAGCAACACAAGCAAGTTTAAATCAATTCCATTAACATTCCAAATTTGAAAATTTGGGATGTTACAAATCTACCACCCTTAAAGTGAATCTCGTCCTCGAGATTCGAATAGGCTAGAAAGAAAAGATTGGTTTGGGGTTCTTCTCGAATATCCGTTGATGGTCCCAAAGTCTGAGGTGCTACCACCCTTAGAATCAAAGTCACCGTGTCTTCAAGAATATTGCTCCTTCAATGACATCCTCGAAATATAAGTCATACACTCCTTTGTGATCTTGATTGGATCCTTTGCAAAGAAGTGGTCTTCCAATCATGGGCCTTCATGGTGAAAGGTATTACGCCAATACTAATCAAATGTTGATAGTCTTATGGTAGTCAGCAAGAATGGTTCCTGCAGAAAAGAGTCTAGGTTTATTTTCACCGTACAATCTACTATTGGCGATGGTTGCCTTTACAAGGGATCAAACATCATACCATTCTAAGGTTGAAGGCTTAATAACAACGTCTCTCTACTATAGGTATGACACTCTAGATTTACCATTCCACATAGCAAAAGTGAATAATAAGAGTAAGTCGGCATGGTGATCAATCCATTCCGCACCCAAATCATTACCTTGTATATGGTCTAGAAAATCTCGCATTCTAACACTCGGGCATCCTCACAAGCATTGGAGAATATTTATCTTGTTCATGAACCATGTTTGAATAAATCCATTTGTTCTGCATGCCAAACAAAACATCTATCGTTCCTTTCAACTCTCGGGTTTGCGTCAACTACTATAAAACATAGGTCGATGAATTGTAGCTTCCTCCAGGTTTCTTCCTTCAGCAAGATTGTGCTTGCTTCTTGTCGGATCCTGGCGCATGTGGTTAAACTTGAACTCATCACTAGGTTGCAACATATATTAGGATATAGACAGAATAAAGACCTAAGGGGGAACACTACCCATATGCTCATGCTAGCAACTAAAACTCCAACAACAATAAAAACAAACACTAAATTCACACAAGTCACCAAAACTATCCTAAAGTAATCACATCAAAAAGAGCACATATATGATCAATCAAAAGCACCAAATTGCATAATACAAACAATCCACGAAATATGACAACACGGAAAGCAATGACCAACCAAACATATAACATATCACACAACACAAGCAAAACCTACAGGTAAGGTCATATCCACAAGAGATATGATCTCATCATACTACCGCAAATCCTTTATCGAACACAACTTAGGAATGGTGGTCTGCCAACTAAACTCCTTAAATAACACTAATATCATTCCAAGGGTCAACTATATTTGAAAATTAAAGATATGAGTACAAGAGTATGAAGTGACAAGTAGACAACAAGTTGTAAAGTAAGTTTTTCACTCCTATGGCCTTTCTAATCCATTTTCTAGGGTCACGACCTACAGTCAACACACTACTCTGATACCATCTGTAACGACCCAAATCTGATAAGACTCGATGTCTCTGTGCTCACTGTGCTAGTCCCTGGATCGACTCGCTAGCACACACAGTACATATGAATATCAAATAACAAGTGCATCATTTGCTACAACGTATGATCCAGAATTCAGAAAGTTTTACAAACTGAGTAGCACATGGCTAACTTATTCAATAATAACAACAGAAAGGTAGCATAATCAATGATGGGTCCATCAATGCCCACTAGAGAACATGTTGAGTGAAGACTCACAACCCTACTGTATCTCACCGATCATCTAAAAATCCTGCAACATGATAAGTTGCAGCCACAAGGGTCAATACATTGAATGTATTGGCAAATCACACAATATGATATAGCAAAACTACATCCACAAAGCAATGTATGACAAACAAAACACACAAATTAGTTTGGAGAAGAATGTCTTCACCTACCTCCACTACCTGAACTCACAACCGTCTCTAATTTACTCGCCCAAGATAACCCAAAGATTCTAAATAAACATGACAAGAACTTCAGAAGTATGTCTCAAGTGCGCTCTGTCTGTGGCGCATTCTCTAGGAACAATAGAGCGCTCTGCCAAAGACGCATTCACCTGATTTAAGTTCCGAAAACTAAACCTCGCCTCAAGTGCGCTCTGTCAATGGCGCATTCTCTAGGGACAATAGAGCGCTCTGCCAGTGACGCATTCACCTGGTTAATAATCCCGAGCCTACGGCTATAAACACTCACCACTTTCATGGATCGCTTGACACATGCCCGCGTCTACCATAGCAAGTTGATCACACCATCACATAACACAATCAACACCAAAACATGACAATATAGGATACACATATCAGGCCAATCATATATCATACCATTAAAACCACACATGCATAGCAGAATATAGGATGATCAAAATCAAAAGTGCAAACTTGCCTTGAACGCTGTTGAAGTACTCTAACGATTAATTCCGACCTGCTTTGCACTCCAAACAATCTATAGGATTAACGGAGGCACCGATAAATAAACCGTACTCGCATAACACCACAATAAAGTAAACAACAATGAATTCAAATAAAAACTTAATTAACAGAAGATATCAGTAGGTATATATTATCTACATGCTAGTAGGATCACAATGCAAAAATAATTAACTGATTTGGATCAATGGTTTAAAAGATATGGCCTCCGGAAGTTTGGATTCAAATTTAAACAAATTCAAATTTGAATAGTTCAAAAATGTGAAATTTTGGTTCTGTAGTATTCTCCTGGTCTCTACCGTGTACACAGGAAAAAGAATCGGTGAATTTGGATATACGGATCTCAAGATATACCTAAATGAACATATGATATGAAATCTAAAAACAAAAATTGTGCCAAAACATCTTTCCTGGAAGAACTGTTGCGGCTGCTCTGGATTCGCCACGTGGCGTAGTGTGATTGATTGGGAACTGTTCTCTGTTGTTGCTAAAGAACGAACGGCAACTATTTAGGCCATATCGCTTCGAAAAAAACAGAACATGACCTAATCTAGGCTGTCCAACTTAGATCAGACGGACGGGGATGGCTCACCGAAAAAACAGAGGGAGAGCGTCACCAGAGTTGAGAATACGGCACGCGACAAGGCTCCAGACGACGGTGGCGATGGCTACGGTGGATCCCCTTCGGGTTGGGCTCGTGGGAGGCGTCCTGGTGCTCCCCTGGATTCAGCAGAACGTATGGGAGATAAAGAAGATCGAGACAAAGATCACAGGAGGTCGCATAGGGGCTGGTAACCTCCATAGGCGATGGAATCGACTAGCGGCAGATGTTTCGGCCGGCGGAAGTCCAGCGAGATCGGGGTAGGTCAAAACAGACACGGGAGAGGTGGATTTTGCCAAAAATCAGCAGAGGAGGGGTTGGGGATCTTAAATAGGGCATCAGCTCATGCGTGGAGTACAAGGATCGATCGAATCGGTCGATCCGATTGTGGCTGGGTTTGGTAGCTACAGTGCTCGGGAAGAACACGGTGTTGCGGGCAAGATGACATGCGGGCCCTAGCGGTTAGCGAAAGAGAGAGAAAAAACAGAAAGGAAAGAGGCCTGCGGTGCTGGGCTGGCCTGCTAGCTGTTGTGGCGCTGCCTTGTGCGCACGGCGAGGGATAGCTCGGCCGCGGCTGAGCAGTCCAATGAATAGTAATGCCTGGCATAAACATTTATACTAAACAGAACATACATTTGAAAAAAAACAAACAAGCTAGTGACTTCCTAAAAAATACCAAAACACATGGTAAAATATTTCTGATATTATATTATACAGTGAACATTTTTCCAGTCCAAAACAATGAAATGTAATACACAAAATATTTTTAAATAATTTATTTGGGACTTTATAAATGTTCCATCAAATAGTTTTCAATTTCAATTGTAAATAAATATCAACATATTATTCAATGCAATACAACATAATGTTTTTAAGAAGTCATATTATCTTCACTCATGGTTGCTTTGAGTATTTAAAATAGTCACAAAATCCAATATGAGATCCAAGTGAATATTTGGGAAGGTCATCTTATTCCCTCTCAACTGAATATTCATTTAAAATCCAAAAGTTTCAAATCCTACTAAAATTGAGCAAAGAACAAGCAACACAAGCAAGTTTAAATCAATTCCATTAACATTCCAAATTTGAAAATTTGGGATGTTACAGTAGGCCTCGTTGTAGGCAACACCTTCGACCTCCAGAAGAATCGGCTGGTGTCCTATCTTCAGCCTTCAATGCTGACCCTGGCAGGAGCCATTGTTCATCCTTCGTACGGTAAACTGGAGAAACCTCCATACACGTTTCATCGTCATGCGTGGCAGCGGAATGTACCAGATATAGACCACATCCAGTACGCTGCAATGGATGGCTACCTTTGCTTCAATATCTACAAGGGTTGGAGGAAGAGCAACAACCAAGTGTCCGGTTCAAGCAAAGATGTATTGGCCAAGAGGAAGAGGGACAAGGACGAAGTCGAGGACGTGGACGAGGACTCCGAGTAAGGTGGCAGTGTCATTCCTCATGGTGGTTCTAATGCAGTGTCTACCGGAATAGTTGTAAAGTTTAATTTCAGGCGTGCTTAATTTAATTTGAGGGGTGTGTTGTGCTGAGCCCCCAGCAGAACTATGTTATGTTTCTTCTTGTTACTTTAACTCTTCAGTAAGTACATCCAAGTATTTCTTACATTTCATCTTTTAGTTGGTATAGTACTACCACTCGTTTCTTCACATTATATACGTACAATATATATGGCAAACATCATACAGCCAGCAGTTTAGTTGTCAAAGAATTTCAGGGTGCTTAGTTTTGTCAAAGAATTCCAGGGTGCTTAGTTTTATTTGAGGGGTGGGTTGTGCACTTGTACTGGACACCATTATTGTGACAAGCCTTTTTAATAGTACTATATGCATAGTTTGGCGACGAGCACTCTCTATATGTACCACCTTTTTTTAATTTCAAGTTTTTCTCCATGGCGCAATCCATCGATACTACTACTGTACAAAAGTGGAGTATATAGATTTCTTAAAAGGCTAGAGGGCGGGGCAGTCTAGCTCGGTCGGTTTCACGAGAGGCGAGGGCCTTTGTGATTTGACGGCTTATTACCGCTCCACGCCCGACGCCTCCATTAAACCCCTCCGTTAAACCCGCATGCAAACTGAGAATCCTACTCCGGCCACACGTCCGTTCATGAGCGGGCCGGAATTAAACACAACACTGGCCGAGCTCCTCCCGTCCGCCCTCAGTTTAAACGAGGACAGACGCCGGCCAAGCTCCTACCGCCTGCCCTCTATTTACACAAGGCCAGACAAACAGCGGGCAAGAATCGCACCCCTCCGCCGCTCCCCCATCTCCTCCTTCACCATTTTCTCCACTCCTCCGATGGCTTCCGATGAGCCGTTCTCCAGCATATTTCTCGGCTGGGTGGCCCGCCGAGCCCTCCGGATACAGGCGAGGCCGCTCCGTGCTTTACCAACCTCGCTTGGCCCGACGGAGCCAGTTGCCACCCCAAGCAGGCGCGTGGTTCAGCAACTCGCCGCTCCAATTCAGCTCGATGAGGAGTGGCGAGTTGCTCCACGTCGGCACGGCGGCGAGCACGCCGGTACAGGCGCCGTTGCTGCCGTGTTGAACCGCGCCACCAGTGTCTGCGGTGGCCGCGCCTCCCGTGTCTGTGGGCGCGCCTCCCGTGCCTGCGGCAGCACGATGCAGGCAGAGACAGAAGCCGGGTGCGTGGAGAGCGATGAGTCGGTGGCCAGCTTCTCCGTGTCCACCACCATCAAGGAGAAGTAGAACACGGGAGGCCGCCGCCACTTGGGACCCATGAAGGCCACCGCCGAGGCGACGACCGTGGATTCAGGTGGTTTCTTTGCTGCTTCGTCTCTTCCGACGACCTTCGTCGACCCTGCAAGTGTCTGACAGACATGAGGAAGACAAAGGGATCCGCGGGCAGCCATTTAGATTATGTACTCCCTCTCCAGCTGGCGGGGAATTTTTGTTCTAAGAATGGATAAATTGTATGTATCTATAACTAAAATAAGTCTAGATACATCCATTTCTAGGACAAGTATTTCCGGACGGAGGGAGTATTAATTATACAAGAGAGCCGGATTGGCACCTCTTAGTTCATGTAAATGTAATCAAATCCATGATGTTTATATGAAGATCCGGCTTTTTTATACGAAATCCTTCATGCTTATATGAAATCAGTCCGTGTTTGCACGAATTTCATCTGGTTGGTTAGAGTTGTAAAAATGTATGCCGCTGGCGTTTGATGTCGTCCTCCGCTTAAGGAAGCAGGAGGAAATTTGCCGGCTGCCGTTGGAGATGCTCTGTATGCTGGAAATAATAGAGTGACATCCAATCCATTTGAGCTAATTGCCTGTATGATTGTCCCTCTATAAAAAGTTAATTGCATGCACAGTGTACACGTGACTTGCAGGGTGGCTATAGCTTCGTACAGAAAGTTAAAAAGAAACAAGTCCATCCTTATTCTTGTATTGTAAGTACTCTGTGGGTTCCACTGTCAATACAGTGGCGAAAGAAGTATATATCAAATAAGTAGAGTAATATATAATATAAAAATATAAAGTTAAAAGACAGAATACGAACTCATGTCATTGCGTTGCGAGCATCCGGTGCTAACCAGCCCAGCACATTTTTGTTGTAGACCATGCTGGAGATATATCTCCATGTCTACTCTTATATATACTCCATTCGTTCCTAAATATTTGTCTTTTTCAGATTTCAAATGGACTACCACATACGGATGTGTATGTAGACATATTTTAGAGTGTAGATTCACTCATTTTGCTCCGTATGTCTTTTCAGGAAGGGATCAGATTTGTCCTTGATTTATTTATGAGGTATCCAGATGGCACTGCACCGCCAAGAAAAGAGGGTAACATTAAAATTATGGACTACTTCTTTGAGTATGTTGGTAAGGTCCGGTCATAGTCACTTGTTGAAATATCTAAAAAGACAAATACTCCCTCCGTCCGAAAATACTTGTCATCAAAATGGATAAAAGGAAATGTATCTAGTCGTATTTTACTTTTAGATACATCTCTTTTTATCCATTTTGATGACTAGTATTTTCGGACGGAAGGAGTAGAAAAAGAGTTGGTGATGATGGTGTGCGTGCCATCCTGCAATATAGGCCGTCGGATTTATATCTAATAGATAGGAAAGAAACTATGGCAATTTCGCAAAAATATAACCACACGTCTCTTCACGTTCACAAATAAGGCCTTCCCTCGTTCAACCTTTTCTCTCACAAGATAAACTACTCATACAAATGCATCTTGATGTTCCGTGCAATGCACAGGCAGCAAGCTAATTTCTTATAAAATAGTTGCTGCGATAATTGGGTTGAAGTGATATATTTTATGTCTGCCCCGAATGACTTCCGATTCACTAGTAGTAACAAAGAAAAGGTTGCCATGTTAATGAACAGAAAACAGGGTGAAAACTATCACATGAGGCCGGTAAAAACAAGGCACACTGGGTTCAGCATCATCGTCACTACAGTTGTGCGCGCGCGAGAAGTCTACATATCGAGGGGGCTACCGAGCGAGGCACCGAGACACAATGTTTGAGAGAGAAACCAATTGACAGATTATGATCAGATCGAGTTGTCACCCTTCTGCTGTCATTGTTGGGGGGAAGGGAGAGAAAGACGTATTGAGAGTGTGCGCGGTAGACACAGAGGCACAACTAGCGAGTGTGTGTGTGTGTGTGTGTGTGTGTGTGTGTGTGTGTGTGTGTGTTTGAAAGAGGAGTAGATAGATTATTATCTAGATAGATGTGCCACCCTACTCCTTCGGTGTCGGGTAGTGTGTGTGTGCGTGTGTGTATGTGTGAGAGAGAAGCCAGTCGATAGATTAGTATCAAGATCGAGGTGTCACCCTACTCCTTCGGTGTTGGGAAGTGTGGGTGTGTGTGGGGGGGGGGGCGTGACACTCACATATCTCTACTCTTATAAAAAAACAGAGTTGGTGATGATGGTGTTCCTGCCATCCTGCAATATAGGCCATCCGATTTATATCCGATGGACAGGAAGGAAACTATGGCAATTTTGCAAAAAGATACCCACACCCCTCTCCGCATTTGCAAATAAGGCATTCCCTGGTTCATCCTTTTCTCCCACAAGATAAACTTATCATGCAAATGCATCTTGATGTTCCGTGCAACGCATGGGCATCTTGCTAGTAGGGAGAAGGAGTTTGTTGACACATATCTAGCTATATTAAGGGATAGGTAGGTAGCATATGTGTGAGAGACATTAGTGGCTGTGGGTGGGCGGAATTAAAGGGGTGGGCGTGTTAGACATAGAGCGCGCGTGTGTTTCTGTGCGAAAGACTTGTAGGACGGAGTAGAAAGACGAATTTAACCCTGACGGAGGGAGACAAATACACGAAGAGTGCACGTGTGTGATTCCGATGCCCACAGGGAAATGAGATATGTATGCGTGTGAGAGAGATTGCACAATTCATTGACGTTCACTATCTAGTGATCGTGGACGTGCATCGCTTGAACATAAGTCAATACCTACTTCGTATCATGGCCAAAAGTACAATATCGATTCAACGCTATAAAGATTGGACACTCACATATCACATTTTTTCTATTTAAATAAGCCTTTTTAGTTGTGCATGCCAAAGTTACAGTGTTGTTTCTTCAGACAACCAATGTAGCTATCATGAACATGCACCATTGTTACTCTTGCATTCAAATTCACTAGTCTTGGATGATTTAAGTTTCTATTTTGAAGTAATATATGTAATATTCATATATGAATTCAACGGGTACACAATTTATGAAATGGAGGCTATGTAATCATATGAGGTAACACATTTAAGTAGCTGACTACAATATCCATTTTCTTTTTGTGTGCCTCTACACTAAAACGTCAATGCATTATGTTTAAAGTAAATAACCAATGGCACTAAATTATCTATTTACATGAGAAATACACAGGCTGAGCGTTTGATCCCTTTTTTTGTGAACGCGCCACTACACCCGTACGATTGGCCGCACCCGTGTGAATGTCCAAGTTATCGGCGCATCATCCCGAGTTGTTGTCTTTTTTCTGGGGTGGACTTCACACCAGTTATTAACTGCTGACGCATGCCCCGTGTACACAGTCTAGCATGACCTTCTCGCTAGCACGGTCCAAAATTAGTTCAAACTGGATACGAACGATCCCGCGGGCGACAAAATCTCCCGCCTCCTTCTAAAATTTCCGCCACCTTAGTATTTAGCATGCCAAATCCCACTTTTGTCCTAGGTGCACGGAGACCAATAGTTACAATACCGCCCTCATCTACATGATAGGTCGGGGCTGCTTTGGTAACTTCCGGTTCCCCCACTACACAGCACCCCCATTTCCTCTCCCCCTCCCGCAAAAACGACTAACTACACGTCACGCCGTCCGTAATTCATCTCCCTTTCTCCCCTCCCCTCTCGAAACCCTAGAATGCTCATCCACCGTCGTACCATAGCCCATTCACTGCCAGCGGCGTCCACGTCACCGGATCAGCTTCTGCGGCCGCATCTACACCTCCCACCTCCCCTAGAAACAAGTAGACTGCTCATCCACCACTGTACCACAGCCCATTCAGTGTCGGCCTTGTCCACGGCGCCGGATCTGCTTCACCGATACTCTTGTCAACCGCCGCACATCTGCAGCGGCTCATTCATACTCCCCACCGGAGACGCTTCGTCCACACCCCCCGGAGCCGCCCCACCGACGCCCCCGTCGACGGCCTCTGATCCTCTTCGCCGACACCTTCCTCAACCCTACCGGAGTAGCTTCGCCTATACCATTCTCAACCCTACCGGGGCCTCTTTGCCAACTCACAAGTCCACGGCCTCAGATCCGCTTCCTCGCACCCTCATCCAACCTACCGGAGCAGCTTCTGACGCCCCATCCACGGCGGCAGATCCGCATCATCGACACCACCCTTAACCCAACCACCGGAGCAGCTTCTGACGCACCGCCCACGGCTGCAGATCCGCATCATCGACACCATCCTTAACCCAACCACCGGCGCAGCTTCACCTACGCCCTCGTCCACGGCCATAGATTCGCTTCGCCCACACCGTAGTCCACCCTACCGGAGCCGCTCCACAAATACCCTACTCGACGGTTCTAGATCTTCTTACCGGACCCCAACAGCCAGTGCAGTGTCATCACCCTCGACGTTTCTAACCTGTTTCCCACAGTCTGGAGAGATGCCAAGCACCCGCCACGGCCTAGGTACTTGTCACCTTTAAAGCCGTCCAGCGTCAACTGCCCGATGTACTTCAAATATACTAACCGGTCGCTGTTACCTGTTATGCAGCTGGCAAAAACTACAAGGAAGATGTTTCTTCTGGATCTAACAGCTTGAGCAACCAAGATCCTGGACTGAGGCATTGCTATGATCTTGTAAGGGCGTCTCTCTCTCTTGTATTGTTCTATGCCTGCCAGCGTGCTTTGCTAGGATTTTCAACCAGTAATCCCTTTGTGCAGACAATGATTTCTACTACTGGCTGCTAAATTAGATATGTAGATGTCATACATGATACTACCTCGTACCTCCGTTCCTAAATATAAGTCTTTCTAGAGATTCCACTATAGGCTACATACGGAGCAAAATGAGTGAATGTACACTCGAAAATGCATCTATATACATCTGTATGTGTTCCATACTGGAATCTCTACAAAGACATATATTTAGGAACAGGGGCAATACATTACACAAAATCGTAGGTGGCATGTAGGAATTCCAGTTGACTACATTAGGCTCCCTTAGAGTGCCTGCTAGTCCAGCATACAGAGTCATGGCTAGTTTATGGTACGCACACAATCGTTAATTGGTGGTTTAAATATGTGCAAGGGATATGCAATGTAGTATCATGTAGAGATGTCTGAAATTAGCCGTGTCAACTTGCAGATAGGTTTATACAATGAAAAAGTACAAGATGTATGTGGCAATTTCATGGAACATCGCAAAAAAGGAGAGGCAGCGGAGAGCCTATACAGTGTGCTATGGTATGTCACTCCTCCATTGCAATCATCGTGACATGTTATTTGTATGCCAGTTCTATTAGCCAAGTTTCTTAGGGACAATTATTATGAGTTATCCTAAGAAAATAAGCACCTGTGAATATAAGTTCCATGTAATAAGCCAACCAGTTCTTTTCATTGCGTTTTCAGCTTATCTTTGGTATGATCAATGGAAAGTCTAGATTGCATTATAAATTTTTCATTTTGCTGCCCATATGGAAATTAATTTGACTTGCAAACATCACAAATTGAACCCAGTGCAGTAATTAATATGATAGGAAAACAGACCGTCACTATTTGCTCAAAATGCAAATACAAAGATACCATCTACTTGGCAAAATCTACTTTCGTCAATGTTTTCCATAGAGATCCCATTGCCTAATTTAAACCAAGAATGCATGACCCACGTTTAAACGAAGAACAATTATTTATTGAAATTCGATGGTCCAAGTGGCTCGTTATTATCGTATAGCAGCACCACCTAAAAGCATCATATAGCAGCAGCAGCCGCTCATAGCAACTCATCATACAGCAGCAACAGTCTGCAATCCATCATATACCAGCAGCAGCTCATAGCAATTCATCATATAGCAGCAGCAGGAACAGCTTATAGCAGTTCATCATATAGCAGCAGCAGGAGCAGCTCATAGCAATTCATCATATAGCAGCAGCAGGAGCAGCTTGTAGCAACTCATCATATAGCAGCAGCAGCTCATAGCAATTCATCATATAGCAGCAGCAGCTCATAGCAACTCATCATACATTAGCAGCAGCAGCAGGAGCAGCTCATTGCAATGCATCATATAGGAGCAGCAGAAGCAACTCATAGCAATTCATCGTATAGTGGATCAGAATGAAAATTTGGCAAAAAATCAGAGGAGATCCTCACCTTGTTGGATGAGCTCATCCTTCAACAGCCTCAAGGCCATGGCCTGGGAGGAGGGGAGGGGAATAAGATGCCTTCTACCACAGTGTGGCATCAGCCATAGTTGTGCAGCGCCCGCTGGAGTAGTGCGTTGGACGGGCCACAGTGGAGCAGCTGCTGGAGACCATGAGAATGAGGGGCGGCGCCAAAGGGAGGAGAAGCCAGGGAGATTTGCCCCCTACCAGCCGGCCATGTAGCCTAGCTGGAGATAGCATCATCGAGGACAAGGCCAGATGGGACCAGTGGCGACGGCTCGCTGGAGGAACCCTAGTGCTGCAGGCAGGGGATCTAGGTAGAGGGAAAGGGGGGGGAGATGCAAGCGGGCAGGGCAATGAATGCTTGCGTGGTTTGTTTTTACTTGAGGGTCAGGTGTGACACGGGCGTCAACGTTGCATTTTGAGTGTAATATAGGCAGACAACAGAGTCATTTCACTATTACCCTTCCCTTCAATTTTTAGTGAGGTTCTACCCGAAACACCCCCCCTCCAAAGCGAAATTAGTTAAGCCCAAGCCCATAACTCAAAAATGACTTCTTTACATCTTCTATGGCTTATTTTGACAATATGCCCTGAAAAGGCAGAATCAAACTGGCCCTTAACCTACAATTCAATTGTGCTTGCAATGATGAATCACTCTTGCCTGCTATATGTACATTTAGGCATCATGATACATGGCATAACCTAATACATGTGCATTCCATTGTAGAATCTAGAATATGCAATGTTTATGTTAGTTCATACGTTGCACATGATGTTTAAATGCCCCTTAAATCTGGTCAGTCAAGTGATGGTCTTTAAGCCTCCTTCTTTGCTTCTTTTGTTGATATGTAAGATTTGCTCACACTTCTGTTCAATTGCTTGTTTGCATCATCCAGCCATACTAGGACTGTTTGCTTTGATTACTTGTTGTTCTTGACCTAACACTCTAAGAGAGCTTGTCAATGATTTAAACACTAAGGGCTGCTATAGTGGGGCCTTGTCTAACTCATAGGTGACATACAGGTTTGGTTGTACACTACATTAGGCTCTCCAAGAGTACCTGGAGATCCAGTTCGAACGTATGCCTAGTTTTTACATAGTGCAGACATAGTAAATGCTCATTTCATTGTGTGCAAGTGCAAGAGATGCGGCATGTTTCATTATGTGGTGTTGTTTTGTTATAATCTCATCCTTTTGTGTTCACAGACTGGAAAGTATGCATATTTATCTTCCAAGGAGACGAGTAACTAGTTTGTGTCACCTTGTAGAGGGGGTGCAATGAAGATAAGATTGAGGATTTCCATGTACAAGATGTTAGGAAGGAGCCTTGCAAGAGAAGTAGGAGCTGTGCTGAGCCTTTTCAACTTGCTAAGGTAAGTCACTGTATGCAACTCAACAGTTCAATTCCTTGTTTGTTTCAGGCATAGTTAATTTTCTCTTTTCAATTGATTTATTTGTCCTGAGTTAATGAGATGCCCAGATAATCATGCCTGATGTTCAGTACTTGTATCACAATTAGTTGACATAATTATAGGCCTTACCATTTAATTACTCTGCCGAAGTGTGCCTGAAGCTTTGAAGTCTATTATTGCATGAGGCTCACAATCTAGTTTATACTGCGCTAATGATTGCATAGTTTTGCCTGCTCTAGTATGGTTGTATGAAACCCTCTGCTGTTCATTATGCTCCCTAAGACTTTAATTGAGGCACAAAATGGCCAACTGCTTGCTTACTTATACGCAACGTGCTGTCTAAATTTGTAACTTGTCTGTGTTTTCGATTGGGCCCCAACATCATTCTCCTTTGGTGAGCTAAGATAGATTTCTGTATGCAGGCTGCACAGACTATCTTTTTTATAATTTTTAAAATATCACCTGCTTATGCTTCATGACGCGTAACATTTTTTTTAAAGTGACATGTAAGATTATTGTTAGTCCTATTTTGCCATGTGGTACAAAATAGTGTCTTGTTCGCTTCACTTTTGTAACTATATTTTTGCCCTAGTCATGTGTACTTATAGAAACATTTCAGGATGAAGTGACATCAACACAAAGATCCTTGAGCAGTGCGGCATGGCCGTTACCGAATGATTATGGATTGGAATTGGAATGTGCTGATGTTCTCGAGCATCAACTAGAGGTGGCAAGACAACGTGTACATGATTGTCAACGTATAATCAACCAGTTGAGACTGGACATGCAGGTATTAGATGCAGGAGTCAAAAAATGAAACAAGACATTGAGGTAACCATGAAGGAATTGGAGATTTTGCAGACTGGAATTTGTGCTATCTGAATCCGGCCAATCCTATTTTCTGAAGAGATTATAGTTCAAATGGAGTTAAGTTGATGCGCGTCCATGATGTATGTGTTGGGGAACGTAGCAGAAATTTAAAATTTTCCTACGTGTCACCAAGATCTATCTATGGAGAAACCAGCAACGAGGGGAAAGAGGGTGCATCTACATACCCTTGTAGATCGCTAAGTGGAAGCGTTCAAGTGAACGGGGTTGATGGAGTCGTACTCGTCGTGATCCAAATCACCGATGACCAAGTGCCGAACGGACGGCACCTCCGCGTTCAACACACGTACAGCCCGGTGACGTCTCCCATGCCTTGATCCAGCAAGGAGAGATGGAGAGGTTGAGGAAGACTCCATCTAGCAGCAGCACAACGGCGTGGTGGTGGTGGAGGAGTGTGGCAATCCTGCAGGGCTTCGCCAAGCACCTGCGGGAGAGGAGGAGGTGTCACGGGAGGGAGGGAGGCGCCAGGGCTTCAGGTGTGGCTGCCCTCCGTCCCCTCCACTATATATAGGGGCAAGGGAGAGGGGGAAGGTGCATCCTTGCCCCTTCCTCCAAGGAAGGGGTGCGGCCAAGGGGGGGAGGAGTCCATCCTCCCCAAGGCACCTCGGAGGTGCCTTCCCCTTTGAGGACTCTCCCCTTTTTCTTATATCTTGGCGCATGGGCCTCTTGGGGCTGGTACCCTTGGCCCATATAGGCTAAGGCGCACCCCCTACAGCCCATGTGGCCCCCCGGGGCAGGTGGACCCCCGAACCCCTTTCGGCACTCCCGGTACAATACCGATATAGTGCGAAACTTTTCTGGCGACCAAAATAAGACTTCCCATATATAAATCTTTACCTCTGGACCATTCCGGAACTCCTCGTGACGTCCGGTATCTCATCCGGGACTCCAAACAACATTCGGTAACCACATACAAACTTCCTTTATAACCCTAGCGTCATCGAACCTTAAGTGTGTAGACCCTACGGGTTCGGGAACCATGCAGACATGACCGAGACAACTCTCCGGCCAATAACCAACAGCGGGATCTGGATACCCATGTTGGCTCCCACATGTTCCACGATGATCTCATCGGATGAACCACGATGTCGAGGATTCGATCAATCCCGTATACAATTCCCTTTGTCTAGCGGTATAGTACTTGCCCGAGATTCGATCGTCGGTATCTCGACACCTTGTCCAATCTCGTTACCGGCAAGTCTCTTTTTACTCGTTCCGTAGCACATCATCCCGTGATCAACTCCTTGATCACATTGTGCACATTATGATGATGTCCAACCGAGTGGGCCCAGAGATACCTCTTCGTCACACGGAGTGACAAATCCCAGTCTCGATTCGTGCCAACCCAACAGACACTTTCAGAGATACCCGTAGTGCACTTTATAGCCACCCAGTTACGTTGTGACGTTTGGCACACCCAAAGTATTCCTACGGTATCCGGGAGTTGCACAATCTAATGGTCTAAGGAAATGATACTTGACATTAGAAAAGCTTTAGCATACGAACTACACGATCTTTGTGCTAGGCTTAGGATTGGGTCTTGTCCATCACATCATTCTTCTAATGATGTGATCCCGTTATCAATGACATCCAATGTCCATGGTCAGGAAACCGTAACCATCTATTGATCAACGAGCTAGTCAACTAGAGGCTTACTAGGGACATGGTGTTGTCTATGTGTCCACACATGTATCTGAGTTTCCTATTAATACAATTCTAGCATGGATAATAAACGATTATCATGAACAAGGAAATATAATAATAACCTATTTATTATTGCCTGTAGGGCATATTTCCAACAGTCTCCCACTTGCACTAGAGTCAATAATCTTGTTCACATCGCCATGTGATTAACACTCACAGAGTTCTGGGTTTGATCATGTTATGCTTGTGAGAGATGTTATAGTCAACGGGTCTGAACCTTTCAGATCCGTGTATGCTTTACAAATATCTATGCCATCTCCTAGATGCAGTTACCACGCTCTATTTGGAGCTAGTCCAAATAACTGTTCTACTATACAAATCCAATTTACTACTCAGAATAATCTGGATTGGTGTCAAAGTTTGCATCGGCGTAACCCTTTACGACAAACTCCTTTTCCACCTCCATAATCGAGAAAATTCCTTAGTCCACTAGTTACTAAGGATAACCTTGACCGTTGTCCTGTGATCCATTTCTAGATCACACTTGTACCCCTTGACTGACTCATGGTTTGGCACACTTCAGGTGCGGTACACAACATAGCATACTTTAGAGCCTACGACTAAAGCATAGGGGCCGACCTTCGTCCTTTCTCTCTATTCTGCCGTGGTCATGTCTTGAGTCTTGCTCAATACTCACACCTTGTAACACAGCCGAGAACTCCTTCTTTGCTGATCTATTTTGAACTCCTTCAAAATCTTGTCATGGTATGCGTTCGTTTGAAAGTACTATTAAGCGATTTTGATCTATCCTTATAGATCTTGATGCTCAATGTTCAAGTAGCTTAATCCAGGTTTTCCATTGAAAAACACTTTTCAAATAACCCTATATGCTTTCCAGAAATTCTACATCATTTCTGATCAACAATATGTCAACAACATATACTCATCAGAAATTCTATAGTGCTCCCACTCACTTCTTTGGAAATACAAGTTTCCCATAAACTTTGTATAAACCCAAAATATTTGATCATCTCATCAAAGTGTACATTCCAACTCCGAGATGCTTACTCTAGTCCTTAGAAGGATTGCTGGGGCTTTGCATACTTGTTAGCATCTTTCAGGATTGACAAAAATCTTCTGGTTGTATCACATACAACCTTTCCTCAAGAAAATATTCGAGGAAACAATGTTTTGACATCCTATCTGCACGATTTCATAAATAATGGAGTAATCGCTAACATAATTCCAACAGACTCATAACATCGCTACGAGTGAGAAAGTCTCATCGTAGTCAACTCCTTGAACTTGTCGGGAAACATCTTAATGACAAGTCGAGCTTTCTCAATGGTGACATTTACCATCATTGTCTGTCTTCCTTTTAAAATCCATCTGTACTCAATAGCCTCACGACCGTCGAGCCGTTCTGCCAAAGTCTACACTTTGTTTTCATACATGGATCCTCTCTCGGATTTTATGGCCTCGAGCCATTCATCGGAATCCGGGCCCACCATCGCTTCTCCATAGCTCGTAGGTTCATTGTTGTCTAGCAACATGACTTCCAAGAGAGGATTACGTACCACTCTGAAGTAGTACGCATCCTTGTCATCCTACGAGGTTTGGGAGTGACTTGATCCGAAGTCTCATGATCACTATCATAAGCTTCCACTTCAATTGGTGTAGGTGCCATAGGAACAACTCCTGTGCCCTGCTACACACTAGTTGAAGTGATGGTTCAATAACCTCATCAAGTCTCCACTATCCTCCGACTCAATTCATTCGAGAGAAATTTTTCCTCGAGAAAGGACCCGATTTGAGAAACAATCCCTA
The DNA here is from genome assembly GCA_032464435.1 of Aegilops umbellulata. Taxonomy (NCBI): domain Eukaryota; kingdom Viridiplantae; phylum Streptophyta; class Magnoliopsida; order Poales; family Poaceae; genus Aegilops; species Aegilops umbellulata. The sequence continues at coordinate 491,408,336 of CP136060.1, read as the reverse complement.
TTGCTTTCGGATCTGAGACAGGAGGTATACCCAACTATTTTGGGTGTCCTATGAAGATGCAGTTATCCGCTTTGGGTTCGAGCTTATCAGCCTGAAACTTTTCATATAAGCATCGCAGCCCCAAACTTATAAGAAATGACAGCTTAGGTTTCTCTAAACCATAGTTCATACGGTGTCATCTTATCGGAATTACGTGTTGCCCTATTTAAAGTGAGTGCGGTTGTCTCTAATGCCTAACCCATGAATGATAGTGGTAATTCGATAAGAGACATCACGGTATGCATCTTATCCAATAGGGTGCAGTTATGATGTTCGGACACACCATCACACTATGGTGTTCCAGGCGGTACTAGTCGTGAAATAATTTCCACAATGTCTCAATTGTGTACCAAACTCGCAACTCAGATATTCATCTCTATGATCATATCATAGATATTTTATCCTCTTGTCACGACGATCTTGAGCTTCATTCTGAAATTACTTGAACCATTCAATAATTTAGACTTGTGTTTCATCAAGTAAATATGCTCAGTATCTACTCAAATCATCTGTGAAGTAAGAGCATAACGATATCCACTGCTTGCCTCAGCACTCATTGGACTGCACACATCAAAATGTGTTACTTCCAACAAGTTGCTTTCTTGTTCCATTTTACTGAAACCGAAGCTTTCAGTCATCTTGCCCATGTGGTATGATTTGCATGTCTCAAGCGATTCAAAATCAAGCGAGTCCAAACGGTCCATCTGCATGGAGTTTCTTCATGCGTATATACCAATAGACATGGTTCACATGTCTCAATCCTTTTTCAAAAATGAGTGAGTCCAAAGATCCATCAACATGGAGCTTCTTCATGCGTTTTATACCAATATGACTTACATGGCAGTGCCACAAGTAGGTGGTACTATCATTACTATCTTATATCTTTTGGCATGAACATGTGTATCACTACGATCAAGATTTCCATAAACCATCCATTTTAAGTGCAAGACCATTGAAGGTATTATTCAAATAAACAGAGTAACTATTATTCTCTTTAAATGAATAACCGTACTGTGATAGACATAATCCAATCATGTCTATGCTCAACGCAAACACAAAATAACAATTATTTAGGTTTAACACCAATCTCGATGGTAGAGGGAGCGTGCGATGCTTGATCATATCAACCTTGGAAACACTTCCAACACATCTTGTCAGCTCACCTTTAGCTAGTCTCCGCTTATTCCATAGCTTTTATTTTGAGTTACTAACACTTAGCAACCGAACCAGTATCTAATACCCTGATGCTACTAGGAGTACTAGTAAAGTACACATTCACATAATGTATATCCAATATACTTCTATCGACAGCCTTCTCATCTACCAAGTATCTAAGGTAATTCTGCTCCAGTGGTTGTTCCCCTTATTACAGAAGCACTCAGTCTCGGGTTTGGGTTCAACCTTGGGTTTCTCCACTAGAGCAGCAGCTGATTTGCCGTTTCATGAAGTATCCCTTCTTGCCCTTGCCCTTCTTGAAACTAGTGGTTTCACTAACCATCAACAATTGATGCTCCTTCTTGATTTCTACTTTCGCGGTGTCAAACATCGCGAATATTTCAAGGATCATCATATCTATCCCTGATATGTTATAGTTCATTACGAAGCTCTAGCAGCTTTGTGGCAATGACTTTGGTGAAACATCACTATCTTATCTGGAAGATCAACTCCCACTCGATTCAAGTGATTGTTGTACTCAGACAATCTGAGCACAAGCTCAACGATTCAGCTTTTCTCCCTTAGTTTGCAGGCCAAGAAAATCGTCGGAGGTCTTATACCTCTTGACGTGGGCACGAGCCTGAAATCCCAATTTCAGCCCTCGAAACATCTCATATGTTCCGCGACATTTCAAAAATGTCTTCGGTGCCTCAATTCTAAACCATTTATCATTACCGAACTATCATGTAGTCATCAAAACGTGTATGTCAGATGTTCGCAACATCCACAGACCACGTTCGAGGTCCAGCACACCGAGCGGTGCATTAAGGACACAAGCCTTCTACTGTCCGCATAATTGGTACTATCAACTTTCAACTATATTTTCTCTAGGAACATATCTAAAACAGTAGAACTAAAGCGCGAGCTTACGACATAATTTGCAAAGACCTTTTGACTATGTTCAGGATAATTAAGTTCATCTTATGAACTCCCACTCAGATAGACATCCCTCTAGTCATCCAAGTGATTACATTATCCGAGTCAACTAGGCCGTGTCCGATCATCACGTGAGACGGACTAGTCATCATCGGTGAACATCTTCATGTTGATCGTATCTACCATACGACTCATGCTCGACCTTTCGATCTCTTGTGTTCCGAGGCCATGTCTGTACATGCTAGGCTCGTCAAGTCAACCTAAGTGTTTCGCGTGTGTAAATCTGGCTTACACCCGTTGTATGTGAACGTAAGAATCTATCACACCCGATCATCACGTGGTGCTTCGAAACGACGAACTTTCGCAACGGTGCACAGTTAGGGGGAACACTTTCTTGAAATTTTAATGAGGGATCATCTTATTTACTATCGTTGTTCTAAGCAAATAAGATGTATAAACATGATAAACATCACACGCAATCAAATAGTGACATGATATGGCCATCATCACTTTGCTCCTTTTGATCTCCATCTTCGAGGCTCCATGATCATCGTCGTCACCGGCATGACACCATGATCTTCATCATCATGATCTCCGTGAAGTTGTCTCGCCAACTATTACTTCCACTACTATGGATAACGGTTAGCAATAAAGTAAAGTAATTACATGACGTTTATGTTGACACGCAGGTCATAAATAAATTAAAGACAACTCCTATGGCTCCTGCCGGTTGTCATACTCATCGACATGCAAGTCGTGATTCCTATTACAAGAACATGATCATCTCATACATCACATATATCATACATCACATCCTTTGGCCATATCACATCACATGGCATACCCTGCAAAAACAAGTTAGACGTCCTCTAATTGTTGTTTGCATGTTTTACGTGGCTGCTATGGGTTTCTAGCAAGAACGTTTCTTACCTACGCAAAACCACAACGTGATACGTCAATTGCTATTTACCCTTCATAAGGACCCTTTTCATCGAATCCGTTCCGACTAAAGTGGGAGAGACAGACACCCGCCAGCCACCTTATGCAACTAGTGCATGTCAGTCGGTGGAACCGGTCTCACGTAAGCGTACGTGTAAGGTTGGTCCGGGACACTTCATCCCACAATGCCGTCGAAACAAGATTGACTAGTAACGGTAAGCATATTGAACAAAATCAACGCCCACAACTACTTTGTGTTCTACTCGTGCATGGAATCTACGCAATAGACCTAGCTCATGATGCCACTGTTGGGGAACGTAGCAGAAATTTAAAATTTTCCTACGTGTCACCAAGATCTATCTATGGAGAAACCAGCAACGAGGGGAAAGAGAGTGCATCTACACACCCTTGTAGATCACTAAGCGGAAGCGTTCAAGTGAACGGGGTTGATGGAGTCGTACTCGTCGTGATCCAAATCACCGATGACCAAGTGCCGAACGGACGGCACCTCCGCGTTCAACACACGTACAGCCCGGTGACGTCTCCCATGCCTTGATCCAGCAAGGAGAGAGGGAAAGGTTGAGGAAGACTCCATCTAGCAGTAGCACAACGGCGTGGTGGTGGTGGAGGAGCGTGGCAATCCTGCAGGGCTTCGCCAAGCACCTGTGGGAGAGGAGGAGGTGTCACGGGAGGGAGGGAGGCGCCAGGGCTTCAGGTGTGGCTGCCCTCCCTCCCCTCCACTATATATAGGGGCAAGGGAGAGGGGGAAGGCGCATCCTTGCCCCTTCCTCCAAGGAAGGGGTGCGGCCAAGGGGGGGAGGAGTCCATCCTCCCCAAGGCACCTCGGAGGTGCCTTCCCCTTTGAGGACTCTCCCCTTTTTCTTATATCTTGGCGCATGGGCCTCTTGGGGCTGGTGCCCTTGGCCCATATAGGACAAGGCGCACCCCCTACAGCCCATGTGCCCCCCCGGGGCAGGTGGACCCCCCCCCCCCCCCCGGTGGACCCCCGGACCCCTTTCGGCACTCCCGGTACAATACCGATAAAGTACGAAACTTTTCTGGCGACCAAAATAAGACTTCCCATATATAAATCTTTACCTCCGGACCATTCCGTAACTCCTCGTGACGTCCGGTATCTCATCTGGGACTCCAAAAAACATTCGGTAACCACATAGAAACTTCCTTTATAACCCTAGCGTCATCGAACCTTAAGTGTGTAGACCCTACGGGTTCGGGAACCATGCAGACATGACCGAGGCAACTCTCCGGCCAATAACCAACAGCGGGATCTGGATACCCATGTTGGCACCCACATGTTCCACGATGATCTCATCGGATGAACCACGATGTCGAGGATTCGATCAATCCCGTATACAATTCCCTTTGTCTAGCGGTATAGTACTTGCCCGAGATTCGATCGTCGGTATCTCGACAACTTGTCCAATCTCGTTACCGGCAAGTCTCTTTTTACTCGTTCCATAGCACATCATCCCGTGATCAACTCCTTGATCACATTGTGCACATTATGATGATGTCCTACCGAGTGGGCCCAGAGATACCTCTCCGTCACACGGAGTGACAAATCCCAGTCTCGATTCGTGCCAACCCAACAGACACTTTCGGAGATACCCGTAGTGCACCTTTATAGCCACCCAGTTACGTTGTGACGTTTGGCAGACCCAAAGTATTCCTACGGTATCCGGGAGTTGCACAATCTCATGGTCTAAGGAAATGATACTTGACATTAGAAAAGCTTTAGCATACGAACTACACGATCTTTGTGCTAGGCTTAGGATTGGGTCTTGTCCATCACATCATTCTTCTAATGATGTGATCCCGTTATCAATGACATCCAATGTCCATGGTCAGGAAACCGTAACCATCTATTGATCAACGAGCTAGTCAACTAGAGGCTTACTAGGGACATGGTGTTTTCTATGTATCCACACATGTATCTGAGTTTCCTATTAATACAATTCTATCATGGATAATAAATGATTATCATGAACAAGGAAATATAATAATAACCTATTTATTATTGCCTCTAGGGCATATTTCCAACAGTATGAGCTGTATTTGCCCAGTGTATGTAATTTGCTGTTTGTGTATCTTTATTATCACCTGTGCCGAACCATAATGCCCAGTGGGTATAATCGGCTGTAATTTCTTTATTGTATAGTGTAGGATTATTCTACCTTTCTATGCCTTGATCTCTTTGTTGTAATAGTGTAGGCTTTTTAGAATTGATAGTATTGAGTAGGATAATTCTTTGAATATGCTATATCATTCAAACGGGGGCCAATTCGCCCAACCATGGCCCGTCACGGGCCGTCGGATCCATGGGCCTTCTACGTCTCGTAGGATCCATGGGCCTTCTACATCTCGTAGGTTCCATGGGCCTTCTATGTCTCGTAGGATCCATGGGCCTTGTACGTCTCGTAGGATCCATGGGCCGCTGGCTCATTTATGGGCCTTGTACGTGCCTTTAATGGGCCGTAGACGAGCCTTTAATAGAAATCGTACGTTTTATGGGCTGACCATAACGGGCCGTTAATAGGCCGTATTTGGTGATGCTATGAAAATGGCCCAACAGACTAACGGTCCACAAATGGGCCGACTGTAACGACAGGCTGAATTTGGCCCACAAGCAGAAAATGACAGTAACGGGCTGTAAGTAAGTGAATGTTGCAAATGAGCCCAAGAATAAATGGGTCCTCAGAAGGTCGAAAGTTAACTTGGGCTAGAAACGGCCCAACGGAATAATGGGCCGTTAATGGGTACAAATTGATACACTGTTCATTGCGGGCCAGTTTCACCACGGGCCATTAATGGGTGTAAAGTAATACATTGTTCATTACGGGCCAGTTTCAGCACGGGCTGCTAATGGGCCACGAGTTACAAAGGGCCTCATATGGGCCGAAAGACGTCATGGGCTATACATGGGCCAGAAGTGAAAACGGGCTGGAATCATAGTGGATGGCCCAGATGACGCTATTGGGCCTAATTCGGATAGGGTGTAACGGGCCTTAGGTTAGCGGGCTGTAAATGGGCTATATGCGAACAGGCCATTAACAGGCTTTCCATGGGCAGGCCCGCCAGCTTTTGACCAAGTCAAACGGGCCGGCCCGCCAGCTTTTGACCAAGTCAAACGGGTCGGCCCGCCAGCTTTTGACCAAGTTAAACTGGCCGGCCTTTTCACAGGAATGGGCCACTGTTGGGCCGTGGCACGTGTCGACGTATCATAGGCGCCTATCTGACCCGCTGACGAGCTGACACGTGTTTCATCCGGCCAATAAGAATTTTACATGTGGAAATTTCCCATTGGTCGGGGCTGTTAAGGGGTTATCGGATCCAAAACCCGACCCGATAGCTTAACGGCGTTCCGTTATGGTGGATGCCACATGTCGGTCACCCTTGACAAAAGCACTTCTATGATGCGCGATTTATCGTCATGGAAGTGGACACTTCCGTGATGATAATTTTGGTAATGTCATGGAACACTTCTACGACAGCACAGGTATGACTATCTTGATTCTGTCATAAATTTGTCATGGATGTACATGCATGACTAAAAAATGACCTACTGTGACAAACACGTATCATCACAGAAGTGTATTTTTTTTGTAGTGTCATGAGGCTCTCGTGACGTGATCCATGACGAACGACACCAGGCGAGCGCCAGCGCGCGCAACGTCGTTATTTCCTCTTTGGTGCTGAAGAGGCCAGTGCAGGCGAAGAGTACCGAGGCATCAGGCAAAGGTTGCTATATCGGTGCAACGAGACCAAGACCAGGAGGACGGCGAGACGGAGGTCATCGTGGAGCCCAAGACGGCGTCACCACCAGAGCTTTTCGCAGGCGAAGACCACTTTTGTCAGGATAGCTTGTATTAGTTGTCCCCCTTCAAATTTGCCCTCCATTGTTGGCTCCCTTCCCGCTCGATATTTGGGAAGAGGACCAGGGCCTATATAAGTAGAGCCATCCACCATAGTAGAGGGATGATCTCGTCTTGGCTTGATCCAACCCGCTAGAGAGCCTACCTTAGCCACAAGAACACCTCAACCTCAGGAGGCTATTCTTCCCTTGTACTGTTCATCATCAGCCCTAGAGGCAATCAACCACCACCACACTGGAGTAGGGTATTACACCACAATAGTGGCCCGAACCAGTATAAACCTTGTGTCTCTCTGTGTTGCGAGTTCGTCCAGTTCGTCCGCGAGATCTTAGCAAGCTAGGGCGTAGATCGGTGAGGGAAAGACTTCGCGCGCACCCCAGTGTTCGAACCTTAAGGGTTTTCCGGAACCCCACATCCAACAGGGAGGAATAGTTTTTTTTCGCATAACAAGGAGGCACTTCCTTCTATGCGAAGATACAGCCGGTGGGTTGCTACCTCTTGAGCATGCGTTGATTTTCCCTTGAAGAGGAAAGGGTGATGCTTCAAAGTAGCGTAAGTATTTCCCTTAGTTTTTGAGAACCAAGGTATCAATCCAGTAGGAGACTACTCGCAAGTCACCTAGTACCTACACAAACAATCAAGAACCTTGCAACCAACGCGATAAAGGGGTTGTCAATCCCTTCACGACCACTTGCAAAAGTGAAATCTGATAAAAGATAATAAGATAAATATTTTTGGTTTTTTTGTTGTATAGATTGAAAATAAAGATTGCAAAATAAATAGTAAACTAGAATTGTTTTTGCTCTGTCTTCCCCCTCCCCCGCTCAACCCCTGCCGTAATGTTTGCGGCCTCAAAACAAACATAGTACTGCGTTTTTTTTGGGGCTTGATGAAAAATCGAGTGCTGGCTTCTGTAGGTTGGCCCGCCCAGCAAATGGGTTGCTGGTCCACTGCTACCTTTTGAGCATGCATTGGTTTTCCCTTGAAGAGGAAAGGGTGACGCAAGAAAGTAGCGTAACTATTTCCCTTAGTTTTTGAGAACCAAGGTATCAATCCAGTAGGAGACTACTCGCAAGTCGCCTTGTACCTGCACAAACAAATAAGAACCTTGCAACCAACGCAATAAAGGGGTTGTCAATCCCTTCACGGCCACTTGCAAAACTGAGATCTGATAGAGATAATAAGATAATTTTTTTTTATATTTTTATTATATAGATTGGAAAGTAAAGATTGCAAAATAAAATAGATATGAAACTTATATGATGGAAAAGAGATCCGGGGGCCATAGGTTTCACTAGTGGCTTCTCTCAATATAGCATAATCTACGGTGGGTGAACAAATTACTATCGAGCAATTGATAGAAAAGCGCATAGTTATGAGAATACATAGGCATGATCATGTATATAGGCATCACGTCCGCGACAAGTAGACCGAAACGATTCTGCATCTACTACTATTACTCCACACATCGACCGCTATCCAGCATGCATCTAGAGTATTATGTTCATAAGAATAGAGTAACGCATTAGGCGAGATGACATGATGTAGAGGGATAAACTCAAGCAATATGATATAAACCCCATCTTTTTATTCTTAATGGAAACAATACAATACGTGCCTTGCTGCTCCTGCTTTCACTGGGAAAGGACACCGCAAGATTGAACCCAAAGCTAAGCACTTCTCCCATTGCAAGAAAGACCAATCTAGTAGGCCAAACCAAACTGATAATTCGAAGAGACTTGCAAAGATAACAAATCATACATATAAGAATTCAGAGAAGAACCAAATAGTGTTCATAGATAATCTTGATCATAAACCCACAATTCATTGGATCTCGACAAACACACCGTAAAAAGAATTACATCGAATAGATCTCCAAGAGAATCAAGGAGAACTTTGTATTGAGATCCAAAAATAGAGAAGAAGCCATCTAGCTAATAACTATGGACCCGAAGGTCTATGGTAAACTACTCACACATCATCGGAGAGGCTATGGTGTTGATGTAGAAGCCCTATGTGATCAATCCCCCCTCCGGCGGAGCGCCAGAAAATGTCCCAAGATGGGATCTCACGGGTACAGAAGGTTGCGGTGGTGGAAATTGAGTTTCATGGTGCTCTCGGATGTTTTTGGGGTACATGAGTATATATAGGTGAAATAAGTAGGTCGGTGGAGCCACGAGGGGCCCACGAGGGTGGGAGGCGCGCCTACCCCCCTGGGCGCACCTCCCTGCCTCGTGGCTTCCTCTTTGCTTCTTTGACGTCCACTCCAAGTCTCCTGGATTGCGTTTGTTCCAAAAATAACTCTCCCGAAGTTTTCATTCCGTTTGGATTCAGTTTGATATTCCTTTTTTGCGCAACACTGAAATAGGCAAAAAAACAGCAATTTGCACTGGGCCTTGGGTTACTAGGTTAGTCCCAAAAGAAATATAAAAGTGCATAATAAAGCCCATTAAACATCCAAAACAGATATTATAATAGAATTGAACAATCAAAAATTATAGATACGTTGGAGACGTATCATGAGTCCCGGCTGTCAGGGGGAGGAAACTTTTTTCAGCTTAATAAGGTGGAACTTTCCTTGCATGCGACCATGGACCTTATGGGTCCCAGCCGTCAGGCTCTCCACGTACAGTCCTCTTCCTATGACTCTCATTTGTTGACCACGCCGCGCCATGCGCAGCGAGGCGGTGGACGACGGCGAGGCCCCGGACGGGAACGACCCGGAGATGGGAAGACGTGGCAGTGGGGTCGCGGATTTAGAGGAGTACAAGGGTTATAACTAGTTCTGGTGCAGCGTGGTGCTGCAGTCGGTGGAGAATAATAGGAGGTGCGGAGGGGTGGAGGAATAGCCTAGCCGGCGGAGGGGTAGAGCTTCGCAGCGATGCATGCTAAGCAGAGCCGCTAGCCGCCGGAGGCCGGACCAGGCTATCCCGGCAAAACTAGAGGAAGAAGACGAGAGATTGAAGGTTCATGCCGGCCATTGGATATAAATCCAATTGATGTGGATTTCATAATCATTTGTTGACCAAGTTGACAACGCCCAACATAGGCTTCAGCCTATTGGCCCACATGTCAGCCTACAAAAATGTGGCATATCTTTATCCCATGTTTTCTAGAATGTACAGTCCATTTGCTGGGCTGGGTGAACAAATAATTTCGCGTCAATGTGGCCCATTTAATATTTTCTAAGAAATCCCAGCCCGTTTGCACTTTCTTGACATACACAAATTAGCTGGGCTCGTTCTATATATAATGTTAGGTTAGAAGGAGCTACTAATTTCAAAAAATATACAGGAGCAACACACACATATATATATATAATTAAAAATTGGCCAGTTATTGCTCAAAATAAAAATGATCGCATTATTATTACATTGGTCCTTAAAATCTTCGCAAGCTTTTGTACGCAATCACCAGGATTTTCCTTGTCTGTGAGTCAGAAACAACCAGGATTTTCCTTGCCAACTTCTGTTAAACATTTACTATTATAAGTTAATAACATGTGGGATGTTTTTATAATGTATATATAAGTGTCTACAAAATACACGATAATAGTAATAATATAAATATATATAATGTGGTTAGAAGGGAAAACATAAATTGGACACAACATTATTATTCTTATATATAGATAAATAGAACAAAGATCTGCGTTTTATTAAAAAAATACATTGGGTTGCCGTTCTTTAAGAAAAAGTAAAACCCACACTGGGAGGCCCATAGGCCGGTATGGACCTCAAAAAAAAAGTTCAAATCACTGTCTCCGTATGTCGTGGGCTACGCATGTTAAAAAACAAAACCTAGGCCTAGCTAATACTTGTTCGCCCTCTGGAAAAAATGATACCAGCTAGATCCCCGAGCGAACTGATTAAAGAGGGGGCAGGCGGCGCGACTGGAGAAGCACATGAGACGCGAATTTTTTTCTTTAGTGGATGGCTCTCGATGGCGTTTTTTTTACTTGCCTCTACACCCTACAACTTGTATTTTTAGCCTCCCAGTCCGTGGTGGATGATATGTCTCCAACGTATCTATAATTTTTTATTGTTCCATGCTATTATATTATTTGTTTTGGATGTTTAATGGGTTTTAACATATTCTTTTATATTATTACTGGGACTAACCTATTAACCAAAGACTCAATGCAAATTGCCCTTTTTTTTGCCTATTTCAGTGTTTTGCAGAAAAGGAATATCAAACGGAAACCAAACAGAACGAAACCTTCGCGAGGATCTTTTTTGGAACAAACGCAATCTAGGAGACTTGGAGTGGAAGTCAGGGACACAACGAGGCGGCCATGAGGCAGGAGGGTGCACCCAGGGGGAAGGCGCCCCCCCCCCTCGTGGGCCCCTTGTAGCTCCACCAACCTACTTCTTTCGCTTATATATACTCTTATACTATGAAAACATCCAAGGGAGCCACGAAACCACTTTTCCACCGCTGCAACCTTCTGTACCCGTGAGATCCCATCTTGGGGTCTTTTCCGGCGATTTGCCGGAGAGGGATTCGATCATGATGTGTGAGTAGTTTAGCACAGACCTTCGGGTCCATATTTATTATCTAGATGGCTTCTTCTCTCTCTTTGGTTCTCAATACAAAGTTCTCCTCGATGTTCTTGGAGATCTATTTGATGTAATACTTTTTGCCGTGTGTTCCCCGAGATCCAATGAATTGTGGGTTTATGATCAAGATTATCTATGAACACCATAGCCAATTCTTATCTGCATGATTTGATATCTTTGCAAGTCTCTTCAAATTATCGGTTTAGTTTGGCCTACTAAATTGGTCTTTCTTGCAATGGGAGAAGTGCTTAGCTTTGGGTTCAATCTTGCGGTCCTCGATCCCAGTGACAGAAACGAAATCGACACGTATTTTACTGTTGCCATCGAGGATAAAAAGATGGGTTTATACACTATTGCTTGAGTTTATCCCTCTACATCATGTCATCTTGCCTAATACGTTACCCTGTTCATATGAACTTAATACTCTAGATGCATGCTGGATAGCGGTCGATGTGTGGAGTAATAGTAGTAGATGTAGAATTGTTTCGGTCTACTTAACACGGCGTGATGCCTATGTTCATGGTCATGCCTAGATATTCTCATAACTATGCTCTTTTCTATCATTTTCTCGGTAGTAATTTGTTCACCCGCTGTAATATATGCTATCATGAGAGAAGCCACTAGTGAAACCTATTGCCCCCGGGTCTACTTTACACTATATCAGTTTCCAATCTATAATTCTAGCTTACTATTTATTTTGCAATCTTTATTTTTCAATCTATACAACGAAAATACCAAAAATATTTATCTTATTATCTTTTATCAGATTTCACTTTTGCCAGTGGCTGTGAAGGGATTGACAACCCCTTTATCGTGTTGGTTGCAAGTTTCTTGATTGTTTGTGCAAGGACTAGGTGACTTGCGAGTAGTCTCCTACTGGACTGATACCTTGGTTCTCAAAAACTGAGGGAAATACTTATGCTACTTTGCTACATCACCCTTTCCTCTTCAAGGGAAAACCAACGCATGCTCAAGAGGTAGCAAGAAGGATTTCTCGCGCCATTGCCAGGGAGAGCTACGCTCAAGTCAAGACATACCCAGTACCATCACAAACTCTTATCCCTCGAATTACATTATTTTCCATTTGCCTCTCATTTTACTCTCCCCCACTTCACCTTTGCCTTCTTCTTTGCCCCTCTTCCGTTCGTCCTTTTCTTTGCTCGTGTTACCATGTGCCTTCTATTTGCTTGCATCTTCGCTTGCTAAAAATCTATTGTTATGGATCCTCATCCTCTTGCTAATCTTTTTAAAAGATCCAATTATGATGAAGCAATTGCTAGTGAGTTTTGTGCACCAGATTATCTTTATGAGGGTTTGCTTGAAATTCGTGAATCTGAAAATTATGATGATGTGTTGAAAGAAGAAACTTATGAAGTGATTCGCGATAGCTCCTTGAATGAAAAGCATGATTGCAATGATATTATTGTAAATTATATTAATGTCAATTGTGTTAATGGTATGCAAAACCCTAAGCTTGGGGATGCTAGTTTTGCTATGTCCACTACTTGTTGCAATGATCATGATTGGGGTGATTCTCCTTACAATCTTGAAATTTATTTAAGCCCCATGATGAGTATGAGATTGATAATAATGTTTGCAATAATACTGAAAGTGGGTTTGGAAGAGTGTCAACTTTAGATCCCACATATTTGTAGAATGTTCAATCTTATGGTATTTTTGATAAAAGTGGGTTTGGAGAGGTCTTGACTTTAGTTAATGATAATCCCATTATTTTGGAAGAGTGTCAACTTCGTATGCATGTGGATCATGTTGAGAATATTTTATGTGATAGATATTTTTTAGAATTTGCCTATGATCCTACATGTAATTATTATGAGAGAGGAAAATATGGTTGTAGAAATTTTTATCTTACCATATTACCTCTCGTCATGTTGAGATTGCTATCGTCTCTTTCTTCTTCTTTGCAAATGCTAATTTTTGCTTGCTATGATAATTTGTTTGCTTATAAAATGCCTATGCATAGGAAGTATGTTATACTTTGATGTGTCTATCACGTGTTCTATGATGCTCTCTTTGTGCTTTAATTCTTGTCTTTGATGTGAGCATCATTAAAATTATCAATGCCTAGCTAGGGGCGCTAAACGATAGCGCTTGTTAGGAGGCAACCCAATTTTATTTTTTTCCTTGCTTTTTATTCCTATTTAGTAATAAATAATTCATCTAGCCTCCGTTTTTATGTGGTTTTATGTTTTAGTTAGTGTTTGTGCCAAGTAGAACCTTTGGGAAGACATGGGTGAAGTCTTTGTGATCTTGCTGTGAAAAACAGAAACTTTAGAGCTCACGAGATTAGCTGCCATCTTTTACTGGAGAGTGATTTTAGGTTGAATCATTTTGCAGATGATCAATAGATAAATTACTCACGTTTGATACAGATTACTACAGACTATTATGCTTTTGACAGATTCTGTTTTTCGTGTGTTATTTGCTTATTTTGATGAATCTATGGCTAGTATCGGGGGGTATGAACCAAAGAGAACTTGTAATACAGCTGGTTTAACACCAATATAAATAAATAGTGATTTCATTACAGTACCTTAAAGTGGTGGTTTGTTTTGTTACACTAACCTAGCTCAGGAGATTTTTTGTTTAAGTTTTGTGTTGTGAAGTTTTCAAGTTTTTGGGTAAAGATTTGATGGATTTTGGAATAAGGAGTGGCAAGAGCCTAAGATTGGGTATGCCCAAGGCACCCCAAGGTAAAATTCAAGGACAACCAAAAGCCTAAGCTTGGGGATGCCCCGGAAGGCATCCTCTCTTTCGTCTTCGTCTATCGGTAACATTACTTGAGGCTATATTTTCATTCCCCACATGATATGTGTTTTTCTTGGAGCGTATTATATGATTTGAATCTTTGATTTTTAGTTTAACACAATCATCCTTGCTGTACACACCTTTTGGAGAGACACACATGAATCAGAATTTATTAGAATACTCTATGTGCTTCACTTATATCTTTTGAGCTAGATGATTTTGCTCTAGTACTTCACTTATATCTTTTAGAGCATGGTGGTGGTTTTATTTTATAGAAATTATTGATCTCTCATGCTTCACTTGTATTATTTTGAGAGTCTTTTAGAACAACATGGTAATTTGCTTTGGCTATAAAATTAGTCCTAATATGATAGGCATCCAAGATGGGTATAATAAAAGCTTTCATATAGAGTGCATCAAATACTATGAGAAGTTTGATACTTGATAGATGTTTTTAGATATAAAGATGGTAATATTAGAGACGTACTAGTCGAGTAATTGTGGAAATTATAAATACTTGTGTTGAAGTTTGCAAGTCCCGTAGCATGCACGTATGGTAAACATTGTGTGACAAATTTGAAGCATGAGGTGTTCTTTGATTGCTTTCCTTATGAGTGGCGGTCGGGGACGAGCGATGGTATTTTCCTACCAATCTAACCCCCTAGGAGAATGCACGTAGTGCTTGGTTTTGATGACTTGTAGATTTTTGCAATAAGTATGCGAGTTCTTTATGACTAATGTTGAGTCCATGGATTATACGCACTCTCACCCTTCCATCATTGCTAGCCTCTTCGGTACCGTGCATTGCCCGTTCTCACCTCGAGAGTTGGTGCAAACTTCGCTGGTGCATCCGAACCCCATGATATGATACGCTCTATCACACATAAGCCTCCTTATATCTTCCTCAAAACAGCCACCATACCTACCTATTATGGCATTTCCATAGCCATTACGAGATATATTGCCATGCAACTTTCGACCAATCCGTTTATTATGACACGCTCCATCATTGTCATATTGCTTTGCATGATCATGTAGTTGACATCGTATTTGTGGCAAATCCACCTTCATAATTCTTTCATACATGTCACTCTTTATTCATTGCACATCCCGGTACACCGCCGGAGGCATTCACATAGAGTCATATTTTGTTCTAAGTATTGAGTTGTTATCCTTGAGTTGTAAGTAAATAAAAGTGTGATGATTTTCATTATTAGAGCAATGTCCCATGTGAGGAAAGGATGATGGAGACTATGATTCCCCCACAAGTCGGGATGAGACTCCGGACGAAAACAGAGAGGCCAAAGAAGCCCAAATAAAAAAAAGAGGCCATGAAAAAAAGAGAGAGGGCCCAATTAAAAAAATGAGAGAAAAAGAGAGAAGGGGCAATGTTACTATCCTTTTTCCACACTTGTGCTTCAAAGTAGCACCATGATCTTCATGATAGAGAGTCTCTTATTTTGTCACTTTCATATACTAGTGGGAATTTTTCATTATAGAACTTGGATTGTATATTCCAATGATAGGGCTTCCTAAAAATGCCCTAGGTCTTCGTGAGCAAGCAAGTTGGATGCACACCCACTTAGTTTTTTTAGCTTTCATATATTTATAACTCTAGTGCATCCGTTGCATGGCAATCCCTACTCCCTGCATCGACATCAATTGATTGGCATCTCCATACATCGTTGATTAGCCGTGTCAATGTGAGCCTTTCTCCTGTTTTGTCTTCTCACACAACCTCCGTCATCATATTCTATTCCACCCATAGTGCTATGTCCATGGCTCGCGCTCATATATTGCGTGAAAGTTGAATGAGTTTAAAAAGGCTAAGTATGAAACAATTGCTTGGCTTTTCATTGGGGTTGTGCATGATGGGAGCATTTTGTGTGACGAAAATGAAGCATGGCCAAACTATATGATTTTGTAGGGATAAGCTTTCTTTGGCTATGTTATTTTGATAAGACACAATTTCTTGGCTAGCATGCTTGAAGTATTATTATTTTTATGTCAATATTAAACTTTTGTCTAGAATCTTTTGGATCTAAACATTCATACCACAATAAAGAAGATTACATTGAAAATTATGTTAGGTAGCATTCCACATCAAAAATTCTATTTTTATCATTTTCCTACTCGGGGACGAGCAGGAATTAAGCTTGGGGATGCTGATAGTTCTCCAACGTATCTATAATTTTTTATTGTTCCATGCTATTATATTATCTCTTTTGGATGTTTAATGGGCTTTAATATACTCTTTTATAACAGAAGGCCCACTGCAAATTGCTGTTTTTTTTGCCTATTTCAGTGTTTCACGGAAAAGGAATATCAAAGGAACCCAAATGGAATGGAACCTTCGCGAGGATCTTTCTTGGAACAAATGCAATCTAGGAGACTTGGAGTGGAAGTCAAAGAAGCAAAGAGGCGGCCACGAGGCTGGAGGGCGCGCCCAGGGGGTAGGCGCGCCCCCACCCTCGTGGGCCCCTCGTAGCTCCACCGACCTACTTCTTTCGCCTATATATACTCTTATACCCTGAAAACATCCAGGGGAGCCACGAAACCACCTTTCGACCGCCGCTACCTTCTGTACCCGTGAGATCCCATCTTGGGGCCTTTTCGGGCGATCTGTCGGAGAGGGATTCGATCATAGAGGGCTTCTACATCAACACAATAGCCTCTCTGATGATGCGTGAGTAGTTTACCATAGACCTTCGGGTCCATAGTTATTAGCTAGATGGCTTCTTCTCTCTCGTTGGTTCTCAATACAAAGTTCTCCTCGATGTTCTTAGAGATCTATTCGATGTAATACGTTTTGCGCTGTGTTTGCCGAGATCCGATAAATTGTGGGTTTATGATCAAGATTATCTATGAACAATATTTGATTCTTCTCTGAATTCTTATATGCATGATTTGATATCTTTGCAAGTCTCTTCAAATTATCGGTTTAGTTTCGCCTACTAGATTGATCTTTCTTGCAATGGGAGAAGTGTTTAGCTTTGGGTTCAATCTTGCGGTGCTCGATCCAAGGGACAGAAAGGGAACTAACACGTATTGTATTGTTGACATCGAGGATAAAAAGATGGGGTTTATATCATATTGCTTGAGTTTATCCCTCTACATCATGTCATCTTGCCTAATGCGTTACTCTGTTCTTATGAACTTAATACTCTAGATGCATGCTGGATAGCGGTCGATGTGTGGAGTAATAATAGTAGATGCAGAATAGTTTTGGTCTACTTGACACGGGCGTGATGCCTATGTTCGTGATCATGCCTAGATATTCTTATAACTATGCGCTTTTGTATCAATTGCTCGGTAGTAATTTGTTCACCCACGTAATATATGCTATCATGAGAGAAGCCACTAGGGAAACCTATGGCCCCCGGGTCTACTTTACATTATATAAGTTTCCAATCTATAATTCTAGTTTACTATTTATTTTGCAATCTTTGTTTTTCAATCAATACAACAAAAACACCAAAAATATTTATCATATTATCATTTATCAGATTTCACTTTTGCAAGTGGTCGTGAAGGGATTGAGAACCCCTTTATCGCGTGGGTTGCAAGGTTCTTGATTGTTTGTGCAGGTAGTAGGTGACTTGTGAGTAGTGTCCTACTGGATTGATACCTTGGTTCTCAAAAAACTGAGGGAAATACTTACGCTACTTTGCTGCATCGCCCTTTCCTCTTCAAGGGAAAACCAATGCATGCTCAAGAGGTAGCAGTGGACCAGCAACCCATTTGCTGGGCGGACCAACCTACAGAAACTAGCACTCGATTTTTCATCAAGCCCCCAAAACAACGCAGTACTATGTTTGTTTTGACACCGAAAACATTACGGCAAGGGTTGAGCAGGGGAGGGGGAAGACAGAGCAAATATATGAAAAAGAGCAGATGCGCCGTTGCTACCCTAACAAAGCAGGTGCAATTCTTCTCGGGTAGAAGGTGTGTCGTTGACACCCACACGTCACTATTCCCATAGTAGACATACTAACAAGTTCGCACACAATTACAACACAACAGCTAAACATTCGTATCAAACTCAGGTTCACAGGACATGTTCATATTCATAGCCAACGTTCACAATCAACAACTCAAATGATTCATTTATACACAAGTTCGGCATGTCTATGCATCCAAATGGTTGATAGATCACACGACAATATTCATTGATAATTCACAAAAAGATTCAGATATACACATGTTCAGTATGTTTATGCAGCCAAATGATTGAGATCACAACCAATATCATCCATGGACGAACTTTAATTACCTAGGGTACAGACTGGTAAATGGTGTTCAGTCGGAGGTACTTCTTGCTAAAATTAATGCTTGTACGAGTAAACTTTCGAGTACATAAGAGGCAGCACAGACAATCTGAACTTTTCTTGTAGGTTTATCCTCAAATAGTGGCCTCGTGCCGAGGGAGGGTTGAGCAACTTGGCCACTACTTTCATCCAACTAGTTTACTGGCTCATCTTGGTCTTGTAGCTCACCAAAATTCTACATTGTAGACAAGAAAGGAGGCGGTTGAGAAAATTAACCACCCAAATTTTTTGTGCAGTTCAACTGAAATGGAGCATCCCTTGCGTGCAGACTGATTAAGTGCCAGATGAATATACGCGTCAACCAACTTTTCTGGAATCTTTAGACTCCATGTCATACAGTTCTTTACCATATGTGCCCATAACCAAAAGGCACAAGTTGGGAGCAAAGACTGGACTGCATTTTTCTGGGCTATGCGCCATGTAATATTTTTGGCATTCACTCTCCTAATACTTGGAGTTTGATAGTTGGTTGACGCCGGTTGATACTCGAATGAATATAAGCACTTCTTCTTGTCAACATCGATGCTTGTCTAAGTGAACTTTGGAGTACATAGCAGCAGCATACGTATCTGTCCATCTGATCTTTTTGTGTAGTTCTACTGAAATCACCCAATGTAATGATTTTCCTGCGAGTTCAGGCTCCAAGTTACTCCTTTATGAAATCGGAAAATAGTAGCACAATACCAAATTATCAATACATATGACAAGAACAATAATCAGGATAAAGACCAGTACCAACCTATGTGAGGTAGCATAACAATTACTATTTCCTTTGACTGGAAGCCGAGATAAGAAGCGACTGACAGCAAAGGAAGGAAGCAAGCCCAGATTAGCGACTAACAGGAAAGGAAGGAAGCTGTCGAGGCAATGAAGCATCCAAAGTTTTTGTGCAGTTCCACCAAAATCGAGCATCCCTGTTGGCACATATATTGAGAGAGTGAGATTACTGTAACAGAGGAACTAGTTGATGAAACATACACTTCCAAATAGAAGCACCCTCATTATCTTAATGGATAAAGTTAGCAACATAGTAGCCTTGCTTAAAGAGAGGTATTAGTTTATTTAATCGGTGCCAATTAGCTCAACACTCAAAGTATTGCCATGTAGCATAGGTTGCAAAACTTTAATGTCCAAAGATAAAGGAGTTTCTCATGACATTAGCACGATACAAATAGAGATGATAGAAAACTAATATGGATGAAAGCCTTAGGCCGGTAGCATCCTGAGCAAAAAAAAGCTTATTCATGTAGTCCCAAAAGAGATGATAAAGTACTCACCGGAATCACTCAACAATATATATTTTTGTGCACTTCAAATGTATGGTTGAAATCACTATTGTTTACCAGTGGTGAGATTATATTGAAAGATAATCAAGAACTTCTAGTGGAGTTAAAGCACTGGCTGGGATACAGTTCATTGTATTGTCTTGTGTAGTTCCACTAAGATGCATGATTGGCACAACATGATCCCTGTTTGGACAAGTAGGAACAAGGTGAAACCTTCATTAGCTCAGTGAGAAAGGATAGAAAGATGTTAGCATATTACTCTAACATTAGCATCAAATTCATGATGGATAATACGCAAAACATTGCCTCATTGAACCAATGGCAATAAATTGACATGCAAAAGAATAGCACTATTATGTCATGACACTACCAAGATTCCCTCCCTGCTCCACCACATGATTCACCTACACACACAAACACACACGCGTACATGATTTAGCATTGGGTGCTACTAAAGATTTTTTTAAACTCCGATAGGAAAATTAGGCAGCAATAAATTAGTGGTACTTAAGTACTCCAATTAATTAAGTGACCATGCAGGAGAGACAACAAAAGTGGAAGGGATCCCTGGAGGATCGTCTCACATGTAAGGTAGACGTTGTCGGAGCCCTTGAATGGCCTCGACTAAGGCCTCGGGCTTCAGCAAGATCACCTTGGCACTGTTTATTCTTCTTCTTCTTCCTCTTCATGATCTGTTTCTCTTTCTCCTCACAAGTTGGTGAAACCAAGTAGATGATTGGCCTTCTATTTCAGAATTGGGTTTGTCAGTGAGGGAGTACAAGTGTGCTAGTAAACAATAGCATTATTTTCTCATGGCAGTCGCAAAATAGAGATGAACACATGCATTAAATAGCATTCTTACCTAAAGAAAGTTTATGGGCCAATATGGATGATGAGGATTGGAACACAGATCTCCATTTATGCAGTTCCACCGAAATGAACCAACTGTTCCATTCTGACATTCCAGTTAAACAACACAAAAGTCACTTCTTTTAGGAGGTGTTTTGTCCAGTGCACCAAAAGGTCACAACAACAACCAAGTGAAATGGATATCCATGTTTGCACAAAAAGCTACAGAGGAAACAGTCAGAGTCTCAAACAATTACAGGCAAAAACATTTGGCTAAACTTGTCATGGCTTATAACAGTGGCATGGCTTCATTTTACTAGGGGCATCAGATTAAGAATAGCTAAATATTTGGTATAAGGGCAAGGGACAGTGGGTGCACTAGAAGTCCAGCACCATGTACCTAAACCGGGGAATAAAGTGGTGATTCAGAGTTTGTTGCCCCGAGAAACAAACATCCAAGAAACATATCAGAGTTGGTCCCATTTTTTTCACTCTAGCCACCTACTCCAATGTGTGGATAGCAAATCTAGTCCTGGTCATACCACTGTGTATAGCGTTTCCCCTATATTTCCCTTTTCGACCAAGAGACCGGTTGGATGACCAGTCTGTACAACTTTCACCCCATTTCCTTCCTGTTTGTACCAAGTCCGAGATACAAAATTCCCCCACCCCCACTTTATTTCTTGTTTGAACCAAGTACAAGATTCGACTCCATGAAGTAGCTTTACCTCTGACAATAGAAGAAATAAATAAGTGACGTTGGACCATCCGATCGAGAGGGGCTGAGAGGTAGAAAATGATGCACATCTAGCGACGCAGCGAGCTGGAGAAGTAGAGCTAGGGCGGTTTCGAAGGAAGATATACCTGAAGGTCGTCAGGATGTGGATAGGTGGGCGGCGGAAGGCCGGATCCGCCCACTGTCGGTGTCAAAACCGGCGGATCTCAGGTAGGGGGTCCCGAACTGTGCGTCAAGGTCGGATGGTAACAGGAGACAAGGGACACAAAGTGTACCCAGGTTCGGGCCCTCTCGATGGAGGTAAAACCCTACTCCTGCTTGATTAATATTGATGATATGGGTAGTACAAGAGTAGATCTACCACGAGATCAAGGAGGCTATACACTAGAAACTAGCCTATGGTATGATTGTGTATGATGATGATTCTGTCCTACGGACTACAACCCTCCGGTTTATATAGACACCGGATAGGGTTAGGGTTACAGAGAGTCGGTTACAATGGTAGGAGATCTTGAGTATCCGCACCGCCTAGCTTGCCTTCCACGCCAAGGAAAGTCCCATCAGGACACGGGACGAAGTCTTCAATCTTGTATCTTCATAGTCCAGGAGTCCGGCGAAGGTATAGTCCGGCTACCCGAACACCCCCTAATCCAGGACTCCCTCAGTAGCCCCTGAACCAGGCTTCAATGACGACGAGTCCGGCGCGTAGATTGTCTTCGGCATTGCAAGGCGGGTTCCTCCTCCAAGTCCTTCATAGAAGATTGTAAACACCAAAAATAGTGTTCGGCTCTGCAAAATAAGTTTCCACACATTGCCATAGAGAGAATAATATTAACACAAATCAAATATGCTGACGTATTCCACAGTGCATCATAACACTGCGGCCAAGCTCTTTATACAGATTGTTTTCACTTTTCCACCTCAGCGCGTTTAGCGAGGCGGTTCCCTTGGCACATCTTGTCAAAGCAGAGATCGTGTGCCCCTTTTAACGGGATTCTCATCAATACGGATGTGGGTAACCCAACCGCGCCATTTACCACGGCGCTTGGGAGGCAAGCAAGTTTTATTAGGTAGGTGGGGACGCATAACCGCATCCGCCCATATAAGGGGATAAGGATCCACCTTTTCACCTACACCTTCTTCCTCCTTTGCCAATCCATCTCTCGCGCACTCAAGCTCCAGCGCCCAAGCCTGCTCTTCCCACCTCAACCTTCTCCAGCAATGTCCGGAGCGGGAGGCAAGTGGATGGTCTCCTCCGGTATGGAGGTTCAAGTAAAAAAGCTAAGGAAAGCCGGATACCTGTCCAAGGACATCCCGCACCGGCTTCCTGAGAAGGGGCAGCTTCTCCCCACCCCAAGGCCCCATGAGAGGGTAGTTTTCCTCCCCCACCTCCTCTGCGGACTGGGCTTTCCACTTCACCCATTCGTCCGGGGACTCATGTTCTACTATGGCCTAGATTTCCACGATCTGGCCCCGAACTTCATCCTCAACATCTCGGCGTTTATCGTCGTGTGTGAGGCCTTCCTCCGCGTCCACCCCCATTTTGGACTTTGGCTCAAGACTTTCAACGTCAAGCCCAAGGTGGTGCGCGGCAGCCAGGCGGAGTGCGGAGGTGCTATGGCTGGCAAGATAGCTAATGTCCTCTGGTTCGAGGGCTCCTTTGTGGAGACCCTAAAGTGGTAGCAAGCCGGTTGGTTTTACATAACCGAGCCACGCGATCCAGAATGGGTCGCAGCCCCCGAGTTCAGATCCGGACCCCCCACGCGGCTTATGTCCTGGAAAGAGACGGGCCTGTCGTGGGGCAATGAGGAAGAGGTGACCGGACTAAAGACCTGCATCCAGTCCCTGGTAGACAAGCCAATCCGGCTGGTCAATATAGTCCAAGTCATGCTCGTTCGTCTGATCCTCCAGTGCCAACAATGGGATTTCAATTTGTGGGAGTTCGACCCGGCGCAGCACCGAACCCTCAATAGGATCTTCGACACGTCGTATGAAGACGTCTGGAAGGTGCTAATCAAAGGCGTCGGGGCTCCCGCATCCGCTTCCGAGGACCGCGGATACAACACGCAGCGTCATGCTAGCGAGGTAAGCTATCTATGCCTTTGACAGGATTATTAAGCTTTTTTCATAGATTAATTCCATGCAGGATCTAAACTCCCTTACCTTGGACAGGCTTGGCAGGCGATATCCGGACCAATTAACTGTCCGGCTCCCCTGCACGAAGACCCAACCCCAGCTCTCCTTGTGAAGCTGCTGACTCCGGCACCTTACGTGGTGCCAGAGAAGAAGGACAAGAAGAAGAAGACCACTGGGACTCGAAGGAGTGCCCGTAACTTGGTGGTGTCGGACTCGTCGTTTGACGAGTCCGAGGCGCCCTCCTCTCGTGAAAACGAGGAGGAAGAAGAAAGCTCTCCCCCCAGTGGGGGGAGAAAAGAAGAAGAAGGCCGCCCCATCGGAGGAGGCCGAGGGGTCTAGGAAGAGGAAGACCCCTCCGCCGGACTACTCCCACGACGCCGCAGAGAGCGGAGAGGAGTGGCCGGACAGGGCCAAGCGTCCGATGAAATCGTAAGTATTCGTATACCAGAGTGACTCATGATATTCCTTTATTGCGCAGCTTTCCTTAATGTCGAATGTGAATATGCAGCCCGCCCCGGGCCGAACTCGACGATTCGTCGAGCGGCTCCCTGGATTCGTCGGACGTGAACTCAGTTCTGCCCGCTGTCTCCCCCCGCACTGCAGACGACGCCGAAGTGGCGTCGCAACAAGCTCCGGGGCAGGAGGACGTGGTCCTGGAGGAGCCGAAAGGCGACCTCCCGGACCCCAGGAATAAAGGGGACAAGACCCCCCAGGGCTCCGAGTCCGGCTTTGTGCCGGACGCCGCGCCGGACTCTTCAACAGTTCCGGTTCGCGGTAGGCGAACTCCTTCCAAGAGGAGCAAGCCTTCTGAGCTGGCGGCCTTCATCCAACCGGAGGTGCTAGACAATCTGCTGGAGGTGCTTAACGGCGCCTCCATCTACGAGGAACACCGTACTATTATGAGTACGGTGATCCGAAGGGTTCAGTCTGCCAAGAGCGGACTGACTGAAGCTTGCGCTAACCTTCTGACAGGCTCCGAGGTAAGTAAACTATGTCAAAATATGACCGCATAGACAGTAGCCCCGGATGCTCTGTTCGGCGTTCGAAAGGAAAAGCCGAATAGAGGATCTATTAATTTTCGCAGGAGTCTAACAATAAAGAGTCAATATGCGTATGCAGGCTTCGCTGCTATCCACCGCCGCACTGACTACGCAGGTGGAAGTCCTAAAACAGGACCTCGGGCGGACCGAGCAAGAGCTCGGCCTTGCCAAACGGCAGCTCGAGGAAAAAGAAGGTAAGAAATACCCTACAAAGAAAAAAGGTGCCTATAGAGAGGCGTGATTGCAAAGAATAAGAGGATCGTACTGCTTATTGTAGGGGCCACAACTGAGGTGGCGACCCTCAAGCAGGCGCTATCTGAGGCCGGAAAGAAAACGGCCGAGGAGCGCACCGAGCGAGAGAGACTTGGGGCTCAGGTTGGCGAGGTGCAGCAAGAGCTGTAGGCTCTCATGAAAAAACATGAGAGCTTGGAGCTTGAGTCAAAGGCGCAAGCATCCGAGCTTGCGTCGGCCCTTGAGACCGCCAAGGGTGCTAAGGCCGAAGCCCAAAAGGCCCTCCAAGAGTTGGAGGAGATGAAAAAGATAGCAACGGGTAAGGCATTCTTAATGCAAAGTAGGAATATAAAAGTAAACTACTTGTCACTTACCCGAATCCGGAGTTCTCCAGGGGCGTTCGCAGATCTTCCCCGCAGCGTATCCGATGCCGCCACATTCTACTGAGCTAAAGAGGGCATCTCGACGGAGAGTGTGTTCTGGTCTCAGTATTCTGAGGCCGGACACCCTGTGCCTTTGAGCGATCAGCTGAAACAGCTGGTCGAGCTCCACAAGGCGGCCGAACAAGCCATGAAGGGCTTCCTAGTTCGGCTGTGGCCCGGAGAGGCCCTGCCTGGGAGCTACTTCGGGTTGGTGCGGCGGCTGGTGGAGGCCTGTCCACGGCTTGAGGTCATCAAGCGTTCCACCTGCATCGAAGGTGCCTGGAGGGCCCTTGCTCGTGCAAAGGTGCACTGGGGTAAGCTTGACGGTGAGAAGCTGGTGAGGGACGGGCCGCCGCAGGGGAAGGAGCATCGCAAGCCCGAGAACTCCTACAAGGATGTTCTTGTCGGTGCCCGCCTTATTGCGGATGAATGTACCAGAGATGTAATATTTGAATGAACTCGCTCGTGTTTATCCTATGCGCTGAAAACTTGTTCATATGCGCTAAGCAATGCTTATGGAATTTAAAATATTATTTTTTGTGCGTCTGTTTATCAAAAATTGAGAGATGGCCAGTCGTTGGCTTCTGCCCCCATGCCGCTAGTGCTGGGGTGTTCGGGATAAACCTGTGCGCTCTTTTTCCCATGGTTGGGTCCTTCGAGGGAGGCGCTCAGCGCAACGAACCAGGCAATCGGACTATAATGCTTCAACACTCTCACTTAGCCATAGAACTTTATAATTTTAAATTTTGGCGAAGCCCCTAGTTCGGAAGACCGAATTCGGGGCGCTATCCACGCCTTTGGCCGGACAACGCCAGCTCCTCGCTCGAAGCGGCATAAGTCTTTAGGGACTCGAAAAACCTCTCGAACAGCGACCGGTCTCTCGCCTTATCATGACAGTCAGTTTTAGCTTTCTCCACTGAGGTGCTTAACCCAGCTGAACCGGGGCACAATCGCAGTGGTTCTCCTAGTGCTACCTTAGCCGATATAGCGGAACGTAAGGCACCAAAACATAGGAGCCGGGCAAACCCAACTATTGACCCAAATCATGATTCGGAGCCGATGCATATAGTGTTATAAGTTCGGGGTGCCGCACTTGTGAAAGTGTACGGACTTCTCACACCAGATCGAAGGGTACTGAAGCCCCTGGCGTGTTTGCCGTACCATGGTGTACGGGTGTGATCATGTTATTTAATAAACATATATATTAAAAGGGGATAATGCAAAAAAATAGATAAAAAGCTATGCATTGTTTATAAAGAGGCTATTTATCAAAGCTGAACGATACAAGTAGTGTGATAAGCAAAAAGATATTAGACTATTTAACATGTCCTGACCAGGGGCAGGCCGCGGAATTGCGTTCGAAATAGATATATCGCTCGTAATAGAGACCACCTGAGAGTTCCATAATGCGGCGTAGCTTCGTCTGCTTCCCTGGATCTTGCATCGTTTGTGCGGCAACCGAATTGCCGAACAGGTCGTCCAAAGTGTGGAGTCCTGAAAGTAATAAAAAATCCGGCAGCCCCTAGTACGTTTTAAGCCGTATTGCGAGCATGCCATTACTGTGCCCCTTCCCCCGTGCCCATGGTATTTCAAGGGCGTAATTATGTACGCGAGGTACTAGCTTCGCTATGTCGCGATGGCTGGGGTTGGGGCCGCATTGCTACGCCAGCTCAGAACGTGCCAGGCAGTCTTGTTGTAGGTTACTCCAGGCGCGCTTGGCAGTGTCTGGCTTTTTAACGGCCGGACTGGAGAGTTGCCTAAAAAGGCTGCTTTGTACTTCCGTTGCGAGAGCCGTCGTGTGCTCCTCCGTACGGAGGGAGCGTTTGGTGTTTTCGTTGACCGTGATTACTCCTCAAGGGCCGGGCATCTTGAGCTTGAGGTATGCGTAGTGCGGCACCGCATTGAATTTGGGAAATGCGGTTCATTCGAGCAGGGCGTGATGGCCACTGCGGAACGGGACTATGTCGAAGATTAACTCTTCGCTTCGAAAGTTATCCGGAGATCCGAAGACCACATCAAGTGTTACAGAGCCTGTACAGTTGGCTTCTACACCTGGTATAACGCCTTTAAAGGTCGTCCTTGTGGGCTTAATCCTTGATGGATCTATGCCCATTTTCTGCACTGTATCCTGATAAAGCAGGTTCAGGCTACTGCCGCCGTCCATGAGGACCTTGTGAGATGAAATCCGTCGATGATTGGGTCGAGAACCAATGCGGCAAAGCCGCCATGACGGATGCTAGTGGGGTGGTCCCTTCGATCAAAAGTGATCGGGCAAGAGGACCATGGGTTGAACTTTGGGGCGACTGGCTCCATCGCGTATACGTCCCGTAGCGCACGCTTCCGCTCCTTCTTGGGAATGTGGGTTGCGTATATCATGTTCACCGTCCGCACTTGTGGGGGAAACCCCTTCTGTCCATTGTTGTTCGGCGGCCCGGGCTCCTCCTCGTCATTGCTATGCAGCCCCTTGTCTTTGTTTTTGGCTCTTAACTTGCCTGTCTGCTTGAACACCCAACAATCCCTGTTGGTGTGATTGGCTGCCTTTCAGGGGTGCCATGGATCTGGCACAAGCGGTCGAGTATTCGGTCCAAGCTGGACGGGCCCTGAGTATTCTTTTTAAATGGCTTTTTCCGCTGACCGGATTTATAGCCTCTGAATCCGGCGTTGACTGCGGTATCTTCATTACTGTCGCTGCTAACGCGGCGCTTTTGCTTATTTCGACGTGTCCTGCCACTTTTGTCTTTGGTATCCGAATTACCAAGGTTCTTTGATAAGTTGTTGCTGCGAGCTAGCCATCTATCTTCGCCCGCGCAAAAGCGGGTCATGAGTGTCATGAGGGCTGCCATAGATTTCGGCTTTTCCTGTCCCAGGTGCCGGGCAAGCCACTCGTCGCGGATGTTATGCTTGAAGGCTCCTAGGGCCTCTGCGTCCGGACAATCGACTATCTGGTTTTTCTTTGTTAGGAACCGTGTCCAGAATTGCCTGGCCGATTCTTCTGGCTACTGAATTATGTGGCTTAGGTCGTCGGCATCCGGTGGTCGCACATAAGTGCCCTGGAGTTTGTCGAGGAATGCGGCTTCCAGGTCCTCCCAAGAACCGATTGAGTCCGCTGGCAGGCTGTTGAGCCAGTGTCGGGCCGGTCCTTTGAGTTTGAGAGGGAGGTATTTGATGGCGTGTAGATCATCGCCACGTGCCATGTGGATGTGAAGGAGATAATCCTCGATCCATACCGCCGGATCTGTCGTGCCATCGTATGATTCGATGTTTACGGGTTTGAAACCCTTTGGGATTTTATGATCCATTACTTCATCTGTGAAGCATAGTGGGTGTGCGGCGCCCCTGTACTGTGCTATGTCACGACGCAGCTCGGAAGAGCTATGTTTGTTGTGTTCGGCCCGGCCGGATTTATTGTGTCCGGAGTGAAGATCATCGTCATGTGTCGTCGGGCGCTTGTGCGTTCCGTAGATCGATCTTGTTTGCCTTGCTTTATCCTCCAGTACATCTCGCAGGTCTGGCGCATTTTCCCATGCCTTGGTTGAGCGGCGTCGGGGCATGGCTTGGGTGGAGGTTCGACAGGCTTCTCTGTCGCGGCCGCAAGGTGGCCGGTCTGCCATGTCGTGCGCTGGTGATGTAGGCGCTTCCTCCTCTGATCGGGGTAGCGGCCTGCGCTTAGGATAATTCTTGGAGGGGCGCTCGAGTTCGTACTCTTCGGCCGCAAGGACTTCAGTCCATCTGTCAGCTAGCAAATCTTGATCAACTCTAAGCTGTTGCTGCTTTTTCTTTAGGCTGTTCACCGTGGCTAAAAGCCTGCGTTTGAAACGCTCTTGTTCGGCGGGGTCTGATGGTACGACGAATTCGTCGTCATCGAGGCTTGCCTCATCTTCGGAGGGAGGCATATAGTTATCATCCTCAACCTCTCGTTCTGCTGCTCTCTCATGAGGGCTAGCTTCTCCATCTTCCTGTGCTGAATCTTGCTGGGTTGGGTGTTCTTCAACGCTATCCAGGGTAGTATTATCTCCCGTGTCGGAATCACCGTTTTTGCTTTGGCAGGATTTAGAGCGGCGCCACTGACGTCGGCGCTTTGGCTGTTTCTTGGAGGTGTCATCCCCCGCTGTTCCATCGCCATCTCCATCCTTTGGAGTATCCACCATATATACGTCATATGACGAGGTGGCCGTCCAGCGCCCTACAGGTGCTGGTTCCTATTCGCCTCCTACTTCATCGTCCATACAGTCAAAGTATTCGGAGCCGAAGTCAAGCATGTCGGTGAAATCGTCGACAGTGGCTACCAAGTGGGTGGTGGGAGGGCTTTGAATTTCTTCATCTTCCGTATCCCATCCTCGCTGACCGTAATCCGGCCAGGGCTCTCCTGGTAAAGAGAGAGACTTGAGAGAATTCAAGATGTCACAAAAAGGCGAGTGCTGAAAGATGTCCGCGGCGGTGAACTCCATTATCAGCGCCTAATCGGCTTCGACTGGCAGCGGTGCGGGGGGTTTGGAGTTCGGGGAGGAGTCCGGACCCTCGGGATCACGGGTCACGCGGAGTGCGCGGCTGGCGTTCGGCTCGATCGCCGTTGAGATCGCAGCCCCCGAGGTGACGTCCAACCGCTCATCCTCAATTGGTGCAATAGGCTCCGAGTTAAGGGTCGGAACCGGTACGTGTGCGGCCTCCAGGACACTGTTCGGAGGCAGAGCTAGATCGTGCCCCTCGAGATAGTGCAGCGCGCTTGGCTGTGGATCGAACCCGTCAAAGATCAGGTCTCCACGGATATCCGTCGTGTGGTTTAAGCTTCCAAACCTGACTTGATGGACAGGGGCGTAGCTTTCGATCTGCTCCAGATGACCAAGCGAATTGGCCCGCAGAGCGAAGCCGCCGAAGATGAAGATCTGTCCAGGGAGAAAAGTCTCACCCTGGACCTCATCGTTGTTGATGATCAGAGGAGCCACCGGGCCTAAAGGTGACGACACAGAGGAACTCTCAATGAAAGCACCAATGTCGGTGTCAAAACCGGCGGATCTCGGGTAGGGGGTCCCGAACTATGCGTCAAGGTCGGATGGTAACAGGAGACAAGGGACACGAAGTTTACCCAGGTTCGGGCCCTCTCGATGGAGGTAAAACCCTACTCCTGCTTGATTAATATTGATGATATGGGTAGTACAAGAGTAGATCTACCACGAGATCAAGGAGGCTAAACCCTAGAAGCTAGCCTATGGTATGATTGTGTATGATGATGATTCTGTCCTACGGACTACAACCCTCCGGTTTATATAGACACCGGATACGGTTAGGGTTACACAGAGTCGGTTACAATGGTAGGAGATCTTGAGTATCCGCACCGCCTAGCTTGCCTTCCACGCCAAGGAAAGTCCCATCCGGACACGGGACGAAGTCTTCAATCTTGTATCTTCATAGTCCAGGAGTCCGGCGAAGGTATAGTCCGGCTACCCGAACACCCCCTAATCCAGGACTCCATCACCCACACTAGAGCAATGACGAAGGGATCGGAGGACCTCCCGCGCCGGCGCTCGGCCAGAGATAATAGTGTGGCCGGTAGTGGGTCTCCTCCCTCGCTATCGACGACGGCCTAAACGCTGCCTGTCGGTGTCAAAACCGGCGGATCTCGGGTAGGGGGTCCCGAACTGTGCGTCAAGGTCGGATGGTAACAGGAGACAAGGGACACTTTATTTTACCCAGGTTCAGGCCCTCTCGATGGAGGTAAAACCCTACTCCTGCTGGATTAATATTGATGATATGGGTAGTACAAGAGTGGATCTACCACGAGATCAAGGAGGCTAAACCCTAGAAGCTAGCCTATGGTATGATTGTGTATGATGATGGTTGTCCTACGGACTAGAACCCTCCAGTTTATATAGACACCGGATAGGGTTAGGGTTACACAGAGTCGGTTATAATGGTAGGAGATCTCGAATATCCGCACGCCTAGCTTGCCTTCCACGCCAAGAAAAGATCCTTCCGGACAGGGGACGAAGTCGTCAATCTTGTATCTTCATAGTCCTGCAGTCCGGCTGAAGGTATAGTCCGGCTATCCGAACACCCCCTAATCCAGGACTCCCTCAGTAGCCCCTGAACCAGGCTTCAATGACGACAAGTCCGGCGCGCAGATTGTCTTCGGCATTGCAAGGCGGGTTCCTCCTCCAAGTTCTTCAAGAAGATTATAAACACCAAAAAATAGTGTCTGGCTCTGCAAAATAAGTTTCCACATATTGCCATATAGAGAATAATATTAACACAAATCAAATCTGCTGATGTATTCCGTAGTGCGTCATAACACTGCGACCAAGCCTTCTATATAAATTGCTTTCATTGTTCCACCTCAGCTCGTTTAGCGAGGCGGTTTCCTTGGCACGTCTTGTCAAAGCAGAGATCGTCTGCCCCCTCTAACGGGATTCTCATTAATACGGTCGTGGATAACCCAATCGTACTTGTTAGAACGTCTTGCCTTAATTAAAGGCTAGTCCAAGACGGTTACGGGGAGGGCGCCTGATATTCTGCCTCTTATAAAGAGACCAAGGCCCTGTTCCCCGCTTCTATTCTCAAAACGAGCTCGCCCGTCGCCTCGAGTTCCAACACTCTAGGCTTCCAGATTCCGAGCGCACCGAATCTTCGATAATGTCTGGCTCCGACCTCCAAGGCCGATGGATGCCCTCCTCTGTTACGGAGGAGGACGTATCAAGATTTAGGGAAGCTAGATTCCTGACCAGGGAGATTCCGCACAGGCTGCCTGTTCAAGGACAGGTGATCCCTAGCCCTCAGCCCGGCGAGAGTGTGGTATTCATATCCCACTTCCTTCGGGGATTAGGCTTCCCCATGGATCCCTTTGTAAGGGGGCTGATGTTTTATTATGGGCTGGAATTCCACGACTTAGCTCCGGAGTCAATCCTCCATATCTCCTCATTCATAGTTGTTAGCGAAGCGTTCCTCCGTGTTACCCCTCACTTTGGATTGTGGCTCAAGACCTTCAAAGTAGAACCGAAGATAATCGAAGGGCGCCACGTAGAGTGCGGAGGCGCTGCTATAAAAAGAAATGCCGACGCTCCATGGCCCGAGGGCGCCTTTCAAGAGGAGCTTGGCTTATGGCAACAGGAGTGGTTCTACATCAACGCTCCTCGGGGCACCGCATGGGTGGCGCCTCCGGCCTTTCGCTCGGGTCCCCCACCACGGTTAGCATCGTGGATTAACACAGGGTTAGGTCGGGGCTTGCCCAAAGACGTTCCTCTACTGCAGGGCCGCATTAAGGATCTCTTGAAGGGAGACCTCAACCTGGTCAAGCTGACACAAGTCATGCTAATTCGCCGGACACTGCCCGGCCAACGTCGCCCCCTTCGCTTGTGGGAATTCAATCCGGAGGGACCACGAGCTCTCCAGAATTTTATGGGCGTGACGCCTGTGGAGATGTATAAACTGTTCTTCAGATCACAAGAAGTGAGTCCGGATTTGACCGAGGATGCTGGTTTAAGCCGCAATCGCCCGGATACTCAAGTAGGTGACCTTGTGACCGGACCTTCTATCCGCATAATTAACTTGCTTTTTAACAGCACTTTTCCTTTTAAGCAGGAGTGGATAGCGAAGGCGAAGCTGATCCGGTGTCCGGCTCCCCTTCCCGAAACCAGGCTGGATCCTGTGCTAGTCAGGATGCTAGAGGTAGTGCCTTTGGAGGGAAATATGGGAGCAGACAAGGAGACCGTGGCCTCTCCGAAAGAGACCATCCCAAAGGGGGAATCGATAATTCTCCTCCTAAGGGAAAGAAAAGGGCCGCCTCTGACCGCCCGGAAACCATAGCTTCGAAGCGGGGGAAAAATCCTTGTTAGAGGGCCCGACACCAGGGAGCCCCTCGGCCGAACTAAACCCTCAAAGGGAACAGCTCTCCAGCGAGCCGTAAGTAGAAGAAGAGTCAATCTTTTAAGAGAAATCCTTGATTTATATCTGAGAAGTTTTAACCGAAACTTTACTTTGCAGTTCGGACCTTAGCCCTTCTCAGCAGAACTCGTCTTCGGGGGATCCTCTTCCGGAGATGATTGAGAGCGGAACGCCTCCTCCTTCTGTATCGCCTAACAAGGCGGGCGACGCTGAAGTGTCGTTGCGGGGGATTTCTCCGGATCCGCTAGGGGTGGATGGTGCAGCCCCCCGAGGTTCTCCGTGTCCGGCCTTTGAGGAAGGCCATGGGACGAGTCCGGCACCATCTGGTGTTCGGTCGGAGGAGCTAAAGATTCTGCTGGGGCGAGCCTCTGTCTCAGAGGAGCATCGTGCGTTAATGAGCACGATGATTGAAAAGATTTCATCCGCAGAAAGCGGACTGCACGAGGCCGTCAAGAGTTTAGTGGCAGGCCTTGAGGTACGTTTTAAACAACGTATATTTGTATTAATCGTGCATAAATAAAGTGCGCCCTGTGTAGATAGTAGCCCCTGAGACTCTGTGCGTCGTAAAGATGTACGGTGCGTAGAGGATCTTAATCCTAGGTCCTTTAAGTGGCACCTTTATACGTAGGTGGCTGATTGTCCGGAGTCGAGCCGGACTCGTGAATATGCCGAACTAAAGCGATAACTGGATGAGGCAGAAGCCGACATCGTGCTAGTTAACAGGCGGCTTGATGGTGCTCAAGGTATTGAAATCATTAGGGGATTGTTAGTAAGAGGAGCTTTATGTCAATATCTTACCGTGTGTGTGCTTGACGCAGATGGTGCGGCCGCCGTGGAAGGTCTTAGGGCTGAACTCGCCCGAGCGAAGGAACAAGCCAGAAAAAGCGATGCGGCTGCCGTGAAAGCCCTTGAAGAGCTGAAAGCCAATAAGGCTGCCCATTGCCGAAGCAAGGAGGAGGTGACTGATATGGCCGTAATGTTAAAAAGTGCTACTGACCGTTGCAAGCTTCATGAAGAAGAAGGTCGGGCGAGGCAAACGAGCTTAGAGAAAGCTGTTACCGATGCCAAGGACGCCCGCTCTATAATGAGAGCGGCAAAGGAGGAGCTACGTCAAGCCGAACTAATTGCGGATGGAAAGCCCTTCTTGCTGCGGAGAAAATTTTGCGACCCGAGGTTTGCCCCGTTGGACCGAGCATGGAGTCTAGAGGACACCTATCTAGATTTGGCGGCTAGTGATGCTGATGCGACCAAACACTTTCAAGATAAGAAGGGTCATGAAGTGGAGAAGCTCTTCTGGTCGCAATTCATCAATCCAGAGCGTCCACTTGAAGTGGACGATCGCCTGGGCCAATGGGCCGAACTGAATAGGTTGTCCGGACTCGCCATGAAGTACGTCATGGATTATCTGTGTCTGGGGAGATCGAAGCCGAAGAGTTATTTCAGCTTGGTGCAGCAATTTCTCGACGTGGTGCCACGTATCGG
Source organism: Aegilops umbellulata (assembly GCA_032464435.1). Classification (NCBI taxonomy): domain Eukaryota; kingdom Viridiplantae; phylum Streptophyta; class Magnoliopsida; order Poales; family Poaceae; genus Aegilops; species Aegilops umbellulata. The sequence continues at coordinate 491,373,661 of CP136060.1, read as the reverse complement.
TGCTATGAAGAGGTCAGCGTGCACGGAGGGAGCTTGTTTGGCTCTTGCCCGTGTCAAGACATACTGGGCAGATATGGAGCCCACTGTTGTTGCGTCCCGGGATTCGGATAAAAGCCGAATACCTTCCGAGCAATATTTTGAGGAAGTCCTCGAAGGCGCTCGCATAATAGAGACGCAGTGCTTGAAGGATGCTATGTTATGATAGCATATGTAATCATGAAACAGTATTTTGATAAATTGTAGGGGCATATTTTTAGACTTGCGCCTTCAAGTATTAGGAACACCTCCTGTGCGGCCGTTTAAATATATAAATTCTGAAAGATTGCAGTCGTTGGCTTCAGCCCCCACGCACATAGTGCGGGGTGCGCGCAGAAGATGCATTTTCACACTTAACCCAACGTCTTGGTCCTATAAAGGAGGTGATAGCGCAGCGGGCTAGGCAACCGGACTATAATGCTTTAACACTTTCACTTAGCCATAAGGTCTTTACAATGGGACTCTTTAGGTAGCCCTTTGGTGGCGACTGCGCTTTGCCCGAGTTCGGAGCGCGTATGTGCCTGACCGGGAAACAGCCCTTCGTCAAAGCGGAGGAATTCGATAAATTCCTATGAGTCATCAAGTGGCGACCAGTCTCGCGCTACATCATGGCAGTCGGTTTTCGGCTTTCTCTACTGAGGTGCTCACCCGGCCGAACCGGGGCACAATCGCAGTAGTTCTCCTGGTGCTACCTTAGCCAATAGAGCGGAACATAAGGTAGCCGAACTCAGGAGCCGGGCAACCCAACATATGACCAAAATCATGATTCGGAGCTGATGCATATAGTGCCAAAACTCGCGACGCCGAACACTCCCTAAGGTGTTCGGTCTTTGTGAGTGCGTGTGAAACAACACCCTTAAACAAAACAAAAAAGAGCCCTTAGTGTCTAGGTACGAGCAAGAATTCTGGCGAGGCCACATGGCAAAATGCCAGCCTCCTCCTTGGTTATATCGGAAAAGAAAAAACCAGGGGATGTAAAGCAGCAAGAGACAATAAAAAAGGTTTACGCGGGGTCTTAATCTAAAAAGAATCCTTTAGGACGGGTCCCTACTGCACGTCTGCGCCTGTGTCTCCGTTGTGTCGTGTCCTGGACGGGCGCCGCACGACGTTCATCTGTAAAAGAGAAAAACTAATTTGAAAAACGGGTCGTGCGGAACAAAATATAAAGTAAAGAATATATAAGGTTGAGTTTTATTGTCTCTGTGTACAACCCCTGGTATGGGGGTATATGGCGTACTAAGCCTGCGTTAATGATGGACTTGTGCCGAACTCGTTGAGTCCGGGTCCATGGCCTTTGATGTCTTATAAAAAAGTCCTTTGGCTGGCGAGGCCACTTTATTGTGCGGCTGTTTAAGCAGCCGCACAATCTTCCGTTTGGAGGAGGCGTATTTGAGTGCGCTCCTTTTAAAGAGATGATGCCTCGAGGACCGGGCATCTTAAGCGTGAGAGATGCGTAATGCGGTATTGCGTTAAAGCGAGCGAAAGCTTCGCGTCCCATTAGTGCTTGATAGCGACTTGAAAACGGGACTACATGGAAGGTCAGCTTTTCACGACGAAAGTTATTGGGAGAGCCAAATATGACTACAAGCCGGAGAAAACCCACACAATGGGTGTCCGGGCCTGGTGCTACACCTTGAAAGGAGATTTTGCTGTGGAGGATTCTTCCTGGGTTTATGCCCATGCGGCGGATTGTATCCTGATATATCAGGTTTAGTCCACTGCCGCCGTCCATAAGGACATTGGTAAACTGGAATCCATCGATTATTGGATCCAGTATCAGGGCAGTCTGGCCTACGTTTTTGATATTTCTAGAATAATCTAGCTGATAAAAAATGATTGGCTTTAGTGACCAGTGGAGGGACTCCTGAGGGGAAAGCTTGATTGTGCGTACCTTTATGGGTGCCACACGTTTTGTTACGTGAAGTAAGTTCACTGTTTTGACTTCTTGAGGGAAGTTCTTTTGTTTCCTAGTATTCTGCCTTTGGGGTTCGTCCTCTTCTTCACTTGGTGTATCGAGCCCCTTGTGTGCGGCGTTAAGCTGTCCGGATTGTTTAAAAACCCAACAATCTCTGTGGGTGTGATTGGCAGGCCTCCCAGGAGTACTGTGTATCTGACATATTCTGTCCAGGATTCTTTTTAAGCTGGACGGATCATCCCTATTATCCTGAAGGGGTGGTTTTGTCTGATATTGCCGTGAGCTTTTGAATCCGGCATTGACTGCCGTGCTCTTCGGACTTTTTCCTTTGATTCTGCGACGGTCCTTATTTCGCCGCGGTTTTCCGTTTCCATCCCTGATTTCTGATGTACTTGGGTCGCTGGGGCTGCATCGTGCCAACCAGCTGTCCTCTCCTGCGCAAAAGCGGGTCATGAGGCTTGTGAGTGCGGCCATTGTTCTTGGCTTTTCTTGGCCGAGGTGTCTGGCGAGCCATTCGTCTCGGACATTATGCCTAAAAGCTGCTAGGGCTTCGGCGTCCGGACAATCCATTATCTGATTCTTTTTAGTGAGGAATCTGTTCCAGAACTGTCGAGCTGATTCTCCGGGCTGCTGAGTTATATGACTGAGATCGTCTGCGTGCGGGGGGCGGACATAGGTCCCTTGAAAGTTTGCTCGGAAAGCATCCTCGAGCTCTTCCCAACTTCCAATTTCGTTTTCGGGAAGGCTTTTAAGCCAGTGCCGGGCTGGCCCTTTAAGCTTAAGAGGTAAATATTTTATGGCGTGGAGATCATCTCCTCTAGCCATGTGTATATGGAGGGTGTAATCCTCGATCCAGACTCCAGGGTCTGTTGTTCCATCGTACGCCTCTATGTTAACGGGTTTGAATCCCTCTAGAAATTCATATTCCAAGACCTCATCGGTGAAACATAGGGGGTGTGCGGCGCCCCTGTATTTGGGTGTGCCGGATTCTGATGATGGATTTTTTGCATCGCTTGTGAGAGCTTGCTTCCTTGGCCCGTAAATGGACCTGGCTGGGCCATGATGCGAGTCTTTAATTGGATCGCATGCCGCCTTGAGTGCGGCGCCGCTTGCCGTTTTATGGTGGCCGTGGGGTCGTCTATCCGATCGTGTGGCTTTTTTATTTTTTTAAGTGTGGGGGCTCTAAGGCCTCCTGGTCGAATTCGGGCAGTAGTTTTCTCTTCGGATAACTTTTAGTGCGGCGGCTGCCGCTATATTTATCTGCGGTCTTGATTACCTTGTTCCATCTTGTTCTAAGTGCATCTTCTGCCGTCTTTAGCTTTCGCTTCTGCTTTTTCAGGCTGCGTGCTGTGGCAACGAGCCTTTCGTGGAGATTCTTCTGCTCCGTGGTTTTATCCGGCGTGAGATCGTCTGGAGTTCTATTATGGCTGGGGGAGGGCTGTCTTTCCTCTCCATTCGCGTTGCCCTGTTTGGACGGCTGCTCTGAGGCATGCTCGTCGTCTACCGGCTCATCCTGCTCTACGGCTGGGTCTTGATCGAGGCGGGGCTTGGCATGGCGCCTACGTCGCCGCTTTGACTGCTTTTCGGAGGGTTTACCCCTTTTTCCGCCCCCTTTTTCCTCGTTGTCGTTTCCTGTAGGGGTATCCACCATGAATACATCGTTTGGTGGGGTGGAGGTCTAGTGCCCTATAGGTGCTGGTCCTTGTTCATCTCCGTCTTCGTCGTCCATACCGTCGAAGTCTTCGGATCCGAAGTCAAGTATGTCGGTTAAATCATCGACAGTGGCTATTAAATGGGTGGTGGGTGGGCTTTGAATTTCTTCGTCGTCCGAATCCCAACCTCGCAGACCATAGTCCGGCCTGGGCTCTCCTGATAAAGAGAGAGACTTGAGAGAATTCAGGATATCACCGAAAGGTGAGCACTGAAAGATGTCCGCGGCGGTGAACTCCATTACAGGCGCCCAATCAGATTCGATCGGCGGGGGCATGGAACGCCCGAAGTTCGGAGGAGAGTCCGGCTCCTTGGAGTTCTGGGCCGTGCGGAGTACGGGGCTGGTGTTCGGCTCGATCGCCTTTGAGATCGCAGCCCCCGAGGTGACGTCCAACCGTTCATCCTCGGAGAACGCAGCGGGCTCCGAGTCAAGGATCGGGGCCGGAGCGTGTGCGGCCTCCAGGGTACTATTCGGAGGCAAAGCTATATCATGCCCCTCGAAATAGTGCAGCGCGCTTGGCTGTGGCTCGAACCCGTCGAAGATCAAGTCTCCGCGGATATCGGCCGTGTAATTTAAGCTTCCAAACCTGACTTGATGGCCAGGGGCGTAGCTTTCGATCTGCTCTAGATGACCAAGCGAATTGGCCCGCAGAGCGAAGCCGCCGAAGACGAAGATTTGTCCGGGGAGGAAAGTCTCACCCTGGACCTCATCGTTGTTGATGATCAAAGGAGCCATCGGGCCTAAAAGCGACGACACAGAGGAACTCTCAATGAAAGCACCAATGTCGGTGTCAAAACCGGCGGATCTCGGGTAGGGGGTCCCGAACTGTGCGTCAAGGTCGGATGGTAATAGGAGACAAGGGACACTTTATTTTACCCAGGTTCAGGCCCTCTCGGTGGAGGTAAAACCCTACTCCTGCTGGATTAATATTGATGATATGGGTAGTACAAGAGTGGATCTACCACAAGATCAAGGAGGCTAAACCCTAGAAGCTAGCCTATGGTATGATTGTGTATGATGATGGTTGTCCTACGGACTACAACCCTTCGGTTTATATAGACACCGGATAGGGTTAGGGTTACACAGAGTCGGTTACAATGGTAGGAGATCTCGAATATCCACACGCCTAGCTTTCCTTCCACGCCAAGAAAAGATCCTTTCGGACACGGGACGAAGTCTTCAATCTTGTATCTTCATAGTCCTGGAGTCCGGCTGAAGGTATAGTCTGGCTATCCGAACACCCCCTAATCCAGGACTCCCTCACTGCCCGTCCTCCCCTTCACAGGTGGAGGGGGATACGTCCGGATCTGTAACCAGTGGTGAGGATAGAAAGACAGTGATTTTTTAAGGGGGAAAGACAGTGTTACCACCGCTATCTTGTTTATATCCGGAGAGGATGAGAGTGTGTGAATAGAGAAACCCTAGCAAGCAAGCGAGGAGGCTCCGGCCTATATATGTAGTGGGGTAGTTTTCCTTTTTCACTCCATCAAAATAATCATTTAAAACTGTGTACGTGCCAGGTCGCCATTTTTTTGAGTTGTTGATTGTTTTTTGAGATAGCTACCCGCTTATTCCAAGTGGTGTTACGGTGTGCCAGGTCGCACTTTGGATCGGTCAAGTCTGATACAAGACCCTCCATTAAATGAACAACCACCCCCTCGTAAAATTTGTGAACAAGCCCACGGCTAAAATTATCGCAAACGTGGGCTGCCCCAACATGCATTATTATTTATATTTTCTATGTGGGAGTATCCTCAAAACAAAATGTGAGAGTACAATACTTATTGGGCCCCTGTGTAATTGGTGCTAAATTTTGACCAAAGATTTAACTGACAAAATGTTAGTGCATGTTAACAAAAATTATATCGTTTGATTCATATTTGAACACAGTTTTCAATGATGTAAATTTTTGTGACATGCATGAACATTTGGTTAGTTAAATTTATAGTCAAAATTTGGCAAGGTGCATTAAATCAACACATGCAAGTATCAAAAGGAGAGTCACGACATACATGCATGCTTTGTAATTAATGCATTGGTAAACGCAAATTATTGAAATATATCGACTGCAGTGCTTTGATGTGTCACGCCAACTCGTACAAAAACAAGAAGTTTGATTACTACAATGCCCTCTCCCTCGCGGACTGAGCTCCGGTGCCTTAATTGCACCCGCCTTTGGCTTCATGACAGGTGGGCCACCCACCTGTTGGGCCCACCTGTCATACACGCAAAGGAAGGAGCAGTAAGTCAACAAAGTTGTGTCCCACCCTCACCCATGAGCATGGTGGCTGGCAGAACAAGGAGAAGCTCTCGCTACACACTCTCCCTCCCGCACGCGGTGGATATGCAGCAGTTCATTCGGTGTCAGGTGGCCATAAGTATACTGTTGTACTCCTCCATGATGACCCACAAGTATAGGGATCTATCGTAGTCCTTTCGATAAGTAAGAGTGTCAAACCCAACGAGGAGCAGAAGGAAATGATAAGCGGTTTTCAGCAAGGTATTCTCTGCAAGTACTGAAATAAGTGGTAACAGATAGTTTTATGACAAGATAAATTGTAACGAGCAACAAGTAACAAAAGTAAATGAAGTGCAGCAAGGTGGCCCAATCCTTTTTGTAGCAAAGGTCAAGCCTGGACAAACTCTTATATAAGGAAAAGCGCTCCCGAGGACACATGGTAATATCGTCAAGCTAGTTTTCATCGCGCTCATATGATTCGCGTCCGGTACTTTGATAATTTGATATGTAGGTCGACCGGTGCTTGGGTGCTGTTCTTACTAGAACAAGAATCCCACTTATGATTAACCTCTATTGCAAGCATCCGTAAATACAACAAAAGTATTAAGGTAAACCTAATCATAGCATGAAACATGTGGATCCAAATCAGCCCCTTTCGAAGCAACGCATAAACTAGGGTTTAAGCTTCTGTCACTCTAGCAACCCATCATCTACTTATTACTTCCCAATGCCTTCCTCTAGGCCCAAATAATGGTGAAGTATTATGCAGTCGACGTTGACATAACACCACTAGAGGCTAGAATACATACATCTCATCAAAATATCGAACGAATACCAAATTCACATGACTACTAATAGCAAGACTTCTCCCTTGTCCTCAGGAACAAACGTATCTACTCACAAAGCATATTCATGTTCATGATCAGAGGGGTAATAATATGCATAAAGGAACTGAACCTATAATCTTCCACCAAATAAACCAACTAGCATCAACTACAAGGAGTAATCAACACTACTAGCAACATACTAGCACCAATCCCGGACTTGGAGACAAGAATCGGATACAAGAGATGAACTAGGGTTTTGACATGAGATGGTGCTGGTGAAGATGTTGATGCAGATTGCCCTCTGCCGATGAGAGGAGCATTGGCGATGACGATGACGATGATTTCCCCCTCCCGGAGGGAAGTGTCCCCGGCAGAATAGCTCTGCCGGAGACCTAGATTGGTTTCGCCAAGGTTCCGCCTCGTGGCGGCGGAGTTTCGTCCCGAAAGGTTGCTTATCAATTTTTCCTCGACGAAAGACCTCATATAGCAGAAGATGGGCATCGGAGGGCCAAAAGGGATCCCACGAGGTAGGGGGCGCCCAGGGGGTAGGGAACACCCCCACCCTTGTGAACAGGAGGGGCCCCCTCTGGTAAACTTCTTCTGCTGGATATTTTTATATATTCTGAAAATAACTTCCATGGAGTTTCAGGAATTTTGGAGTTGCGCAAAATTGATCTCTAATTTTTTTCCAGCCCAGAATTCCAGCTGCCGGCATTCTCCCTCCTTATGTAACCTTGTAAAATAAGAGAGAATAGCCATAAGTATTGTGACATAATGTGTAATAACAGCCCATAATGCAATAAATATCGATATAAAAGCATGATGAAAAATGGACGTATCAACTCCCGCAAGCTTAGACCTCGCTTGTCCTCAAGCGAAAGCCGATAACGATAAATATGTCCCCATGTTTAGAGGTAGAGGTGTCGATAAAAATAAAATACGGACATGAAGGCATCATGATTATTCTCACAACAACAACATATAAAGATATTGTCATATGGTTACTTATGTTCAATTAATGATCTATTCACAATGTAGAAGTATGAATCATAAACTTTGAGAACCAACAAACTATAATCTCAGTCATTGAATCAATTGCAATTTATCATAACACCAGAAAGAGTCTATGTCAGAGCTTAAAAGTAAGTCCACATACTCAACTATCATCTAGTCCTTCATAATTGCTAACACTCACGCAATACTTGTGGTTACGGAGTTTTAATCGGACACAGAGAAAGATAGGGGCTTATAGTTTTTCCCCACAACCTTTTACCCCAAGGGTAATGTCAACGATAATAACTCATGCTCCCCTACATCCAATTAGGTACATATATCAGAATCTTTCCAACATACTGTGCTTGACAAAGGATAAAATGTAAAAGGAAAGGTGAAGATCACCATGATTCTTGCATAAGGTAGAAGATAATAAGAAAAGATAGGCCCTTCGCAGAGGGAAGCAGAGGTTGCCATGCGCTATTATGGTTGGATACACATAATCATAATGCGAGAGAACGTCACTTTATATTCCCCCTTGTGATATGAACCTTTATTATGCAGTCCGTCGCTTTTATTTCTTCCACATCACAAGATCGTATAAAGCTTATTTCTCCCACACCAATCAATCATACATATTTAGAGCAATTTTTATTTCTTTGCACCGATGACAACTTACTTGAAGGATCTTACTCAATCCATAGGTAGATATGGTGGACTCTCATGGCAAAACTGGTTTAAGGGTTTTTGGAAGCACAAGTAGTATCTCTACTCGGTGCTGAGAATTTGGCTAGCATGAGCGGGAAAGGCAAGCTCAACATGTTGGAGGATCCATGACAACATACTTTATCTCAGATATAAGAAGACATAACTCATCACGTTGTCTTCCTTGTCCATATCAACTCTTTAGCATGTCATATTTTAATGAGTGCTCCCAATCATAAAAGATGTCAATGATAATATATTTATATGTGAGACCTCTCTTTCCTTATTACTTCCTATTAATTGCAACGATGACCAAAGCTATGTCTGCCAACTCCCAACAACTTTTAATCATCATACTCTTTTTATGTGAAGTCATTACTCTCAATAAGATCAATATGAACTCTTTGTTTCTTTTTATTCTTTTTCTTCTCTATTCTTTCATCCATTCAAGATCATATCAAGAAAATCAAGCCCTTGGCTCAACACTAATCTTTATTATATATAGCTCACGAACTCGATTACATAGAGAGATCATAAAGCAAAAATCAAAACTAGAACATGCCATCAACTTTATTCTACTAGATCAAGATACTACTAATAGGATCGAACTAAGAAAAACGGTAAAGATAGGAGTTGAGATTGTGATATGATACCGGGGCACCTCTCCCAAGCTTGGCAGTTGCCAAGGGGAGTGCCCATACCCACGTGATTATTTCTACTTTGTTGGTGAAGAAGGTGGTGGTGACGGGTAGTCGCACATCGAGCATAAGAGGTCCTCCAGCTTGCGGATAATACCCTTGAGTGCAAATATATGCTCCTTCAAGAAAATATTTTCACTTGTGAGATACTTGTTTTGAATACGAGTTAACTCAATCATCTAGAAAGCTTCGATCTCAATTGGGGTAAGAAGGTTGCGATCAAGTTGAAGGATGTCTTCTGTTGCCGGAGCTTGGTTCTCCGTGGCCTTCTTGATCCCTTCATCCTTGTTGATCTCCATGGGTTCTTCCCTCTTCAGCTCTATCTTCATTAGCCAAGCATCTTTGTCACCATTATTGGAGGAGGGGGACGACATGATGCCTGGCATTGACAACCCTGACAGAGAACAGCTCGAAACAAGAACAGAGGATATTTGCGTGATACGGGAGTCAAAACCTTCGGGAGAATATATAATGAATTTTTACCGACCAAAATATGTATCGTGCAAGAAAACAGAGTCCGGAAGGCACACAAGGTGTTCACGAGGTAGGGGCGCGCCCAGGTGGGTAGGGCGCGCCCTGCACCCACGTGGGGCCCTCGTGTCCTTCCCGGACTGCCACTTATTTTTCTATTTTCTAAATATTCCAAAATGGAGAAATATTGCCTTAAAATTGTTTTGGAGTCGGTTTACTTACCGTACCACATACCTACTCCTTTTCGGAGTCTAAGACGTTCTAGAAAGTGTCTCTTATGTATTCCTCCGGGGTTACGGTTTCAATAATATTGGTTTCAACATTTATAGGATTACCTGAGATATAATGTTTGATTCTTTGACCGTTTACCACCTTCGGATTTGTGCCCTCGAAGTTGTTGATTTTTATGGCATCGGAACGATAGACCTCCTCGATAACGTAGGGGCCTTCCCATTTAGAGAGAAGTTTTCCTGCAAAAAATCTTAAATGAGAGTTGTATAGTAATACATAATCACCTACATTAAACTCACGCTTTTGTATCCTTTTGTCATGCCATATTTTGAATTTTTCTTTAAACAACTTGGCATTTTCATAAGCTTGGGTTCTCCATTCATCAAGTGAGCTAATATCAAATAACCTCTTCTCACCGGCAAGTTTGAAATCATAATTGAGCTCTTTAATAGCCCAATATGCCTTATGTTCTAGTTCGAGAGGTAAGTGACATGCTTTTCCATAAACCATTTTATACGGAGACATACCCATAGGATTCCTATATGCAGTTCTATAGGCCCATAATGCATCATCAAGTTTCTTGGACCAATTCTTCCTAGACCTATTAACAGTCTTTCGCAAAGTTAATTTGAGTTCTCTATTACTCAATTCTACTTGACCAATACACCGCGGGTGATAAGGAGATGCAATTCTATGATTAACATCAAACTTAGCAAGCATATTACGGAAAGCACTATGAATAAAGTGTGAACCACCATCAGTCATTAAATATCTAGGGACTCCAAACCTCGGAAAAATAACTTCTTTAAGCATTTTAATACAAGTGTTATGATCAGCACTACTAGTTGGAATATCTTCTACCCACTTAGTAACTTGATAAACAACAACTAAAATATGTGTATATCCATTAGAGGCAGGAAAAGGTCCCATATAATCAAAGCCCCAAACATCAAATAGTTCAATAACAAGTGAATAATTCATAGGCATTTCTTGACGTCTACTAATATTACCAATTCTTTGACATTCATCACAAGATAGGACAAACTGACGGGCATCCTTGAAGAGAGTAGGCCAATAAAAACCGGATTGCAATACCTTATGTGCAGTTCTATCTCTAGCATGGTGTCCTCCATATGCTTCGGAGTGACACTTGCGTAGGATCTGTTCCTATTCATGCTCAGGTACATAATGTCTAATAACACCATCTACTCCTTCTTCATAAAGATGTGGGTCATCCCAAAAGTAACGCCTCAAATCATAGAAGAATGTTTTCTTTTGCTGGTATGTGAAACTAGGTGGTATGAATTTAGCAACAATGTAATTAGCATAATCAGCATACCATGGAGTACTACGAGAAGTACTTATAACATTTAATTATTCATCAGGATAGCTATCATCAATAGGTAGTGGGTCATCAAGAACGTTTTCTAACCCAGACAAGTTGTCTGCAACGGGGTTCTCAGCTCCTTTTCTATCAACAATATGCAAATCAAATTCTTGTAGCAAGAGAACCCATCTAATAAGTCTAGGTTTAGCATCTTTCTTTTCCATAAGGTATTTAATAGAAGCATGATCAGTGTGAATAGTTACTTTAGAATCAACAATATAAGGTCTGATCTTATCACAAGCAAATACAACTGCTAAAAGTTCCTTTTCGGTAGTAGCATAATTTCTTTGAGCATTGTCTAGAGTCTTACTAGCATAATGGATAACATTTAATTTCTTATCAACTCTTTACCCTAGAACAGCACCTACAGCATAATCACTAGCATCACACAAAATTTCAAAGGGTAAATTCCAATCAGGTGGCTGAACAATAGGTGCACAGATCAATGCTTTCTTAAGTATTTCAAATGCTTCTACACAATCATCATCAAAGACAAATGGTATATCTTTTTGTAATAAATTAGTCAGAGGCTGAGAAATTTTTGAGAAGTCCTTAACGAACCTCCTATAAAATCCGGCGTGACCAAGGAAACTTCTTATACCTTTGATGTCCTTGGGACATGGCATCTTTTCAATAGCATCAACCTTGGCTTTATCAACTTCAATACCTCTTTCATAAACTTTGTGCCCCAAGACAATACCTTCATTAACCATAAAGTGGCACTTTTCCCAATTCAAGACAAGATTAGTTTCGTCACATCTCTGCAAAACTCGATCAAGATTGCTCAAGCAATCATCAAAAGAAGATCCATAGACGGAAAAGTCGTCCATGAAAACCTCACAAATCTTTTCACAAAAGTAAGAGAATATAGCCATCATGCATCTTTGAAAGGTAGCAGGTGCATTACATAAACCAAAAGGCATATGTCTATAAGCAAAAGTACCAAAAGGGCATGTAAAAGTAGTCTTTGATTGATCTTTAGCCGACACAGGTATTTGAGAGAAACCAGAATAACCATCTAGAATGCAATAGTGTGTATGTTTGCATAATCTTTCTAGCATTTGATCAATAAAAGGTAAGGGGTAATGTTCTTTCTTAGTAGCCTTATTTAATTTGCGGAAATCAATTACCATCCTATAGCCAGTAATAATTCTTTGTGGGATCAATTCATCTTTATCATTAGGAACAATAGTAATACCTCCTTTCTTAGGGACACAATGGATAGGACTTACACACTGACTATCAGCAACGGGATAAATTATACCTACCTCCAGAAGCTTTAGTATTTCTTTTCTTACCACTTCTTTCATTTTAGGATTCAGACGTCATTGAGGATCACAGACTGGTTTGGCATTTGCTTACAAATTTATTTTATGTTGACATAGAGTGGGACTTATGCCCTTAAGATCATCAAGAGTATATCCAATAGCAGCACGATGCTTCTTCAGAGTTTTCAATAATCTTTCTTCTTCACTCTATGAAAGGTTAGCACTAATAATAACAGGATATATCTTCTTTTCATCAAGATAAACATATTTGAGATTATCAGGCAACGGTTTAAGTTCAAACACGTGGTCACCCTTGGGTGGAGGAGGATCCCCTAGGATTTCAACAGGCAAATTGTGTTTCAGAATAGGTTCCTATTTAAAGAATACTTCATCTATTTCCCTTCTTTCATTCATGAACATATCATTTTCATGGTCTAGCAAATATTGTTCTAAAGGATCACTCGGAGGTACGACAATAGAAGCAATACCAATAATTTCATCCTTACTAGGCAATTCTTCTTCACAGTGTTGTTTACTAAATTTAGAGAAATTAAACTCATGAATCATATCATCCAAGCCAATAGTAACAACATCCTTTTCACATTCTATCTTAGCATTAATAGTGTTCAAGAAGGGTCTACCAAATATAATGGGACAAAAGCTATCTTGTGGGGAACTGAGAACAAGAAAATCAGCAGAATATTTAGATTTCCCAGACAAGACTTCAACATATCTAACAATTCCCACTACTGATATAGTATCCCTATTGGCAAGTTTAATTGTAACATCAATACCTTCTATTTCAGCGGGTGCAACTTCATGCTTAATTTCTTCATATAAGGTATAAGGTATAACACTAGCACTAGCACCCTTATCACATAAGACATGATAACAATGATCTCCTATTTTAACAGAAATAACAGGCACGCCTACCACATGTCTATGTTTATATTTAGCACAAGGTTTAGCAATTCTAGCAGTTTCACCACAGAACTGAATAACATGCCCATCAATATTACCAGACAGGAGATCTTTAACAATAGCAATATTAGGTTCAACTTTAACTTGCTCAGGAGGTGTATAAGTTCTAATATTTCTTTTACAAACCACATTTGAAGCTTTAGCATGATCCTTTATTCTAACAGGGAAAGGTGGTTTCTCAACATAAGAAGTAGGAACAATAGGATCATTATAAGTGACAGTCTTTTCTTCAACTTTAATAGGTGCAACTACTTTTATTTCTATGGGAGGATGATATTTAAACCACTTCTCCTTAGGGAGATCAACATAAGTAGCAAAGGATTCACAGAAATAAGCTACTTTCTCAGAGTCAAGTCCATATTTAGTGCTAAACTTATGGAAAATATCGGTATCCATAAACGATTTAACACAATCAAACTTAGGTGTCAAACCTGACTCCTTACCTTCATCGAGATCCCAATCTTCAGAGTTGCGTTTAATTCTATCCAATAAATCCCATTTAAATTCAATAGTCTTCATCATAAAAGATCCAGTACAAGAAGTATCGAGCATGGTGCGATTGTTTTCAGAAAGCCGAGCACAAAAGTTTTGAATAATTGTCACTCTTGGGAGCTCATGATTGGGGCATGAATATAACATTGATTTAAGCCTCCCCCAAGCATGAGCGATGCTTTCTCCATCGCGAGGTGTAACACCCCAAAATTTTGGTTTTGATTTTTATCAACTTCTTTATTGGATTTAAAGAAGGTCACTTGAATTTCTCAAAAAAAGGGGCTCATCTTCTCAATATTTTTATGACAAATATTTCATGAGTTCTTCACAATATTGATTTTTGGTCTTGAAGATTTTTCATCTTGTGTTGGCTCAACACAAATAATTTTGGAAGGTTTTTACTATTTCTTTTTTTAAGAATTCCTATAAATTATGATTTTATTCCTCCCCATTCAAAAATTACTCTCTTGCCATGACCTATGTTGAAAACTTTCTTCCAAAACCCACCTCCCCACTTTGGGTCAAGTCAAGCATCAAGTCCAGCAAAGTTCAACTTCCCCTAGAGTTTAATTCTATTTATTTTAAACTCAAAATCTTTTTCTGCCATTTATTTCGACCTTAGTGATTTACAAAGGAACTACTAGATTTCCTTTGAGTTTTGGTTCCAAATAAATCCCTCTGGCTAGTCCTTAGTATCCTCAACCTAGATCCATCAAGGTCTGCTAGTCCAGAGTACAAAATTTTCAAAATTTGCTTGCTGCAAGTTTGGACCAGATTTGCCATTTTTGGCGAATTTCATTCTTTTTCTTTTCCAAAAATTATGAGATAATTCAGGCAGTCTCCAGATGCATCAAGAGATCACTTCACCAAGTTTCATCCTCAAGAAAAATTTGCCACATGCTCAAATCATTTCATCGAACAGGTGGCCGGCACTGTTCCTGTCAAGTTTGAGAAATTCAGTATTTCAGTTTCAGGGTCAGTGTCGTTTTCTTCAGAACCTTGGTGTCAATCTCGCCAGTGCTCGCCCTGGCCTCCTGCTCCCTATTCCCCTTCCTTATCCAGTGTGCCGCACGGTTGTTTGGCCGGTCGCGAGCGTCGTTGGCGACGTGTCACGTCAACTCCGGCGTCTTCAGCGATGGCAGAACCGTTGTGGCGAGAAGCAGGGGCCAGCCCTGCCGTATGGCGCTGTCCAGCACCGCCCACACCGCCAGGAGCCTCCGTGTGGCCGTCCTCTTCTCTGTGCGCGTTGTAGAACCGTCGCCGTGGCCTGAGGGGCGCAGAGCGTGCTCTCTGCCACCGATGAGCCCGTGAGCTCCGTTCCATCGGAACCGCGGGAGCAGGCCAAATCCGATCAAGCTTAGCTGTTGAATGGACCCAGTGGACCAATCCAAAGATGCCCAGTCACCTAAACCTCCAGCCCGACCATTGCCTCACCGTAATCGCTCGTCGGAGTGATTCCGTTCTCGGCAACCACCTCGGGCCGGCTATAAATAGAGGCCCCGAGCTCGCCTTCGACCCACCACCACTCCTCCACCTCACCAGAGTTGTGCCCTGCCGCTGGAAGGACCTTGAGGAGGCCTTCTTCCCCAACTCCGTCCGCCACGACCCGCTCTGGTAGCCAGCTTGATTCACTCGATTCCTTGCATAGCTCTAGCTCATACTTGGGGAGGAACCTCCTAGTGCAACCACTCCCCTAACCCACGCTTCAATTTGGCGTTTGCAGCTCTCTTCGGAGGGATCCATCCTCAACCGAACTGCCGTCCGGCGGAGTGGAAGCCGCCGTCGGCGTGGTGTTCTCCGACAACCAAATCCACCACCCATCGACGCAGAATTGTCCCATGAATGCAACCATACCCTTGCCCTCCTCTGGATCACCGTCGATTGTCGTCGGCGATCATCGTTTGCTTCGGACGATGGTGAGATTTTAAACCTGACATGCGGGACCCCCTCGTCAACCTCTCCTCTTTTATTCGAAACATTTTCTAAAAGCGCCTTCGGGCAAAGTACGTTTTCCCCTTTGGGTCAGTGTATTTCTAACCGAAACATCTCCTGGTTTTTTTTAAACTAGCCCCTGGAAAGTTTCTGTTTCATCACAGATTACTGCCTGGACTAAAACCTTAATAACTTTTAAACAGAAGTTGATTTTGAGTTGATTCTTTTCCTGTAATCTTTTCTTATCTAGTTTTTTATCATATTTATGTGAAAAATATTTGGAACAATTTTTATGCACGCACGGTATTTACGTTAGTATCCGATTTCTTTTATAACGTAGATAACGAATGAGGTGACGGAGCCGCAAACTTCGCCGAGCTAGACTCCGACTACTCCGAACCAGGCAAGCATGTTTGAACCTTTGATATGATGAGTGTTTTTCATGATTGCTTAAGTGGTTTTCTCATGACATGTTTATATAAGCATTTGTGAATGTTATATTTCATGCAAGCAAGCTGCAAGTGAGCTTCGAAATTCGATGTGTTCATATGATGGTGAGATAACCTGATCATGTGGTGGCATGATAGGTTGCAAAGCTGGTATTGTTGAAGCATGCCAGTTTTATATCAACTGTTTAACTCCAGTATTAACGTGGATCAAGTCTTGTTCCCATTCGTTCCCTTTCGTGCTACCACATGTTTTCTACAAAGAATACGGTTTAGTAAGTTGCAAACCTCTTCCCTTGTACACACCAAATAGAGGGGCCGCGATGAGGGTTCCATGGCCCTGGATTAAAGCTCATCATCCGGTCAGGGGGCATGGGTGTTTCCGGTTGGGACCGAGAGGGGGGCACCCCTTAGAGCGCGCGATATAAATTTGATCCCATGCTAATCGAGGGTGTAGCCTCCCCGTCTTAGAGTTTTTCTTGAACATTGCCTAGGGTGATTCCTGGCAGCAGAATGTGGAATGGGTGTGTATTGGTTAGATGTGTTTCTACTAAAATACCGTAAACAGAACTAGTCCTTTGAGACTACTGAAATCCGTTGATTGTGGGTATAGAGTACAAACTCTGCAGAGTCAAAACCATTCGAGTAACCATGTCCATGGTCAAGGACTTTGATCAACATATCAGTGTCAGTCTCAGTATCAGTCTCAATGTCAGTCTCAGTGACAATCTCCGGAGTATAAGCATGAAACTGAGAGTGGTAAACCCGGCTGAATGTTATTCCTGGGGATGGACTAACCAGTTTATTGTCATGTATCGAGTATTCCGTGGAATGATGTTACCTTCATGAGCTACTTGAATTCGAATGATGAGATATAAGCCCTTTATGTGATGTCGCTCAGACATCCGACTGTGGCATTCTCGCTATTTACTTTTGATATAAGCCCGTTATGTGATGTCGCTCAGACGTCCGACTGTGGCATCCTTGTTATTTACTTTCATTAGAAGCCCTTTTCGAGATGTCGCTTAGACGTCCCACTGTGGCACGTACTGTCATTTACATTTTAATATAAGCCCTTTATGTGGTGTCGCCCTGACGCCCGACTGCGGCATGTTAATTTATTTTACCTTTTGAGGCGTCGCTTCAGACACCCGATCGGTTTTTAGCTATTTTATTGGGATTTCGGGAGGACTACCGCCTAACTTCCTTTTTATTTAACATGCAGTGCAAATTTATTATCTGAGTGCACATTACTTGTCTGCTCATGTGCATCATGTTTGCATTTGTCATATCTTATGTCCAAACTGGCTTGCGAGTACATTCAAAGTACTCACCTGGCTTGTTGATTTGGCCAGATGTTGACGAAGGCGATCTTATGGATGAAGAGTATGATAGCGAGTCCGACGCCTAGAGGAGTCCCAGTCAGTCCCGTGGGATCCTGGAGTTGGTCACTTGTATTATATACGCTTCGCTACCCTAATAAAATCATCGAGCCTCACCCCGGCGCTTGATGAGCTGTAAGATTTTGGAGTCATGTCACCCACTTCACTGTGACATATCCACCACCACTTTTATTACGAGTCAGTAGTTATGCCACCATATCCTTTGTGTCATATCCGCATTTATGTATAATATCGGCGTGCTTGTAATAAATTGTTGAGCAGCCTCAGCTCAACCTTGTATAATAATTAGTATTTCTGGATTTCTGTATCAAGGATTTGTCTACCAGTAAGGAGGATTCTTCTATACTGGTCTGATAAAATGGTTGGTTTTTCAATAAATTTTTTATTGGAAAACCGGTCCTGACACGAGGCCAAAAATTATATATATAATTGCGATCGCGATGAACAATATGCATAGGATAATACTTTTGATGAAATTCCAATTTCAATCTTCTATAGTTCCATGATCTCGTATCATCACATAGCCTATACCATGTCAATGCATCTCCCTTCAAAGATAAAGGGAAGACCTTCTTCTTAGCAACATCATCGGGTATACCTGCAAGCTTAAATAATCGACAAACTTCATCCACATATATTAAGTTCTCATTAGGATGCTTTGTTCCATCTCATGTAAAAGGATTAGCTAGCAGTTTTTCTATCATACCCAAAGGAAATTCAAAAGGAACATTTTTCATTTTCAGTAGGTTCAGTAGGTTGAGGAGCAACTCTTTGCTCTAATGGTCGGGGTGAAGATACCCCGAACAAGCCCCTCAAAGGATTACTTTCCATAGTAACAATTGACAGTAAATTTCAGCACACTATATAAATTTTTCCTTACCAAATTCCAACTACCAAAGGCGCTTCACTCCCCGGCAATGGCACCAGAAAAGAGTCTTGATGACCCACAAGTATAGGGGATCTATCATAGTCCTTTTGATAAGTAAGAGCGTCGAACCCAACGAGGAGCAGAAGGAAATGATAGGCGGTTTTCAGCAAGGTATTCTCCGCAAGTACTGAAATAAGTGGTAACAGATAGTTTTATGACAAGATAAATTGTAACGGGCAACAAGTAAAAAAGTAAATAAAGTGCAGCAAGGTGTCCCAATCCTTTTTGTAGCAAAGGACAAGCCTGGACAAACTCTTATATAAGGAAAAGCCCTCCCGAGGACACATGGGAATATCGTCAAGCTAGTTTTCATCACGCTCATCTGATGCGCGTTCGGTACTTTGATAATTTGATATGTGGGTGGACTGGTGCTTGGGTGCTGTTCTTACTTGAACAAGCATCTCACTTATGATTAACCTCTATTGCAAGCATCCGCAACTACAACAAAAGTATTAAGGTAAACCTAACCATAACATGAAACATGTGGATCCAAATCATCCCCTTATGAAGCAACGCATAAACTAGGGTTTAAGCTTCTGTCACTCTAGCAACCCATCATCTACTTATTACTTCCCAATGCCTTCCTATAGGCCCAAATAATGGTGAAGTGTTATGTATCCAACATTCACATAACACCACTAGAGGCTAGACAACATACATCTCATCAAAATATCGAACGAATACCAAATTCACATGACTACTAATAGCAAGACTTCTCCCTTGTCCTCAAGAACAAATGTAACTACTCACAAAGCATATTCATGTTCATAATCTGTGGGGTAATAATATGCATAAAGGATCTGAACATATAACCTTCCACCAATCAACCAACTAGCATCAACTACAAGGATTAATCAACACTACTAGCAACCTACTAGCACCGATGCCGGACTTGGAGACAAGAATTGGTTACAAGAGATGAACTAGGGTTTTGAGATGAGATGGTGCTGGTGAAGATGTTGATGGAGATTGCCCTCTCCCGATGAGAGGAGCGTTGGTGATGACGATGACGATGATTTCCCCCTCCCGGAGGGAAGTGTCCCCGGCAGAGCAGCTCTGCCGGAGCCCTAGATTGGTTCCACCAAGGTTCCACCTCGTGGTCGCGGAGTTTCGTCCCGAAAGGTTGCTTATCAATTTTTCCTCGACGAAAGACCTCATATAGAAGAAGATGGGCATCGGAGGGCCAACAGGGGGCCCACGAGGTAGGGGAGCGCGCCCAGGGGGTAGGGCGCGCCCACCACCCTCGTGACCAGGTGGGGCCCCCTCTGGTGAACTTCTTCCGCTGGATATTTTTTATATATTGTGAAAATAACTTCCGTGGGGTTTCAAGACTTTTGGAGTTGCGCAGAATAGGTCTCTAATATTTGCTCCTTTTCTAGCCCAGAATTCCAGCTGCCGGCATTCTACCTCCTTATGTAAACCTTGTAAAATAAGAGAATAGCCATAAGTATTGTGAAATAATGTGTAATAACAGCCCATAATGCAATAAATATCGATATAAAAGCATGATGCAAAAGGGACGTATCACTCCACTACAGTAGTACTCCACCATTGTTCGACTTCCCAAAGAGGCAAAGAGCCAAGCGCAGCAAGGACGCTCGTGTGGCAGTTTCATGTGTAGAGTAGTCTAGGATAGCGTGTATCGTGCCTCTAAGCTTAAAATCGTTGGGCTCAGCTCCATGCTATGAGGCCGTCTGGAAGCTTTTTTTATTTTTGATTAAAATAATCTTCTGGCTCTAGCTGTCATCCCGGTGATTGTAGTTTGCACGCTCATCTGGTCAAGACAGGAATATATATTTTAATTTGTTGTGGGTTAAATGTTAGAGGTTGCAGCAAATATATTGTACACTGCGGGTCTTTCAGTCAAGTTTAGAGGCAACCATGTGGGGCAGTGCTATGATGTGTCGCATCAACTCGTACAACGAGGAGAAGCTTGAGTTTACTACTACACGCCTTCTCCCTCGCCCATGCCCGCGGTTGCTCACAGACGAGGACATGCTTTTGCTTATACTACTACAACAAGCTATCCCTCCCACACGCAGTGGACGAACATGCAGCAGTGGATTCGATACTATAGAAGAAGTAGTAGTAACATCATTGTTCGTCTTTCTCGAAGAGGCGAAGAGCCAAGCGCAACCCGAACGTGGCAGTTGCGAACGCTTGCATGGCAGTCTTTGTGTAGGGGTGCGGCATGGTGCGGTGCCTTGGAGCACGCACATAGCCTGGCTCTTGCATGAGACAAAGTTGCTATCTGAGCCCACTATTGTAGTACTACTTGCTAGTATAGCCCTGTAAACCGGAAAGGAGTATTTGCCTTTCTAGATATTTCAACAAGTGACTAGACTACACCCTAAATGAGTAGTACTCCCTTCGTCCCAAAATTCTTGTCTTACATTTGTCTAGATAAGGATGCATATAATACTAAAACGTGACTTGATACATCCGTATTTAGACAAATTTAAGACAAGAATTTTGGGATGGAGGGAGTAGAGCGAAATGAGCGAATCTACACCATTAATATATATGTAGTTCTCTCGTTTTCCTCCCTGCCTTGGTCGCAGTGCACAATATTGAGTACTCCTATATGAGCAGCCGCTCTATCTACATGCGGGACATCAAAGCATCCTGGCCCGCATGCCATCCACCAAATCACAACGAGGTGCTACAGTCGAGACTCACCGGTCACTCTGGTGTGGCCGTCATGACCCGTCATATCACAAAACCCGCACCAATACTAGCAGTGGTAAAGTGGCCTTGAAGTGGCCTCGAAGTTGGACTGGACGAAGCAACTAGCTTTTCACTGGAACGCTCGTTAAAGCCTTTCTCCCCTTTCTTAAAGAAAACCTAACTCCGGGCTACTCACTTCTGCCATTTTTCTTCTGCACCGACGAAGGAAAGGTGGGCGAATCAGTGATGCTACTATATTTTCATTCCAAGAATATTCTTTTTGCGAAGCACCGACCGATTCTCACAGCCTATTATTTTCCTGTTTTCATTGTGATTGTGGTTTCCTTTCGATTGTCTTTTGTTTATCAGTTCATTGATAGATCCTGGAGCACTAGGCAAAGAGTTGTCGGTGGACAACCCACTGGACATTGCCCCAGAGATCGATCCCCATGCCGCTGTCCGTGTTGTGGTCATTCCGGAGAGATCGATGACAAGAAATAGTTGGTCGCACTAATCCTTCAGGGTAGTCTGCATTGTGTTTAATTACCAGAACGATGCGTGTTATCAAACCATCTTAGGGCTAGTGCACTGTCTTGTGTGGGCGGTACTTGCTACTTTTGTTTGATAGTGAATCATGCGAACCCTCTCCGAGTTGTGGAAATAGATGTATCCACACCAGCTTTTGATGTAATATATGGCATACTTAGATGTAAGTTTGAACGTTTATCATATCAAAAGGGCTTGTTTGATGATTCTTGGTGTTAGTAGGCTAGCTATTGTGTGAGCTATATATAGTACTTGCAAACACTCACCGAAGAGAAACGTTGGGGCTGATGAGCTCGTGGTACGCTTATACTGATCCATCGTCGACCAGCCAATAGCCCAAGCTCCTAAAATTGTAGGCTTAGCGATCGATCAGACAATAGTCGACACGGATACATTCAGGCCTCATTTTGTTCAGAGGATAGGAAAATTGTAGCAAAAGTACAGAGACGTGATAACCCACAAGTATAGGGGATCGCAACAGTTTTTGAGGGTAGAGTATTCAACCCAAATTTATTGATTCGACACAAGGGGAGCCAAAGAATATTCTCAAGTATTAGCAGTTGAGTTGTCAATTCAACCACACCTGGATAACTTAATATCTGCAGCAAAGTATTTAGTAGCAAAGTAGTATGATAGTAACGGTAACAGTAGCAAAAGTAATATTTTTGGGTTTTGTAGTGATTGTAACAGTAGCAACGGAAAATTAAATAAGCGAAGAACAATATGTGAAAAGCTCGTAGGCATTGGATTGGTGATGGATAATTATGCCGGATGCGGTCCATCCTGTAATAGTCATAACGTAGGGTGACACAGAACTAGCTCCAATTCATCAATGTAATGTAGGCATGCATTCCAAATATAGTCATACGTGCTTATGGAAAAGAACTTGCATGACATCTTTTCTCCTACCATCCTGTGGCAGCGGGGTCCTAACGGAAACTAAGGGATATTAAGGCCTCCTTTTAATAGAGTACCGGACCAAAGCATTAACACATATTGAATACATGAACTCCTCAAACTACAGTCATCACCGGGAGTGGTCCCGATTATTGTCACTTCAGCGTTGCCGGATCATAACACATAGTAGGTGACGATAGACTTGCAAGATAGGATCAAGACCTCACATATATTCATGAAAACTAAATAGGTTCAGATCTGAAATCATGGCACTCGGGCCCTAGTGACAAGCATTAAGCATAGCAAAGTCATAGCAACATCAATCTCAGAACATAGTGGATACTAGGGATCAAACCCTAACAAAACTAACTCGATTACATGATAAATCTCATCCAACCCATCACCGTCCAGCAAGCCTACAATGGAATTACTCACGCACGACAGAGAGCATCATGAAATTGGTGATGGAGGATGGTTGATGATGACGATGGCGACGGATTCCCCTCTTCGGAGCCCCGAACGGACTCCAGATCAGCCCTCCCAGGAAAGTTTAGGGCTTGGCGGCGGCTCCGTATCGTAAAACGCGACGAATCTTTCTCTCCGATTTTTTCTCCCCGAACACGAATATATGGAGTTGGATTTGACGTCAGTGGATCTCCAGGGGGCCCACGAGGCAGGGGGGCGCGCCCAGGGGGGCAGGCGCACCCCCACCCTCGTGGAAAGGGTGTGGGCCCCCTGGCCTTGATTCTTTCGCCAATATTTTTTATATTTTCCAAAAAATAATCTCCGTGAAGTTGCAGGTCATTCCGAGAACTTTTGTTTCTGCAAAAAAATAATACCATGGCAATTCTGCTGAAAACAGCGTCAGTCCGGGTTAGTTCCATTCAAATCATGCAAGTTAGAGTCCAAAACAAGTGCAAAAGTGTCTGGAAAAGTAGATACGACGGAGACGTATCAACTCCCCCAAGCTTAAACCTTTGCTTGTCCTCAAGCAATTCAGTTGATAATCTGAAAGTGATAAAGAAAAACTATTATAAACTCTGTTTGCTCTGGTTGTTGTAAATATGAAAAGCCAACATTCAAGTTTTCAGCAAAGATTATGAACTAACCATATTCACTGTCGGTGTCCTAAAGTAGGGGTACCCTAGTATCCCGAACTTGTGCACGGGCAGTCGCAGCACCCCGCGGCAAGGCCTGCCAGGTGATCACCAAGGCCCTCTATGGTTCCTTTGGAGCCATTCGAGAACAAAGTATTTAAGCCAAGGAGACGAGTCCCCGGCAAGAGGAGCTTGCCGGGAAGGCCACTCGAGGCACAAGACCCCGGCAAGAGGAGCTTGCCGGGAAGGCCAACCAGAGCATCTCAAAGAACTTGTCGCGACATGCCACGCGTCCCGGCAGGACTCGGCGAGCGACAAGCTCCCGGACGCGGCAAGACAACGGCCGCGGCAAGGCACTTGCCGCGGCAGGCAACCACTCTGTACCTGCGCTCCAGCTCACCCACCTACGTGCCGCTCCGGGACCCTTCCAGGCGTACGTGGCGGGAGGCTGTGCAGCCAGGGGTACACTATGGCATGCAACGCTGACAAGATCGCCATCGTGGCAAGCGATGGCGCCCCTGACGGTCCCTTTTCTGCACCGTCTGGGCGACGTAGATAGGCATTTAATGCCTTTGTCCCCTACCGTCAGGGTTAGGTATGATACACTGTGTAGGTAGCTGTACCTACCACAGCACGTTTCCATTTTTCCCTTACTTACGTTGCCACCTGTTGGAGACCCCTTGAACATATAAAAGGAGGCCCATGCACAACGTGGAGAGGGATCGGTCCCCGGAGAGCGATCTCTGGGAGGACAAACAGAAGAACGCTCGGTCTCGTTAACTGCTTGAGTGTACTGTAGCACTCAGCGCTCCCGAGCAAGAACTCAATACAATCCACAAAGCAGCAGTAGGAGTGTTATCTCTCCGGAGAGCTCCGAAGCTGGGTAAAAACCCCCCGTGTGCTTCGCCTCGATCCGCTCTTCGCGCGACCTCCGCCCCCCGCCGAACCGAGAGGGGTTCCGTCCCCATAGGTGCTCGAGGAGCCGGAAAACCCCGGCATCTTTGGCGCGCCAGGTAGGGGGCGTCGAGATTGTGTGAACCTGATCCAGCGTTCACGCAAGCTAAATCTTCATCGACTTCATCGACATGCCGCCGAAGAAGAAGGCTTCGGAGGCGGCTGCGCCGTCCGCGTCGAATCCACCGCCGCCGGAGCAAACGACCGGTGGGGAGGACGCCGGCGGAAGAACGGGCGTCAACGAGGGAGCCCATGGTGCCACCAAGTCCAAGGACAAGACCGTGCTACCCGTCGGCGGCGTAGCCGGCTCCCACGACGACCGGGCGTCCGTAGATGCACCGCGCCCACCTCAAGAGGCGCAGGACCGGCAGCGTCGTGGTACTCACGGTACCATATGCTTGCTGGACCGAGCTGGCGGATCCCGGGATGCTCAAGGCCAACATGCACGCCAACGTGCTGGCGCGAGCGAGGCACGGTCGCATGGACAGAATACTGCTCCTTCTAACATCGTTGGAAGTCCGAGCATATCCCGCTCCTCGCACCGTTCGCCGCCGCTACCCGCCACTCCAGCAGAAGCTTTGGCACGAGCTCAACTGCTCCTAGACTTCCCTCCAACGCCAGACAAGATCGACGACTGGAGGGCCACCATTCAGAGTCTCATCGGCTTCGCCAACAGTGACACTCCACGGCCGGCGACCACATCGCAGCCGTGGCAGGCCAGCCAGGTGCGAGCCGATGGCGACAAAACCGGTGGGGGTGCAACCACCGTGTACTCTCTGCCCCGAAGGCCAAGATCGCCGACTCGCCGGGTCCGCCACGACAGCGACTCCACTGCTTCATCAGATCCGCGAACTCGTCACGATCAGCGCCACGTTCTTCACGAACGGCAGCAAGAAGACGCTCGTACCCGCATCGAGCGCCGAAGAGAAACGCGGCGTCAATCAGACCGACGCGCTGGCCCCACTGTCGACATGCAAGCGCCAGGGGAACCAGGCGACCTGCCGTACGCGGCAGGTTGCCCTGCCTTTACTCGTGAGCTGCGGCAAGTCCAGTGGCCCAGCACGAAGAATTTCAAGCCAGACGTACCAGAGAAGTACGACGGCAGGCTGCATCCGTCGGAGTTCCTCAGCATCTACACCATCGCGGTGCAGGCTGCCGGGGGGCGAGACGACAAGATCCTTGCCAACTACTTCCCTCTGGTGCTCAAGCCCAACGTTAGGTCCTGGCTCATGCACTTGCCGGAAAACTCCATATCTTCCTGGGCAGACCTATGCCATTAGTTTGTCGGCGCCTTTATAGGCGGCCACAAACCTCATGGCCAGGAGAGTGATCTTCACCTTCTTGCCCAAAAGGAAGGGGAGCCTCTGCGCAAGTACATCCAGAGATTCAGCCAAGTGCAACGCAACATCCCAGACGTCCACCCTGCCGCGGTCATCAGTGCGTTCCACCAGAACGTGTGTAACCGCAGGATGCGGGAGGAGATGGCGATGTGCAAGATCAGAGACGTCAGTGAGATGTATGCCCTGGCCGACAGATGTGCACGTGCTGAGGAAGGGAGGAAACTCCCCGGAGAAAATACAGGAACAGGAGGATCTGACAGCGATGATGCCGCCCCGGCAAGCAAAAACCGGCGACGGAACAACAGGAAGAGGAAAGGAAAAGATGTGCTAGTTGTCGAGCAGTCCGGCAACGAAGGTGGCGCCAAGACAGCCAAGACTGGTAGCTCCGGCAAGGAGGTTGCCGCATGCGCCAACTGCCAGGCTGTGCCGGCCGCCGACAAGCAGGACGGCACCAACAAGCAGTACTGCAAGATTCACCGCACCAAAGGCCGTGACCTCCAGAGCTGCAAGAAGGTCGAGCAGCTCGTTGAGCTGCAAAAGGCCGAATACGAACGACGCGATAAGGAGAAGGCCCAAGGAGGTGCTGGAGGATCCGGTACGAAGCGCACCGGCCGGGGGGGGGACGCCGCGGCAACGCCAAGCAGCGGCAAGGCGACAGACCTCCCCGCGGCCGCGACAAGGATGAAGATGACGACGACGACGAAGACATGGATGACGCCGAGACCAGCGAGCAGGAGTTCCAGAAAGCCACAGAAGTTTTGTGCGTCGACGGCGGTGCTTCTCTGCATACTTCACACCGCCAACTCAAGCAGTGGGTGCGGGAAGTCAATGGAGCAGAACCACCCGTTGAGTCACGCATGCTTCTGAAATGGTCCTGCACGCCTATCATCTTTGATATTGAGGACCACCCCGATCGCACAACTGCTGTCGGGTGTTTGCCGATGTTGGTCTCACCAACTATCCGCAACCTCAAGGTCACTAACATGCTAGTTGACGGCGGGGCCGGCTTGAACCTGATCTCCTCCGCTGTGCTCCGGAGACTCCAAGTCCCTGACAGCGAGCTCGAAGAGACCGGCACGTTCCAAGGAATCAACCCGGGAAGGAGCAAGCCGAAGGGGAAGATCACGCTGCCGGTGACATTTGGCAGCAAGCTGAACTTCAGGACTGAGAGGATCACTTTCGACGTTGCCGATTTTCCATTGCCTTACAATGGAATTCTCGGCCATCCAGCGCTCGCCAAATTCATGGTGGCCTCTCACTACGCGTACAACATGCTGAAGATGCCAGGCCCGATAAGTGTCATCTCTGTACATGGAAACAAGAAAGACGCTCTTATCTGCGCCGACAAGATCTACCGGGAAGCAGCAGCCGCCACAGATCGCGAGACACTTGCCGCTGAAGCTCCCGGGGGGAACAAGAAGACCAAGTCCGGCAAGAGCTCTGATGCCCACTCCGACAAGCGCACCTCTTCAGAGTGTTGCGCTACCGTCGAGGACATCGAGCTCCATCGGCAAGTGTAAGAAGACGATGGCAGCCCCGCCAGCGACCAAGAAGGTGTCCGCCAAGGAGGACGACACTGGTGGTACTTTCACCATCAGTGCCACTCTCGACCCTAAATAGGAAAGCGCGCTCGTTGCTTTCCTGCGGGCCAATGTCGATGTGTTTGCATGGCAACCGTCTGACATCCCCGGTGTTCCCAGGAAAGTAATTGAGCACCACCTCGCCGTATGTCCTCATGCGCGGCCCGTCAAGAAGAAAGTCAGGAAGCAAGCAGTGGAGCGCCAAGAATTCATCGCCGAAGAGATCAAGAAGTTGGAAGCAACAGGCCTCGTTAGAGGAGTGCTCCATCCCACATGGTTGGCCAATCCTGTAGTCGTGCGCAAGGCAAACAGGAAATGGAGGCTTTGCATCGACTTCACCGATGCCAACAAAGCTTGTCCCAAAGACCCATTTCCCTTGCCGCGCATTGACCAGATTGTCGACTCCACAGCCGGATGCGACTTGCTTTCATTTCTTGACGCATACTCAGGATACCATCAGATCTTCATGGCAGAAGAGGATGAGGAGAAAACCGCGTTCATCACTCCATGTGGCACGTACTGTTCGTACGAATGCCTTTCGGTTTGAAGAATGCTGGTTCAACATTCGCAAGGGTAGTCCATACTGCTTTTGATACACAAATACACAGAAATGTGGAAGCCTACATGGACGACATAGTGGTCAAGAGCAGGGACAAAGCAACTCTGATTCAAGATCTAGAAGAGACTTTTGCAAAGCTACGCAAGATCAGCCTCAAGCTCAACCCCGAGAAGTGCGTGTTTGGAGTCCCGTCCGGCAAGCTTCTCGGATTCTTCGTGTCTCAGAGGGGACTTGAAGCCAATCCCGACAAGATCAAGGCCATTGAGCAGATTGTAGCACCTAAGCGCGTCAAGGATGTACGAAAACTTGCCGGCTGCGTGGCGGCTCTCAGCAGGTTTATCTCTAAGTCTGCTGAGCGCGCCCTGCCATTTTTCAAAATCTTGAAAAAGGCAGGTCCAATGAAATGGACTCCGGAAACGGAGGCTGCGCTGCAGGACTTGAAGAGATACCTGTCCTCCACTCCAATACTTGTCGCACATAACCACAAGAGAAGTTGCTGCTATATCTGGCGGCAACCAATCAAGTGGTTAGTTCTGCGTTAGTAGCGGAGAGAGAGGTAGATGACGAGCCAGCGACCGCGGCAAGCACATCCAGCGACAAGCAGGGGGCTTCCCCGACAAGCTCTGGTCCCGACGAAGATGGATCTGCGCAGATGCGCGAAGGGATACAGAAGAAGAAAATGGTGCAGCGCCCAGTCTACTTTGTCAGTTCCCTTCTGCAGGGGGCTAGGTCAAGGTACTCTGGTGTGCAGAAGTTGCTTTTCGGCCTTCTCATGGCCTCGAGAAAGATGCGCCATTACTTCCAAGCACATGAGATCATAGTTGTCACTCGCTTTCCGCTGAAGAGGATACTGCAGAATCCAGAAGCAACAGGCAGGATTGTTGAGTGGGCACTGGAACTAACAAGATTTGGCCTCAAGTTTGAGAGCACCTCAACTATCCAAAGCAGAGCATTGGCAAAATTCATAGCAGAGTGGACGCCAACACCAGACGAAGAAATACCAGAGACGAGCATCCCTGTCAAGGAAGCAAACAAAGAGTGGCTGATGTACTTTGATGGTGCGTTCTCGCTGCAAGGCGCCGGTGCTGGCGTGCTGCTTGTCGCACCCACCGGAGAGCACCTCAAGTACGTGGTCCAGATGCACTTTCCCAAGGAGCAAGCAACAAACATCACTGCAGAGTATGAAGGATTGCTCGCCGGTCTCAGGATCGCGGCAGACCTTGGGATCAAGCAACTCATTGTCAGGGGTGACTCACAGCTTGTCGTCCGCCAAGTGAACAAGAATTATCAGAGTCCGTTGATGGAAGCTTACGTTGATGAAGTGAGGAAGCTGGAAGAGCGCTTTGTCAGCCTACAGATGGAACATGTTCCAAGAGCTCAGAACGACATCGCTGACGGTCTGTCAAAGTGCGCGGCACTTAAGTTACCTGTGGAACCAGGGATCTTTGTGCTCAAGCTGACTCAACGATCCGTGACGCCATCAACTGGACAAAGCAAGAAGAGGAAGTTGATTTCTGGTGACTATCTTCTGGCAGAGCTTCCCGAAGCCGCCGCCAAGAGGGTCCCCAAGATCAACGCCAAGAGTGCTGAGGAGCAGTCTGCTCTGACAAACCCCAGGGTTTGTTTCGTTGAAGCAGATGCGCCCGACAAGTTTTGCTCCGGCAGACTTGCCGGGGAACATCAAGCTCCGGCTGAACCGCAGGTTCTCGCCATAGAAGCGGATGTTCCCGCAGCATCAGATATGCCTTTAGTCCTTGTTGTCGAGCCACAGGCTCCAGCATGGGCACAGCAGATCGTCGGTTTCCTCGAGTCAGGAGAAATTCCCGAAGAACCAGAAGAAGCGGAAAGAGTAGCCCCTCAGTCAAGTATGTACCAGTTCGTCGACAACACACTGTACAGAAGAAGACTCAACGGTGTAAAATTGAAGTGTATTCCCTGGGAAGATGGACAGAGGCTGTTGGCAGAGATACATGGAGGCTTTTGGGGTCACCACATTGGCGCAAGAGCGCTTGCCGGCAAAGCGTTCCGGCAGGGCTTCTTTTGGCCGACAGCCCTCCGGGATGCAACTGCACAAGTAACCAAGTGTGAAGCGTGCCAGTTCCATTCCAAGCAGATACACCAGCCAACTCAAGCTCTCCAGACGATCCATTTATCCTGGCCATTTTCAGTCTGGGGGCTCGACATCCTCGTCCCCTTCCCCCGAGCAGTCGGGGGCTTTGAGTACTTGTATGTCGCAATCGACAAGTTCACAAAGTGGCCGGAAGTGGAACCAGTGAGGAAGGTGACAGCACAGTCAGCAGTCAAGTTCTTCAGGTCGATTGTTTGCCGCTTTGGGATCCCTAACAGGATCATCATCGACAACGGTACACAATTCACGAGTCGCACCTTCATGCAGTACGTCCAAGACATTGGCGCCAAGGTCTGCTTCGCTTTTGTTGCTCACCCTAGGAGCAATGGTCAAGCAGAGAGGGCAAATGCTGAAGTGCTGCGTGGACTCAAGACCCGGACTTTTGACAGGCTGCACAAGTGCGGAAGAAACTTGATCGAGGAACTGCTGGTGGTTCTTTGGTCGATCAGGACGACGCCAAATCGAGCCACTGGCCAGACACCTTTCGCTCTAGTCTATGGAGCAGAGGCAGTTATCCCCACAGAACTCGTATACGGGTCACCTCGAGTGCTCGCTTATGATGAGCTTGAGGAAGAGCAGCTGCGACAAGATGACGCGCTGCTCCTTGAGGAAGACCGTCTTCAGGCTGATGTACGAGCTGCTCGATACCAGCAAGCTTTGCGTCGCTACCATAGCCACAAAGTTAAAGCCAGAAGTCCCGAGGAAGGCGACCTTGTTCTTCGGCGCGTTCATTCCACCAAGAATTCCAACAAGTTGACGCCGAAGTGGGAAGGCCCTTACCGGGTGAAACGAGTCACTAGGCCTGGCGCTGTCCGCCTTGAGACCGAAGATGGCTTTCCGGTGAGCAACTCCTGGAACATCGAGCATCTTCGTAAGTTTCACCCGTAAGGTGCGGTTGTCGGACCCTGTCCGGCAACCACCATTTTGTACAAGTCTTGCCGCTGTTGCATGTAGTCCTTTGTACAAAGCCAGGCGCAGACCCTGAGCGAAGATAAAGCGCTGGCGCCCTGAGTTTTAGCATGCATGCTGAGTCAAGTCTCGTCCTTGGTTAGGGTTGACAGCGCTTAGTTGCGGCTAACCCCTAACTTAGAGGTCGAGTGTGCGTTCCTTTGTCGTTCTTTTCGTTTCCCTTGGTTCGCAGGGCTCGCATACCCTGACCAAACCACTTAAGGACGAAAAGGAGGAGAAGGACAGATCGACATCTGGACCTCGGCAAGCCAGTGTGCCGGGGGCTGCAAGACCCCGACACGTCGGTATTGCCGGGGGCTGCAAGTACAAAGATTAACCCACGGCGAATCAGAGTTGCCGGGGGCTGCGATCTCAGATAAGTTTTTCATCCCCTATCATGCATTCTCTTATGGACTGAGGCATGTGAAACCTCATTTTCTAACTAAAAGCTACCGTGCTCCCTTAACTCTAGGCCCTGGGGCTCGTTCCCGGGGCCAGATTTGGTCGTAGTCGCGGCAGCAAAGGGACGAAACGAGGAGCCTGAACCCGCCTCCTCCCTGCCTCCGCCAAAAGTGTGAGAAAGGGCGAGCGACATGGGAAGAAGGCAGGGCCTGCTGCCGGGAAAGGAAGTGTCTATCTTAGAGATATAAAGGATTCGCTCCTTGACGTGGGTTCCACCCACGAGACAATTGACCTGGCAAGCATCCCCTTTTCATTAAAGAGCATTCCACTCAGGTACAGTTCATGAGAGGATGAAAAACATGAATAATGGGATTACAAGCTTTAAATGCAACTAAGGCCCGAGGGCTTACGAATTAAAAAGAGATAAGGTGCCCATAATCCCTCTCTTGTCCCTCTCTTCAGGAGGAAGGCCAAGGAGGCGCAAAAGGCAAAAGGGGCGCCTAGACGAGCTACGGGTGGCAGAAGACACCAAGAGAACGTCTCGGCGGCATGGTGATGGCGGCGCCGGAGGCAGAGCTCGAAGACGAGGCGGCAGGACGTCAGCACGCTGTCGAGGGCGTCGTGCCCTCGTACTCCGAGTTGACGGCCTTGCCGCCTGCCTTCTTCCTCTTCCGCAGACTCCCTACGCCAGCCGCCCAAGGAGACGACCCCGAGAAGCTCCAGGAGCCAGTGACGCGGATGATGGGGTCGCCGGTGCCACGCGCAGCGGCACCCGACACCTAGTAGGACCCGTCATCCCGCCGCCCGCCGCCCTCGTCGTCGCTGTCGCTGTCCTCCTCGTCACTCCCGCCCGAGGAGGAGCCTTCGCTATCGGAGGAGCTCTCCACGCAGCACCGAGCCCGAGTCCCGAAGCACCCGAAGACCTTGACGGAGAGGAGACCGCCCTCCATCAGCTTAAAATGGAGGGTGAGCCCCGCCGTCAAGCTGTGGATGCGGGCGAACGTCTTCCACCCTCGACCAAGATACATCACATTAGGGGCCGGGAAATCAACGCGGACTCACGTACCGCTGATTCCACAACCCCTCATGTGCAACCTCAGTGTCTCGGGCGGATCCAACTCCATCTCGCTCGCAAACGGAGTCGGGAGACGAAGGCGATGACGAGGCGGCCGACGCAGCCTAACGAAGAACTCGCAAGGGTCGTCCCCAATATGATCCGCCGCGGGGAGAGGATCTGCTGGCGGAGGCGAGGCCGGCGGACTCCCTCGCCCACCTCTTCCCCGGCCGCCTCGGCCTTGCCCTCGACCTCGCCCGCGGCCTCGTCCCCTCCCTCTTCCCCTTGCAGCTGGCTCTGCCACCACGGGTGCAGGGGGAGGAGGGACACGTTGCCTAGCGGCAACCCTCGTCGCCACCGTCGAAGGACCAGGGTTCCCTTTCTCCATGGCGAATGAGAGAGAGGGGAGCAGAAGCTGAAGAAAGGAGGAGATGAGAGAATGCGGGTTTCCGTCCCCCCTATCCCGCTCCTTATAAAGGAGCGGGGTGGGGGCTCGGCCGCCCCACTCAGCCAATCAAGACACAGAAGGCGCAGGGAACTGGGCCCGACCCGCTGCCTCGACCCGTGACGGCCCGGTTTCCCGCCTCCGTCGTTCGCCACTCCAAGCGCATGGAGGCCGCGTGGCAGGATTGCAGAGTTGAGGCGACGGATGAGGCGACCTCTCCCCACCCCGTGATCATGGGGAGTGGACGCCTCGAAGATCACGCCTCCACGCCTCCCTCCGTTTATGAGGAAGATACGAACCCCCAGGAGGCGGGCGTTTCATTTTTTCGAATAAAGGAACCACCCACGACCACTCCCACGACGCCGCAATCGATGCGTGCCGTTCAGGGAGGACGCGGTGGATACGGAGCAAGGTGCGACGTGACCCAGGCCGCGCGTGCCCGTGCCCTGTTTTGGGCCTGGCCCAACAGCGCTCAGCACCGTGTGTGGCCCAGGCCCGGGGGCTCCTGTCGGTGTACTAAAGTAGGGGTACCCTAGTATCCCGAACTTGTGCACGGGCAGTCGCAGCACCCCGCGGCAAGGCCTGCCAGGTGATCACCAAGGCCCTCTATGGTTCCTTTGGAGCCATTCGAGAACAAAGTATTTATGCCAAGGAGACGAGTCCCCGGAAAGAGGAGCTTGCCGGGAAGGCCACTCGAGGCACAAGACCCCGGCAAGAGGAGATTGCCGGGAAGGCCACTCGAGGCACAAGACCCCGGCAAGAGGAGCTTGCCGGGAAGGCCAACCAGAGCATCTCAAAGAACTTGCCGCGACGCGCCACGCGTCCCGGCAGGACTCGGCGAGCGACAAGCTCCCAGACGCGGCAAGACAATGGCCGCGGCAAGGCACTTGCCGCGGCAGGCAACCACTCTGTACCTGTGCTCCAGCTCACCCACCTAGGTGCCGCTCCGGGACCCTTCCACGCGTACGTGGCGGGAGGCTGTGCAGCTAGGGGTACACTGTGGCATGCAGCGCTGACAAGATCGCCATCCTTGCAAGCGGTGGCGCCCCTAACGGTCCCTTTTCTCCACCGTCTGGGCGACGTAGATAGGCATTTAATGCCTTTGTCCCCTGCCGTCAGGGTTAGGTATGATACACTGTGTAGGTAGCTGTACCTACCACAACATGTTTCATTTTTTCCCTTACCTACGTTGCCACCTGTTGGAGACCCCTTGAACATATAAAAGGAGGCCCATGCACAACGTGGAGAGGGATCGGTCCCCGGAGAGCAATCTCTGGGAGGACAAACAGAAGAACGCTCGGTCTCGTTAGCTGCTTGAGTGTACTGTAGCACTCAGCGCTCCCGAGCAAGAACTCAATACAATCCACAAAGCAGCAGTAGGAGTGTTATCTCTCTGGAGAGCTCCGAAGCTGGGTAACCCCCCCCCCCCCGTGTGCTTCGCCTCGATCCGCTCTTCGCGCGACCTCCGCCCCCCGCCGAACCGAGAAGGGGCTCCGTCCCCATAGGTGTTCGAGGAGCCAGAAAACCCTGGCATTCACAATAACATTTAGGTCTCATGTTTACTCTTGTCAATGGCATAATCAACTAGCGAGCAATAATAATAAATCTTGGATGAAAACACTTTCTCAAAACAATCATGATATGATATAACAAGATGGTATCTCGCTAGCCCTTTCTGAGACCGCAAAACATAAATGCAGAGGACCTTTAAAGATCAAGGACTGACTAAACATTGTAATTAATGGTAAAAGAGATCCACTCATAGTCATACCCAATATAAACTAATAGTAATGGATGCAAATGACAGCGGTGCTCTCCAGCTGGTGCTTTTGATAAGAGGGTGATGACTCAACGTAAAAGTAAATAGATAGGCCCTTCGCAGAGGGAAGCAGGGATTTGTAGAGGTGCCAGAGCTCGATTTTAAAGCAGAGATAAATAATATTTTGAGCGGCATACTTTCATTATCAACATAACAACCAAGAGATAGCAATATCTTCCATGCTACACACATTATGGGCGGTTCCCAAACAGAATGGTAAAGTTTATACTCCACCTCCACCAACAAGCATCAATCCATGGCTTTCTCGAAACAACGAGTGCCTCCAACTAACAACAGTCCCACGGGAGTTTCGTTTGCAATTATTTTGATTTGGTTTGCATAAAGCATGGGACTGGGCATCCCGGTGACCAGCCATTTTCTCGTGAGTGAGGAGCAGAGTCCACTCCTCTTGAGAATAACCCCTCTAACATGGAAGATACGGACAACCCTAGTTGATACATGAGCTATTCGAGCATACACCAGAATTTCATTTGAAGGTTCAGAGTTTGGCACATACAAATTTACTTGGAACGACAGGTAGATACCGCATATATAGGAAGGTATGGTGGACTCATATGGAATAACTTTGGGGTTTATGGAATTGGATGCACAAGCAGTATTCCCGCTTAGTACAAGTGAAGGCTAGCAAAAGACTGGGAAGCGACCAACTAGAGAGCGACAACAGTCATGAACATGCATTAAAATTAATAAATATTGAGGGCAAGCATGAGTAGGATACAATCCACCATGAACATAAATATCGTGAAGGCTATGTTGATTTTGTTTCAACTACATGCGTGAACATGTGCCAAGTCAAGTCACTCGAATCATTCAAAGGAGGATACCACCCTATCATACCACATCACAACCATTTTAATAGCATGTTGGCACGCAAGGTAAACCATTATAAACTCCTAGCTAATTAAGCATGGCATAAGCAACTATAATCTCTAATTTTAATTGCAAACATGTTTATTCATAACAAGCTGAATCAGGAACTTTGAGCTAATCATAATTACAAAATCAAGAGAGGTCGAGTTCATACCAGCTTCTCTCATCTCAATCAGTCCATCATATATCGTCATAATTGTCTTTAACTTGCATGACCGAACGATGTGAATAATAATAATAGTGCACATGCATTGGGCTAAGCTGGAATCTGTGGGCATTCAATAAGGAGGAGAAGACAAGGCAATATGGGCTCTTGGTTAAATCAACAATAATGCATATAAGAGCCACTTCAACAAATTTATTATGGTGTTCTCCTATCGACCCCCAAAGAAAAGAAATAAAACTATTTACA
Organism: Aegilops umbellulata; assembly: GCA_032464435.1. Taxonomy (NCBI): domain Eukaryota; kingdom Viridiplantae; phylum Streptophyta; class Magnoliopsida; order Poales; family Poaceae; genus Aegilops; species Aegilops umbellulata. The sequence continues at coordinate 491,337,259 of CP136060.1, read as the reverse complement.
TGGGAAAGCTCCCAACAAGCAAAAGAAGAACAGGAAATATTTTTGGGTTTTCTCTTAATTATTACTACTAGAGCAAGAAAAGTAAACTAGCTAAAAGTTACAACTATTTTTTTTAGTTTTCTTAAGGTTTATCAAACACACAAGAAGAAAGCATAAAAAGAAAATAAACTAGCATGGATATTACAGTGAAAGAGTATGAGCACCGACATCTAGCAATGAGTATGTGAACATAAATGTAATGTCGGTGAGAAATACGTACTCTCCCAAGCTTAGGCTTTTGGCCTAAGTTGGTCTATTTCCACGGCTAGCCTGGCGGATATCCAAAGTTATAGTTGGGGTCGTACTGTGAAGAAGCCTGGGATTGCCACTGGTTGGAAATTACCTCCGGATCGCACTGGTAATTAGACTGTCGTGGAGGATCAAATTGTGGTTCCGGCTCCGGCTCTGTAGCTGATGTAGGGTTCCACTAGGCGTGAATGGCCTTCAACGGAACAAGCTACTCGCCTGCAGATAAATCAAACAAGGAAGGAGCAGGCAAGGTAATAGTCTTAGGATGATTCTTATCAAATAAAAATTTGTATTTAAGCGTCGTTTCCCTATTCTTAACAATAAAATCATGTGCTACCATACTCTTATAATCTAGATAAACAGAAGGCAACAGTTTTTCTTCTTTCTCATAGTGCCTAATAGGTATGTTATAGTATGTAGCGAGGCACGAGGGGAATATGCCTCCCAAGATGGGGCCCTTAGTACGGTTAAGATTTAACTATTGCAACAATAGCGCCCATACTAAATGTATCATCACGAAACAAGGCATGTCACAAAATAATAATATCAGGGACACTCAGGTTTCCACAATTTCCGTGACCAATTAAGCACCTACTAGCAAATATAGCAACGTAACGTAGAACAGGAAAATGTATGCTAGTGATACGTGCGTCGGAAACCTTCCTCGTTTCCCCTACATCAATTGTATCAATAAACCCCTCCACATTGTTACGATGTGGTTCCTCTATGAAAATGTAACTTGCACACCTCACAGAATTCAAGAAATGGTCATCTCCTTATACTCATCATATAAATAAAAATCCACCGTAGGTGGTGACCTCCTAGTATGGAAATGAAAATTTTGCACAAAGGTATTGGTGAGTAAGAGATATTGTTCGCGTTGGTCGTGGAGGAAGTCGGTGAGGCCTGCATTCTCAGCCAACTCATAAAAATCATCATAAATCCCGTCTGCTCTCAAGAAATCATCGTAAGGAAATTCACACGGCCGAACCTCCGTGGTACGAGGCAAATTATATTTGGGCCTCTGAGGAAATCCTGGATTAGGGGGTATCCGGACAGCCGAATTATATCCTGTTGGTGCCGGGGTTTTCCTGGCTCCCCGAGCACCTATGGGGACGGAGCCCCTTCTCGGTTCGGCGGGGGGCGGAGGCCGCGCGAAGAGCGGATCGAGGCGAGGCACACGAGGGGTTTTTACCCTGCTTCGGAGCTCTCCGGAGAGATAACACTCCTACTGCTGCTTTGTGGATTGTATTGAGTTCTTGCTCGGGAGCGCCGAGTGCTACAGTACACTCGAGCAGCTAACGAGACCGAGCGCTTCTCTAAGGATCCCTCCTCCCCTACGTTGTGCATGGGCCTCCTTTTATATGTCCAAGGGGTCTCCAACAGGTGGCAACGTAGGTAAGGGTAAAAGTGTAAATATGCTGCGGTAGGTACAGCTACCTACATAGTGTATCATACCTAACCCTGACGGCAGGGGACAAAGGCATTAAATGCCCGTCTACGTCGCCCAGACGGTGCAGAAAAGGGACCGTCAGGGGCGCTATCGCTCGCCACGATGGCGATCCTGTCAGCGCTGCATGCCACAGTGTACCCCTGGCTGCACAGCCTCCCGCCACGTACGCTGGGAAGGGTCCCGGAGCGACACGTAGGTGGGTGAGCTGGAGCGCGGGTACAGAGTGACTGCCTGCCGCGGCAAGTGCCTTGCCGCGGCCGTTGCCTTGTCGCGCCCGGGAACTTGTCGCTCGCCGGGTCCTGACGGCACGCGCGGCGTGCCGCGGCAGGTTCTTTGAGATGCTCTTGTTGGGCTTCCCGGCAAGCTCCTCTTGCTGGGGTCTCGTACCTTGAATGGCCTTCCCGGCAAGCCCCTCTTGCCGGGGACTTGTCTTCTTGACTTAAATATTTTGTTCTTGTATGGCTTCAAAGGAACCATAGAGAGCCTTGGTGATCACCTAGAGGGCCTTGCCGCGGAGTGCTGCGACTGCCCGTGCACAAGTTCGGGATACTAGAGTACCCCTACTTTAGTACACCGACAGGAGCCCCCGGGCCTGGGCCACACACGGTGCCGAGCGCTGTTGGGCCAGGCCCAAAACAGGGCACGGGCACGCACGGCCTGGGTCGCGTTGTACCTTGCTCCGCGTCCACCACGCCCTCTCGAACGGCAGCGTCGATTGCGGCGTCGTGGGGGAGGTCGTGGGTGGTTCCTTTACTCGGAAAGGCGAAACGTCCGCCCCCATCCCTCCTTATAAGCAAGGGAAACAGGGGCAGTTCACCCATCAGCCCGTTGTTGTTCCTTCCTCGAGAATCTCCGCCACTCCCCTTCTTCCCAAAGCCGAAGGAGAGCACAACCCCTTCCCCATCGCCACCAGCAACACCAACGTCGTCGTCCTCCTTCTCCTTTCCCGCCATGGCCCCGAAGGCCGAGAAGGAGAAGTCGGCTGAGGCGCAGCGGCTCGCGGCGCTGCGAAAGGAGCGGGCGATCTTCCCTCCGAGGCTCGAGGCAGTAGAGCTGAAGGAAGATTTCTATCTCTTCTGGTCGACGGGGACGCGAGCGCATCCGTGCACGAAGGTACTCCGAGCCATTGCTTGGGATAAGTATCCCACTGGGTATCCCTTCTTTGCCTTGTTCTTCTACTGCGGGCTCTGCCCGCCCTTTTCTGAATTCTTTTGCGATGTCATGAACACCTACGGGCTCCACCTTCTCGATTTCACCCCCAATGCTGTCCTGGCCATGGCAGTTTTCGCACATCTCTGCGAAAATTTTGTCGGGATCTATCCAAACATAGATCTTTTCCTCCATTTATTTTCACCTCGGGTTGAGAAAGGAGAGCCTTTATCCGGCGGAATCGCCTGGATCTCGAAAGCTGGCAAGAAAGAGTGGGAGGAGTGGAGGGCTGACTGGTGTTTGATTGTCGAGGAGAACCCCCAGCCGTTTACTGCTGTGCGCGAAACCCCAGTAGTGCACGGCGGCGATTGTAGTAGCCTGGCCCCGGAGGACGACAGACTGAGGATTGCCGTCACCCGGATCCTGCGCCTCAGGCTTGCCGGGCTTACTGTAGGAGCGGTTGGCGCAGATTTCCTCCGCCGCCGCATTGCCCCCCTGCAGGAGAGGAGGAGACCCGCCTGGGAATTCCAGAATGCGGCGGATATCATGAGGTTGCAGCCGGGCCTCAATTTCAACTTCACTGTCATGGAGCTCAACGCGATGCTCCAGGAACTGTTCAAGCACGACCCATAGCATCCCGAAGTGTTCTGGTTGCCGAGGGGCGTCGTCCCGCTATGCAACAACTCCGCGCTCGACCGCATCCGTGCAATAATGTCGCTGTGCGACTCGCATGGAATTGATCCAGCCTGGATAGAGCCTACGGATGATGTTGTGCGGGCGTTCTTCGACAACTTGATAGAAGTGCCGGTCGACGCCGACGAGAAAAAGGGGCTCACCCGGGACACCACCGACGATGAGCTCAAGCGAATTGCCACTAGGATGGAAGAGGCGGCGGCAGCCGCCACTGCGGGCGAGTTTGGGTTCACCTTGGAGGAAGCAGAGGCAGCCGAGGTGGCAAGCCTTGCCGACCGAGAGGATCTTGCCGGCGAGAGGAGGTCCGCCGAGCATGACGTCGGGCTGAGCGGGCCCGCCGAGGACACGAGCGGCTCGCTGGAGATCGGCTCCTCTTCCTCTTCGTCTTCGGACAGCCTGCCGCAAGTAGAGCCTCTGGCTCCGCAAGCCGAGCCCCCGGCTCCACAAGCAGAGCCCCCGGCTCCACCAAGGAAGCGTCTTCGCAAGGCCGGGGACGTAGCGGAGCGGCGGGCGAGTCAACCCCCGCCGCGCCGCATGACACGCTCCACCGCGGCAAGTTCTGTTGCTGTGGGAACACCTCGCGCTGCAGCGGCAACTGGGGCGGGGTCCTCTCGGCCTGCCGCCCCAGCGCCCGCCAAGTGGCCAAGGGATCCCACTCCCCCACCTCCTCGCGCCGGAGGTGGGCCGGGCTTTGGCTTCTCCGCGCTCAGCTCCGACGAGGAAGAAGGAGAGTAAGATCCTTGTTGTATTTGCACGTCTCCAATACTTGTTGTCTTGTATTGTATCTCATTTGCCTTACTCTGAACTCAACCCTTTTTAGGACGCTGGCCCAGAGAATGGCAAAGAGGGCCAAGGTCCCGGTGATCGTTATCGAGGATGTCCCCTCCGTGGGAGCAGGGGGTGCACCCGGGATAAACTCGCCGGACCCGACAGCTGTTCTTCAGAGAAGCCCCCAGCGCAGCCCCCAGCGTAAGTATAGATGGTTTACTTCCAGCTGTTAGGCGCGCACGGATACTCTTTGCTTGCTGATATCTGACCGTTGGCTTATGTAGGAGCAGAGCAGCTCCGCCAGGAGCGCCCGGAGGCCACCCCCGACGTGCCACCTGCTTCGACCATGCCGCCAAGGGAGAATTCTCCGGCAAGGGAGAGCTCCCCGGCAAGAGAGAAGTCCCCGACGAGGGAGAGTTCCCTGGCGACGGAGAAATCTCCGTCAAGGGACGGTATCAGCGAACCCCCAGCAGCGGAGATCCCCACTACCGAGCCTGGTACAGGTACTCCTTGCTTCTAAGCCCCCCTTGGGTTCTTCTTTTTGGGTATTTGCTTGACTTTTCTTCTTTTTCCGGTCGACAGATCCATCCACTGTGGAGCCGATAGAGACCGAAGTCGTTATTGACGACGCCACTGCCATCGAGGAAACGGTCGGCGCTGATGATCCCGCCGGCGAAGAGGCCGCCAAGGCTGCCGCCGCAGCAGCTGATGAGGGGCCCGGCGATCGTACTGACGACCCTGGGGCCGCAGGAGCGACAGGCGCTACACCGACCGCAGATCCTCCCGCCGCTGCCGCAGTGTCAGGCTCCGAGGAACCCCAGCCAGGCGTCTACTTGAAGGCTGGCGCTGGCATCTTCATCAACCTCCCCTGGGCGTCAACGTCCAGGGCGCCAGTCGAAGGAGAAAGCTTCGACGTGGAGGTGCTCGCCTCCGCTGGGCTAACGTTGGTCGACGCACCAAGCAGCAGCAGTGACGAGCCTGAGGAGGAGCGACTGCTGCGGAAGCTGGTGTCGCTCTACCGCGCCCGCCAGGCCAAACTGGAGTCCCGCGAAGCGCTTGTCGCGAAGGCGGGGGTGGACGTGGAGAAGCGTGCGGAAGAGCTCCGAGGCCTCAACCAGGCAACTCTCAAGTCACTGGCGGCGGAGCGGGCGCAACTCGATGAGGCACAGAAGGCGTTCATCCTCGAGAAGGCAGAGGTTGCAGAGCAACAGCGGCTTGCCGCCGTGGAGTTAGCTACGCGGGACGGCGAGTTGGTGCAGCTGAAGGCCAGCCTGGACAGCCACGAAGAGGAGCTGGCTGCGCGCGAGCAAGCACTCAGCGGAGCCCTCAAGGAAGCAAAGGACGCTGCCGCAGCCGCCGAGGCCGCCAAGAAGGAGCTGGAGGCGAAAGTGGCGCAGCTGGAGACTGATCTCAAGTCGAGCGGTGAAGCGCTTGCCACGCTCAAGCATGAGCGTGAGAAGGACGCCTACACCTTTGGCGAACTGCAGGGTCGTCCCGCCGAGAAGATCAAGGAGCTTGACGCCGCCAAGGACTCCAACGTTAACCTTGAGCTGAAGCTGGCAACTTTGACCAAGACGCTGGACGGCGCCAAGGAGCAGGAGGCGGCCTTGAAGAAGGAGATCGAGGCCGACCAGGCGCTGCTGGAGAACATCGCTGCCACCCAGAATGAGTTCAGGGGAACCGTGGAGCGGTGGACGGAGGGCCTTGTGAGAGCTGCCGCAGGCATCGACAAGGAGTTGGCGTTGCTGGGGGTGGAGGATCTCGGGTATTCCTCTGACGAGAACCTCCCATCTAGCGCCAAGCTCACCCTGTTCTTCAAAGGCGTGGCGACGGCCCTCCAGCAACTCTGGGAGAGGATCCCAAAGCAGCTGGCCAACGAGTCGCGCGAGATCTGCGCGGGAGCTCTCAAAAAGGTGCTGATGAAGGTGGCCTTCCGCAACCCGGGCCTCCGCCTCACTATTGTCCTCAGGTCCCTGCCGCCGGAAGCTGATCTGGATGAGCTCGAGACCCTCGTCGCACCCATTGTGGACAAGGTGAGCGGGATCAAGAGGGTTGAGGGCGACCGCGCGGACTAGGCCGCCTATTTTCTTCTTTTCTTGTCGTCGCTGGTCCTGTTATGAAAATAGTCTTGACCGTGCGGACTAGGCCGTGACAAACTATCTTGTAATATAACTTTGTTTCATGTCACGATTGCAATGCTATTCCCTTTACTCGACTCCCTCCTTTGTATGTTTTTGCCCTACGCTTTTAGGGAACTTGCCGGCGTAGGCACCTTTGCCGCGAGGGCTGAGTGCGGGACGTCAGCAGCCTGCTGGCGGTGCCGTTACCGACAAGAAGCCTTGTCGCGACTAGTCGCAGCTCGCTTAAGTTGCTGACTGAACTCGAAACAAAGTAAGGGCGCGACTCTAGTCGCGGCACACTTAAGCTGTTGAGCGAACTCGAAGCAAAGTAAGGGCGCAACTACCCACGAGCTGGTTCCTTCGTGCACGGGTTTTCCATACAAAGCATGGTCGTTCAAGGAAAGTAACTTAAAAAAAATCTGATTGCTCAAACTTTGGCACTTAGCTTTTTTTGGCGTTTGCTCCCGGGCAAGGCGAAATTTTTCCTGAACGACACCGGGTCCATACCATTATCTTCCCATCCCCTCCGGCTAACTTGTGGGCGAAGGATCCTTCCTCTAATTGAGAAAAAGAAAAGAGAAAACAATAGTATGGAGCCTTATGGCTCGTTATTGCTTACCGAGGGTGCTTGGTGCACAAAGTGTCAGATAATTCATGCAGAAAGGCATGAAAATGACAAGGTGTGCGGAGCACGTGAGTTTTATTTATGCACAGGGTCTGCGCCTGGCTTTGTACAAAGGATTACATGCAACATCAGCAAGACTTGTACAAAATGTTGGTTGCCGAACAGGGTCCGACAGCCGCGCCTTACGGGTAAAACTTACGAAGATGCTCAATGTTCAAGGAGTTACTCACCGGAAAGCCATCCTCGGTCTCAAGGCGGACAGCGCCAGGCCTCGTGACTCGTTTCACCCGGTAAGGGCCTTCCCACTTCAGCGTCAACTTGTTGGAATTCTTGGCGGAATGAACGCGCCGAAGAACAAGGTCGCCTTCCTCGAGACTTCTGGCTTTAACTTTGCGGCTATGGTAGCGGCGCAAAGCTTGCTGGTATCGAGCAGCTCGTACAGCAGCCTGCAGACGGTCTTCCTCAAGGAGCAGCGCGTCATCTTGCCCAGCTGCTCTTGCTCAAGCTCATCATAAGCGAGCACTCGAGGTGACCCGTATACGAGATCCGTGGGGGTAACTGCCTATGCTCCATAGACTAGAGCGAAAGGTGTCTAGCCAGTGGCTCGATTTGGTGTCGTCCTGATCGACCAAAGAACCACCGGCAGCTCCTCGATCCAGTTTCTTCCGCACTTGTGCAGCCTGTCGAAAGTTCGGGTCTTGAGTCCACGCAGCACTTCAGCATTTGCCCTCTCTGCTTGACCGTTGCTCCTGGGGTGAGCAACAGAAGCGAAGAAGACCTTGGCGCCAAGGTCTCGGACGTACTGCATGAAGTTGCGAATCGTGAATTGTGTACCGTTGTCGGTGATGATCCTGTTAGGGATTCCGAAGCGGCAAACAATCGACCTGAAGAACTTGACTGCTGACTGTGCTGTCACCTTCCTCACTGGTTCCACTTCTGGCCACTTTGTGAACTTGTCGATTGCGACGTACAAGTACTCAAAGCCCCCGACAGCTCGGGGGGAAAGGGCCGAGGATGTCGAGCCCCCAGACCAAAAATGGCCAGGATAAAGGGATTGTCTGGAGAGCTTGAGCTGGTTGGTGTATCTTTTTGGAATGGAACTGGCACGCTTCACACTTGGTTACTTGTGTAGTTGCATCCTGCAGGGCTGTCGGCCAAAAGAAACCTTGCCGGAACGCTTTGCCGGCAAGTGCTCTGGCGCCAATGTGATGACCACATATGCCTCCATGCACCTCTGCCAACAGCTTATGTCCATCTTCCTGGGGAATACACTTCAATTTCACTCCGTTGAGCCTTCTTCTGTACAGTGCGTTGTCAACGAACTGGTACATACTAGACTGCCGGGCTACTCTTTCTGCTTCTTTTGGCTCTTCGGGAAGTTCTCCTGACTGGAGGAAATGGACGATCTGCTGTGCCCATGCTGGAGCCTGCGGCTCGACAACAAGGACTAAAGGCATAACTGCTGCTGTGGGAACATCCGCTTCTACAGCGAGAACCTGTGGCTCAGCCGGAGCTTGATGATCCCCGGCAAGTTTGCCGGAGCGAAACTTGTCGGGAGCGTCTGCTTCAACGAAACAAACCTTGGGGCTTGTCGGAGCAGACTGCTCCTCAGCACTCTTGGCGTTGATCTTGGGGACCCTCTTGGCGGCGGCTTCGGGAAGCTCAGTCGGAAGATAGTCGCCAAAAATCAACTTCCTCTTCCGGCTCTCTCCAGTTGGTGGCGTCACGGATGGCTGAGTCAGCTTGAGCACAAAGATTCCTGGTTCCACAGGTAACTTAAATGCCGCGCACTTTGACAGGCAGTCAGCGATGTCGTTCTGAGCTCTAGGAACATGTTCCATCTATAGGCCGACAAAGCGCTCTTCCAGCTTCCTCACTTCACCAACGTAAGCTTCCATCAACGGACTCTGATAATCCTTGTTTACTTGGCGGACGACAAGCTGCAAGTCTCCCCTGACAATGAGCTGCTTGATCCCAAGGTCTACAGCGATCCTGAGACCGGCGAGCAATCCTTCATACTCTGCAGTATTGTTTGTTGCTTGCTCCTTGGGAAAGTGCATCTAGACCACGTACTTGAGGTGCTCTCCGGTGGGTGAGACAAGTAGCACGCCAGCTCCGGCGCCTTGTAGTGAGAACGCGCCATCAAAGTACATCAGCCACTCTTTGTTTGCTTCCTTGACGGGGATGCTCGTCTCTAGGGTTTCTTCGTCAGGTGTTGGCGTCCACTCTGCTATGAATTCTGCCAATGCTCTGCTTTGAATAGTTGAAGTGCTCTCAAACTTGAGGCCAAAGCTCGACAGTTCCAATGCCCACTCAACAATCCTGCCTGTTGCTTCTGGATTCTGCAGTAACCTCTTCAGCGGAAAGCGAGTGACAACTGTGATCTCATGTGCTTGGAAGTAATGGCGCAACTTTCTCGAGGCCATAAGGAGGCCGAAAAGCAATTTCTGCACACCAGAGTACCTCGACCTAGCCCCTGCAGAAGGGAACTTACGAAGTAGACTGGGCGCTGCACCATTTTCTTTTGTATCCCTCCGCACATCTGCGCAGATCTATCTTCGTCGGGACCAGAGCTCATCGGGGAAGCCCCTTGCTTGTCACTGGACGCGCTTGCCGCGGTTGCTGGCTCATCATCTGCCTCTCTCTCCGCTACTAACGCAACACTAACCACTTGATTGGTTGCCGCCAGATATAGCAGCAACTTCTCTTGTGGTTTAGGTGCGACAAGTATTGGAGTGGAGGACAGGTATCTCTTCAAGTCTTGCAGCGCAGCCTCCACTTCCAGAGTCCATTTCATTGGACCTGCCTTTTTCAAGATTTTGAAAAACGGCAGGGCGCATTCAACAGACTTAAAGATAAACCCGCTGAGAGCCGCCACGCAGCCGGCAAGTTTTCGTACATCCTTGACGCGCTTCGGTGCTTCGATCTGCTCAATGGCCTTGATCTTGTCGGGATTGGCTTCAATACCCCGCTGGGACACAAAGAACCCGAGAAGCTTGCCGGAAGGGACTCCAAACACGCACTTCTCGGGGTTGAGCTTGAGGCTGATCTTACGCAGATTTGCAAAAGTTTCTTCTAGATCTTGAACCAGAGTTGACTTGTCCCTGCTTTTGACCACTATATCATCCATGTAGGCTTCCACATTTCTGTGTATTTGCGGCTCAAAAGCAGTATGGACGACCCTTGCAAATGTTGAACCAGCATTCTTCAAACCGAAAGGCATCCGTACGAAACAGTACATGCCACATGGAGTGATGAACGCGGTTTTCTCCTCATCCTCTTCTGCCATGAAGATCTGATGGTATCCTGAGTATGCGTCAAGAAACGAAAGCAAGTCGCATCCGGCTGTGGAGTCGACAATCTGGTCAATGCGCGGCAAGGGAAATGGGTCTTTGGGACAAGCTTTGTTGACATCGGTGAAGTCAATGCAAAGTCTCCATTTCCCGTTCGCTTTGCGCACGACTACAGGATTGGCCAACCACGTAGGATGGAGCACTCCTCTAACGGGGCCTGCTGCTTCCAACTTCTTGATCTCTTCGGCGATGAACTCTTGGCGCTCCACCGCTTGTTTCCTGACTCTCTGTTTGACGGGTCGCGCGTGAGGATAGACGGCGAGGTGGTGCTCGATTACTTTCCTGGGAACGCCGGGGATGTCAGACGGTTGCCACGCAAACACGTCGACATTCGCCCGCAGGAAAGCAACGAGCGCGCTTTCCTATTTAGGGTCGAGAGTGGCACTGATGGTGAAGGTACCACCAGTGCCGTCCTCCTTGGCAGACACCTTCTTGGTTGCTGGCGGAGCTGCCATTGTCTTCTTACATTTGCCGGTGGAGCTCGATGGTGCGTCCTCGACGGTAGCGCAACACTCCGAAGAGGTGAGCTTGCCGGAGTGGGCACCAGAGCTCTTGCCGGACTTGGTCTTCTTCTTCCCTTCAGCGGCAAGTGTCTCGCGATCTGCGGCGGCTGTTGCTTCCCGGTAGATCTTGTCGGCACATATGAGAGCGTCTTTCTTGTCGCCATGTACAGAGATGACGCTTATCGGGCCTGGCATTGCCAAATGTCAACGGCAGCGTGGTCTTCCCCTTCGGCTTGCTCCTTCCCGGGTTGATTCCTTGAAACGTGCCGGTCTCTTCAAGCTCGCTGTCAGGGACTTGGAGTCTCCGAAGTACAGCGGAGGAGATCCGGTTCAAGCCGGCCCCGCCGTCAACTAGCATCTTAGTGACCTTGAGGTTGCGGATAGTTGGTGAGACCAACATCGGCAAACACCCGACAGCAGTAGTGTGATCGGGGTGGTCCTCAATATCAAAGATGATAGGCGTGCTGGACCATTTCAGAAGCTTGCGTGACTCGACGGGTGGTTCTGCTGCATTAACTTCCCGCACCCATTGCTTGAGTTGGCGGTGTGAAGTATGCAGAGAAGCACCGCCGTCAACGCACAAAACTTCTGTGGCTTTCTGCAACTCCTGCTCGCTGGTCTTGGCGTCATCCATGTCTTCGTCGTCGTCGTCATCTTCATCCTTGTCACAGCCGCGGGGAGGTATGTCGCCTTGGCGTTGCCGCGGCGTCCCCCCCGGCCAGTGCGCTTCGTACCAGATCCTCCAGCACCTCCTTGGGCCTTCTCCTTGTCGCGTCGCTCGTACTCGGCCTTTTGCAGCTCAACGAGCTGCTCGACCTTCTTGCAGCTCTGGAGGTCATGGCCTTTGCTGCGGTGAATCTTGCAGTACTGCTTGTTGGTGCCATCCTGCTTGTCGGCGGCCGCCACAGCCTGGCAGTTGGCGCATGCGGCAACCTCCTTGCCGGAGCCATCAGTCTTGGCTGTCTTGGCGCCACCTTCGTTGCCGGATTGCTCGACAACTAGCACATCTTTGCCTTTCCTCTTCCTGTTGCTCCGCCGCCTGTTTTTGCTTGCTGGGGCGGCATCGTCGCTGTCAGATCCTGCGGTTCCTACGTTTTCTCCGGGGAGTTTCCTCCCTTTCTCAGCACGTGCACATCTGTCGGCCAGGGCATACAGCTCGCTAACGTCTCTGATCTTGCACATCGCCATCTCCTCCCGCATCCTGCAGTTGTGCACTTTCTGATGGAACGCACTGATGACCGCGGCAGGGTGGACGTCTGGGATGTTGCGTTGCACTTGGCTGAATCTCTAGATGTACTTACGCAGAGGCTCCCATTCCTTCTAGGCAAGCAGGTGAAGATCACTCTCCTGGCCATGGGGTTTGTGGCCGCCTGTAAAGGCGCTGACAAACTGATGGCATAGGTCCGCCCAGGAAGATATGGAGTTTTCCGGCAAGTGCATGAGCCAGGACCTGACGTTGGGCTTGAGCACCAGAGGGAAGTAATTGGCGAGGAACTTGTCGTCCCGCCCCCCGGCAGCGTGCACCGCAATGGTGTAGATGCTGAGGAACTCCGACAGATGCAGCCTGCCGTCGTACTTCTCTGGTACGTCTGGCTTGAAATTCTTCATGTTGGGCCACTGGACTCGCCGCAGCTCACGGGTAAACGCAGGGCAACCTACCGCGTATGGCAGGTCGCCTGGTTCCCCTGGCGCTTGCATATCGACAGTGGGGCCAGCGCGTCGGTCTGATTGACGCCCGTTTCTCTCCGGCGCTCGATGCGGGTGCGGGCGTCTTCTTGCTGCCGTTCATGAAGAACGTGGCGCTGATCACGACGAGTTCACGGATCTGAGGAAGCAGTGGAGTCGCTGTCGTGGTGGACCCGGAGAGTCGGCGATCTTGGCCTTTGGGGCAGAGAGTGCACGGTGGTTGCACCCCCACCGGTTTTGTCGCCATCGGCTCGCACGTGGCTGGCCTGCCACGGCTGCGATGTGGTCGCTGGACGCGGAGTGTCGCCGTTGGCGAAGCCGATGAGACTCTAAATGGTGGCCCTCCAGTCGTCGATCTTGTCTGGCGCTGGAGGGAAGTCTAGGAGCAGTTGAGCTCGCGCTAGAGCTTCTGTTGGGGTGGCGGGTAGCGCTGGCGAACGGTGCGAGGAGCAGGATATGCTCGGGCTCCCAACGATGTTGGAAGGAGCAGTATTCCGTCCAGGCGACCGTGCCTCGCTCGCGCCAGCACGTCGGCGCGCATGTTGGCCTTGAGCGTCCTGGGATCCGCTAGCTCGATTTGGGTCCAGCGAGCGTATGGTACCGTGAGTACCACGACGCTGCCGGTCCTGTGCCTCTTGAGATGGGCGCGGTGCGTCTATGGACGCCCGGTCGTAGGGGGAGCCGACTACACCGCCAGCGGGTAGCGCGGTCTTGTCCTTGGACTTGTTGGCACCGTGGGCTCCCTCGTCGGCGCCCGTTCCACCGACGGCGTTCTCCCCGCCGGCCGTTTGCTGCGGCGGCGGTGGATTCGACGCAGACGGCGCAGCCGCCTCCGAAGCCTTTTTCTTTGGCGGCATGTCGATGAAGTCGATGAAGATTCAGCTCGCGTGAACGGCGGATCAGGTTCACACAACCTCGACGCCCCCTACCTGGCGCGCCAAAGATGCCGGGGTTTTCCTGGCTCCCCGAGCACCTATGGGGACGGAGACCCTTCTCGGTTCGGCGGGGGGCGGAGGCCGCGCGAAGAGCGGATCGAGGCGAGGCAGATGAGGGGTTTTTACCCAGCTTCGGAGCTCTCCAGAGAGATAACACTCCTACTGCTGCTTTGTGGATTGTATTGAGTTCTTGCTCGGGAGCGCCGAGTGCTAAAGTACACTCGAGCAGCTAATGAGACCGAGCACTTCTCTGAGGATCCCCCCTCCCCTACGTTGTGCATGGGCCTCCTTTTATATGTCCAAGGGGTCTCCAACAGGTGGCAACGTAGGTAAGGGTAAAAGTGTAAATATGCTGCAAGAGGTACAGCTACCTACACAGTGTATCATACCTAACCATGACGGCAGGGGACAAAGGCATTAAATGCCCGTCTACGTCGCCCAGACGATGCAGAAAAGGGACCGTCAGGGGCGCTATCACTCGCCACGATGGCGATCCTGTCAGCGCTGCATGCCACAGTGTACCCCTGGCTGCACAGCCTCCCGCCACGTACGCGGGGAAGGGTCCCAGAGCGACACGTCGGTGGGTGAGCTGGAGCGCGGATACAGAGTGACTGCCTGCCGCGGTAAGTGCCTTGCCGCGGCCGTTGCCTTGTCGCGCCCGGGAACTTGTCGCTCGCCGGATCCTGCCGGGACGCGTGGCGTGCCGCAGCAGGTTCTTTGAGATGCTCTTGTTGGGCTTCCCGGCAAGCTCCTCTTGCCGGGGTCTCGTACCTTGAATGGCCTTCCCGGCAAGCTCCTCTTGACGGGGACTTGTCTTCTTGACTTAAATATTTTGTTCTCGAATGGCTTCAAAGGAACCATAGAGAGCCTTGGTGATCACCTGGCGGGCCTTGCCGCGGGGTGCTGCGACTGCCCGTGCACAAGTCCGGGATACTAGAGTACCCCTACTTTAGTACACCGACAGTTGGACTATGAAGATACAAGATTGAAGACTTCGTCCCATGTCCGGATGGGACTCTCCTTGGCGTTGAAGGCAAGCTTGGCAATACGGATATGTAGATCACCTTCCTTGTAACCGACTCTGTGTAACCCTAGCCCCCTCCGGTGTCTATATAAACCGAAGGGTTAAGTCTGTAGGAGTAAGAACAGCAATCATACCATAGGCTAGCTTCTAGGGTTTAGCCTCTTCGATCTCGTGGTAGATCAACTCTTGTAATAATCATATCATCAAGATCAATCAGTAGGAGTAGGGTTTTACCTCCATCAAGATCAATCAGTAGGAGTAGGGTTTTACCCCCATCTCCTATTACCATCCGCCCAGACGCACAGTTCGGGACCCCATACCCGAGATCCGCCGGTTTTGACACCGACATTGGTGCTTTCATTGAGAGCTCAACTGTGTCGTCACCGTAAGGAAGGATGCCTCATCTCGTTGTTAAAAGCAACATTACTGCCGGGGGAGCCCTGGCTGTCGGCCAAACTCTCCGGCTAGGCAGTTTCATCATGACCGCCCGTTCGGCTGCTGCACCGACGATGACTTCTCGGGTCATCGAAAACAGCCTCCACGTCGGCTCGGAATTTGCCGAGCTGATGGATCCGATGGAGCTCTTCCTTAAATGAGCTCTTGGATCACATCGCCGCCTTGGGAGTCTCTACGGACTATGATCGGATTGGGCTTAAACCTGATCAAAGGGAGATTAACTCTCCACCGGTCACCCATCATATTGCGGTGGTGGGGGAACAATGCGGCGATTCTTCCTCTATCTTGAGGACTAACTATGTCCGGATTCCTGAGCTCTCCGAGCCGGATACCCTTTTACGGGAGGACATCACCTAAGCCCTGAACCTAGAGTCAGGCAGCGGGCCAGACTTATCGGGCAACATCCCGGAACCCGAACTTCCAAGATTGGAAACTCCTCGGCCCTTGGGTCTCAGATCAGGTAAGGGTTCGGACTCAAATCCACCCACCCACCCAAACATAAACGATCTTTCCCACATCAGGCAAGAGCCCCAGGAAATAGTACATCATTATTGGGCCAGATTCCTCCTTGCGATGAGCAAGGTTAAGGACTATCGCGAGGAAGACGCAGTCTCATTTTTTGCATTAATTGCACGGACAAGGGAATCCTTAACGCCATAAGTCGCCGTGACATATCACGCTTCGCTGACTTGGCGTCCATAGTACGAAAGTACTGTGCGATGGAAAGCGCCTGGAAAACTGAAACGAAATTTTGGGATAATTCGGCTCCGAATATACACCCAGTCTGAAGTAAAAGCGTGCACTATCATAAGACACCCAAGTTAATTACAAAGAAGCAAAAACCCTCTACAGGGCGTGGAACCGTATTGGAGGGATGGCTCAACGGACCCTGTAAAATTCATAGTACAACGGATACCATACCAAGGCACAGCCTTAGAGCATGTTACTAATGGCGCACCGTGGGGGTGGTGCGCCATTACTAGTTCAAACTAGTAATGGCGCACCATGCCATGGTGCGCCATTAGTAACTTGGCCACCACTTCCACCAAATGCACCCCCCCCGGTGGATCGCCTTTTCAGTTTTAAAAAAAATAAAAGAAAATGATGAAAATGTCAAAAAATAGAAGAAAATAAGTTTCCCATGTGATATGTGGTCTAGTTGTTGGGAAAATTTGCAAATATGAATTTCGACCTCATTTGCAAAATCTCGCGAGAATTTGTAAAAACGGGTATAACTTTTGCATACTAACTCGGATGAAAAAGTTTTTTATATGAAAAATCATCTACTCGAAAAGTTACATCCAAATTTAACGAGGGGAACCCCGTTAAACATTTTCAAAATCCTCAAAAACCTAACAGAAAAAAAGATACGGGGCTTTTAAGATCTGGAGAGGCAAAAAAATCAAAAAAATTCAAACTTACTAAAGGCGCACCTACCCATGGTGCGCCATTACTATCTTCCCGCCTTCAAAATTCAAAATAAGTCAAAAAAATAAAAAAAAAGTTACTAATGGCGCACCTGCCCATGGTGCGCCATTAGTATCTTCCCGCCTTCAAAATTCAAAATAAATCAAAAAAAAGTTACTAATGGCGCACCTGCCCATGGTGCGCCATTAGTATCTTCCCGCCTTCAAAATTCAAAATAAATCAAAAAAATAAAAAAAAATTACTAATGGCGCACCTGCCGCGGTGCGCCATTAGTATGCCGTATATATGGCTCGCTGTGGTCCTCTCCTCCTTATCTCTTCATTTCACCTCTCCTACACTCCATCTCCTCCTCTCCTCCACTCCATCTTCCCTTCTCTCCTCCACCATATACTACCCTCCTCCTCTCCGGCGACCTCCTCCTCCTCTCCGGCGACCTCCTCCTCCTCTCCGGCGACCTCCTCCTCCCTCCTCTCCTCTCCTCCCCTCCCCTCCCCTCCCCTCCCCTCCCCTCCCCTCACGGTTTCTTCTCCATCCTCTTCGGTGAGCTCCTCCTCCCTCCTCTCCGGTGAGCTCATCCTCCCTTCTCTCCGGTGATCTCCTCCTCCCTCCTCTCCGGTGAGCTCCTCCTTCCTCCTCTCCGATGCTAAGGTGAACTCCTCTCCAGCGACCTCCTCCTCCTCCTCCTCCTCTCCGGCGAACTCCTCTCCGGCAAAAGAACACGACAAAAGAACGTACAAGATCCAAAAATAGGAACAAAATTTGAAATAATGTCGTGCCAAAAAACGAGCAAAAAAAACGAGCAAAAAATGGGCAAAAAATCACGATCCAGATCTAAATTCAAAATGGCGCATCACTAATGGCGCATCACTAAACAGTGCGCCATTAGTATGCTAAAGTTACTAATGGCGCATCCCGTTGTCGTGCGCCATTAGTATGCCAAAGCACCTGGGTATACATGGCCCCTGGGAGGCATACTAATGGCGCACCGTGGCCTATACTAATGGCGCACCAGTGGTGCGCCATTAGTATACCAGATACTAATGGCGCACCAGTGGTGCGCCATTAGTAAAAATTACTAATGGCGTGCTAGTAATGGCGCACCAGTGATGCGCCATTAATGGCCAAATTAGGTGCGCCATTAGTAGCGGTTTTTCTAGTAGTGGTATTTTCGGGAAGGCTTTTGAGCCAATGCCGAGCTGGCCCTTTGAGCTTGAGGGGTAAGTATTTTATGGCTTGGAGGTCATCTCCCCTTGCCATGTGTATTTGGAGGATGTAATCCTCAATCCAGACTCCAGGGTCTGTTGTTCCGTCATATGCCTCTATGTTTACGGGCTTGAATCCCGCTGGAAATTCATGGTCCAGAACCTAATCTGTGAAACATAGGGGGTGTGCGGCACCCCTGTATTTGGGTGTGTCGTGATGTTCGGATATTGGTTGTGTTGCACTGCTTATGGGAGCTTGCTTTCTTGGCCCATAGATAGATCTAGCTGGGCCATCTTTTTGATGCGAACCCTTGAGTGGGTCGCGTGCCGGCTTGTATGCGGCGCCGCTTGCCGCTTTATGCTGGCCATGGGGTCGTTTATCTGACCGGGTGGCTTTCTTATTTTTTGATTCCGGGGGCTCTAGGCCTCCTCGTCAAATTCCGGCAGTAGCTTTCGCTTCGGATAGCTTTTGGTGTGGCGACTGCCGCCGTATTTGTCTGCGGTGTTGAGTACTTTGCTCCATCTGATTCTGAGTGCATCCTCGGCAGTTTTGAGCTTCCGCTTATGCTTTTTTAGGCTACGCGCAGTGGCAACGAGCCTTCGGTGGAGGTTCTTCTACTCCCTTAGCTTGTCCGGCGTAAGGTCGTCCGAAATGATGTTCTCGCCGGGGGCAGGTTGTTCGGTTTGTTTATTCGAGTTGCCCTGTTCGTCGTCCGCCGGCTCGTCCTGCTCTATGGCTGGGTCTGTATGGCTGCTGTCTCTATCGAGGCAGTGCTTGGAGCGGCGTTTACGTCGCCGCTTTGATTGCTTTTCGAGAGAAAGATCCCTCATTGCATCCCTATGTTCCTCGTCGTCGTTTCCTTTGGGTGTGTCCACCATGTACACATCATGAGATGAGGTGGCTGTCCAGTGCCCTATAGGCGTTGGTTCATGTCCCTCTCCTACATCGTCATCCATACCGTCGATGTCTTCGGAGTCGAAGTTGAGCACGTCGTTTAGATTATCGACAGTGGCTACCATGTGGGTGGTGGGTGGGCTTCGAATTGCTTCGTCGACCGTGTCCCAACTTTGCCGACCGTAGTCCGGCCAGGGCTCTCCGGATAGAGAGAGAGACTTTAGTGATTTCAGAATATCGCCGAAGGGCGAGTGCTGAAAGATGTCCGCGGCAGTGAACTCCATGATCGGCGCCCAATCGGATTGAATCTGCAGGGGCGCGGTGGGCTCGGAGTCCGGAGAGGAGTCCGTCTCCTTGGAGTCATGAGCCTCGCAGAGCGCGGGGCTGGTGTTCGGCTCGATCGCCGTTGGGATCGCAGCCCCCGAGGCGGCGTTTAACCACCCATCCTCGATTCGCGTTGTTGCCTCCGAATTAAGGGTCGAAGCCGATGCGGGTGCGGCCTCCAGGGCACTGTTCGGCGGCAGAGCTAGATCATGCCCATCGTGACAATGCGGCGCGCTTGGCAGTGGCTCGAATCCGTCGAAGATCGAGTCCCCGAGGATGTCAGCCATATAGTTTAAGCTTCTAAATCTGACCTGATGGCCAGGGGCATAGCTTTCGATCTGCTCTAGATGGCCAAGCGAATTGGCCCGCAGTGCGAAGCCACCAAAGACGAAGATCTGTCCGGGAAGAAAGGTGTCACCCTGGACTGCATCGCTGTTGATGATCGGAGGAGCCATTGAGCCTAAAAGTGACGACACAGAGGAGCTCTCAATGAAAGCACCAATGTCGGTGTCAAAATCGGCAGATCTCGGGTAGGGGATCCCGAACTGTGCGTCTAGGCGGATGGTAATAGGAGACAAGGGACACGATGTTTTACCCAGGTTCGGGCCCTCTTGATGGAGGTTAAACCCTATGTCATGCTTGATTAATATTGATGATATGGGTAGTACAAGAGTAGATCTACCACGAGATCAAGGAGGCTAAACCCTAGAAGCTAGCCTATGGTATGGTTGTTGTTCTGTCCTGCGGACTAAAACCCTCCGGTTTATATAGACACTTGAGAGGGTTAGGGTTACACAGAGTCGGTTACACACCAAGCTTGGCTTCCACGCCAAGGAAAGTCCCTTCCGGACACGGGACGAAGTCTTCAATCTTGTATCTTCATAGTCCAGGAGTCCGGCTGAAGGTATAGTCCGACTATCCGCACACCCCCTAATCCAGGACTCCCTCAGTGGCTATATCATTTTATTTAGTAAGATGTGCCACAACAGTTTCAGATTCATAGCCACAGAAAGGATCAGATTCAACCAAAGTAATTATATCAGGATCAACAGAGAATTCATAATCCTTATCAGTAACAAAGATAGGTGAAGTAGCATAAGCAGGATCATATTTCATTCTAACATTTAGAGATTTTTGTTTAAGCTTAACTAATAATTTCTGGAGATAACTTCTATCATTGCAAGAAAGAAAGTCTCTAGCAATTTCTTCATCCATAACATAGCCCTCAGGCACTACATGCAATTCATATTTAGGGGGAGAGCCTTCATCGTCACTTTCATCAATATTATAAGTTTCAATAATTTCATTCTCTCTAGCCGTAGCAAGTTGTTCATCAAGAAATTCACCAAGTGGCACAGTAGTATCAAGAATAGAACTAGTTTCATCATAAGTATCATGCGTAGCAGAAGTGGCATCATCAATAACATGCGACATATCAGAATTAATAACAGAAGCAGGTTTAGGTGTCGCAAGCTTACTCAAAACAGAAGGTGAATCAAGTGCAGAGCTAGATGGCAGTTCCTTACCTCCCATCGTAGTTGAGGGATAAATTTTTGTTTTCTCCTCTTTCAAGTTCTTCATAGCGACCAGAAGATATAAATCCGAAGTGACTCAAAGAATAGAGCTATGTTCCCCAGCAACGGCGCCAGAAAATAGTCTTGGTAACCCACAAGTATAGGGGATCGCAACAGTTTTTGAGGGTAGAGTATTCAACCCAAATTTATTGATTCGACACAAGGGGAGCCAAAGAATATTCTCAAGTATTAGCAGGTGAGTTGTCAATTCAACCACACCTGGATTACTTAGTATCTGCAGCAAAGTATTTAGTAGCAAAGTAGTGTGATAGTAACGGTAACGGTAGCAGAAGTAATATTTTTGGGTTTTGTAGTGATTGTAACAGTAGCAACGGAAAAGTAAATAAGCGAAGAACAATATGTGAAAAGCTCGTAGGCATTGGATCGGTGATGGAGAATTATGCCAGATTTGGTTCATCATGTAACAGTCATAACATAGGGTGACACAGAACTAGCTACAATTCATCAACGTAATGTAGGCATGTATTCCGAATATAGTCATACGTGCTTATGGAAAAGAACTGGCATGACATCTTTTGTCCTACTCTCCCGTGGCAGCGGGGTCCTAATGGAAACTAAGGGATATTAAGGCCTCCTTTTAATAGAGTACCAGACCAAAGCATTAACACATAGTGAATACATGAACTCATGAAACTACGGTCATCTCCGGGAGTGGTCTTGATTATTGTCACTTCGGGTTTGTCGGATCATAACACATAGTAGGTGACTATAGACTTGCAAGATAGGATCAAGAACTCACATAGATTCATGAAAACATAATAGGTTCAGATCTGAAATCATGGCACTCGGGCCCTAGTGACAAGCATTAAGCACAGCAAAGTCATAGCAACATCAATCTGAGAACATAGTGGATACTAGGGATCAAACCCTAACAAAACTAACTTGATTACATGATAAATCTCATCCAACCCATCACCGTACAGCAAGCCTACGATGGAATTACTCACGCACGGCGGTGAGCATCATGAAATTGGTGATGGTGGATGGTTGATGATGATGATGGTGACGGATTCCCCTCTCCGGAGCCCCAAACGGACTCTAGATCAGCCCTCCCGAGAGAGTTTAGGGCTTGGCGACGGCTTCATATCGTAAAACACGATGAATCTTTCTCTCCGATTTTTTCTCCCCGAACACGAATATATGGAGTTGGAGTTGAGGTCGGTGGAGCTCCATGGGGCCCACGAGGCGGGGGAGGGGGGCCACCCTCGTGGAAAGGGTGTGGGCCCCTTGGCCTTGATTCTTTCGCCAGTATTTTTTATATTTTCCAAAAATAATCTCTGTGAAGTTTCAGGTCATTCCAAGAACTTTTGTTTCTACACAAAAATAACACCATGGCTATTCTGCTAAAAACAACATCAGTCCGGGTTAGTCCCAATCAAATCATGCAAGTTAGAGTCCAAAACAAGGGCAAAAGTGTTTGGAAAACTAGATACGACAGAGATGTATCAAGACGTACAACTCAAAATCATAGCAGTATAGAGACGTACTCCCTCCGTTCCAAAATAGATGACTCAACTTTGTAATACTAACTTTGAAACAGAAGGAGTACAAATCCTAGGCGGGCAAGTTTGTCCAAGTGGGTTTTAGTGATATGACGTGGTATAGTGTCGTCCAGTCTTCACGTGTGGTAGCAGTATTGCGGGTACGGTAAGTTTTCTCGAAGAAGCGGAATTCAACGAAGTCATGATGGTTCCTTCGTCCGACCAACTTACAGTGGGAAAGGTTGGGCTTGCGCTATGACCAGGGTGGACTAGGATAATTTTGTGCATGGCAGCTGGACCAGGATCGTCGACGTCCCACATGTCGGCGAATCAAAGTATTCTTTCCGGTATAGAGGACGAGCAACGACTATTCACTGTTTATTTTCGATGAAAGCTATTGTCTCCACTGTTACGACGGAGGAGTGTGAAAAACGGCAGCTCAGTGAACTTGGCATGTGCACCACTCCCTCCTTCCTCATGCAATACTACCATAGTGTTGACTATAAGGTTGGCTATAAGGTTACAACTTTTTCTCACTTTCTCTCTATCTATTTCATCTCAAATGTTTTTTACCTTTCTTTTCTTAGACACAATCGTTTTTTATGCCTCTTTTTTTAGAATTAGTTTTTTTATGCCTAGGAGCATGTGTAGAGATGGGCTCTTGCAGAGCCCACTCCTTGACTTTGTCAATGCCTCTCTCCTCCACATAAGCAGGATTATAGCCCAAAATTTTACTGGTACTACTTGCTATGAATGCGAGCACCTGGCGTCTGAGGGGGGAGCGCGCGCGGGGAGGTGGGAGCGTTTCTGGTGGGCCAGGGCAGTCAGAAGTGGGCTTGGAAGCGGTCCGGACTCCCGCATGGCCCACCACACATTATCACCATATATTTCTTGGAGTCCGTGGGTGGCGGGCGGGCGATCTCTTCTCCCTCCTCCGTCTCTCTCTTCTCAGCAGACGCTCGCCGAGCGGTTAGATTTCAGCTATCGACGGTTTATTCAATTGTAGTCCCACATGTTAGTGAAAATGCAAGACATGTGTCCCCTCTGGTGAGCGGCGTGCGAGCCGGACTGTCAGGGGTGCGACGCGAATGCGACGCGTACGAATCGTAACTGTGCCGCATTTTCCTTCTGAACTTGCAAAGCGTAACAGTTTCGTGTGATCGATTGATAGAAATCCAGAACAAAATGACGAGGGTGGTGCTTTTCCGCGCGTTAGGCAAGCTAGTTTGAGTGATATGACGTGCTACGGTGCCATCCACTTGCTCCATTTTTATGTAAGCAAGAGTCTACACTCTTACGTGGAAGGAGTGCGAAACACGGTGGATCTGATTTTGATCGAGGGATAACTGTTCCCTGCGAAATAACGGAGCATTGTTAGCGATTATAGAATGATAGTTATGGCATCTCCAGCACTGGCCCACAAATTTACACCGGCATCTGTCCGAGGACACTGATGGATGCCATCCAATGTTGCCTGCATACCTTTCGACAATATATGAACTAACCAAACGAAATTCATGCAAACCAAGCAAATTTCAAATTAACCGGATGAAATTCATTACATTTTGAAAACTATACCTATAAACCGGACGAAATTCATTACATATTTCGCACATACCATACTAAAACCTACTATAAACCTAATCTAAACGATCGCCGGCGCCCAACCACCATGTCCGGCCGTGAACCCGAGAAAGCTGGCCATGCCTTTGCCTCCTCCTCATCCGCCTCAATAACCTCCTCCTCCAGAGCACAAGGTTCTGAAGATTTCTGCCTCCACGTCGCCGTCAAGCGGCTAATCGGTCGCCGATGTTTATCCCACCAAGCTTGGGGTCAACTGAGTGGAGGAGCGGTGGCCTTCCAGGGACCAGAGCGGCGGTGACCTACCGTGTACTACTCTTTCTTGCTGCCGTCTGCGCCCACACATGGTCATGGCGGCGGAGGGCGACCGGGGGGGAGCCGGCGATCTCCTTCGTCTGCTCATGCGACAGTACGTCCAAGAGAGCTTTGGAGCACGCCCGGAGCGGATCCGCCGATGTCCTTCGTCTGCTCCTGCGACAGTACGTCCAAGAGAGTTTTGGAGCGCCAAGAGGCCATGGTTGGAGTGGAGCCGACAGAAGCAAGGGACCGGAGGAGAATGAGTGTGGTTTTTTGGCTATGGCTGGGAGCTGGGGCTCAAGTTAATATAGTGGGCGAATGGCAATGAGTCGCGGAAGACGGATGGACGGCTGGCGCCGGAGTAGGTTCGTCGGCAGTCTCATGTCATTAATGTGGGCGGTGGACGGAAGGTTGGTCGTGGTGTCGTTAATGCGGAGCAGCCGCTTGCACCAGGATGCTGCGCGGGTGGCGCTCTCTTGGCCGTCGTGCAGCTGCAATGCCAGCGCTAGTGAGAGGTCGCGTCGGGCATGAATGTGGATGCTGCTTCAGTGACTTAACTGCAGGTGCGTTGGGTCACTAACATGTGGGCCCAACGAGCATCTGGCCCGCATGTTAGTGACACACCTGCAACTGCAGTTAAGTCCAGTGAATGGGGCATTGACGTTCTGGAGAGATGGTGACCGTTTCAGGCGGGAAGCGCGCGCTAGCGATGGAAGGGGTTTCGATAGGCCAGCAAAGCCAAACTGGAACAGACTAAGGGTCTGATGAGCAATGGGGGAGAGTCACGTGTTAAAACCTTTTGCCAGGATTTTAGCAAAGTTGTTAATGAGGGCGATCAGTCTATATTGTGTGATCTTGTCAGCACCCTTCACTACAAAAAAATACACTTCCGTGATGATACGTGTTTGTCACAATAGGTCGCTTTTTTTGTCATGCATGTACATCCATGACAAATTTATGACAGAATCAAGATAGTCATACCTGTGCTGTCGTAGAAGTGTTCGATGACATTACCAAAATTATCATCATGGAAGTGTCCACTTCCATGACGATAAATCGCGCGTTATAGAAGTGCTTTCGCCAAGGGTGACCGGCACGTGGCATCCACCGTAACAAAACGCCGTTAAGCTATCGAGTCGGGTTTTGGATCCGATAACCCATTAACAGCCCCGACCAATGGGAAATTTCCACGTGTAAAATTCTTATTGGCCAGACGAAACACGTGTCAGCTCGTTAGTGGGTCAGATAGGCGCCTATGATATGTCGACACGTGGCACGGCCAACAAGTTTAAATGGGCCAGCCCAACTGAAGGCCCACAAGATTTTGCGGACCATAATGGGCCAGCCCAGCTAAAGGCCCACGAGATTTTGCGGACCGTAATGGGCTGGCCCAGCTAAAGGCCCACAAGATTTTGCGGGCCATAACGTGCCGGCCCAGGTAAAGGCCCACAAGATTTTTGTGTGCCATATGAGATCCGGCCCATTAAAAGCCTACAACGTTCTGGGCCAAATTACGGCCCAGATCAGGTCCGGCCCTTTAAGAGGCTTCGGGCTCAATTATGGCCCATATCAGATTCGGCCCGTCAACTGGATACTATGATTTTGGGCCTGCTTGCTAAAGAACCACTTAGTAATTCGGCCTGATATTAGTTTTGGCCTGTTAAGGGCCCGTTTAACATTTCGGCCCTATATTAATTTTGGCCTATTAAAAGCCCGTCATATAGTTGGGCCTACCTACGGCCCTATTTGCATCCGGCCTGCTCGCAGCCGATATCTGATTGGGCCAAACAAGGACCGAGACAATTTTGGCCTATTAAAAGCCCGTGATTTGATTCGCACAATCATGGGCCGGGGTTCATTTCATGCTGCTGCGTAACCTACACTATACAATAAAGGGTTTAAGGTATATTACATCTACTAGGCATCGAAGTTCGCCACCAGTGATCATAAAGCGCAACGTAGAAGCAGATTACAAAAACTGGGCAACATTGCAGCGTAACAAAATAATACTGAACCGAGACCACTTCCAAGACAGTTTAAGAAAGGTTAGCCTTGCGGGGGAACTGCTGCGCAAGCTGCTGAGCAAGGCTGTGAGACCGGCCTAGCATGTCGGTCATAGTTTCTAGGTGTAGCTGTTTAGCAATGAGGTTCTCATTGGTGTTCTCCGCAATCTTTCTCAGAGATAGGACTTCAAGTCGAAGTTGAGTTGCAGAATGCCTTTCTGCTAGAACTTGGGACTGAAGAGTCAAACTGATTCGGACAACGAATTTTGTGAGCTTGTGTGACTGTTAGTGTGAAGTAACTTGAACACTACATCAAGACAAGACTTTGGGGTTGTCTCGCAATCTTCAAGATGTTTTGCCTTCTTTGCTGCAATATATGTTGGGTTTGTCTCACAGCCTTCAGCAGACTTGTGCATGCCATCAGGCATATCACCCTGAAACAAAGCAGAGAGATGATAGGTTTTCCACGTGTATAAACAAAGATGATAATTGTTCTGTCAATTCTATCCAATTTAAAATTAGAAAATCAAGAGTATGTTCAAAATATCAATAGCATAATTTGGCATTGTTCATAATGCGGGGAGCTTCACCACACTACTGGACTACCATGTCAACATAACAAGCATATATGAAGGGCAAAGAAAATCATTGTATCTATTTTGGATAATGTGCATAGCATGTTGTTCATATCATCAGCCACATCAGTAAGATAAAACAGGAGATGACAAGGTGCAAACGTGGGCTGCTTCACCACACACTGGATTATAGATCCACAAAAACAAGCATACATATAGGGAGTATTAAGTAATGTGCATGGTATGAATAAGGAATTTGGTTTTACAAGTAAAACTTAAACTTACGGTTCTTACGAACATGCATTTTGGTAGAAACAGCAAACTAAATAGCAGTAAATGATAGGGAGTATGAGCAAATTAAATAGCAGTTGAGGATAAAGGCTTTAGAAGGACTGACTTACATTAACAGTTAACACCGGCTTTATAATGCCCGTCTCCACGTCAAGGGAAGCATAACTCAAGAATTTCAGCACAGAATCTTCTTCATAAGCATTGCCTGTACTCTACATTTGGTAGAGAGTAATTATAGATATGATAATACTGGAAGGGGTAGAGGATAATGAAGATAAGATGCAGATTGATGCTACATAATCAACTACCAATCCCTGGAAGTACAAGCGTTACAGGACAAAATGTACTAACAAGAGCAAAGGGCTACACTTCTGCACTGGCATTGTCTGTGTATTCTACTTGTTGGTAAGATTAAATATAGATCCGATCTTTTTTAGTAAATGGTGGGCGAGGGAGATAAGATGCAGAACGCTACAAAATGAACCAATCCCTCTTCCCATAATACAAGAGTGTTTTGAACATTGGTGTACTGTACAAAACGTTCTTATATTATGGGGCGGAGGGAGTAGCTGTTAATGTAAGTACAGTGATAGACCACGTTCAGTCCTTACAAGAGGACTGCAGAGCTAAACCTCTTCAAAAGCATTGGGTTGATTCTAAATTTATGTAAGAGTCCATACGGATCTTATAATGTCCACCAAATGGACGATTATGAGGCTAACATGTGCAGTGATGCTACATAATCAAACAGCTATGAAAGTAAATATGGTCATACAGGGCAAGAGGTACTCACAAGAGCAATGCAGTGTGCAGTATAGTTGCGAGATTCTGTGGTCCCTTGAGAAGGAATGTTCTTCTACTAACAGTTTTCGTACAAGTGAGACATCAAGGCAAATGCAGAAATGTAGTTCAAATTGTGATGTGATATCATAGACAGTACCTTACGCTGCAGCCGAGACCAATGTGTAACAAGATTATTCCAGTCATCGTTGGATAAATGTAGCATCGGAGACTTTACAGAAATTTCGTTCAGAGGCTTGCCATCGAAATGCGCTTGCCTCAGGTAGGAACGATACTTCATCAACGAGTGCTTGAAAACCGCAACCAACCCTTGCTCGTCATCACAATCCAGTTTGCGCCTCGCCTATTTAAAAGACTGAAATCTTGTGTCTTCTGTCAGCAGAAACATATGCAGTAATGACCATGAATAACATTAGTACATTACTTACGCGTAAGTTGCGGAGGAAAAATGGAAATTGTACTGTGACTGCGGTATTATCTTTCCATGAAGGAAAGATGCGCACAAAGTTCCTGACAACAACATAAGCTTCGTCTTCTAAACTGGGAAGAAATGGAACAGGGGTCCTATTTGCTGCAATTGGGGCTCTCTCTGGTTCAAAAAGGGATTTGGCAACTGTATTGGGTGTACTCTTTGCTGGAATGGTGGTTTTGCGTCGTACAGCTGGTGCTATGTCAACTGGCATAATCATACTGTTTGCTGCAGTTGGGGTCTGCTGAGTTGGGGCATCAGAAATGACCAGTGTAGTAGGGCTAGAGTCTGCTAGAGTTGGGGTATTTTGTGGGTCAGGTGATATTGCAACTACACCTAATGGGCTATTTGATTTATCAGGTGCCACTACCTTTTCCAAATACTTTGCTTGTGCTCCTCCATGATCAGCAATCGCCCTCTTCCTTTTGAACGTCTAATACACAAGAACATCATTTGAATGGATAAATATGGTGTGTTGACAGATGAAATATGTACTGAAAATGGATAGGCAGGGCGTATTCACATACATGATGCGTAAACTAAGCTAATGGCAGTTCAACAAAGTAGAAGCAATGCAAAGCATCAGTTGCAAGATATGTGCGAGCAATGTAACCTTGGAAAGTTAGAGCAATTGCCTTGATGGGTGAATAAGATAGAGCATCTTACAAGGAGCTACATTGACTTAGGTCTCCCTCTAGCTCAGAATCACTGTTAGGATCATATTCTGAGCATGAATCTGTAGGTGGAGAGTGTTTGCATTGCATTGCATCCAGACTTGATTTCAGTCCCTTAATGCCAAGTTTGACAGCCATGGCATCGTTCTGCTTTATTCTTTTCATGCGCGCAAGCTCATAATCATTATGATGCTGTTCAGAATCTAAGATTCATGAAAACATAAAAAGTAGTCAGATTATCTATGGAATGCATTGTGGTTTCAACTCAGAGAGTGTCTCCCTATAAACCCCTGCATATGCAAAGTTCACCTCCCCAACCATGATGACCAGACCACACATAGAGATACACACCCGAGCAGCGAACATGCATTTTTGAAACTAATTTAGGAACATTTAGCTGACCAATTAAACAACTCTGTTTTAATAATATCATATTCGTATTTGAATAACTAAGCTTGTTTAGCTTGATGGGTGGAGCAGTGTTATTATGAAACGAAGCACGTATTCTGATCGTATAGTGATCATAAAAGGGGGAAACTCTAAGCATATATTTTTTAGCAAAAGAGGGTTTCCCCTCTGATTTCTATTAAAGAAACCGCCACGGAACCAACATGATCAATTAAACCCTAAGCATGATAAATTAAACCGTATTATGGCTGTGCCATGGCAGATTTGAAGCTGCAAACCGGAGAAATGATATATAGCATCCATTGTTTGCTTCGAACTAAGAACTAAATTCTAAGAGCTGAAAAGAAAGTAGAGTAACCAAGTTAAGATCTATTTTCTGGTTGAGATCAAAAAGTTGAGGAGATATGAAGTACCACCTCTCTTGCGGCGCCGTGTAGGCATCGGGGGTGCGATGGCTATCGGTGGCGTTGAAGCAGATCTGCGACGGTAGACGGGTGCATCGGGGGATAAGTCCCGTTGCGGTGGAAGAGAAGGTCGTGTGAGCGGCCCCGGCAAAGAGGACGACGGCGCCGATGAAGCGAGAGGATGCAATGCAAGGCTATTGGTCCGTCGCCGTGGATGAGAAATGTCCATCTATAGCAGTGGATGACGCGGTCTTGGTAGGTGCTCCGGCATGGTGGAGGACGATGACGATGGATGTGGTGGAGGACGGCGGCGACGGATGGGGTGGCGGACGGAGGCTGGTGCGGGAATGGGGTGTTCTAGCGCGGACGGTGTATGAATGGGAAAATGGAGGGAGAGGTACGGGGAACCATGTTTTTGGGACGCGCCTGTCTGAAATATGGGGAAGTTACGAACTTATCCTCCGTTTCAAATTTGGACGTCTCGTCGGTTGGGGATAGGACGGTAATCTCGCATCTCCCAAATATTTGTCGGTAACTATTACGGGCGAGGAGAGGGTGTTTTGCCGCCCACGGTTGGCGCCCACGGTGTATGAACTGGGCTGATAGGTAGGGAGGTTGTGTCACGTCTGATGGAAGTTACACATCTGCCCCTATTTAAAATATTAGCCTACATCTATTTCGGACGAGGATAGTTTGTTTTGCCGCCTGTCGGTGTCAAAACCGGCGGATCTCGGGTAGGGGGTCCCGAACTGTGGTTCTAGGCCGGATGGTAACAGGAGACAAGGGACACGAAGTTTACCCAGGTTCGGGCCCTCTCGATGGAGGTAAAACCCTACTCTTGCTTGATTAATATTGATGATATGGGTAGTACAAGAGTGGATCTACCACGAGATCAAGGAGGCTAAACCCTAGAAGATAGCCTATGGTATGATTGTTGTATGATGAAGTTGTCCTACGGACTAGAACCCTCCAGTTTATATAGACACCGGATAGGGTTAGGGTTACACAAAGTTGGTTGCAATGGTAGGAGATCTTGAATATCCGCATCGCCAAGCTTGCCTTCCACGCCAAGGAAAGTCCCTTCCGGACATGGGACGAAGTCTTCAATCTTGTATCTTCATAGTCCTGGAATCCGGCTGAAGGTATAGTCCGGCTATCCGAACACCCCCTAATCTAGGACTCCCTCAGTAGCCCCTGAACCAGGCTTGAATGACAACGAGTCCGGCGCGCAAGTTGTCTTCAGCATTGCAAGGCGGGTTCCCCCTCCAAGTTCTTCAAGAAGATTTTAAACACCAAGAATATTGTCCGGCTCTGCAAAATAAGTTTCCACATATTGCCATAGAGAGAATAACATTAAAACAAATCTAATCTGCTTACGTATTCGTTAGCATGACACCACACTACGGCCAAGTCCTTTTCTCGAATCGTTTCTACTCTTCCACCTCAGCGTGTTTTGCGAGGCGGTTTTCCTTGGCACGTCTTGTCAAAGCAGAGATCGTGTGCCCCTTTTTACGGGATTCTCATCAATATGGACGTGGGCAACCCAATCGTGTCCATTAGCACGTTTCCTCGATTAAAGGCGAGTCCCAAACAGTTACGGGGGGGGGGGCTCTTGGTATTCAACCTCTTATAAAGAGACCAAGGCCTTACTTCTTTTTCCCACCTCAAACAAGTTTGCCCGTCGCCTCGAGTTCCAACACCCTAGGCTCCAGATTACAGGCGCTTCGGACCTTCGACCATGTCCGGTTCCGACCTTCAAGGCCGATGCATGCCCTCCTCCATCACGGAAGAGGACATACTAAAGTTGAGAGAGTCTAAGTTCCTGACCGGCGAAATTTCACACAGGTTGCCTGTTCAAGGGCAGGCCATTCCCAGTCCCCAGCCCGGTGAGAGCGTGGTGTTCATGTCTCACTTCCTTTGAGGGTTAGGCTTCCTGAAAAATCCCTTTGTGAGGGGGCTGTTGTTTTATTACGGGCTGGAGTTCCATGACTTAGCTCCGTAGTCCATCCTCCACATTTCCTTATTCATCGTCATGTGTGAAGCGTTCCTCCATGTTACCCCTCACTTCGGATTATGGCTCAGAACTTTTAATGTGGAGCCGAAGATAATCGAGGGGCGGCACGTAGAGTGTGGAGGCGCTGTTATAAGCAAGAATACTGATGCTCCGTGGCCTGAGGGCTCTTTTCAAGAGGAGCTCGGGTTGTGGCAACGAGAGTGGTTCTATATCACCGCTCCCAGGGGCACTAAGTGGGTGACGCCTCCTGCCTTTCGCTCGGGTCTCCCACCACAGCTAACGTCATGGGTTAACAGAGGGTTAGATTGGGGGTTACCCAAAGATGTGCCCTTGTTGCAGGGCCGCATTAGGGATCTCTTAGAAGGAGACCTCAGACTGGTCAAGGTGACGAAGGTCATGTTGATTTGCCGGATATTGCCCGGCAAACATCACTCCCTTCGCCTGTGGGAGTTTAATCCAGAGGGACCGCGGGCTCTCCAGAATTTCATGGGCGCAACGCCCGCGGAGATGTATAAGCTGTTCTTCGGATCACGAGTGATGTGTCCGGATTTGACCGAGGACGCAGGCCTAAGATGCAATCACCCAGATACTCAAGTAAGTAACCTTGTGCCCAGACACGCTATCCATATAATTGTCATGAATATGCTCCTAAAAGAGATGTCCTTTTAAACAGGAGTGGATAGCAAAGGCAAAGCTGATCAGGTGTCCGGCTCCCCTTCCCGAAACCAGGCCGGATCCCGTGCTTGTCAGGATGTTGAAGATAATGCCT
Organism: Aegilops umbellulata; assembly: GCA_032464435.1. Lineage (NCBI taxonomy): Eukaryota > Viridiplantae > Streptophyta > Magnoliopsida > Poales > Poaceae > Aegilops > Aegilops umbellulata. Next base: position 491,304,995 of record CP136060.1, on the reverse strand, counting down.
TTGGAAGGAAGTAAGGGGAAGAACAAGGGAAATATGGCCTCCTTGAAGGAGGCTGCTTCGGAGGGAGGAACCAACAATTCCTCTCCTAATGGGAAGAAGAGGGCCGCCTCTGACAACCCGGAGACCAGGGCCTTGAAGCGGGGGGGAAAATCTTCGTCAGAGGGTCCGACGCCGGGGAGTTCCTCGGTCGAACTACGCCCTCAAAGGGATCAGCCCTCCAGCGAGCCGTAAGTAGAGAAAGGTTTCCCTTTTGAGGGATGAAAGAAATCCTTGATTTATGTCTGAGAAGATTAATTGAAATTTTACCTTGTAGCTCGGACCTCAGTCCTTCTCAGCAGAGCTTGTCTTCGGGGGGTCTTCTTATGGAGATGATGGAGAGCAGCACGCCTCCCCCTGCCTTACCGCCTAGCGAGGCTGGCGACGCTGAGGTGTCGTCGCGGAGGGTTCCTCCGAATCTGGCAAGGGAGGAAGATAGCCATATGGCCCCCCAAGATTCTCCGCGTCCGGCCTTCGTAAAAGGCCATAGGACAAGTCCGGCACCGTCTGATGTTCGGCCGGAGGAGCTAAAGATTCTGCTGAGGCGAGCTTCTATCTCAGAGGAGCACCGTGCATTGATGGGCACAGTTATTGAAATGATTTCATCCGCAGAAAGCGGATTGCATGAAGCCGTCAAAAGTTTACTGACGGGTTTTGAGGTACGTTAGATAATGTACACTTTTGTCAGTTGCGCGTAAGTAAGTTGCGCTCTATGTAGATAGTAGCCCTTGAGACTCTGCGCGCTGTCAAGAAATGACGGCACGCAAAGGATGATAATCCCAGGTCTAAGGTGTCGCCCTTGAATGTAGGTGGCGAGGTGTCCGGAATCGAGCCGAACTGATGATTTTGCAGAACTAAAGCGGCAACTGGACGTGGCGGATGCCAACATCGCGCTTGTTAACAAGTGGCTTGATGAGGCTCAAGGTATGTAATTCTTCGGGCAGCATTAGGTAAGAGGAGTTTTTATGCCATTGTCTTACAGTGTATGTGCTTGACGCAGATAGTGCGGCTGTTGTGGAGAATCTTAGGGCAGAACTTGCCCGAGCTAAAGAACAAGCCCGAAAGAGTGATGCTGCTGCCCAGAAAGCTCATGAAGAGCTGAGAGCCGAACAGGCTACTCACTGCCGAAGCAAGGAGGAGATGGCCGAGATGACCGTGAAGTTAGAACGCACTGCTGATCGTTGCAAGCTTCTTGAAGAAGAAGAACGGGCAAGGCAGATGGACTTGGGGAAAGCCGTTGCTGATGTCAAGGACGCTCGCTCTGCGATGAGAGCTGCGAAGGAGGACCTACGTCAGGCCGAACAGATTGCGGCTGGAAAGCCCTTTATGCTACGGAGGAAGTTTTGCAATCCGGAGTTTTCTCCGCTAGAACGGATGTGGAGTGTGGAGGACACCTATCTGGATTTGGCAGCAAGTGTTGCTGATGCGACCGAACACTTTCGAGATCTAGAAGATCGCGAAGTGGAAATGCTTTTCTGGTTGCAGTTCCACAATCCAGAACACCCACTGGCAGTGGACGATCGCCTGGCTCAATGGGCCGTACTGAACAGGTTGTCTGCATTTGCCATGAAGTACGTCATGGGTCATCTATGGCCGGGGAGATCGGAGCCGAAGAGTTATTTCAGCTTGGTGCAGCAATTCCTTGACGTGGTGCCGGGTATTAATGCGATGAAGAGGTCAGCATGCATAGAGGGCGCACGGATGGCTCTTGCCCGTGTCAAGACATACTGGGCAGAGATGGAGACCACCGTTTTTGCGTCCCGAGATTCGGACAAAAGCCGAGTACCCTCCGAGCACTATTTTCAGGAAGTCCTTGAGGGCGCTCGTGTAATAGAGACGCAGTGCTCGAAGGATGCTATGTTAGGATAGCAAATGTAATTATAAAGCAATATTTTGATAAATTATAGTGGCCTTTTATACTTGTGCCTTCAAGTATTTGGAACACCTCCTGTGCAGCCGTTTTTAAAATATATATACAAAATCTGAAAGATGGCAGTCGTTGGCTTCAGCCCCCACGCACATAGTGCAGGGGTGCTCGCAGAAGACGCATTTTCACACTTAACCCAACGTCTTGGTCCTACAAAGGAGGTGATAGCGCAACGGGCCAGGCAACCGGACTATAATGCTTTAACACTTTCACTTAGCCATAGGAGCTTGATAGGGGGACTATTTAGGTAGCCCCTTGGTGGCGACTGCACTCGCCCGAGTTTGGGGCGCCTATGTGCCTGGCCGGGAAGCGGCCCTTCGTTAAAGAGGAGGAATCCTATAGATTCTGGTAGGTCATCGAGTGGCTGACCAGTCTCACGCTACATCATGATAGTCAGTTTTCGTCTTTCTCTACTGAGGTGCTCGCCCGGCCTAACCGGGGCACAATCGCAGTAGTTCTCCTGGTGCTACCTTAGCCGATAGAGCGGAACGTAAGGTAGCCGAACTCAGGAGCCAAGCAACCCAACATTTGACCAAAGACATGATTCGGAGCTGATGCATATAATGCCAAAACTCACGACGCCGAACACTCCCTAAGGTGTTCCGTCTTTATAAGTGCGGGCAAAACAGCACTCCTTATTGAAAAGCCCCTAGTGTCCGGGTACGCGCAAAAATTCTGACGTGGCCACATGCCAAGACGCCAGCCTCCTCCTTGGTTATGGCAGAGAAAACCAGGGGATATGTAGCAACAAGAGACAGTAAAAAAGGTTTACACAGGGTCTTAATCTAAAAAGAATCCTTAGGACGGGTCCCTACTGCACGTGTGCGCCTGTGTCTCCGTTGTGCCGTATCCTAGACGGGCGCCGCACGACGTTCATCTGTAAAAGAGAGGAACTGAGTTGAAAATGGGTCGTGCCGAACAAGATTTTAAAATAAACAAAGTATAAAGTAAAATATATAAAGTTGAGCTTTATTGTCTCTTATTGTGTATGTACAGTGCCCCTAGTGCGGAGGTATGCTCCTGGTGATGAACATATAGTGTCTAATGAGGGATCTAATGCAAGCATTTTGCAAGCTCATTGAAGGATTTAGTGTCTAATGATGATCTACTATGTTGAGAGAGACAGAGATTTGCACGCATTGATGACAAGCAAATTATAGTGCATTTTCATAGCTTGAGGAAACATCGAGGCCATCTACCAGAAAGTCCCCGTATCATGACAACATAGCATAACTACTTTTCTAATATGTTGTTTTAAACTATTGGCATACTTGTGCAAGATAGATATATTGATATGCAGTCTGCGCACTGGTTATACGTGCAATTACACTTCGATATTTTCAGCCAGAGAACGAATAATTCAAGCAGGTACAGACCATGTTTGTAGTCCTTGTACACCATGTTGCATTTTGTGTTTTTTGGTGCCTGCATCATTTAGTGTTTATAATCTGAACTACTTTGGATCATTAGCTGGTTTTCAAAGTGCATGTAGCTTCACATTTCTCAAGTTATGTTGATTTCCGTAGTGCAAGTGCCTCCGTATTTTTTAAGTTAAATGTTTGCCCCTAGTAACTTGAATTCATGGATCAGCCACTGCACACAAATCATACACGAATGCTAGTATGAATTAAATGAAATGCAGGGACTTACGCTAGCTCGTTGTACAGGCTCACTACAACTCTACTTGCGCTTAGGATGTTCCATATACAAGTCCATGTTACCACTTGCTTGGATGTGCAGGCCTTGTGCTCCTTGCATCCCCCTCTGCATTTTTGACACGACGAATGGTTGATCAAATAAGAGGAATCGACCTTGATGTTGTACCGGAGGACAGATACTTACAATGTTATACGGGTGTGCAAGATGTGTACCAGATCCCGTAGCGCCGTCATGCTTCGCTAAAATATGGATTTGCTTGTTTCAGATGATATCTCCAGAAGAAATAAGAGTTAAGGTCAGAGTTGCATAGGCGTGTAAGCTAAGAGAGCAGTGAAAGGATATCCAAACATCGTAGGAATAGTGCACAAGGGAGTGATGTGTGGATACCTAGTTCGGGCCGGCGTTTGGGCATGCTCGCCTAGCTAGAGTGCGGGTCACTTCAGAGCCGTTGAGGGTGATGCACTGGCGTTGGCTGGCCGCGCATGAATGCAGATCTTGAGTGGCAGCGGAGCGCTATGATGCGGTGGACGAGACTGTTGGTGAAGCCCCAAAGGCCTCGGGGGTGGAGGTGCGACGATGTGCTCGGTGAAGTAGCCCCGGTGAGCTGGGAGACGGTGTCGGTGAAGCGCATCTGATGCAGTGGAACTCGGTGTCTGTGAGGCACGTCGGTTGCGGCGGCCGACGTTGTCGGTGGACCACCCAGTGCGGTGGACGAGGGCGCAGATGAGGTAGCTCCGGTGCGATGGTGAAGCGCGACCGTCGTCTTCGTCGTCGTCGTCTGGCACAGAGGTGGAGAACGGTGGGGAAAGAGATGGGACGAGGGGTGATTCGAGGGTTGGCGGCGAATTAGGGATTTGAGCAATCTGGGCGCGAAAGGGGACGGTGGACAAGAGAGATTTTGCAGGTCTGGAATTGGGGCCGCCAGATATTTCAATCTGAAACGTGGAAGCGCGAAATTATATTGTTGTCGTCCTTTTTTTCGGGGGGAGGGGGGTGGGTGGATGGGTGCTACGCGTCCGTCCGACACACGCGAACACCCCGACAGGACTATGCTTCGGTGCCTTAAGGCACCTGCCTTTGTGTCCATGACATATGGGCCCAACAGGTGGCTGGCCCACACATGTCAGTGACGCAAAGGCAGTTTCCTTTAAGGCACCGAAGCAGCGTCCACAACGACACGACCCTGGTTTTCCTGGTGCGCCTACATTTGAGAATGCAAACGAATCTTCTTTCATTTGCAAACGAATCTTCTTTCGTTTGCAAACGAATCTGTATGTATTACCATGCTCGTGTTTTCCTTGCAATAATTAGTCATTCAAAATGAGATACTCCATCCGTTCACTTTTGTAAGTCGTTTCAAACAACTTAAAATGAACTGTTTTGCACATTGTCTGAAATGTCTTCAAGGTCTTATAAAAGTGAACAGAGGGAGTACTATAAATTAATTAATGAGGAGTTATTTGAAAAAAAATCAAAACGGTACCGACGCTAACGTGGATTAGAGTGTGTCTCACATAATTAGTTATTTGAATTAGAGTATGTGTCATGTAGTTAGTTATTTGAATTAGAGTGTGTGTCGCATAGCGATCTCCAATTCTAACGTGGATTTCGCATTTCACTGTATCCATGCTACTTTTTAATACAAATGCATATGTATATGATGAACACCATGGCAGTGAGAAAAGTTTTGGATGGGCTCAAACATATGACCTACAAAATAGCACAACAAACTGAGTCAATGTCAACTTTTCGAGACTTAGTATGGCATGAATTCGAAATAATCACCCGTATGCCTGCTCCTCGTACTATGTACATTCAAATGTTGTTTTTAGCCCCCCCTCCCCCCGCACAAACGCTACATACTTCCTGTATCGATCAATCTTCCTCTCCTAACCACCTTAGGAAGCTATCGGTTTCCAACACATGTTCATTCTTTCTCTCCATGTTTCGATCTCTAAGTCTCTCAACTACACAATCCCCTTTTCCACTCTGTTACCAAATGTATTTACCTCACACACCCGCCATTGCACCCCATGTCGAGCTCTCTCCCCCTCCCTCTCCCTCTCACCCTCTCGCGCTAAATACATGCATTGCCTATCTAGCCCCCCAACCTCTCGTGCATGCGCACGCACGCACGTTGTATATCTAGGTCACTCCCTCGAGACTGTCTCACTCATTCTTCCGCACGGCGGGCCACACTTGCTCAATCTCGCTCAATTTATCCGAGTCTCGTTTAACCTCGTTTTCTTTCACACACAAATGATATATCTCCCTGTCCGGGCCTCGACCGACACACTCTATACTATCTCACGCAGATTTTCTATCTAGGTCAGTCCATCCAGGCTGCCACCACTCTTTCGACCTCATGGTGGACGACGCTCACTCAATCTCTCTCTCTATCTCTCTCTCTCTCTCTCTCTCTCTCTCTCTCTCTCTCTCTCTCTCTCTCTCTCTCTCTCTCTTTCTTTCTTTGTATGTCTCGATTGACCTCGCTCTTTCTCGGACAAAAACGATATATCACCATGTTTGAGCCCAATTCAACCTATTCACATTGTATACTCTCTCACGCACATCGTCTATCTAGGACACTCTCTCCAAACCATCTCACTCTTTCGATTGCACGGTGACCCTATGTGATCGGTTGACCATGCTTCCTCCCACGCACAAAATAAATCTACACGTCTTCACTTACTGGTGGGTTCCATGTATGCTCTCTCTCTCTCCTCCCCTTCTGCGTTTAGACGCACAGGCAAACAGGAAGAACTCGCGGGCGATGTTGCCGTTGACCATATCTAGACGCGTTTAAAAGTCACGGCACAAGTTTCACGTACTAGCAGCACCAGTCAGTGTGTACGTGCAATGCATGTTAATTTGGATGTATATTAAGTGCATGCGGATATTAGCTACTAGGATATTATTTGCGTGTTGTCATGTGATTAGCACTATTTTTGGCATGCAATTAACTGCACGCTAAACGTGTTGAGCGCTCGACATTGAAGTAGTCTAGGTCGTTGGATGACAAGGAATACATGTGGCTTGATGACATTTTATATTTAATTTGATACGGCTCTAGCAGAACATTCAATCGATCAAACCATACATTTCGTTCAGTCTGACTCCGACTTTAAATTATACGACGATCGATATAAAATAAACGGAAATGATAAACGTTCGGATTTTAAGCATGGCAATCCGAACGTTTTTCATGGAAAAATTAGATTACGCGGCGGTGGCGGGGGCGTCTCGGGGTGGGAAGCGGCTCCTCGGCCGTGCTCTGTGTGTCGTCGGGCCACTGACCGACGGCGACGGCGGCGTCTTGCGCCGTTGTTGGCGTACTCCTGGACGTTGGCCTAGCTTCAAGGAAGGCCAAAATGTTCTGGACTTCGGAGCGAGTCGACTGGCGGGAGGAGGCGACTGGCGTTGCTGCAAGGAAGCGATCGACGGCGGCCATCCATGCCGCTGAGGGGGGCATTGGCACCCGCGCGGGGACAGGCGCTATCAACGGCGCGGCGGAGACATTCGAGTGCACGGGCACCTGCACGGGCGCGCACGTCAGTGCATGCGCAGGCGCAGGCGCTGGCAGGTGCACGGGCACCGGCACGGGCGTGTGCGTCAGTGCCCGCGCAGGCGCATGCGCTGGCAGGTGCATGGGCGCGTGAAAGTCAGCGGGCACCTCGTTGAACCCCGTGGGATCAAGCTCGGCGACAATGTGCGGCTCCCAGCCCATCAATGCCACGGTGATGGGCGCTGGCGAAGTCGGGGCGACGGGAGCCGGAACGGGAGCGGGGATAGGCGCGGCGTCTTCCCACAAGGGCAGTTCAAGCTCGTCCCAAAGCGCCTTATGTTCTTGAGACTCCGGCTAGGTGTCTTCCTCAGGAAACTGGAACACTAAGGGCAGACCATCGTGATGCGGCATGGCGTACGTTTAGGTCAGGTTAGTTGGAGGTAGACGACAGGAGAATCGGAGAGGAAGAGAGAGGATTGTAGCGATAGTACCGGGTAGTGCGGGGTTGATTTTAACCTGCGGCGCCGGTGACATTAAAAGTGGGAGCAGTTGGGACGACGGTGGGCGGCGGATCTTGGTCAAAGGGCTCGCCTCCCAGTGAGCTTGCACAGCGGTCTGCTCGCACGCCTCCCTGATAGTCGGTGCAGCGGTATGCTCGCACGCCTCCCGTCGACTCACACGCTTGCTCGGACGACACCTGCCGATTGCCGATGAGAAGCGGGGACTCATGGCGGCACGTAAACGCCCACGGTTTCAATAGTGAAAGCGTTCACCTTAATGTGACAGGTCTTTCTTCCGAAATACCTTGGCTCTTCATTTGTGCAACTTGTCATAAGCAGCTTGTCTCAAATTGAAGAAAAAACTTAGGAAGTAATATTTGTGCCATATCACGTGACCATGCTTAGTTTCAAGAATTATTCTCACTTTTGGATTTTCAGAAATTTAAGATCCAGGATTCGAAACAATATCATAACCTGCATCATGCAATAAATTTTCAAGCCATACATCTGTCATGTTGTATTTCTTAAGAAAGGATTTGGTCAAACATTTTGCTTAGTTTGACTTGAGACAAGTTATATATGCAGAGTAAAAGGATAATCCCTCCGTACCAGTGCATTGCCTGATATATTAACTCAAGTACTAGGCACGAACAAATGGGCTCAATTCTATGCTCATCCTGGTGTAGTAGTAGTAGTACTAGTAGTAGTAGTACTAGGCAATGCAGTTGACGGGTGACCTTGACGAGCGGCGACCGAGGGAATTGAACCGTGCTCGGCACAGTAGGTAACGTTGTCTAGTTACTAAAGCATCCCTCCGTTGTTCATCGGTAGTCATTATGGACCGGGGACATGAGGGGAATTTCCTAGGGCTGGAATTCTGGCCGCCGGATATTTCGACTTGAAACGCTGAGGCTCGACTGGTTGGGGTAATGGGGTTGCCTAATGTGCGTACCACGCACGCCACCGAAGGACACGAGCCCGCTTTTTTTAGGATCAACACGAGCCAAGGTCTGGCTGGTACGCCGTTGGGTCCTACCATTTGAGAATACAAAAGGAACCTTTTAAATTGCCGAACAAATCTATGTGTATTACAATACCTGTATTTTCCTTGCAAATACTAATCTCAACGTGATAATTGATTTATGACGAGTTGTTGAATTAGAGTGAGTTTGTGATATTGTGATCTCAACGCGGATTTCACATTTCATGGTATCCCTAGTAAATTTTCCAATGCAAATTCAAATTTAAAAGATGAACAACATGGAGGTGAGAAAACTTTGTATGTATCAAGCATATGACCACACACACAGAGAGAGAGAGACACACACACGCACGAACACAACAACAATCCAATAAGTATAGTGCATCTATTTTTCCAAACCATGCATGTATGACACGAATTCAAAAATACTCCTTCTATTCCTAAATATTAGTCTTTTAGAGAGTTCAACAAGTGACTACATACGGAGCAAAATGAGTGAATCTAGACTGTCGTGGAATTGTCATGGCAGATTTCCTCTTGCGAGGACTTAATCGTGGAGCCATCGTAACTAGGAAGCTTAAAGGGGTTAATCGGGACAAAGAACACGCGAGGTTTATACTAGTTCAGCCCCTTGCGGTTAAGGAAGGCTTACGTCTAGTTGGGTTGGTATTGCTTGAGGTTTCGATGACCAGGGAGCGAGATACGCTATGCCTGGCTCTCGATCAGTTGTTTCTTGCCCTAAGCCACTGGCGGGTCGTCCCCTTATATACACAGGTTGACGCCCTGCGGCCTACAGAGTCCCGGCCGGCTCATAAACAATGTCCGACTCGGCGACTAGTTACTTCTACCTTACAATACAAGTTATACCATCATGGCGGTTTACCTTTATGGGCCTCTGAGTCGCCTTTGGGCCTTTAGGCCTTTTAGTGAACCGCCATCTTCATGCCTTGGTCTTGGGCTTCTGATGAGCCTCTCTTTGCGTAACCCGGCCCCTCCTGGACGGCTTACACAAATAGTCATATCCCCAACATTAGGCCCCAGATTGATTTGAACCGGTTCATGTCAATCTTTGAAAACCTTATGAACTGGCCTTTAGTCTTCTGTCTTGTCTGAAAATTGTAACCCGCCGTGACGTCATCATCTGGATTCGGGTTAAATCATCGTGACGTCATCTTCAATAAAACTTATATTTTAATTCGTCATATCTTCAACGGATCTCTTTCTTTACTGACCATCCTGAAAATCGAGGCGTTGGGGCCGCTGGATAAATGATGTCTTGGTCTCCTCGTTTCTCGCGCCATCTCAGTCGGCCCCTCCTTATAAATAGACGCGACCTAGGTCTTTTCCATTTCCTCCGGTCGTCTTCCTCCTCGCACTCCCTTCTCTGCCGCTCGAGCTCCGCCGCCGCCATCGTCAGAACCCTCGTCTTCATCGACTCAGGCCGCTGCATCACCCTGTTTCTTGATCAGAAAACGACGGCAACCCTCCGCAGTTCCTCCGCATCGGTGAGTTCTCTTTCCCCACTTTCTCAGATCCGCATTAGTACTGCCCTGAGTTCGTCGACGTTCATTGCCGCCCGACTTAACCTCCATTAGTTCTTTCCTCTAATACCTTGCTCAGATCGTAAAAACCACATAGAACTGCTGCGGAGGATGTTTCGTGCTTATTCTGTACGAAAACAGATCTCATTTCCTTGTTTTGGAAGCCCTCCTTGAATATATGAACTTCCCTGTACTGCTTTAGGTCTAGAAAGTTTTCCTTTCCAGAGCATCGTTTGATCCAAAATAATAATTGCAATTTGTGAAACCTGTTTGCTCCACACTTAGCCAAAAACTACGTCGGTTGACTCTGTTTTAGCCATAGTAGTTCGTGTAACCGGTTTAAGATTATACCGGCTGTCAGCACCGCTTGCTTATGGCGACTTAAGAAAATCTTAATCATCTTTAATGCCTGCAGCTGTTAAACATTACCACATAGTTACATGTATGTCATTAGGCCCCTTCTTAAGTCGCCATCTTAAATAACCCAATAATGCTTATTCTCTGGGTTATAATAAACCGGAAAAATTCCTTTATCTTGTTGTAGGCTTCAATTTACACAATGGCACCCAAAGCTGTTAAACCCCCGGTGACCTGCAACTGGGTCAAATCCACCGTTACAAAGAGCTCTTTAGCTGGGTTTGTGAAATCCGGCCATCTGCCCAAAAAGGAAATTATGTCCTATCGTGCTCCTAACCCATCGGAGGAGAAACCTCCACCCTAGGAAGGGGAGGTAATTGTGTTTACGGATCATATGAACCGGGGCTTTGCTCCACTCGGGTCAAAATTCTTCAGAGATGTTTTGCATTTCTTTGACCTCAGACCTCAAGACATCGGGCCCAACTCCGTGTCGAATCTCTGCAACTTCCAAGTGTTTTGCGAGATGTACCTTGGAGAAGAGCCAAATTTGACCTTGTTCAGAGAGCTGTTTTATTTGAACCATCAAAATGAACGTGCCAATCGGCCCAGTCTGGAACTCGGTGGCATCTCGATCCAGCGGCGAAGAGACTGCCTTTTTCCTTATGCAGAGCTGCCAAGCCATCCAAAAGAGTGGAATCAGACATGGTTCTACTGCCAAGATACCTCTCCGGCTGGTGAGAATTCACTACCCGGTTTTCGTGCTCTGCGCTTGGAGTCCAACCACCCATTGGCCGACAAATTATCTCCTGCTGAACGTATTCCACTTGCCCCCACCATAAAGAAGATTAGGGCTCTTTTGGGCAATGGTTTGGATGGCATTGATTTGGTCCGGACCTGGATTACCTGGCGGGTGATTCCGTTAAGCCGCCGACCCGGCTTAATGTGTACTTACTCAGGGGAAAAGGATGACCCACTGCGTCACAGCCCTTATGATTTACCAGATGACATGGTCGAGGCTATGATCCAGTCACTGTTGAAAGAGGGGACTGTGGTGAATAATACCTTCAGCTTACTCCCCTTCTGTAAGAACAACCCGGCCCCCGCAGTAAGTCATCAACCTCAGTGATCACCTTTATTATGTTTACCCTATTTTTACTCATACCCCCTTACAACTATTTACAGGCAAACGACAAGTTCTGGAAAGTCCCGTATGATCATGAGGCGGCCAAACAAGCCCGGGCGGCAAAGAGGGCCGAAAAAGGAACCACCAGGCCTTCTACTTCAAAGAAAAGAAAACCAAGTGCTTCAGAGATGTTCCAGCTCGATGACTCTGATGATAACGAAGAAGAGGTAACCTTTCAACTTCCCTTACTCTTTTATCATTACCTTACTAACATTATTCTCCTTTTCAGGAAGACACGGGGAACAGCCAACCCGTCGAGGAAGAGGTAACTATAATCTCCTCCGACTCCGAGCTTCGGCCGCGTCAGAAAATTCGAAGAGTAACCCGGAAAGTAAGATTTTCACACCCTTTGGCTTACCAAGATCCTGACTTTCTTTTGAAGCAACAGCAATTTGAAAGCCGGAGGCAGACCCGGACCAGCAAGGATGCGGAGCTCTCCTCCAGCTTGCCTGACACAACCCGGAAGCGCCGGATTGAGGTTATCTCCGACTTATACCCTTTTTTACATTTGGCGGGTCTAATCCGTAAACCTCTCAATTCATCTGACTCCAATTACCAGGATACCTCTCCTTCATCCGACGAGTCCATGCAGTCAAACATGCCAGCTTTTAAGACTACTCCTGGGTAATATCAATTTATTTACCTTATGTTTTTTCTTCCTCATGTTTCTGTACTTATTCTTCTGTTTTGTCCATAGCGTGCAAGTTAAGCCCAGGAAGAAAACAAAGAAAGATAAGCCGGCCGAAGACTGTGTGGTAACTGAACCGGAATTGGGCACAGCTACTCCCGGCTCTCCCACACATCAGCCGCCGCCTGAACCGGCTCAGGATACTGTAGTACCAACTTCTGATCTACCTGCTGAAGATATTCTAGTTGGTTCTGTTAATCCGGAAGCACCTAGCCCAGCCAAGACGATTGACCCAGAAGTGGAAATACTCAAGACTCAGTTTGTCGAGCCGGCCCGGCCCACAGTTCTTGCCAGATGTTCTGCTAAAGAGGAGTTACTGGAACACCGTAAAGCCAAAACGGACATCACTGACTATACTCATTTGAGTATTGGAGAGATCGTCTCGGGTTATATCAACCAGGTGCATAGCAGTCGTGACCTGGAAATTGATATGGTGAAGCAAATACAACAAAAATCTGAGGTATGACTTACGCTTCCTTACTTTCAATCATACTTACTGTACCAGCCCCCAAGTCTATTGCTTATTTGGAAATATGTTGTAGACTAAGAAAAACTATTAGAGCTGCTTGTCCGGCTTAAAGAAAAAATACTTAAGCCGGCTGTAACACAATACCTTTAACTTGCGATACACATTAGCCCCCAAGTGCCAAGCATCTTTGCTTGTAAAGTGCTTGGGACTTTAATATCCAGGACCGTCTTAATCATTTAGAAAGCTCCGTTATACATTAGCCCCCAAGTGTCAAGTATGTTTGCTTGCAAAGTGCTTGGGACTTTAAAATTCTTTACCATGATCCTGACTGCAACCCGGTATAACGCAGGCCACCATAGGTCAATTTGAATCGGAGATTGCTGACCTTAAGAGCCGGCTGTCAGCCCAGGAACTTGAAATTCAAAATGCCAGTTCCAAATTTGAATTCAGCGTCTCCGAATAAGAGAAGTTGAAGAATAACTTTGAATCGGAGAAGAAAACCTGGGCTGACAAGAAGGCCTCTCTGTTGACTCGGGCCGAGACAGCCGAAGCATCCCTTGCAAAAGCAAACACCGAGCTGTCCGGCTTGAAGCGTCAGATATCTCGAATGGTCTCAGCAATCTTCGGTAAGTTCCTTCATACGAACCTCAAATATTGCCATCCTTCCTTTGATGACGAAGCTAATTATTGCCTCCGGCTTACCCTTTGCTTAATAACACAAGCCCCAGGAGTACCACCCTCAAGTAGGACATGGTGGTCAAACTGAAAGCCGTCTATACTCTGGTGGAGCAATTGTACACCGGGTCACAACGTGCTTTAATTAGCCGTTGTGGCTTTATCAAATGATGTCCCCCATCTCCTGCAAGATGTGCTAAAACGGCTTGCCGTGCTACCTCAGCGGGTCCAAGAACTAAGACGGGCATCTGCTAGAGCTGGAGCTATAGCTGCCTTGAGCCGGGCCAAGGCGTGGATTCCAGAGCTAGACCCGGCCGACCTCAGTCTTGGATACCCGAGTCTGAAGGAAGATGGAACCTTATTTGATGAGGACTTCACCGCCTGTGGAAAAGACATATGCCCTGTGGCTACTCTCATTGGAAACGACATTGATCTTACCAAGTACCAGCCGGGTTATGACAGCGAGAACCGGAGGATTCCAACACCTCATTATGATGATGTCAGCCTGATCCCTCCAATTCGTAAGCATACCTTTGCCCCAGAAGTCGATCCAACCGGTTTAATAGATGATGAAGCTGAGTTTGAAGCCTTGAGTGGCATTGACTGGACCTCATCAACCTTCCAGGACAGAGAGCAGACGAAGAGGCGGAGAAGGATAACCCGGAGTCTTCAAGCCAACCAGTAGAGTGAAGACATTGGGTGTCATATGTTTAAGTTCTTGTCAAACAATGCCTCACTATTCAGACTCGGGGAGTCTTGTAATAGAGTAAAAAAACTCAATTTTTGTTATGCCTTTGCGTATTCTTATGGCGCGTGACATTTGCATAAGCCGCCATTATTATGCACTCGCTTTTTTAATCTGTTATGCCTTCATAGAATCTTACTTGTATCGCCCTGCACATAAGACAAGCAGAAATCCCTTGGCGACTTACCGCATTGGGGGTCATATAATGTCTTGATAACCCGGAGTGTACACCAAACAATATTAGGAAAGACAACTTACGATTAAACTTGGTAGACATAATCACAATGGCATGCCTATGATGCTTGCAGTTATTTCTCCGGTTTATATGACCCAACCTCTGAGGGTAATTTTAACTCCTAAAATTTGATATATAAAGGTTCACCTGGTATTTAGTAACCCAGAGTAACCAATGTTCTCTTTGGTTCGGATATGACCTATGTTTGAACAGGAAGCCCCCAAGTGATCATGGCTAGATTCAGATATGATCACAAGCCGGACGAAAGGAAAAGCCGGATTCAGATATGACCCGCTCCCTCTTGGTTGTCTCCACCACCTGACAAAGAAAACACATAAACCTTTTTTGGGGTGGAAAAAAGAACAGAGGTCCTGCTTTATTGCTTTATATAATATATACATTGTATAAATATATACACATTTAGAGCCGATGGCTCAGGTATAGTAAGGCCGAAGATGAGCGATATTCCACGGCCGGCGGGTCTCCTCCTCCGACTTACGTGAGTCTTTGTGCTCTCGAACATCGATAAGGTAGTATGACCCGTTGTTCAGATTCTTACTGACCACAAAAGGTCCTTCCCAAGGAGGGGATAGCTTGTGCATGTCAGATTGATCCTAGATGAGTCGGAGCACTAAGTCGCCTTCCTGAAAGGTTCTGGACCTAACCCGGCGGCTGTGGTAGCGGCGCAGGTCTTGCTGGTAAATCGCCGAGCAGGCTATTGCCAAGTCTCGCTCTTCGTCCAACAGGTCAAGCGCATCTTGACGAGTTTTTTCGTTGTCCGACTCAACGTAAATCGCCACACGGGGTGAGTCATGACGGATGTGACTTGGCAGGACCGCCTCTGCTCCATACACCATAAAGAAAGGTGTATAACCCGTAGATCTGTTAGGTGTAGTATTGATGCTCCAAAGTACAGAGGGTAATTCCTCCACCCAACAACTCGGCGTCCGCTGCAAGGGGACCAAGAGTCGGGGCTTGATACCCTTCAAGATCTCTTGATTAGCTCGTTCTGCTTGACCATTGGATTGAGGATGAGCCACAGCCGAAACGTCAAGCCGGATGTGCTCTTATTGAGAGAACTCTTCCATTGCTCCTTTGGAAACTTTAGTGCCATTATCAGTTATGATGCTGTGTGGAAAACCAAAGAGAAAAATCACCTTTTTCATAACTGGAGTGCCGTGGCTGCATCACACTTACTGATTGGCTCCGCCTCAACCCACTTTGTAAACTTGTCAACCGCTACCAAGAGGTGCGTCTTTTTATCCTTAGACCTTCTGAAAGGCCCGACCATATCAAGCCCCCAGACTGCAAACGGCCAAGTAATTGGAATCATCCTCAATTCTTGAGCTGGCACATGGGCTCGTCGTGAGAACTTCTGACATCCATCACATTTACTGACCAGATCTTCTGCATCAGCATGAGCCGTCAGCCAATAAAACCCATGACGGGAAGCTTTGGCCACAAGAGATTTTGAGCTGGCGTGATGACCACAATCGCCTTCATGAATCTCACGAAGGATCTCCTGACCCTCTGTCGGTGACACGCAACGTTGAAACGCTCCAGTGACACTGCAGTGATGTAACTCGCCATTGACAATTGTCATGGACTTGGACCGTCGGACGATTTGTCTTGCCAAGGTCTCATCTTTAGGCAACTCTCCCCGGGTCATGTAAGACAAATAAGGCACTGTCCAATCCGGGATAACGTGGAGAGCCGCCACCAGCTGTGCCTCCGGGTCTGGTATTGCCAGATCTTCCTCTGTAGGTAACTTAACAAAAGGATTATGCAAAACATCAAGAAAAGTGTTGGGCGGCACCGGCTTACGCTGAGATCCCAGCCGGCTTAAGGCATCAGCCGCCTCATTCTTCCTTTGATCAGTGTGTTCCACCACATAACCCTTGAAGTGTCCAGCCACAACATCAACTTCACGACGGTAAGCCGCCATAAGGGGATCTTTAGAGTCCCACTTGCTTGACACCTGTTGAGCCACAAGGTCTGAGTCTCCTAAGCATCTTACCCGGCTCAAGTTCATCTCTTTGGCCATCTAGAGACCATGGAGTAGGGCCTCGTACTCAGCTGCATTGTTAGTACAAGGAAACATAAGCCGGAGCACATAACAAAATTTGTCACCTCGAGGGGAAGTTAACACGACTCCAGCCCCCGAGCCTTCCAACTGTCTGGACCCATCAAAGTGAATAGTCCAATAGGTGTTATCGGGGTTCTCCTCAGGTACCTGTAGCTCTGTCAAGTCATTGATGAAATCCACCAAAGCTTGAGACTTAATGGCAGTGCGTGGTACGTACTTCAGACCATGAGGCCCGAGCTCGATGGCCCACTTGGCGACTCGTCATGTAGCCTCTCTGTTCTGAATAATTTCTCCCAAGGGGGCAGAACTTACCACAGTGATAGGGTGACCTTGGAAGTATTGCTTCAGTGTCCGGCTTGCCATGAACACCCCGTAAACAAGTTTCTGCCAATGAGGATATCTTTGTTTTGACTCGATGAGTACCTCAATGACATAATAAACCGGCCGTTGAACCGGATGTTCCTTACCAGCCTCCTTGCGCTCTACCACAATTGCCACACTGACGGCTCGTGAATTAGCAGCCACATATAACAGCAAAGGCTCTTTTTCAATGGGAGCTGCAAGAACCGGCGGCTCAGATAACTGCCTCTTCAAATCCTCAAAAGCAGCATTAGCAGCATTACTCCAGACAAAGGTGTCTGCCTTCTTCATCTGTTGGTACAGCGGTAGGGCCTTCCCACCTAACCGGCTTATGAACTGGCTTAAAGCAGCAACACGACCCGCCAGTCGCTGAACATCATTGATACATGCTGGTTTAGCCAAAGAAGTGATTGCCTTAATCTTCTCCAGATTAGCCTCGATGAGACCAAGAATCCCAAAAGCTTGCCTGCAGGCACACCAAATACACACTTCTCTGGGTTAAGCATCATTTTGTAAACCCGGAGATTGTCAAAGGTTTCTCTGAGATCAGGTATCAAGGTTTCCATCTCTCTGGATTTCACCACTATGTCATCCACATAAGCATGAACATTGCGCCCGACCTGATTGTGGAGACAATTCTGTACACACCGTTGATAAGTCGCCTGGGCACTCTTGAGCCCAAAAGGCATAGACACATAGCAGAAGGCTCCAAACGGAGTGATGAAAGCCGTCTTCTCCTGGTCCTTAACCGCCGTCTTGATCTGATGATAACCAGAGTAAGCATCCAAAAAGCTCAAACGCGCACAACCCGTCGTAGCATCAATTATTTGATCAATACGGGGGAGAGCGAAAGGATCAGCCGGACAAGCCTTATTTAAGTCCGTGTAATCCACACACATCCGCCAGGTGCCGTTTTTCTTGAGCACGAGCACCGGGTTAGCCAACCACTCCGGGTGAAAAACTTCGACAATGAACCCAGCCGCCAAGAGCCGGGAGACCTCCTCTCCTATAGCTTTTCGTCGTTCCTCATTGAATCGCCGCAAAAACTGCCTGACCGGCTTATACTTCGGATCAACATTAAGAGTGTGCTCAGCGAGTCCTCTCGGTACACCCGGCATGTCAGAAGGCTTCCATGCAAAGATGTCCTGGTTCTCACGGATGAACTCGATGAGCACGCTTTCCTATTTAGGATCCAAGTTGGCACTGATGCTGAATTGCTTAGACGAATCGCCTGTAGTAAAATCAACCAGCTTAGTCTCTGCAGCCGATTTAAACTTCATGGCCGGGTCATGTTCCGTAGTCGGCTTCTTGAGGGAGGTCATATCTGCCGGGTCAATGTTATCTTGATAAAATTTGAGCTCCTCTGCTGCACAGACAGACTCGGCATAAGCCGCATCGCCTTCTTCACACTCCATGGCCACCTTTCGGCTTCCATGCACAGTGATGGTGCCCTTGTAACCCGACATCTTGAGCTGTAAATAAACATAACACGGTCGCGCCATGAACTTGGCATAAGCCGGCAGCCCCAACAAAGCGTGATATGGACACTCTTGATTTTGACCACCTCAAAAGTTAACCTTTCAGCCCTAGAATCATGCTCGTCTCCAAAAGCCACATCTAGCTCAATCTTACCCACAGGATACAACAACTTACCAGGCACCACTCCATGGAAGACGGTGTTGGAAGTCTATAAATTCTTGTCAGTTAAGCCCATGCGCCGAAAGGTCTCGTAATAGAGGATGTTGATGCTGCTACCTCCATCCATGAGCACCTTAGTAAATTTATAACCACCAACCTGCGGTGCCACCACTAGGGCCAGTTGACACGGATTATCCACCCGGGGAGGGTGATCCTCCCTGCTCCAGACAATGGGCTGTTCCGACCATCTCGAGTAACGAGGGACTGCCGGCTCAATAGAATTCACAGCCCTTCTATGGATTTTCTGATCACGTTTGCACAAACTAGTAGTGAACACGTGATACTGCCCACTATTTAGCTGCTTTGGATGGCTCTGGTAACCCGATTGCTGCTGCTGCTGTCCTCCTTGACCAGACTGCTGTTGGTTATGACCGCCCTGGTTTCCCTAAAAACCGGACCGTGAACCGCCGCCCGGGCCATGAAAGTCGCCAGCTCCTGAGCCGCTACCCGGGCCTTGATTACCATCAAACATATTAGAATTATTGAAAGCCTTTATGATTGCGCAATCCTTCCATAAATGAGTTGCTGGCCGTTCCCGGGTGACGTGTTTTGGGCAGGGCTCATTGAGTAGTTGCTCAAGAGATGGACCTGACCCACCGAACTGAGGGGGTGGCTTTCCTTTGCGCTTATGATTGTTACCCTGTGCATTGGCCACAAATTCCGGGTTGCCGTCCTCCTTACGGTTATTGCCTCCTTGACTCGC
Source organism: Aegilops umbellulata (assembly GCA_032464435.1). NCBI lineage: Eukaryota > Viridiplantae > Streptophyta > Magnoliopsida > Poales > Poaceae > Aegilops > Aegilops umbellulata. The sequence continues at coordinate 491,285,646 of CP136060.1, read as the reverse complement.
CGGGTTATGCTGCTGACCCTTTCCATTATCGTTCTTCTTTCCGTTCCCTGTCCTTTGCTCATCAGACGCGGGATCCTTGGTACTATCAGAATCGGCATACTTGACTAACGCCGCCATCAGCGTCCCCATATTGTTGCAATCACGCTTAAGGTGCCCCAATTTCTGTCTTAGAGGCTCGAAGCGGCAATTGATCTTCTCCAGCATGAGAACTGCTGAGCCGGCATCCATCTTGTCAGACGAATGTATTATATCTTTGACCCGGCGCAGCCAATGAGTCATAGATTCACCTTCCTCCTGCTTACAATTTGTCAAGTTCACAATCGACATAGACTGCTTGCAAGTGTCCTTGAAGTTCTGGATGAAACGGGCTTTTAGCTCTGCCCATGAACTAATGGAATTGGCTGGCAAACCCTTTAACCAAGAACGGGTCGTTCCGTCCAACATCATGGTGAAGTATTTAGCCATCGCTTCATCACTAACCTCCAGCAGCTCCATGGCCATCTCATAACTTTCAATCCACGCCCCAGGCTGTAAATCGGCCGTATAATCGGCACCTTTCGAGGTCCCTTGAAATCCTTGGGCAGACGTACATTACATAGAGCCGGTACCAGACAGGGAACACCTCCGGTTCTAGTAGCAACACCCGCCTCAACGGAAGTCGTCGGGTAAGCCGGTGAGTCCTGTTGGGCTGCCAGCTGAGCCGCTAGCTGAGCCGCCCGCTCGTCCTCCTGACGTATCCGATCCTGAACCGGGTTATACCCACCTGGCTAGGTCCGGCCCTGAGCGCTACTTGACAAGGCCTCTGATTCCATGTGTCTACTGTAACTTGGGCTCCGGTTTTGACGAGGCGGAGCTAAACAGGGCGGAGGAGTTGAGTGAATCTTGTCCCGGCTGTAGGAGTAGGTCTCTTGCTGAGCCAGAGCTGTTTGGACAAGCTCCCTGATCCTCCGGGTTTCCACCGCTGTCGGATCATCACCATCTACCGGGAGAGCCGCCAAACGTGCTGATGCTACGATTAAGTTCTCCATGGGGTTCGAGAACTGACCCGGTGGTATTGGTACATAACGGGGAGGTGCCATATTGCTGTGAAGAGGCGCCATCACCTGAGGCTGGACCGGGCCTCCCGCTCCGGATGTCATAAACTGATTTGCACCTGGCGGGATACTTGGGCCGGCTCCGGGTGTAGCAAAGAGATTCCGAGGATCATAAATCTGAGGTAAACGGGACTGAGTTTTCTGATGTCTCCTCCTCATTACCTCATTAGATGCGTTCAGGCTCATCGTGAGCTAAAAAGCCTCTGCCTAAAGTTGCTGCGCCCGTATGTCCAAAGCTGCCCGCTCTGTGGCTAATCTAGTATCTTCAGTTGCTAAGGTTTCCTTGGCCTGGGCGATCTCTTCACGATCCTGTGCCACCTCTGCCTCATGCTCAGATTGGTTCACAGGGATGACCGTAGTAGTTAACAGGGCCGTAAGTTTATCCATGAGATCCATCAGCACCTGAGCCGGTGAGCGCACAGGGCCTCCTGCCCCGGCTGCTCCTAACCCGGACGTTATCGCCGCTGAGGCCGTAGAATTTTGGCCGGGTTGAGTGTCATCCATGAAGACTCCTGCCCAGTTTGGCGACTCTGAGGGGTCCGAAATAGTACTGACATCGGAACAGCCCCCAGACACACCATGTTGACCTGTATACAGCGAATCTGTTGAGCCGGCGGACGAATAACCATCAGAGAGGACGGCCCGCTCACCATCTTCAGATCCTTCAGAAAGTTCACCTCCGTGGATGCAACCCACAAAGGCACGCTTCACGACGGGTTGAGCTCGGGCGGGTCTCGCATGCTGAGCCGTCTCGACGAGGTCGGTGTAGTTGTCCGGCTCAGGGTCCGGCTCACCAATCCGGCCGATGAAGACGTGAATTCCGCCAAAGGGGACCTAGTACCCGTACTCAATTGAGCCGGTGTCGGGGCCCCAGCCTTCTTCGTGATGTAGATCTTGCCGCGACGACTCTTGGTCATCCGGCCAACTGCGTATCCCTTGAGCCCTTCGAAGCTGCCCTTCAAGAACTCAAATCCACCATGCGCTGGCCCCACGGTGGGCACCAACTGTCATGCAATTGTCATGGAAGATGTCCTCTTGCGAGGACTTAATCGTGGAGCCATCGCAACTAGGAAGCTTAAAGGGGTTAATCGGGACAAAGAACACGCGAAGTTTATACTAGTTCAGCCCCTTGCGGTGAAGGAAGGCCTACGTCTAGTTGGGTTGGTATTGCTTGAGGTTTCGATGACCAGGGAGCGAGATACGCTATGCCTGGCTCTCGATCAGTTGTTTCTTTCCCTAAGCCCCTGGCGGGTCGTCCCCTTATATACACGGGTTGACGCCCTGCGGCCTACAGAGTCCTGGCCGGCTCATAAACAGTGTCCGACTCGACGACTAGTTACTTCTACCTTACAGTACAAGTTATACCATCATGGCAGTTTATCTTTACGGGCCTTAGAGTCGCCTGTGGGCCTTTAGGCCTCTTAGTGAGCCTCCACCTTCATGCCTTGGTCTTGGGCTTCTGATGAGCCTCTCTTTGCGTAACCCGGCCCCTCCTGGACGGCTTACACAAATAGTCATATCCCCAACATAGACTCTAAAATATGTCTATATACATCCGTATGTGCCAGTCTATTTGAAGCCTCTAAAATGACTAATATTTGGGAACGAAGGGAGTAAAATGTAAGACATCCATGGTCCTCAGTTCAATATTTAAAATGAACATGAAACTAAAACATGAATATTAAGTCTATTACTACATTACATGCAAATGTTCTGTTTAGGCGGAGCTATGATTGTCGGGGGTCAACCCCTCGACCCTAGATAAAATTGTGGAGCTCTGTTTAGGGTTGTTTAGATTATATTTGTCACCACCCTCCCAGCCACCCATTGGTTGTGCACCCCCCACCCCTCCTCCCCGGGAGAATATCATGTGCCCCCATACCTTATATGTTATATGCCGATACGAGTTGCTTGGAGCTTGTAGATCTGAGATATAGCAGCTCACATGATGTGTCTTAATATTTCTGCAGGAAACCTTGATGAGTTTGAGAATTGCACACAATTTGTACAAAAACTACTTAGATGCCCTTTGATCCCATATCCAACGACCTCGAAGCTCGTATCACCATAGCATCTAAGATGAAGGAGGACATCATATTCTCCTGTATGTAAGAATATCATGTGCTACCACACCTTAGATGCTTTGGTGATACAAGCTCTTCGGAGGCGTTGGATTTGTGACCCAACACCTCCACGTGGTTCGAATGGTTTTTTGCAGAAAAGCCCCAAAAGAGTTCGGCCACCGCTTACAAGCACAAAGACTGCTCACATGCCATTGGATCTCAAATCAAACGACCTCCAAGTTCGTTTTTTCACCTTATGTTTTCTCGCACGTGAGAGTATGAGGTGCTCCCGCACCGTAGATTCTATGGTGATACGAGTTCACTGAGATCTAAGGCCCACAATAGGAGGCTTGAATGTTTTTGCAATATACGGCTGATAGAGTTTGGGAAATGCGCAGAAAGTACAAGTACTACGCATGTGCCATCTGATCACTAATCATACGACCCATATGCTCATATCACCGTAGCGGGTAATTAAGCTACAGGGAGCACCTAATATGAGCACCGGGGAGCTGTTGGATCGAAGATGCAGCGGCACACACGAGGCCTGAATGTTTTATTTGCAAAAAAACCTTTGGAGAGGTTGGAAATTGCGCATAATTACAAAGACTACTCCCAAGCCATTGGATCTCACTTCCAATGGTGTAAAAACTCGTATCACCATAGTATCTAAGCTGCAGGGTGGATGTGATATTCTATGCCGCTATCATTTTTGTTCGTAAACTTGCAAAATATGTGTAGCTTGTGTCGTTACGTGTCTAACCGCGCAAAGTGTTTGTTCAAAAAAACCATCCTACACTGAAATATCGGAACAACACACGGGGGTCCCACTTCTCATTAATCAAATTTGGACCTAAAACTAACAAATCTGAAAGACGAGATTCGAACTGGCAACCTGGACTACAAAGCGTAAGCCGATAGCCTGAAAAAACGAACGGTTGTTGGCTTTGTCCCATAACTTGATTTTATTTATACAGTAATTTCGTTGGGTAGAGTAGAGGGAGTGCCTCGTCAACACATGCATGGCCGTTGTCTCACTTACTGGTGGGTCCCAGGTCTGCGATCTCAATCTCTCTTCTCTCCATCGTCTAACCTTTGCACGGGCACACACAAAGAGTGCCGCTAGCTTGCCGTGGTGTTATTACAACTAAAAAAAGCTTGGAAAATAGAAGAATCGCCTAGAACAAGAGACGTTGTGGCTGGTCGAGACGGAGCTAACCACATCTATCCTCCGTGCCACATTTGCATGATGAAGATGTGTGGCTAGTGGGGTGTTTTCGACCGACTGGCTGGGTCCAGAGGTCGAACCATAGGTACTACGTCTGATACAGTATATTTTTACACGCACATTTTTCCTCCGTGCCGAGACGTGGCACACCCTACCGCGCGGTTTCGGGTCCTCCCAAGTGGTGCACGCATATATTCTTCCTGACGTGGGATGCCCTACCGCGCGTTTTCTGGGTCCTCCTCGCTCGTAGCGCCGAAGCAAGTAAATGAGTCGTCAAATCACGAAAGACCACCTTTCCCGCCGAGTACATCAGTGAAGCACGGTGGCTAGCTAGTTGGGCTAGTTCGACCGATTAGCTAGGCCGCCGCCACATTTGTTCTTTCACCCCTTTTTTAATCTACTTGCCGGCAGGTAAATATAAATATCCACCGCGGCGTTGCTCTGGTGTTTGGGTGCGGCAGGATCTTTATTTTTTTGATTGACAGGAGCAGGCGCGGCAGGATTTTTAATTTTTTGACTAACGGGAGCAGGCGCGGCAGCAATTAGTCATGATGACTCCGCCTGTAAAAACCCACCGCTTCCTGATGTGAGAAGTCGTCGACTGGTGTTTTACCGTGGTGAAAACCAAAAGATTCCCCGCTCCCTCCGCCTTCCCGTAGATTGCATTGCCTTTCAGCCGTTTCGCCCCCTTTGCTTCCTCTCCCCAATTCTTCTACCTGGTGCCATGGCGGCGCAGTAGATCACGGAATCCGAGGTGAGGCTCCTGACACAGGAGCTCCATGCCAAGGATGCGGAGCTCAGGGACAAGGACGTGGAGCTCCGTGAGCTCAAGGAGGAGAGGAGTGCCATGCTCCTTCGTTATGTGCGGGAGTTCACGGAGCTTCAAAAGCGGCAGGCGTCCACCACAAAGATGCTCGAGGCGTCGGCGGCGTTGCTGCAGAAAGCGGGAGATACAATAGGCCGTCAGGGGAGCCGGCTAGAGCGCGAGCGGGCCGATCATGACGAGGTACAGGATCGCCTCAGCCACTTGGTGAACCAAGTTGCCACGCACGTGTTGCGGCTGCGCGATGCCTACCTTCGTGCCAGCGTGACGATGCCGGCCGTCGGGCTAAACCCGTTAGACCACCCGGTCGACTTCAACAAGCTGCTGCTTCCTGACCTGGTCTCCTTCTTCACCTATATCTCTGAGGAGCTGAGTTGTCTCCGCGCGATGGTGGGGGCTGAGCTGGACAAGGAGGGGTTGTGGGTTGCCGTCGCCGTTGCCGGGCGAATCCTCTCAGGGCTCCGTCACCGGAATCCATTCGTGCCATTGGACACCGTCTTTGACGAGCTGGCTCCCGTCGACCGGGAGCAGGCTCTACGGGTGGTTGCACCCTGCATCACCAACGTCGTGCGCCTCAAGAAGCAGAGGGACTTCGGTGGTGTTTAGGCGCCCTCTGCATGGGCATGTCCATGTCTCGGCGCAACATGACCGTTGGATCAAACTCAGACGGTGCAGATCAGTCACTGTAGCACAAAGCATGTGGGTGTGTTTGGTTGCATTCTCATCTCAATATAGTTGTTTCCTATTCGTGTATTTGTTACATGTAGGAGTAGTTGGCATGCGCACAACATCATTTGTTATCGTCATATCTTACTACACTAGCAACAAGATTGTGTAGTACTGACGTATGAACCACTGCACATGCCTAGTAGTAGGAGCATTGTGTATGTTCAAGTGGCTGCCGTGTTTCGCACTCCTCCGTCGTAAGAGTGGAAACGCTTGCTGTAATCATTTTTTCTTTTGACAAACAGTGGACACGCTCTACCGTGCGGATCCTCCTCCACCCATGCACTAAATTACTCACTTTCGCCGACGTGTGGGACAGCCAGCATCGGGGTCCACTAGCCATGCACTAAATTACTCCGTAGTAGAGTGACGGTAGACTACCCCGATCGAAGCACTGCAGTAATGCCCAATGAGCCGTCAAATCACAAAACCCCCTCCTTTCCAGCAGTAAGTTGGACGGACGAAGCAACCATCATTTCACTCTTCTCTCTCAGCTTCCTCTCTACCCAACCCTCGCTTCTGCCTCATCTTGTTCCTCATTTCTTCAAGAAAACCCCGACCTGCTTCTGCCATTGTTCTTCTCTCCCAAAGAAGGAAAGGTGAGCACATCAATGGTGTTGATTCTGGCCAAGGCCCAGTCTTGCAACCCCGATACTGATCCTATAACTCCCTCTCTTTTCTTCTTTTGGGTTTGTGATTATGGTTTATTTTCTTTTATTTCTATTTGATAGTTTGTTGATGGACGCTCGAGCACCGGCCGAAGTGATGTCTATGGCTCCGGCCAAAACCGTCGAGGCTCATGGTACGAAGAAGCGCAAGCACCTCGCCGAGACTACCGCAGACAAGCTCAAAGCCATTGCCCTGTCCAAGCCCCCCTCTCCGGGATCCCTCATTAAGCAAGTCTAGGTAATATCTCTTCTTGATGATCTTTTTCTTGATCTTGATCGTGTTTTTTCATCTAACACGCAGTACTAGTACTAGTAGTACAACTTTCTGGGTGATCTTGCATGTGATTTTGTGTGCCAAATGACGGTTCTAAATTCCTCTTTTGACCAAAACATGCGAGAGGTTCACACTGATTTATTATAGATTACTTTCAACTACTCCCTCTGTCCCAAATTTCTGGTCCTAGATTTGTCTAGATATGGATGTATCTAATACTAAAATGTGACTTGATACATCCGTATCTAGACAAATTTAAGACAAGAATTTTGGGACGGAGGGAGTACTTTATGAACATCAATGCTACCTTTTAAGAGGGTATATTTGCCTCAGTAACTTGTGTTATGGATTTTGCATATAATCCCTCTACTCTCATGCCTTTGAAGACATGTTCTAGTGTCTTTGTTCACTCATTTTTGTGCCTATATGTAGTCATATATGGAGTATAATATCAAAAATCATCTTATATTTCTGAACGGAGGTAGTAATAAAATATGGTTTCTGTTTGAATTAGAACCAGGTCCGCGGTGGAGATGAAGTTCTCAAAGTCATGTCGTGTGAACTGGAAGACCTGATGATGAGTTTTATTGCTGAACTATCCAGCTGTTGTGTCCTTGTCGCCACGTGTCCTGAACTAGTGTTTTCATGTAGCATTGTTGTCAGGCGTGTTCTCGAGGCTGTACTTGACCACAACAATTTCCTGGCTGTGCCTTCGATTATGAAAGGTGTGGTTCTTGTAAAGCTTCCCAACAAATCTGATGCGGCCTATCTTCATCATCATGTTTATGAGTGGAAAGACCACTCTGTTAGGTTCTCCAAGGTTGACAAGATGGTGATGGTGCGTGTAGACATCTCACACGAAGTCCATGGCCTAGTCAGTTATGCGGGGTTCATCCCATAGGTCGGTGGCAAGAAATAGTCTGCAGAGTTTAGTTAGTGCAACTTTGCTTGTCTATAGTAAGTACTATTGTTCAGTACTTGATTTGTGTTTGTGAACCCTGTATTGTTTATTAGTACTACCGCTTTTGGTGTGTGGTCAGTCCTGAGAACGGTATATGTTAATGTCTGTCCACTCAATTCAGTCTGTATATTTTGAAGTATCCAGATCATATTTTTTGTGAGGACGGTTTATCAATTATGGTTACACTCCAATATCTGTATGCATTGCAGGGTTTATCGCACCCACCAGGATTTCCAGTCCCATGGATGTTCGGTCCATACGATTTGTCATGACCTTTGGACTGTCCTGCTGGTGGGAGTAGGCAGGGCCCCTGCATGCCATGCGTAGTTGGACGACCAATCTTCTGTTTAGTACTTCAACATAATGATTTCCTAGTAAGGATTCACTCGTGTCACATGAAGTAAATCTTATTGATTTACTGTCTAAATCTTATTGATTTAATGTCATGTTTTCTTTCTTTTCCTGTAATTTTACGATGCAGGTTTTGCCATGTGACATTCATCACAGAATAAACCGTTTGGTTTGCTCTACGATGGCTATTTTTGCAGGTTTCACTTCTGATGTCGTGTCAGTAACAAAGGCATTGTCCATCACTTATATTACTGGAAAAAATTGGATCAGTCTGTTGTCTGAGTACAAGCTAAATCCCTATGATGAACTGCAGTTTGGTTTAACAAAAACGCCACAATTAGTCCTTCTCGCGTTTAAAAGAAATGAAGAAAAAAACTGGATCACGGTCATGGATCCTAGTCAAGTTAGAAAGCTGATCATAGCAGACCAGACACGATCGCCGCTGTCTCGCACAGATCGAGCACCGGCAGTTGCTCTAGCACTGACAGCGGCAGCAGCTCAGTTTGATCCAGCTGAGGATTGGGCACCGACCGCGTCAGCGGATCAGTCTGATCTACCGGAGGATCGGGCATCGACACCGGCACCTGCTCCGATACTAGCACCAGCTCTACAAGGAGCACCATCTCCGGCAGCAGCGGCGGCCTCGGCACCTGCACCAACACTTGCACTTGCATCTGCTCCGGCCCGTGCAGTTGCACCAGCAACAGACTGGGCTGCAGTTCGCACTTCATATACCAAAGTCCTTACAAAAACCGACATGTCCACCTTCTTGGTAAGCATTGGCCGCCCAAGTGCTTCGTTCTTTTTTCTTTCTATGTATTCACATGATTCACTATGTTGATCTAACTGTTTGGGTATGTATTCTTGTTTACAAACAGAGAATTCCTAGAGCAACAAGGGAGTCGTTCAACAATCCGAGCGACCACCGCCAAGTTTCTCTTACCATGCGCAGCCTTGGTGTGAATGAACCTGCTCAATATTCCGTAAGTACAAAGGATGGTCGCATGATGATTGATGCTAAATGATGGTCAAGGTTCAAATCTAAATCATGTCTTGTGGTAAGGGATGATGTCAAAATCGAACTTTCTCGGCAAGGAGAGCTGGTCCAAATCAACTTCGAAATTAGCAGCACGCAACTGCCGAACTGATCTATCCTCCGAGAGATTTTGATGTAATAATCTGGCATGGTGAAACAAGTGTCATGTGTGTATAAGTAGTATGACAGTATTATTTATCACATGGTATATCGTTGATAGAATTGCAACTCTTATTGCTGGTTAGGAATTGTCGTTCGATTTCATTCCAACAGTTGCCGTGCTTTATTCAATTTTGTGTATTCGCCTTGCGACAGCATCTAAAACCAGCGCCATACCGATCACTTGCAATATGAAAAGCGCTGAGGTAGAACACATGGGCCCCCAAACATGTAGGGTCGGCCTGCGGCCCAAAGTCCAGAACCGTGAGCCTATGTGAGTATTATATTCTCAGCTGAACCCCCATAAAAAAAGCTGAACCCCCATAATGCCCGTGCGTTGCAGAGGGAGTATATTTCTCGGCAAGGTGAACCTGTGATATAAAGGATTTGTATATTTCTTTACAGAGGGAGTATCTCTCTATCAAAAAATATATTTATGTGTAACTAGTTACTCCTGTCTTTCTACTTCCTTTCGCTGATATGTGGGGCAACCGGCAATAGGGTCCACGTGCCATATGCACAAATTAGAGTGCACAACTTCACGGTAGACACACTCTGGTCGTAGCGCTGGAGTAATGCCCAATGAGCCGTCAAATCACAACCCCCCCTTTCCAGCTTTAGCAGTAAGCTGGACGGACGAAGCGGCAATATTTCACTAGGCCTGAATCCCCTTCTCCCTCGTCTGCTTGTTCAGAGAAAACCCCCTCTCGGCGATTGCATAGGGTTTTCTCATGGAGAACCAGGTACGAATTCTTCATACATTCACGATAAACCCAAGTCCCTTGGTCGCAGGCAATCCTAGGATGCCAGCCGCCGCCGTTGATGCATTTTTCTTCCTACTGAATCTAGTGTGTTTCATTTGCAGTGCCCAAAGTGCGAGTACCCTACAGGTTTCTGCGCCCTCGGCGAGACGGCACACTTGTTCCTTCTCATCCTAACACAGCATTTTGAAACATGCACAGTATGTTCCTAGAATCCTCTTTTCTATCCGGGAGGGTGGGGGTTTTTTGAACATGTTGTGTTCTCATATTATTTTTCCTACAGTGTATTATTTGCTCTGCCAGAACACATGTACTCAAGATGCTCGGCCTTGCCACAACTGAATACACTAGTTTAATGGTCACAGTGAAGACAAGCCGTGGATATAAGTTCTGAGTTGGGTTCATGAACCAAGAAGATCGCTGCTTTTTTTATGGCCAAACTTGGATAAACTTTCTCAAGTGTTACGGACTGAAAGTTGGCGCACGAATGTTGATGGAAATAGCAGAACCTGGTCTCATCTTCACTGCGATCTTCCACCCCGACGTCGTTCCAATTGTTCATCCATGTTAGTTTTGTATCTGGTTCTTGCTTGTTGCCTCGATTACTTCTTAATCCGCCTATTCTATCTAACTAATCACAATTTAACTTTAGAAGTAGCAACGAATCTCTCACGAAGATGCTACTTCTAACTAATATTTTCTTATAATTTGTGGCACGTGTAGGTTTTTTCAAAGTTAAGCAGTCTACTCGTTTGTTACTCTGTAATAACTCGGTTGTTACTAATGGCACTGAAGTTGACTGGATCGACATCCACAAGTTCCTACACTTTATTGCTCGTCTTGAGGTCCTTGTGGGGCGTTTCAATGGTGGAAGGCCACGTGGGATATGTGTGCCACTGCTGCACTCGTTGAACAGGTCCAACTGTGTCGAGAAACTTATGGTATGAGTTGTTCATAAACTATTGCTTATACACAGTTTTACAGCTGTGATCTTCTTGAAACAGGAACTGCTGAGTTCTATTATTCCTATACAGATGACTGACCATGATCGGGTCAGACTTGCGCTTGGTCACAACATGATGTTTATGTTGACCTACTCAATTCCCCTTGGAGGTGAAAAGATACTTATTCATGGGTGGTCTCAAATAATGAAGGCCCGTCCATCTTGGAGAATAGGACAGAAGATTATGTTCATGCTTTTCCATGGCTCTAAAGCGAATATCCTGTTTATTGACCACGTTGCGAGATGAAGCCGCTTTCAGAAGGTTGTGGATGCGCGGGGTGGCGCCTGGGCCTTGTCCTGGGGCTTGGCGGCCTCACCCTTGGTTAACTGTACGTAGGCAAAGTAGCACTGTTCGAGGCGTGCTTTGTACGGTTGAACCTGTATAAGTACTCATACTGCTTTCAGATTTGGTTGTTAAGTGCCCCTGCTGGTTTCAGTTAAGGTTGTTATGTACTCCTGCTGCATTTACAGTCTGTCGTGTTTCTTCAGTCATGTCTTCATCCAGCCGCCAAAACCAAACCAGTGCCGGCGGGGCCGCCTGCTTCCACCTCCCACGGTTGGCTGCGCCTTAGCGCACGCATCGCCGCCCCACTGTCTCCTAAATCGTTAACACCGACGTCCTCCGCGCGCTTTGGTGCGCTCGTCGCGGCACTGCCCTCTCACGTTGTCAACATGGTCAACAAACAACAGGAATCGGCAGAAGTACGTGGAGAGGATGACAGTAGGGGCCCACCACGTCAGAGTATGGAAAAATAAAATGCTTCCTCCCAGTGTTTTCCTGACATCTGGGACCCACGACATTGTGAGCGTATATAGTCAATAGATAAGAGAACAGCACAAGATCGGCTGACACCTGGGACGTAGCTACTCGAGCAGTATTTTTTTTTTGTTTGGTATTGTTGAGACAGAGCAGGGTTTGAACTGGGCTGTGGCCCGTCTAGCCCAGGCTTATATTTTATATTCACCATGTGACCAGCCCATCTATTTTTTTCTTTGTGAAAATGAGCCCAGTTTATTTTTTCTGAAGAATACCCAATCCAGGCCTACTTATTTTTCTACGCCCTGACGGGCTGCAATTCTTTGAAGACGCCTGCAAATCTTGAAAGTAATATGAAATGGGTTGTAAATATAAAAACAGATGACAAATTGGCAATTACTTTATAATTTCTGAATTTTATCACATTTTCAGATTCCTATTTCACTAGGCATTAACCTAATTTAAATATATCTTCAAAATACTTTAAATCTGGCTGGACATTTCGGTATTAAAAATAGTTTGGAACGACAGAAATATGTGAAATTGGCCCTGGCCAACCAAAAAAACGACTGCAATAAATTGCATAAGAAGTTTCCATGAGCTATATATAAATTATTATATATAGCCCTGGTGCGCTCGGCGCGGCGTGGTCAACGCGGTCAAGGAACGGCTTCCATCGGACGTGGACTGTACGTGGAGAGGCTGACAGCTGGGTCCACGGCCGCAGCAAGGAAGTGCCTCCTTATTACATGCAAAATAATTATTCCTCCACCTAACAGCAGGGACCCACTGGACGGGCCACCAGTATTTTGCAAAAAAAAATTGTTCACCCCTAACTGTTGGGACCCACCGGACGGGCCACCGTATTTCGCGAACCCCCCCCCCCCCCCCCCCGCTGTCAGCTCGGACCCACCGGAAGTGCCTCCTTATTACGCACAAAACAATGAATACTCCCCCGGCTAGCTGGGACCCACCTTGGTGGGAGGCTGACTTGTGGGCCTACTAAGTTGACGGGGACAAAGGGCTTTGTCAACTTAGTCAATATGAACAATTCTAGCTCCATTGACCATACGATGTCCATCCAACGGCCGTAGTGCTTCTTCAACCTCTGGTCTTCTTGCTCCAGCCGCCCAGAGCAGCGCCGGTCGTGCCGCCTGCTCCTGCCTCCCGTGGCTGGCTGTGCTGCCGCGGAGGCCTCACCGCCCCCTACTATTCCCATCGTTGGCCAGGCCCTGCGGCAACGGCAGCCTCACACCACAGCCGAACGAGTGAACCCTCAGACTCCTCTCCGCGTGGGCATCCACTGCCGCGTCTTCACCGGCTCCGCGTCGTCCCCTTCCTAGGCCTCGCCGTCGTCCACCGCCCTGGTGCTCTCGGCATGGCGTGGTCAACGTGGTCAAGGAACGACTTCCATCAGACGTGGACTGTACGTGGAGAGGCTGACAGCTGGGTCCACGGAGGCAGCAAGGAAGTGCCTACTTATTACGCGGAAAATAATGATTCCTCCACCTGACAGCAGGGACCCACTGGACGGGCCACCGTATTTCGCGAAAAAAAATGTTCCCCCCCTGACTGTTGGGACCCACCAGCTACACCTTCGCACGCAAGGAAGTGCGTCTGGGCAAAAAAACGATTCGCCCCCCTGACTGCTGGGACCCACCAGCTACATCTTCGCACGCAAGGAAGTGCGTCCAGGCAAAAAAAAGGAAAACCAAAACGATTCGCCCCCCTGACTGCTGGGACCCACTAGCCCCCTGACTGCTGGGACCCACCAGCTACATCTTCGCACGGAAGGAAGTGCGTTCGGGCAAAAAACGATTCGCCCCCTGACTGCTGGGACCCACCAGCTACATCTTCACAGGCAAGGAAGTGCCTGATAGTCGGGACCCACCTGGTCGAAGCGTACGTAGCGTTGTCATTCTGGTCGCGAACGTGAATGTACATATATACTAGTTGATGTAGAGGCGCGCACGTGTCGTAGTAGAGGCGGCCAGGGTGCAAGAAAGAAAATACGGCCACGTATGTGTACATACGGGCGGGGTCTCGAACGCCTACTTGCGCATACGTACGGCAAGGGCTCGTGTACATGGCTGGGTTGGAACGGAGAAACAGTGTCGTTGTCGTGTTCATGGGGAGGCAACGGAATGCGTGGTCGTTTTCATTGGGAGGGCTTGGACGGAAGAGGCGATGGAAACGAGGCCTGGCGTACCGCACAACGGAGGAAACGGACCTCCTACGGTTGAAACGGGGGTCCTGTTGACCGGGAGGGGTGTGGCGTACCGCAAAACGGAGGAATCAGACCTCCTACGGTCAAAACAGGGGTCCTGTTGATCGGGAGGGGTGTGGCATACCGCAAAACGGAGGAAACGGACCTCCTACGGTCGCAACGGGGGTCCTGTTGATCGGGAGGGGTGTGGCGTACCGCAAAACGGAGGAAACGGACTTGTGTTGGAGCGCTAGGTCGAAATGAGGGTCCTGTTCATCGGGAGGGGTGTGGCGTACCGCAAAACGGGACTCCACAGGATATTGTTCATCTCCACCGCCGACCCCCTCCAGCCTCAATGAGCTACTGTTCATCCACCGTCGACCTCCTCCAGCCTCCACGGGCTCCTGTTCATCCAGCCTCCACCGTGCGCTACTCCACCGGCTACAGTTCAACCACCCCTCCACCATCTACTGTTCATCCAGCCCTCCACACCACGGGGTCCTGTTCAACCACCCCTCCACGGGCACCCCTCCACCGTCTGTTGTTCATCCTGCCCTCCACGGGGTGGTCCTATTCATCCAGCCCTCCACGGGGTCCTGTCCATCCAGCCCCAACCGGCTTGATCGATTGGGGTCCTGTTCATCCAAAGGCAACACCACGGGGTCCTGTTCATCCACCCCCACCGGGAACTGTTCATCCAACCCCCCCCCCCCCACAACGGTCACTGTTCATCCAAAGGCAGCATCGATCGGCTTCAGTTAGCAGCAGTAGCGAAGGAATCACTCGATCGGGTTTAGTTAACAGCCATCGGTCGATCGCTCGGGTTCAGTAACGTGTAGCCTGCAGTGCAATCGCTCGGGTTCAGTTAGAGCCCAACGCCTCGCTCAGGTTCAGTTAGAGCCAACGCCTCGCACACACGCGCGTACGTCTACGATAGAAACGTGCATCGCTCGGCCCCCGACCTCGCACCGTAACCGGGAACTCCCCGAAATTTTCCTCCCCCTCACTTCTACCACGGTTTTTTCCATCATGGAAGGCCCAAAGAATGTCATGCAGCTGCGTCTCCGGCCCGCCCAGGACGAAAAGCCCATTTTCTGTCATGATTTCTTGTCATAGAAGTAGGAGCCCACCACATCTACGATGATACCGGGTTTTGTCACAATTATCGTCATAGAAGTGTCATATGTATCACAGGAAAAAAATTCGTTCGGCCCAAAATGTCATGGATGTGTCTTTTTTTGTAGTGCTTGATTTTAGGAACGAGGGTAAGAATAGCGTAGTTTAGCTGAGAAATATCAACAGTCCCCAAGAAAAATCCCTAGATGATAGCGCAAACGAGGTGGCATGGCTGGGGCCAAAACTGTCTAAAGAAAGGAATGGAGAAGCCGTCAGGGTCCGACGCTGAGTTAGTGTTCGCGGATTGAATGGTGTCATAAAACTCCTCATCCAACAGGGGGATTAGCAGAGCATCGTTTTCCTCTAAGGTGATCTTCTCATGGTCAGCCCAGAAGGATTAAGCAAGCCTAAACCTATTCTTTGATTTGGCAGACAGGAGAGAGAAGAAGAAATCCATGACACTGGCCATGATAAGATTCTGGTCGGAGACCCTGGCATTATCGATCAGCAGATGATAACCCACAAGTATAGGGGATCGCAACAGTTTTCGAGGGTAAAGTATTTAACCCAAATTTATAGATTCGACACAAGGGGAGCCAAAGAATATTTGAAGGTATTAGCAGCTGAGTTGTCAAGTCAACCACACCTGGAGATTAATTATCTGCAGCAAAGTGATCAGTAGCAAAGTAGTTTGATAGTTTTGATAGTAGTGACAGCAGCAACACACTACTAGGGAAAACCCTAGTAGTAGCGCGGGTATTTTGCCTATCAGTAGCGCGGGACGATGCGCTACTGCTAAGGCGCTACAGCTAACGTGTAGCAATAGCGCCTGTCGTCCCACGCTACTGCTATACATGGATAGCAGCAACGCGCTTTGGTAAAGAGTGTTGCTGCTAATATCTTCAGCGCTTTTTAGAAGGAAGCGCTACTGGTAAGGCAACGCTACTGCTAACTTTTTCCACTCGCTACTGCTACCTCTTGAGCTTGCGTTGGTTTTCCCCGAAGAGGAGAGGATGATGCAGCAGAGTAGCATAAGTATTTCCCTCAGTTTTTGAGAACCAAGGTATCAATCCAGTAGGAGGCCACGCTCAAGTCCCTCATACCTGCACAAATCGATAGCAACTCGCAACCAATGCGATTAGGGGTTGTCAATCCCTTCACGGTCACTTACGAGAGTGAGATCTGATAGAGATAATATTTTTGGTATTTTTGGTATAAAGATGCAAAGTGAAAAGTAAAAGGCAAAGTAAAAAAAGCAAAACAAGATTAAAGTGATGGAGATTGATATGATGAGAATAGACCCAGGGGCCATAGGTTTCACTAGTGGCTTCTCTCAAGAGCATAAGATTTCTACGGTGGGTGAACAAATTATTGTTGAGCAATTGACATAATTGAGCATAGTTATGAGAATATCTAGATAATGTATATAGGCATCACATCCGTGACAAGTAGATCAAAACGATTCTGCATCTACTACTATTACTCCATTCATCGACCGCTATCCAACATGCATCTAGAGTATTAAGTTAAAAACAGAGTAACGCTCTAAGCAAGATGACATGATGTAGAGAGATAAATTCATGCAATATGAAATAAACCCCATCTTGTTATCCTCGATGGCAACGATACAGTACGTGCCTTGTTGCCCCTTCTGTCACTGGGAAAGAACACCGCAAGATCAAACCCAAAGCTAAGAACTTCTCTGATGGCAAGAACTACCAATCTAGTCGGCCAAACCAAACAGATAATTCGAAGAGACTTGCAAAGATAACCAATCATACATAAAAGAATTCAGAGAACATTCAAATATTATTCATAGATAGACTTGATCATAAACCCACAATTCATCGTTCTCAAAAAACACACCGCAAAAAGAAGAAGATTACATCGAATAGATCTCCACAAGAGAGGGGGAGAACTTTGTATTGAGATCCAAAAAGAGAGAAGAAGCCATCTAGCTAATAATTATGGACCCGAAGGTCTGAGGTAAACTACTCACACTTCATCAGAGAGGCTATGATGATGTAGAAGCCCTCCGTGATGACGGCCCTCTCCGGCGGAGCTCCGAAACAGGCCCCAAGATGCGATCTCGTGGATACAGAAAGTTGCGGCGGTGGAATTAGGTTTTTGGCTCCTGTTCTGATTGTTTGGGGGTACGTGGGTATATATAGGAGGAAGAAGTACGTCGGTAGAGCCTCGGTGGGCCCACGAGGGTGGGGGCGCGCCTGGGGGTGTTGGGCGCGCCCCCTACCTCATGCCCACCTCGAAGCTTCCTTGGCGTAGGGTCCAAGTCTCCTGTGTCATATTCGAGAAGAAAATCACGTTCCAGAAAGGATTATTCTGTTTGGACTCCGTTTGTTATTTCGTTTCTTCGAAACACTGAAATAGGCAAAAAACAACAATTCTGGGTTGGGCCTCCGGTTAATAGGTTAGTCCCAACAATAATATAAAAGTGGAAAATAAAGCCCAATATAGTCCAAAACAGTAGATAATATAGCATGGAGCAATCAAAAATTATAGATACGTTGGAGATGTATCAGGCATCCCCAAGCTTAATTCCTGCTCATCCTCGAGTAGGTAAATGATAAAAAGAGAATTTTTTATGCGGAGTGCTACTTGGCATAATTTCAATGCAAAATTTCTTAATTGCGGTATGAATATTCAGATTAGGAAGATTCAAGACAAAAATTCATATTGACATAAAGAATAATAACACTTCAAGCAAACCAACAAAGAAATTATGTTTTCTCAAAGTAACATGGCCAAAGAAAGTTCATCCCTACAAAATCATATAGTTTAGTCATGCTCCATTTTCGTCACACAAGAATGCTCTCATCATGCACAACCCCGATGACAAGCCAAGCAATTGTTTCATACCTTAATAATTTCAAACTCATAAACTTTCATGCAATACATGAGCATGAGCCATGGATATAGCACTATGGGTGGAATAGAATATAATGACGGGGTTTATGTGGAGAAGACAAAAAGGAGAAAGTCTCACATCAACGAGGCTAATCAATGGGATAGGGAGATGCCCATCGATTGATGTTAATGCAAGGAGTAGGGATTGCCATGCAACGGATGCACTAGAGCTATAAATGTAAGAAAGCTCAACAAAAGAAACTAAGTGGGTGTGCATCCAACTTGCTAGCTCACGAAGACCTAGGGCACTTGAGGAGGCCCATTGTTGGAATATACAAGCCAAGTTCTATAGTGAAAAATTCCCACTAGTATATGGAAGTGATAACTCAAGAGACTCTCTATATGAAGAACATGGTGCTACTTTGAAGCACAATATACGAGACTCGCTATATCATGGTGCTACTTTGAAGCACAAGTGTGGAACAAAAGGATAGTAGCATTGCCCATTTTTTGGGCCTTCTTTTTTTCTTTGGCCTTTCTCTTTTTTTGGGACAATGCTCTATTGAATGATGATCATCACACTTCTATTTATTTACAACTCAATGATTACAACTCGATACTAGAACAAAGTATGACTCTATATGAATGCCTCCAGCGGTGTACCGGGATATGCCATGAATCAAGAGTTACAAGTATGAAAGAATTATGAACGGTGGCTTTGCCACAAATACTATGTCAACTACATGATCATGCTAAGCAATATGACAATGATGAATGTGTCATGATAAACTGGATGGTGCAAAGTTGCATGGCAATATATCTCGGAATGGCTATGGAAATGCCATAATAGGTAGGTATGGTGGCTGTTTTGAGGAAGATATAAGGAGGTTTATGTGTGAAAGAGCGTATCATATCACGGGGTTTGGATGCACCGGCGAAGTTTGCACCAACTCTCGATGTGAGAAAGGGCAATGCACGGTATCGTAGAGGCTAGCAATGATGGAAGGGTGAGAGTGCGTATAATCCATGGACTCAACATTAGTCATAAAGAACTCATATACTTATTGCAAAAATCTACAAGCCATCAAAAACCGAAGTATTACGTGCATGCTCCTAGGGGGGTAGATTGGTACGAAAAGACCATCGCTCGTCCCCGACCGCCACTCATAAGGAGGACAATCAAATAACACCTTATGTTTCAAATTTGTTGCATAGTGTTAACCATACGTGCATGCTACGGGACTTGCAAAGTTTAACTCAAGCACTTCTCAAATTCACAATTACTCTACTAGCATGACTTTGATATCACTACCTCCATATCTCAAAACAATTATCAATCATCCAACTTTTCTTAGTATTCAACGCACTCAAAAGAAAGTTTCACAAATCTTGAATACCAAGCAAGTTATTATTAAGCAAATTACCATGCTATTATGACTCTCAAAATAATTTAAGTGAAGCATGAGAGATCAATAGTTTCTTTAAAACAAACCACCACCATGCTCTAAAAGATCTAAGTCAAGCACATGGAGCAAAATTATAACGCTCAAAAGATATAAGTAGAGCACATAGAGCAAAACTACATAGCTCAAAAGATATAAGTGAAGCACATAGAGTATTCTATCAAATTCCAATTTATGTATGGCTCTCTCAAAAGGTGTGTACAGAAAGGATGATTGTGGAACACTAAAAAAAAGACACAAATAATACAAGACGCTCCAAGCAAAACACATATCATGTTGATGAATAAAAATATAGCTCCAAGTAAATTACCGATGGAAGTGGACGAAAGAGGGGATGCCTTCCGGGCCATCCCCAAGCTTTGAATTTTTGGTGTCCTTGGATTATCTTGGGGGTGCCATGGGCATCCCCAAGCTTAGACTCTTGCCACTCCTTGTTCC
Source organism: Aegilops umbellulata (assembly GCA_032464435.1). NCBI lineage: Eukaryota > Viridiplantae > Streptophyta > Magnoliopsida > Poales > Poaceae > Aegilops > Aegilops umbellulata. Next base: position 491,265,654 of record CP136060.1, on the reverse strand, counting down.
ATAATCCATCAAAAGAATTCACCCAAAACTTGAAAACTTCACAACACAAAACTCAATAGAAATCTCGTGAGCTCCGTTAGAGAAAGAAAACAAAAGACTACTTCAAGGTACTATAATGAACTCATTGTTTATTTATATTGGTGTTAAACCTACTGTATTCCAACTTCTCTATGGATTATAAACTATTTTAGTAACCATAGATTCATCAAAATAAGCAAACAACACACGAAAAACAGAATCTGTCAAAAACAGAACAGTCTGTAGTAATCTGTAACTAATGCAAACTTCTGGAACTCCAAAACATCTACCAAAATTATACGACCTAGAAAATTTGTTTATTGATCAGCAGAAATTGGAATCAGTATTTTACCACGTTCTGATGATTTTTAATAATTCGGGCACTGAACGCAAAGTTTCTGGAAATTACAACAAGATCAAATAACTATCATCCAAGAAGATCCAATAGGTCTAGCTTGGCACAAACACTAATTAAAACACATAACCACATCCAAACAGAAGGTAGATGGGTTATTTATTCCCTAACAGAAGAAAGCACACAAAAAACTAAAAATAAAATTGGGTTGCCTACCAACAAGCGCTATCGTTTAACGCCACTAGCTAGGCATAAAAGCGAGGATAGATCTAAGTATTGCCATCTTTGGAAGGCAATCCATAAGTGGCTCTCATGATGGTTTCATATGGAAATTTTACTTTCTTTATTGGAAAGTGTTCCATGCCCTTTTTTAATGGAAATTGGAATCTAATATTCCCTTCCTTCATATCAATAACCGCACCAACCGTTCTAAGGAAAGGTCTACCAAGAATAATAGGGCAAGAAGGATTGCAATCTATATCAAGAACAATGAAATCTATGGGCACATAATTCCTATTTGCAACAATAAGAACATCATTAATCCTTCCCATAGGTTTCTTAATAGTAGAATCTGCGAGATGTAAGTTTAAAGAGCAATCATCAAGATCGCGGAAATCTAGCAGATCACACAAAGTTTTGGGGATAGTGCAGACACTAGCACCCAAATCACACAAAGCATAAAACTCATGATCTTTAATTTAAATTTTAATAGTTGGTTCCCACTCATCATAGAGTTTTCTAGGAACAGAAACTTTCAACTCAAGTTTTTCTTCGTAGGATTGCATCAAGGCATCAACAATGTGTTCGGTAAAGGCTTACTTTTGACTATAAGCATGAGGAGAATTTAGCACGGATTGCAACAAGGAAATACAATAAATTAGAGAGCAACTTTCATAATTAAATTCCTTGAAATCCAATATAGTGGGTTTAGCAACATCTAGGGTTTTATTTCTTTCAATCCCACTTTCATCAATTTCATCATAAAGGTCTAAATACTCCGAATTTTTAGAACGTCTTCTAGGTAAAGGAAGATCATATTTAGTTTCATCAAGATTCATATTGCAAAACAAAGATTTGATAGGGGACACATCAATAACTTTTAGATCTTCATCTTGATTGTCATAGGAATTGGAAGAACACACTTTAATAAAGGCATCTTTGGAAGCACGCATCCTAGCGGTTCTTTCCTTGCACTCATCAATGGAAATTCTCATAGCTTTGAGAGACTCATTGATATCATGCTTAGGAGGAATATATCTAAGCTTTAAAGAATCAACCTCAAGAGAAATTCTATCAACGTTCCTAGCCAAATCATCAACTTTAAGCAAATTCTCTTCAAGCAAAGCATTAAAATTCTTTTCTGAATTCATAAACTCTTTAACACTATTCTCAAATTCAGAGGGAATCTTATTATAATTTCCATAAGAGTTGTTGTAGGAATTTCTATAATTATTAGATGGATTACTAGGATATGGCCTAGGATTAAAATTCCCTCTATACGCGTTGTTACCGAAATTATTCCTACCAACAAAATTCACATCCATAGATTCATTGTTATTCTCAATCAAAGTAGACAAAGGAATATCATTAGGATCAGAAGAAACACTCTTAGTAGCAAATAATTTCATAAGTTCATCCATCTTTACACTCAAAACATTGATTTCTTCTATCGCATGCACTTTTTTATTAGAAGATCTTTCAGTATGCCATTGAGAATAATTAACCATAATATTATCTAGGAGTTTAGTAGCATCTCCTAAAGTGATTTACATAAAAGTGCCTCCCGCAGCCGAATCTAAAAGATTTCTAGAAGCAAAATTCAATCCGGCATAAAATTTTTGTATAATAATCCACAAATTTAAACCATGAGTAGGGCAATTACGTATCATTAATTTCATTCTCTCCCAAGCTTGTGCAACATGTTCATGATCAAGTTACTTAAAATTCATAATATCGTTTCTAAGAGAGATGATCTTAGCGGGAGGAAAATACTTAGAGATAAAAGCATCTTTGCACTTGTTCCAAGAATCAATACTATTTTTAGGCAAAGACGAAAACCAAGCTTTAGCACGATCTCTAAGCGAAAAAGGAAATAGCTTCAATTTAACGACATCATTATCGACATCTTTTTTTCCTTTGCATATCACATAAATCAACGAAGCTATTCAGATGAGTAGCGGCATCTTCACTAGGAAGGCCGGTGAATTGATCTTTCATAACAAGATTCAACAAAGCAGTATTGATTTCACAAGATTCAGTATTGGCAAGAGGAGTAATCGGAGTGCTAAGGAAATCATTATTGTTGGTATTGGTAAAGTCACACAATTTGGTAGTATCTTGAGCCATCGCGACAAACAAGCAATCCAACACACGAGCAAACCAAATGCAAGCGAGAAAAAGTCAAGCGAGAAAAGGGCAAATGGAGAAGGAGAAGGAGAAAGAGAGGGCGAATAAAAGGCAAGGGTGAAGTGGGGGAGAGCAAAATGAGAGGCAAATGGCAACTAATGTACTGCGAGAGATAGGGATTGTGATGGGTACTTGGTATGTTGACTTTTTTGCGTAGACTCCCCGGCAACGGCGCCAGAAATTCTTCTTGCTACCTCATGAGCTTGCGTTTGTTTTCCCCAAAGAGGAGAGGATGATGCAGCAGAGTAGCGTAAGTATTTCCCTCAGTTTTTGAGAACCAAGGTATCAATCCAGTAGGAGGCCACGCTCAAGTCCCTCATACCTGTACAAATCGATAGCCACTCCCAACCAACGCGATTAGGGGTTGTCAATCGCTTCACGGTCACTTACGAGAGTGAGATCTGATAGAGATAATATTTTTGGTATTTTTGGTATAAAGATGCAAAGTGAAAAGTAAAAGGCAAAGTAAAAAAGCAAAACAAGATTAAAGTGATGGAGATTGATTTGATGAGAATAGACCCGGGGGCCATAGGTTTCACTAGTGGCTTCTGTCAAGAGCATAAGTTTTCTACGGTGGGTGAACAAATTACTGTTGAGCAATTGATAGAATTGATCATAGTTATGAGAATATCTAGGCATGATCATGTATATAGGCATCACGTCCGTGACAAGTAGATCGAAACGATTCTGCATCTACTACTATTACTCCGCTCATCGACCGCTATCCAGCATGCATCTAGAGTATTAAGTTAAAAACAGAGTAACTCCTTAAGCAAGATGACATGATGTAGAGAGATAAATTCATGCAATATGAAATAAACCCCATCTTGTTATCCTCGATGGCAACGATACAATACGTGCCTTGCTGCCCCTTCTGTCACTGGGAAAGGACACCGCAAGATCGAACCCAAAGCTAAGCACTTCTCCCATGGCAAGAACGACCAATCTAGTTGGCCAAACCAAACGGATAATTCGAAAAGACTTGAAAAGATAACCAATCATACATAAAAGAATCTAGAGAAGATTCAAATATTATTCATAGATAGACTCGATCATAAACCCACAATTCATCGGTCTCAACGAACACATCGCGAAAAGAAGAAGATTACATCGAATAGATCTCCACAAGAGAGGGGGAGAACTTTGTATTGAGATCCAAAAAGAGAGAAGAAGCCATCTAGCTAATAACTATGGACCCGAAGGTCTGAGGTAAACTACTCACACTTCATCGGAGAGGCTATGCTGATGTAGAAGCCCTCCGTGATGACGACCCTCTCCGGCGGAGCTCCGGAACAGGCCCCAAGATGGGATCTCGTGGATACGGAAAGTTGCGGCGGTGGAATTAGGTTTTTTGCTCCTGTTCTGATCGTTTGGAGGTACGTGGGTATATATAGGAGGAATAAGTACGTCGGTGGAGCCTCGGTGGGCCCACGAGGGTGGGGGCGCGCCTGGGGGTGTAGGGCGCGCCCCCTACCTCGTGCCCACCTTGAAGCTTTCTTGACATAGGGTCCAAGTCTCCTGGGTCATATTCGGGAAGAAAATCACGTTCCAAAAAGGATTATTCTGTTTGGACTCCGTTTGATATTCCGTTTCTTTGAAACACTGAAATAGGCAAAAAAATAGCAATTCTGGGATGGGCCTTCGGTTAATTGGTTAGTCCCAAAAATAATATAAAAGTGGAAAATAAAGCCCAATATAGTCCAAAACAGTAGATAATATAGCATGGAGCAATCAAAAATTATAGATACGTTGGAGACGTATCAATGATTTCTTCTCAACCGCAATCTCAACCTTCTTGTCTATGTTTTCTTCAGTTAACCTCCGTCTTTCCTTTCTCTCCTCCGTGGTCTCACGGTAGTACTTCTTCCACGTGGCGCCCTCTCCGACACCGTGCACGCGTCCATACGACGGTTGAATCTCCACCGGGAGTCGTTTCAATATGTTCAACGACTGGTTGAATGGAGTGTCCCACTTGGGCCTCGCCAACGCCTCAGACGGCGAGTCGCTTTCGGCCGCAATCCTGTGCTATTCTCTCTGCAAAAGGCACGAGGATCGTTTACAAATATGACTAATGTGTAGTCGAATTGATCAGAAACTAAAATTACCAGCAGTCTTATGAACTCCGTCGTGACCGCGTTCGTCTCGAAAACCTTCTTTACTGGGTCCCAATGGTGTCGGGCCCTGAGGACGTCACGCTCCTGCGGGACGGTGAACTCTGCCAAGGGGTCTGGAATGCCCAGACTCGCGGCTTCCGCGTCCTCCTTGGCCCATATTGACCTCTTCCCACCGTAACCACGGCTTCCGAGGTGGTGGCACCCAATGTTCCTCTGTTGAAGCCCCTTCATGTACTTCGACTTTTTGTTGGCATCCTCGGCCTCGCAAGCTGCCTTGAATATTTCAAAGTGCTCTGCCATGATTATCGGATTATCCTTTACAATCTCGGAGTAGGGTTCCTTTTTGTCGATCTTTGCTTTCACCCTTGTTTTCTAGGCGGCCAATGTGTCGCTAAACTTGGACATGGCGTGTTTGTTTATCTTCTTCATTGTCGGGTCCTTATCTGGATCTTTATAATCCTTTTCATCCCGGCCCAGGAACAAGAATATCTAGTGCAGCTTCTTTAGGAGGGAGGGCCTCATATTATCTATCTTCTCTAGTTTCTCATCGTTGATGGTGGCGGTTGTCCGTACGATGCAGCCTATTTGATTGCCATAGCACGCGCGCGCTTCCTCGGGCGCGGTTGGCTCAAAATTGTCGTCGTCCACCGCCGTGACCGCCAGTCTAGTAGTCATGAGTTTGTTAGGAAGACGTTGCCTCTTTGCTTTCGGTTCTACACCGGCTCCGCTCCGCCTCCCCGAGGCAGCGCCAGCCTCAGTCTCAGCGCCGGTCTCGATGCCGGTATCAGTCTCAGCGTCGGTCTCAGTCTCAGCACCGGTCTGCGTGTCGGTCTCAGTCCCCGATGCGACCGGTAGGCCCAGCAACAACATCGGTTGATCGTCGGCAAGGCTCAAAAATTCGTCTGCCGCCAGGTAGACATCGTCGCAATAACCAGAACCCTGTCCTTCATCGTTGCTAGCCATGTTTCCTACAATTAAATCTAGTCAATTAATTCTAGACCTAATAAAATGAATAATGACATAAAAAGGCCTATGTTTTGCAGGGACGTTGACTCCTTCCTGGTGCGGCAAATCCCGGGGACTCGATATGTCTTAGTTTGTAGCACAAGTCATACCGAAATTCACGGAAAATTTTGGCATGACCTTTGCTAAAAGTGGACAAATCGAGAACCTGAAATTTGTCGGAACAAAAATGAATCAACATTCCGGAAAAACATAGGCCACTCAACTTCATTCCCTGGAAACAACAAAAGGCCACTTGGGCACAATCGAAACATGGGCAAACACAATTGAGGAATTTGCATATATCCTGACCACTTCAAATTTCCATGTCCTAGCGTGTGACACTTCAAGAAAATCTGCACAAATCTCATGCTCTCTCAAACTCAATTCAAAAACCAAATATAGATTATATTTAGTTAACTACTGAACTAAACTTTACACTAAACTAAACCCTACTGCCCTAATTAACATCTGGTTAAACAAACTGAATTCAAAAACTAAACCTTACTGAACTAATTAACATCTACATTATCTACTACTTAACATCTATTATTAGTACTAATTAACATCTACTACTACTGCTAATTAACATGGCAGAGGAAGAAAAAGCAGAGAGAGGGGGTGGGGGAGGGGTGGGGGCTTACAGAGAGTTGAGAGACGGTGGCGGTGAGGTGCTCGGCGGCGGAGGTAGGGGCGGCGAGGACAGGCTCGGGATCGGGAGGGGGCAGTCCTGGGCGGGCTCGGGGGCGGTGAGGTTGAGGGCAGCGGCGGTGAGGTCGAGGACGGCGACGGTGATGTCAAGGGCTGCCCAAGAGGCGGCGGCGGCGGTGAGGCTGGGCGGCCTTGGGCGGTGGCGCTGAGGATGAGCGCGGCATCGACGCCGGGAGGAGAAGGCGGCGAAGTGGGGGCAACGGCAAAGTGGGGAAGAAGGCGGTGAAGTGGCGGGTCGAGGGATTTGGGGGAGAAGTGGTGGCCAGGGGGAAACCGTTTTTGCGTTAAGTCACAAATAACGGTAGCGCGTTAGGGAAAACGCGCTATAGCTAAGTTAGCTATAGCGCGTTTTAGCAAACGCGCTACTGCTATGCCTTCATTATTTTGTTTCCCTTTTCGTTTATTTTTCTTTAAATTTTATATTTTTCCTTTCTCCTTTTTCTATTTCTTTCATTTTCATTTACTTTTCTATTTGTTTTTCATTTTATTTTATTTTCGTTAGCAATAGCGCTTTGCACATAAACGCGCTGCTATAAGAATGTTAGTGGTAGCGCTGTTTTCTGAGGATCGCTACTACTATGTGTAGCCCATCGGCTTAGCGGTTGCAATTTTATTAGTAACAAGTTTTCGATGAGACGCGCTACTGATATATGCATCTGCAGCGCGCTTATTTTGCACTCGCTACTGCTGTCTAGCAGTAGCGAGCTTTTTTAACAAGCACTACTGCTAAAGTTCTGTGTATAACGTTTTCCCTAGTAGTGACGGTAACAGTAACGGTGATAACAGTAATAGTAATGCAGTACGATCAATAAGGATAAATTCGTAGGCATTAGATCGGTGACTTGTTGGATGATATTCATCGTGTGACAGTTATAACCTAGGGCGATACGGCCCTAGCTCTAGTTCATCAATATAATGTAGGCATGTATTCTGTAAATAGTCATACATGCTTTATTAAAAGAACTTGCATGACATCTTTTGTCCTACCCTCCCGTGGCAGCGGGGTCCATATTGGAAAGTAAGGGATATTAAGGCCTCCTTTTAATAGAAAACCGGAACAAAACATTAACACATAGTGAATACATGAACTCCTCAAACTAAGATCATCACCGAGAGTGGGCCCGGTTGTTGTCACTCCGGGGTTGTCGGATCATAACACGTAGTAGGTGACTATAACTTGCAAGATCGGATCTAAAAGATGGATATAATGATGAATTCATAAACGGTTCAGATCTGAGTTCATGGCACCCGGGCCCAAAGTGACAAGCATTAAGCATAGCAAAGTCATAGCAACATCAATCTAAGAACATAGTTGATACTAGGGATTGGTCCCTAATAAAACTAACTCGATTACATGATGAATCTCATCCAAATCCTCACCAACCAGTGAGTCTACGAAGGAATTACTCACTCCCGGTGGGGAGTATCATGGAATTGGCGATGGAGATTGGTTGGTGATGACAAAGAACGAAGATCCCCCTCTCCGGAGCCCCAAACGGACTCCAGATCTGCCCTCCCGAGGAAGAACAGGGCTTGGCGGCGGATCCGTCTCGTGGATCGCAATAATTCTTTCTTCCTGATTTTTTTTTCTGAAATAATGTGATTTTATAGTATCAGGGGGGGTCATCAGCGGGGCCACCAGGTGGGTACAACCCATCTGGGCGCGCCAGGAGAGGGGGGCGCGCCCTGGTGGGTTGTGCCCACCCAGGGGCCCCTCTCTGGCGGGTCTTGGCTTCAAAAATTCTTATTATTGATATAAAAAATCCTCGCAAAGTTTCGTTCCATTCCGAGAACTTTCATTTCTACACAAAAACAACATCATGGTAGTTCTGCTGAAAACAGCGTCAGTCCGGGGTTAGTTTCATCCAAATCATGCAAATTAGAGTCCAAAATAAGAGGAAAAGCGTGAGAAAACTAGATACGTTGAAGACGTATCATCTCCCCCATGCTTAAACCTTTGCTTGTCCTCAAGCAATTCAGTTGATAAACTGAAAGTGAGAAAGAAAAACTTTTACGAACTCTTTTGCTCTTGTTTGCCTAAATAAGCTTAAACAACACCCAGGTTTTTAGCCAACATTATAACTAACCATGTCAACAATAACTCTTAAAGATTATAATAACTCATATCAATAACATAATCAGCTAGCGAGCAATAATAAGATATCTCAAACAGCAACACGTTGTCAAAACAACCATGATATAATACGACAATAGTGGTATCTCGCTAGCCGACCGCAAAACATAAATGCAGAGCACCTCCAAAGTTCAAGCAGCGACCAAACATTGTAATTCATGGTAGATAAGATCCAGTCATGATGCACCCAACATTAGCTACACACAATGCATAAATCATGATAGTTGTGCTCTACTCAGTTTCTAGCGCTTGTTTTTAGAAGGTGGTGACACAACATAAAAGTAAATAGAAAGTCCCTTCGCAGAGGGAAGCAGTGATTTGTAGAGGTGCCAGAGCTCAGTTTTTAAAACAGAGATAAATGATATTTTGAGACATGCCCCCTTCTCATTCATTTCATGAGCATCGATTATCAACATCTTCCATGCTAGGCACGCTAGTGGCGGTTCCCAAACGATAAAAGTAAAGGTTTTGACTCCATTGGGAGTTTTTGTTTGATTGTTTCAGAGATGAACTCTTTTCCATGTTTGCAGTTTGGGACTGGGCATCCCTATTACTGCTCATTTCCTCGTGCGATGGCGAGTGAATAAACAATCGACCTGAGGATAACCCGCTTAGCACGGAAGATAACGATCACCTCCTGTCATTCCATGAATGATCCAGGCACACAAAAAGGATATTTTTTTAGAAATTTTTAGAGGTGGCACATGCAAATTTACTTAGGACGGCAGGGTAATATCGTATATAGGTAGGTATGGTGGACTCATCTAGACTAACTTTGGGTTCAAGGTTTTTGATGTACAAGCAGAATTACCACTTAGTACACGCGAAGGCTAGCAACTAAGATTGACAAGTGGCCAGCTAGAGAGCAACGATCATAACCATGCATTATGCGTAAGTAACATTGGACACTATCATGAGTAGGATATGAACACCATGAACATAAATATTATAGAGGCTATGTTGGTTTTGACTAGCAAAAATGCTCGTGCGTTGCAACGGTTGAACAAAAAAATCACAAAATTTATAGCCTCGGCGGTTTTCGGATCCGGCGAGGTTAGGTGTTGTTGACCTCGGTTCCTTCTGTGGGCGATGGCGGCCATGGTTGAGCGATGCCGGATCTCCTTCTCTCCGTCGTGCTGGTCCAGATGGGCTGAAGCTCGAGACTTCCTGTTCACAGATTGTCCGACCGCAGATTACAAGATCACGCTGGCTTCGTGTGGGAGCGGCGGCGGTGGCGCGCCGACAGCTCACGACGGTGTGTGGGGTGGTTCGGTTCCCCAGGGACCCATTTGTAATTCTTCTTCTGTGTGGGGTGCTCTGTATCACTCGTCTAATTTAATATAGGTCCGAGGTCCTTTCGTGAATAAAAACAATTCAAATTCCGTCAAATTGCACCAATATCCATTAATTTTACAGATTAATAATTAAGAGTGACTCGTGCAAGAATTTAATATTAGTAACTTCTTTTGCTTGAAGCACTCGGAGATGAAAATATCAAGGCAATTAGAAGTATTTATTGGTCTTTGACAAATTGGTTATATTTTTTAATAGAAAACTAGCTAACAATTCGTATATTTCCTTTGGAGATAATTTAATCCAATAGTGCGACATATCAGTGAAAATAAAAAATAGAAACAGAAAGACGTATCATTGGAAATAGAAAATAGAAACAGAAAGACATATCATTGGAAATAGAAAATAGAAACACAAAGGGAAATCACTAAAAAAAGAACACTCAAAAATCAAATGGACAGAACCCACTAAATTTGGATAACTCAAGCCGCCTCTTTTCCGTTAATTATTTGATCACTTCTCTCTCCTGCCCTCTTATTATTAATCGTTGAGGCGGCTCGCTGATTTCATATCATAGATTTATATACACCAGTGGAGTGAAATATAGAGAAGCGAGCTGGTGTTTTAATAGGAGCGAATCCTCAAATTTTATCACAGAAATGAGATGGTCCGGTTTGACTTTGCCGTCCAGACTGACCAGCTCGTCTAGAGTTCGATTCGTGGAACTGGCCAATTTCTTTTTGCCACTTTTCATACGCATCGTGGGCTGGGTGGAACTCCTTCACGTACACGGACGCAGGGCTGGTTGACGGACACGAGAACGACTTTCTTTTGTGCGGATAGCGAAGCCCACCGACGAAACAACTTTGGACATAAAATTAGCACCTCCTTGGACTCGGATAGTAAAAAATCACGCAAGCGGGACACGGGACGAAATCAAGAATATTACCTTGCTTTATTAGTAGAAGATAGATAGCACAAATGCCCGTGCGTTGTAACGGAAAAAAAATTGACGTGTGTCGCCTTGAAAAAAAATCGACATATGTCCATCAGAAAGTTACAACGGCATACATACATTGGCAACAACACATCAAAGAGGCGCATGCCAAAGTTTGGAAGGAAAACATTATCAATTGTGCATTAGTCATGAAAAAACTGTTGTCTTTTTTCAAAAGAGTACAAACACAAGCGCTCATACATACACGCATACATTCACCTTTATGAACCCACAATCATTCGACCTATCTCATGGAGCACAAGAATCTCGTTTCTTTATGTCATGCAGCCCCCAATCGAATCTAATTTAATTAATCACAACTTTCTTACCTGCACAGAGAGTGCAGGCCCGTCGATGAGGGAGCCAAAGTGGCCGACCGCACAAGGCCCCCAAAATTGTGGGGCCCCCAATTGAAGAAAAACGCGAAATAAACTGCATGTGCGCTACAGGTTCAACCCTAGGACCGTGACCCTCCCCAGCCCCCCCGCTCGCGCACGCGCGCCGCCTCTCTGGCGATCTCCCATGCCCCCGTGCAACGAATCAACCAGTGTTTGTCTGCTGCAGATCACCGTCGGCGGCCGCTCCACCTACTAGCTGATCCGTGCTTGCAGTCTTGCACTAGCGGCAGTGATTCCCGTCCTCCAACGGGTCGCCGGGCGCTGGCCTTTTCTCCGCTACACCGAAGACTTGCTGCCCCTCCAAAGCCGAGAAACACAGGTGCTGCTCGTCGCCTCAGCCACTAATCAATGACTAATTTACTGATTTCTTGGACCGAGAGAGGCAAACAACAATAGTAGAAGATGCATTGGAAGTTTGAACTGATGACATGTTGTATGTGTTGATTTATAAACTGATGTCTTTGAACAATTAACTACGGAGTAATTTAGAACTAAAAAATATGTGTGCATGTATGGATGAAACCCGAATCGATGCATTTTTATATCAATTTTACTTCATGCTACAGAAAAATAAGATGAAGACATATTTTCATTGGCAACCTGCAACGACAGAAGTTTCTACAGGGGAATGGATGAAGCAAACTACTACTGATTTGGTATTTTTTATACCCCTTATTATTATTTGTACTTCTTTGTCTTGTTTAATCTATTTGGTTCGATTGTTAATCATCGAGTTTCAGTTCTTCATATATTATGCAGTCGACCAAATTTATATATATGCTTTGGCATGAGGTTTTCCTTGGATAGCTAGGAGGTATTATTTGGCCACTCCAATATAAGATATTCCTTGGATACTTCTTTAGTTATACGAATTTTAAAATCTTAGCCCACTTTGTATTTCGTCCCGGGCCCCCAAATTCCTGGAGACGGCCCTGAGAGCGTGCATGTCTTGTGGATTACGGTTTGTTTCTTGTTTCTCCATGTGGCTTGTTGTCTATACAGGCAACTTGTGCAAGTATATAAGTTGGTCAGGTTTTATGTAAAAAGGCAAGGTGGGACTATTTATTTTGTAAACTAACCTCTTTCTCCCATAATCATGAGCTAGCATGGTAGGCGGAGTTGTTTGGTTGCTACAGGCTTATCACGAGATCGACCCACCGTGCAAGGGATAGTTTTTTATTTTTATTGCAGAAAGAAAGCCCACCCTCATTCTGGCGGCCCACAAGGAAAAATCACGTCAGAAGGCCACTTGGTTGGCACCTGGCCCAGCACACAGAACAACGTGTGAAGCCGCACGTCGACGGATGAAATTTTGACGAGCAAAGGGCAGGTGGACGAACTTAGGAAAATGATCCGTGCGTTGCAACGGGATAAAAAAATCATCAAACTCGGGCACTCCTAATTCTATCACTATGGCTTTCTCTAAAAATAATAATAAGCATTGCCAAATGTCCTTAACATGAAGAAGAATCATTCTTTCAAGCCGACCATCTTTATAGAATTGTTTTTTTTGCGGGAAAATGTAGCATTGCTAGACTTGCGGCTGGTGCTTTGCGAGTAAACACCAAAATGAGGGATAATCAGCTATAGTCCAATTCAATATACATAATACCATTTTGATTTAAGCTAAAGCTTAAGGATCAGAAAGAGAATGGTGGGCAATCCAGTAATGCTATTAACGGAGAAAGGAGATTATGGGATATTATCTGGAAGGCCAACGTCCCACAAAAGATTAGAATTAATCTTTGGATGGCGTGCAGCATCTGATAGCCTGGCAGTTCAGGTCAATAGAGTTTTACATCATCAAGATACCATTCGTACTTGCTCTATCTGCGGGGTTGAGGATGAGAGTACCTTCCACGCTCTTGTTTCTTGCTCAAAGGGTCGTGCACTTCATTTGGCGTTGAGGAAAGTGTGGAATTTGCCAAGGGAAGAGGCTTTCAATTATTCTGGGCCTGACTGGTTACTTATTCTTTTAGACCAGTTAAGTTGTTCGCAAAGGGAGCACGTCTTGTTTCTTTTTTGGCGAGCTTGGCACTTGAGGAATGATTTGATTTTTGGGGAAGGAAAAGAAACTGTTAAAGGATCCGCCATGTTTTTGGAAAGTTACTGGTCGGCATTTTCATCATGTCAGCCTACAAATGAGGTAACCACCAATTAAAAATGAAAAGAGGTGGTGGCTGGTTTTGGTGCAAGTAATATTGTTGTGAGGCCCAGAGAGGTGTGGCAGCCGCCTCCTTTTGGCCATATCAAGATCAATGTCGATGCAAGTTTTGTGGAGAGTTTAAGTGTCGCGAGCGTTGGGGTGGTGGCCAGGAGTTGTACGGGTGATATCATTGTCTCATCTTGGGGCTTCATGGGGTTATGCTCTGGTGTGGATGAAGTGGAGCTTCGAGCATGCCTAGCTGGGCTTTATATCGGTATTTCTCTTAACATGCCTATTATTTTGGAAACTGATTGTGCGTTCGTGGCTTCTTTCCTAGCAAATGAAAGTTATGACAGATCCTCGCTCATAGACCTCCAGAAGGAAGCACTTAGCATCATCAGGCTTCTGGGAAACTTCAAGTTGTCAAAAATAAATAGAAAGGCCAATTCAGTAGCGCGTGAGATTGCTAAATTTAGTTTCGATAATAGATGGGATGGTTTTCTTTTTAATAATTTTCCTCCCTGTGTAGCGCCTGCTGTTATGAACGATTGTAATGACGTTTTAATTAATTAATATATGGACGGGTGTTTTAAAAAAATAAGCTAACACACACGTTAATGCATCGACTAAAGGATTTCATTGATTCTCCAAATATTTTTTTTTTATGGAAGCCTGTGATGTAATTCGAGGTAATCACCATTTAGAGTATAATAGACAACGTGCATGTTAATCCGCCATGGGCACTCCCAGTATTTGTTGTGCATATAATATCATTTTAATTTAAACTAACCATCTATCTCATTAAAAGGCGTTGAGTGCTAGGAATTGCATTGGAGTTAGGCATCATCATCTCAATGAAATCGACCTTGTATGTTGGCTGGGCCGCTGAGCTTGCACTTGCTTTATTTCCCTGGCCAGAGTTAACGTATAAATGAAGTGTAGCCCGAGAATTATCACAGCGGGGCTCTTGGTGTATTGGTTGCGAGATATTTGCATTGTGCTTAGGGTCTTGAGTTCGACTTCCCACAAAAGTTTATTTTTTTAATCTTTTCCTCCGCTTCCTGGAAGCTGGGCCGTGAGCAAGGGACGATCGAACGAAAACGGGCAGGGGTAAGACGGACGAAAATCGTGTGGGTCCCAGAGTAAACCAAACCAAAAAAGTGGAGAAACAATACGATTCTTTAATATTATAGGTAAAGATTCAACTACATGCATGAACATGTATCAAGTCAAGCCACTCGAACATTCAAAGGAGGATACCATATCATCATACTACATCATGATACAACTCTGTCGTATCTAGAATTTTTTATTGTTTCATGCCAATATTATTCAACTTTCATATACTTTGGGCAATTTTTTATATTATTTTTGGGACTAACATATTGATCCAGTGCACAGTGCCAATTCCTGTTTGTTGCATGTTTTATGTTTCACATAAACCCCATATCAAACGGAGTCCAAACGGGATAAAAATGGACAGAGAATATTTTGGAATATTTGTGAAATATGGAAAGAAGAATCAATGCGAGACGGTGCCCGAGGGGGCCACGAGGCAGAGGGCGCGCCTCCCCCCCTGGCGCGCCCCTGACCCTCGTGGGCACCCCGTAAGGCGGTTTTGCTCTTCTTTGCCGCAAGAAAGCTAATTTTCAGAGAAAAATCTGGGCGAAGGTTTCAATCCAATCGGAATTACGGATCTCCGGATATATAAGAAACGGTGAAAGGGCAGAATCAGAGAACGCAGAAATAGAGAGAGACAGAGAGACAGATC
Source organism: Aegilops umbellulata (assembly GCA_032464435.1). Taxonomy (NCBI): domain Eukaryota; kingdom Viridiplantae; phylum Streptophyta; class Magnoliopsida; order Poales; family Poaceae; genus Aegilops; species Aegilops umbellulata. The sequence continues at coordinate 491,250,309 of CP136060.1, read as the reverse complement.
CAATCTCGGAGGGGCTCTCGCCCCTCCCATGCCATGGAGACCAAGGACCAGTGGGGAAACCCTTCTCCCATCTAGGGAGGAGGTCAAGGAAAAAGAAGAAGGAGGGGGCTCTCTCCCCCTCGCTTCCGGTGGCGCCGGAGTGCCACCGGGGGCCATCATCATCACCGCAATCTTCACCAACAACTTCACCGCCATCATCACCAACTCTTCCCCCCTCTATGGAGCGGTGTAACCCCTCTTTTACCCATTGTAATCTCTACTTAAACATGGTGCTCAACGCTATATATTATTTCCCAATGATGTATGGCTATCCTATGATGTTTGAGTAGATCCGTTTTGTCCTATGGGTTAATTGATGATCGTGATTGGTTTGAGTTGCATGTTTTGTTATTGGTGCTGTCCTATGGTGTTCTCCGTGTCACGCAAGCATGAGGGATCCCCGTTGTAGGGTTTGCAATATGTTCATGATTTGCTTATGGTGGGTGGCGTGAGTGACAGAAGCACATACCCGAGTAAGTAGGTTGTTTGCGTATGGGAGTAAAGAGGACTTGATGCCTTATAATGCTATGGTTGGGTTTTACCTTAATGATCTTTAGTAGTTGCAGACGCTTGCTAGAGTTCCAATCATAAGTGCATATGATCCAAGTAGAGAAAGTATTTTAGCTTATGCTTCTCCCTCATATAAAATTGCAATAACGATTACCGGTTTAGTTATCGATTGCCTAGGGACAAATAACTTTCTCGTGACAAAAAGCTCTTTACTAAAACTAATTTAGTTCTCTCTTTATCTAAACAGCCCCTACTTTTTATTTACGTGCTCTTTATTATCTTGCAAACCTATCCAAAAACACCTACAAAGTACTTCTAGTTTCATACTTGTTCTAGGTAAAGCGAACGTTAAGCGTGCGTAGAGTTGTATTGGTGGTCGATAGAACTTGAGGGAATATTTGTTCTACCTTTATCTCCTCGTTGGGTTCGACACTCTTACTTATTGAAAGAGGCTACAATTGATCCCCTATACTTGTGGGTTATCACATCACAATCATCTTAACGATATGTTCATAACCAAGATAAATCATTATCAACTCCCAGCTACTTATGCATGGCATGAGAAACTATAATCTCTAGTTGTCATTGCAAACATGTTTAATCATAATGGCCTGAAGCCTTGATACTAGGTTAAACTATAATCTCTAGTTGTCATACCACTTTCTGTTTGCCACGGCCAGTTCATGGAATGGCGTCATTATTGCCTTTCACTTGCACGACCGAATGATATGAAAATAATAATAATAGTGCAAGAGTGTCGTGGACTAAGCTGGAATCTGCAAAACATTTTATTCAACAGGAGAAGATAAGGTAAAATGGGCTCTTTATTAGTTCAACAGTTATTCATATGAGAGCCACTCAACATTTTCATCGTGGTCTACTCCTCTGTAAGACTCGAATAAAAATAAAAGAAATTCAGAGAAACACACTAAAATATTTTTTGAGTTTTTGGTTTTCTTCAACAAGCGAATAAAAGGGAAATGCAAAAACGAGAAAAACTATTTACACGGGAAAGCTCCCAACAAGCAAAAAGAAGAACAAGGAAATCTTTTTGGATTTTCTTTTTAATACTACTACTAAGCATGCATAGATATTAAATTACTACAACTATTTTTTTTGTTTTTCTAAAGTTTTTCAAACACACAAGAAAAAAGCAAGAAAATAAATCTAAGCATAGATGATACAATGAAAAAGTGTGACCACCGACAGATAGAATAATATGTGAACATGAATGTAATGTCGGTGAGAAACACGTACTCCCCCAAGCTTAGGCTTTTGGCCTAAGTTGTTAATCGATCAGTAGTCTGGAGGGTAGTAGTCGGCGTGGTAGCTCACAGAGGCTCTCGGTGCGGATGCCTCGACACGCCGTGCAGCCACCACTATTGCGTTATGGGCTCGGGCCTCGCTCTCAAGAACAAAATATCTTTCTTTTTTGTTAAAATCAAAGAGAGCAGGCGCAGGCAAATATGTGTCCACAACATGTGATTGGTTAAACAACAAATTATAAGTGAAGTTATCAGCCCTTCCCTTGAGAATATTATGATCTTTTAAGGCATAAAAATCTAAATACCGAGTGGGTAGGATAGGATCAAAGGGCAAAGGTGAAACCCCCAGCCCTCGTGCTAGACGCGTGGCATAAATTCCACCATAAAACCAGCCACTTTTGGCGTTATGCTGAAGTCTACGTGCAACAATCGCTCCAAGGTTATAACTCCTTTCACCAGTGAGAGCGGTGTGAATGAGGCTCAAGTCTGGTGCATAAAGTATGCTACAGTCTTGCTTGTCGACTATGCATTTCCCGTTAAATAATGCAAAGTACTGAATTGCAGGAAAGTGAATGCTCTTTATTCTTCCTTGTCTCACTCCCCTACCTTCACCGTAACAAAGGCTAATCAAGAAAGACTCAAACTCGTCCTTTGATGGCTCATCAAGCGAACCCCAAAATGGAAGTTTGCAATGGTAAGCAAAATTCTCTAGTGGAATAGTAAATGGTTCATCATAAAGCATAAAAGACACCCTAGACTTATGTGGAAAATACTTAAATCCTTTGACAAATGATTCAGTGAGAAGATGGCGTTGTTCACACTTATCTGAGAGGTAGGGACCGAGATCGGCATTGTGAACATAATGATCAAATTCCTCCTTGCTGCCCACCTGCACCATATATTCATTGCAAGGTCATAGGCATGTTTTGGTGGCGGCATCTCGAGTGGAACTTTCACTTGGTTCAGCATAGGACCGACGAGCAGAACTGTCACTAGAAAATGCCCCCGAGGATCGTCTCCTTGAGGAACTCCTTCCAAATAGGTTCATCTTGCCCGCGTACAATTTTCTGAAAATAAAATTTTTGAGGTGACAAAAATTTGTCAACATAACTTTACAAAATTGATAGTAACTACGCATAGGGATACATAGAGGGCATAGCAAGCATTCAAACTACTTAGAACACTAATAATTGAACATGCAAGCACATCTACAGCAGCACCAAGAGTAACTAATTATTCAAAGTATAAACCACTAAAACAAAAACTAATTGGACAAAAGGTGGAGTCACATACCAAGCAACAATCCCCCGAAACAGTTTCAGAAACGGAGCTTTGAGCAAAGAGATCGAAATCCGCGGGTTTGAGCTCAAGAATATGGGAGAGAGAGCAACGGGGATTTTTTCTGGAGGTGAGTGATGATGTGGGCTAAAGAGATAAGTGAGGGGGCCCATGTGGGGACCACAACCCACCAGGGCGCGCCTGGGGGTCCTGGCCCACCCAGGTGTGTTGTGCCCACCTGGTGCACGTCCCTATTGTAATTTTTGCACCAAAAATTCTTAAATATTCAGAAAAAATCATATGAAATTTTCAGGGCATTCTGAGAGCTTTTATTTTTGGGTCATTTCATTTTTTTATTGCACAGGAAATTCAGAAAACAGACAAAACATGGCATTTTATTTTATTTAACAAATAAAAATAGAAAACAAAAGGTAGGGACAGAAGGTAGTGCTTAATAAATTCATCAACTTCATAACGTTCAAAAATGATTCATTAATAAGGTTGATCAAGTCTTAATAACAACCACTTTCGATTAGCATGAAACCGAAGAACTTTCGTAAATCACTAAGTTACCTCAATGGGGACATGCATTTCCCAACAATAAGCATTTCATATTTATTTTTGACAATAGGTAGAGGTATTTGAAAACTTCCAATGATTGTCGGAGATTTTTCAATAACATTAATACCATTCACATGGAAATGTTTCTTCGAAAAGTGCACCGTATGCTCATTACCACTGATATGAAAAGTGACCTTGCTTTTATTGCAATCAATAACAGCCCCTGCAGTATTCAAGAAGGGTCTACCAAGGATAATCGACATGTTGCCGTCCTCGGGCGTCTCAAGTATAACAAAGTCAGTCAAAATAGTAACATTAGCAACAACAGCGGGCACATCCTCACAGATATCGATAGGTATGGCAGTTGACTTGTCAGCCATTTGCAAAGATATTTCAGTAGGTGTGAGTTTATTCAAGTTAAGTCTTTTATATAAAGAGAAAGGCATAACACTAACACCAACTCCTAAATCACAGAAAGCAGTTTACACATAATTCCTTTTGATAGAGCAAGGTATAGTTGGTATTCCCAAATCTCCATGTTTTTTAGGCACTTCATCTTTAAAAGTATAATTAGCAAGCATAGTGGAGATTTCAGCTTCCGGTATTTTTCTCTTATTTTTGATGATGTCTTTCATATACTTTGCATAAGGAGGCATTTTAAAGATATCAGTCAAGCGAGTACGCAAAAAGACTGGCCTCAACATTTCAGCAAAGCGTTCAAATTCTTCATCATCTTTCTTTTAGTTGACTTGGGTGGAAAAGGCATAGGTATTTAAACCCACGGTTCTCTTTCTTTACCATGTTTTCTAGCAACAAAGTCTCTTTTATCATACCTTTTATCCTTAGATTGTGGGTTATCAAGATCAACAGGTGGTTCTATCTCAACATCATTATCTGGTTCTTTTTCATTTGTTGGTTGAGAGTCTTCATGAACCTCATCATTATCATTTTCATTATCACTAGGTGAGTGTTCATTACCAGATTGAGTTTCAGCATCAGAGATAGAAGTTTCATTATCATTATCAGGAGATTTCTCTATTTCAGGTTCACTAGAAGTATGCAATGTCCTATCATTTTTCTTTTTCTTTTTCTTTCTAGAAGGACTAGGTGCACTAGTGTTAGCTCTTTGTGAATATTTTTCAATTCTTTTTGGGTGTCCCTCAGGATAAAGTGGTTCCTGAGTCATTTTACCTCCTCTAGTTGCAACTCTAACAGCAAATTCATGCATATTATGATTCATTTCATCAAGCAATTCTATTTGTGATTTAGCAACTTGTTCTAACTGAGTTTGAACCATATAATCATGTTTTCCAACACCTCTAATATCATTTGATATTCTAAATAACAAGTCACTCAAGCGGACAATCATATCAGAATTGTATTTCAATTGTTTCATAACATTTGCATTGAAGTGATCTTTTTATCTAATGTAGTTTTCTAACTCATAATGGCATTGGCTAGGATGCATATTGTGAGGACTATCATTTTCATTGAACTTCATAAGAGAATTTGTTAGGGGATATAGGGAGATCAAGATATTTGAAAGGGAAAGAGTCAATAGAACAGTTTAAGAGTTGGGAGACCCTAAGAGCCTCGGCATCTGACACCATGTGACAATAACTTCACTTTTGGCAAAGTTGATCTTGAGCCCGGAAAAAGCTTCAGAGCACAACAAGTGGAACTTTAAGTGAGCAACACAATCATCATTGAGTTGAACCATGATGATGGTGTCATCCGCGTATTGACGGTGGTGATGCCCTGAGGAATGAGGTGAGAGCTAACAGGGGTGATGTGCCCAGCCGCCGCCCGCGAAAGGATGTGAGACAGAGCGTCTACAACAAAGTTGAACAACAAGGGGGAGGTCGGGTCTGCTTGCCTCAGGCCCCTGCCATTGGTGAAGAATTTACTAACCCTCCCATTGACCAAAACTGCAGTGTGGCCACCCGTGACCAACTCATGAGTCTATGAACCATGGCCCCATCAAAGCCCTTGGCCAACATCACCTGTCGTAAGAACTTTCAACTAACCGATTCGTAGGCCTTCTCGAAATCTACCTTGAGAATAACCGCCTTAGTGCCCTACGCACGGATATCATGAACAATCTCTGATAGGCATAGGACACTGCTACCTCTTGAGCTTGCATTGGTTTTCCCCGAAGAGGAGAGGATGATGCAGCAGAGTAGCGTAAGTATTTCCCTCAGTTTTTGAGAACCAAGGTATCAATCCAGTAGGAGGCCACGCTCAAGTCCCTCGTACCTGCACAAAACGATAGCAACTCGCAACCAACGCGATTAGGGGTTGTCAATCCCTTCACGGTCACTTACGAGAGTGAGAACTGATAGATAATGTTTTTGGTATTTTTGATATAGAGATGCAAAGTGAAAAGTAAAAGGCAAAGTAAAAAGGCAAAACAAGATTAAAGTGATGGGGATTGATATGATGAGAATAGACCCGGGGGCCATAGGTTTCACTAGTGGTTTCTCTCAAGAGCATAAGTATTCTATGGTGGGTGAACAAATTACTATTGAGCAATTGACAGAATTGAGCATAGTTATGAGAATACTAAGGTATGATCATGTATATAGGCATCACGTTCGTGACAAGTAGACCGACTCCTGCCTACATCTACTACTATTACTCCACTCATCGACCGCTATCCAGCATGCATCTAGAGTATTAAGTTAGAAACAGAGTAACGCTTTAAGCAAGATGACATGATGTAGAGAGATAAATGCATGCAATATGAAATAAACCCCATCTTGTTATCCTCAATGGCAACGATGCAATACGTGCCTTGCTACCCCTTCTGTCACTGGGAAAGGACACCGCAAGATCGAACCCAAAGCTAAGCACTTCTCCCATGGCAAGAAAAACTAATCTAGTAGGCCAAACCAAACTGACAATTCGAAGAGACTTGCAAAGATAACCAATCATACATAAAAGAATTCAGAGAAGATTCAAATATTATTCAAAGATAGACTTGATCATAAACCCACAATTCATCGATCTGAAGAAACACACCGCAAAAGAAGATTACATCGAATAGATCTCCGCAAGAGAGGGGGAGAACTTTGCATTGAGATCCAAAAAGAGAGAAGAAGCCATGTAGCTACTAACTATGGACCCGAAGGTCTGAGGTAAACTACTCACACTTCATCGGAGAGGCTATGATGATGTAGAAGCCCTCCATGATGACGGCCCTCTCCGGCGGAGCTCCGGAACAGGCCCCAAGATGGGATCTCGTGGATACAGAAGGTTGCGGTGGTAGAATTAGGTTTTTTGGCTCCCATTCTGATCATTTGGGGGTACGTAGGTATATATAGGAGGAAGGAGTATGTCGGTGGAGCTTCGAGGGGCCCACGAGGCAGGGGGCGCGCCCTGCACCCTCGTGACCGCCTCTCTGATGCCTTGGCGTAGGGTACAAGTCCCCTGGATCACGTTCGGTGAGAAAATCACGTTCCCGAAGATTTTATTCCGTTTGGACTCCGTTTGATATTTTGTTTCTCCGAAACACTAAAATAGGCAAAAAAACAGCAACTCTGGGCTGGGCCTCCGGTTAATAGGTTACTCCCAAAAATAATATAAAAGTGGAAAATAAAGCCCAATATAGTCCAAAATAGTAGATAATATAGCATGGAGCAATCAAAAATTATAGATACGTTGGAGACGTATCAGGCATCCCCAAGCTTAATTCCTGCTCGTCCTCGAGTAGGTAAATGATAACAAGAGAATTTTTTATGCGGAGTGCTACTTGGCATAATTTCAATGTAAAACTTCTTAATTGTGGTATGAATATTCAGATTCGAAAGATTCAAGACAAAATTTCATGTTGACATAAAAATAATAATACTTCAAGCATACTAATAAAGCAATTATGTCTTCTCAAAATAACATGGCCAAAGAAAGTTATCCCTACAAAATCATATAGTCTGGCTATGCTCCATCTTCACCACACAAAGTATTTAAATCATGCACAACCCCGATGACAAGCCAAGCAATTGTTTCATACTATAACATTTTCAAAAGAAATTCAACCTTCACGCAATACATGAGCGTGAGCCATGGATATAGCACTATATGTGGAATAGAACGGTGGTTGTGGACAAGATAAAAAAAGGGGAAGATAGTATCACATCAACTAGGCCTATCAACGGGCTATGGAGATGCCATTTAATAGATATCAATGTGAGTGAGTAGGGATTGCCATGCAACGGATGCACTAGAGCTATAAGTATATGAAAGCTCAACAAAAGAAACTAAGTGGGTGTGCATCCAACTCGCTTGCTCACGAAGACCTAGGGTATTTTGAGGAACCCCATCATTGGAATATACAAGCCAAGTTCTATAATGAAAAATTCCCACTAGTATATGAAAGTGACAACATAGGAGACTCTCTATCATGAAGATCTTGGTGCTACTTTGAAGCACAAGTGTGGTAAAAGGATAGTAGCACTATCCCTTCTCTCTTTTTCTCTCTCTCTCACATATATATATATATATATATATATATATATATATATATATATATACATATAGATATATTATTTATCGTCCGAAGTCTCATCCCGACTTGTGGGGGAATCATAGTCTCCATCATTCTTTCCTCACTTGGGACAATGCTCTAAAAATGATGATCATCACACTTTTATTTTTCTTACAACTCAACAATTACAACTCGATACTTAGAACAAGATATGACTCTATATGAAAGCCTCCGGCAGTGTACCGGGATATGCAATGAATCAAGAGTGACATGTATGAAAGAACTATGAATGGTGGCTTTGTCACAAATACGATGTCAACTACATGATCATGCTAGCAATATGACAATGATGGAGCGTGTCATTATAAACGGAACGGTGGAAAGTTGCATGGGAATATATCTCGGAATGGCTATGGAAATGCCATGATAGGTAGGCTAGCAATGGTGGAAGGATGGGAAAAAGTGCGTATAATCCATGGAGTCAACATTAGTCATAAAGAACTCATATACTTATTGCAAAAATCCAAGAAGTTATCAAAGCAAAGTATTACGCGCATGCTCCTAGGGGGATAGATTGGTAGGAAAAGACCATCGCTCATCCCCGACCTCCACTCATAAGGAGGACAATCAATAAACACCTCATGCTCCGACTTCGTTACATAACGGTTCACCATACGTGCATGCTACGGGAATCACAAACTTCAACGCAAGTATTCTTTAAATTCACAACTACTTCCACTAGCATGACTCTAATATTATCACCCCCATATCTCAAAACAATTATCATGCTTCAATCTTTTCTTAGTATTCAACGCACTCAAAAGAAAATTTCACAAATCATGAATACCAAGCATATTAATATTTAAGCAATTTACCATGCTATTAAGACTCTCAAAATGATCTAAGTGAAGCATGAGAGATCAATAGTTTCTTTAAAAAAAGTCCACCACCATGCTCTAAAAGATCTAAGTGAAGCACATAGAGCAAAATTATCACGCTCAAAAGATATAAGTGAAGCACATAGAGCAAAACTACATAGCTCAAAAGATATAAGTGAAGCACAAAGAGTATTCTAACAAATTGTTAATTCATAAATGGCTCTCTCAAAGGTATGTACAGCAAGGATGATTGTGGCACACTAACAAACAAAGACATAAATAATACAAGACGCTCCAAGCAAAACACATATCATGTTGGTGAATAAAAATATAGCTCCAAGTAAAATACCGATGGAAGTAGACGAAGGAGGGGATGCCTTCCGGGGCATCCCCAAGCTTTGACCTTTTGGTGTCCTTGGATTATCTTGGGGGTGCCATGGGCATACCCAAGCTTAGGCTCTTGCCACTCCTTGTTCCATAATCCATCAAAAGATTTCACCCAAAACTTGAAAACTTCACAACACAAAACTCAATAGAAATCTCGTGAGCTCCATTAGAGAAAGAAAAAACATAAAACCACTTCAATGTACTGTAATGAACTCATTATTTATTTATATTGGTGTTAAACCTACTGTATTCCAGCTTCTCTATGGATTATAAACTATTTTACTAGCCATAGATTCATCAAAATAATCAAACAACACGCGAAAAACAGAATCTGTCAAAAACAGAACAGTCTGTGATAATCCGTAACTAACGCAAACTTCTAGAACTCCAAAAAATCGACAAAAATTAGACGACCTATAAAATTTGTTTATTGATCAGCAGCAATTGGAATCAAAAATTTATCACGTTCTGTTGATTTTTAATAATTCGGGCACTAAGCGCAAAGTTTCTGGAAATTACAGCAAGATCAAATAACTATCATCCAAGAAGATCCAATAGGTCTAGCTTGGCACAAACACTAATTAAAACACAAAACCACATCTAAAATGAAGGTAGATGGATTATTTATTCCTAAACAGAAGCAAAACAAAAAACTCAAAATAAAATTGGGTTGCCTCCCAACAAGCGCTATCGTTTAGCGCCCCTAGCTAGGCATAAAAGCGAGGATAGATTTAGGTATTGCCATCTTTGGTAGGCAATCCGTAGGTAGATCTCATGATAGTTTCATATGGCAATCTTATTTTGTTTCTAGGAAAGTGTTCCCTGCCCTTTTTTAATGGAAATTGAAATCTAATATTCCCTTCCTTCATATCAATAATCGCACCAACCGTTCTAAGGAAAGGTCTACCAAGAATAATAGGGCAAGAAGGATTGCAATATATATCAAGAACGATAAAATCTACGGGCACATAAATCCTATTTGCAATAATAAGAACATCGTTAATTCTACCCATAGGATTTTTAATAGTGGAATCCGCAAGATGCAAATTTAGAGGGCAATCGTCAAAGTCATGGAAATCTAGCAAATATCACAAAGTTTTGGGGATAGTGGAGACACTAGCACCAAAATCACACAAAGCATAAAATCATGATCTTTAATTTAAATTTTAATAGTTGGTTCCCACTCAACATAGAGTTTTCTAGGGATAGAAACTTTCAACTCAAGTTTTTCTTCGTAGGATTGCATCAAGGCATCAACAATGTGTTCGGTCAAGGCTTTCTTTTGACTATAAGCTTGAGGAGAATTTAGCGGATTGCAACAAGGAAATACAATCAATTAGAGAGCAACTTTCATAATTAAATTCCTTGAAATCCAATATAGTGGGTTTAGCAACATCTAGGGTTTTATTTTTTTCAATCCCACTTTCATCAATTTCATCATAAAGGTCTTAATACTCCGAATTTTTAGAACGCCTTCTAGGTAAAGGAATATCATATTCAGTTTCATCAAGATTCATATTGCAAAACAAAGATTTGATAGGGGACACATCAATAACTTTTAGATCTTCATCTTGATTTTCATAGGAATTGGAAGAACACGTTTTAATAAAGGCATCTTTCGTAGCACGCATCCTAGCGGTTCTTTCCTTGCACTCACCAATGGAAATTATCATGGCTTTGAGATACTCATTGATATCATGCTTAGGAGGAATAGATCTAAGCTTTAAAGAATCAACCTCAAGAGAAATTCTATCAACGTACCTAGCCAAATCATCAACTTTAAGAAATTTCTCTTCAAGCAAAGCATTAAAATTCTTTTGTGAATTCATAAACTCTTTGACACTATTCTCAAATTCAGAGGGTATCTTATTAAAATTTCCAGAAGAGTTGTTGTTGGAATTTCCATAATTATTAGAAGGATTACTAGGATAAGGCCTAGGATTAAAATTCCCTATATACGCGTTGTTGCCAAAATTATTCCTAACAACAAAATTCACATCCATAGATTCATTATTATTCTCAATCAAAGTAGACAAAGGCATATCATTAGGATCAGAAGAAACACTTTTAGTAGCAAATAATTTCATAAGTTAATCCATCTTTCCACTCAAAACATTGATTTCTTCTATCACATGCACTTTTTTATTAGTAGATCTTTCAGTGTGCCATTGAGAATAATTAACCATAATATTATCTAGGAATTTAGTAGCATCTCCTAAAGTGATTTCCATAAAAGTGCCTCCCACGGCCGAATCTAAAAGATTTCTAGAAGCAAAATTCAATCCGGAATAAAATTTTTGTATAATCATCCACAAATTCAAACCATGAGTAGGACAATTACGTAGCATTAATTTCATTCTCTCCCAAGCTTGTGCAACATGTTCATGATCAAGTTGCTTAAAATTCATAATATCATTACTAAGAGCGATAATCTTAGTGGGAGAAAAATACTTAGAGATAAAAGCATCTTTGCACTTGTTCCAAGAATCAATACTATTTTTAGGCAAAGACAAAAACCAAGTTTTAGCACGATCTCTAAGCGAAAAAGGAAATAGCTTCAATTTAACGACATCATTATCGACATCTTTTTTCTTTTGCATATCACATAAATCAATGAAGCTATTAAGATGAGTAGCGGCGTCTTCACTAGGAAGGCCGGCGAATTGATCTTTCATAACAAGATTCAACAAAGTAGTATTGATTTCACAAGATTCAGTATTGGCAAGAGGAGCAATCGGAGTGCTAAGGAAATCATTATTATTGGTATTGGTGAAGTCACACAATTTGGTAGTATCTTGAGCCATCGCGACAAACAAGCAATCAAACACACGAGCAAACAGAAAGGCAAGCGAGAAAAAGGCAAACGGAAAGAGAGAGGAGGAGAAGAAGGAGAAGAAGAAGGAGAAGGAAAATAAAACGACAAAAGTGAAGTGGGGGAGAGGAAAACGAGAGGCAAATGGCAACTAATGTAATGCGAGAGATAGGGATTGTGATGGGTACTTGGTATGTTGACTTTTTGCGTAGACTCCTCGGCAACGGCGCCAGAAATTCTTCTTGCTACCTCTTGAGCTGTTGGTTTTCCCCGAAGAGGAGAGGATGATGCAGCAGAGTAGCGTAAGTATTTCCCTCAGGTTTTGAGAACCAAGGTATCAATCCTGTAGGAGGCCACGCGCAAGTCGCTCATACCTGCACAAAACGATAGCAACTCACAACCAACGCGATTAGGGGGTGTCAATCCCTTCACGGTCACTTACGAGAGTGAGAACTAATAGATAATGTTTTTGGTATTTTTGATATAGAGATGCAAAGTGAAAAGTTAAAGGCAAAGTAAAAAAGCAAAGCAAGATTAAAGTGATGGAGATTGATATGATGAGAATAGACCCGGGGGCCATAGGTTTCACTAGTGGCTTCTCTCAAGAGCATAAGTATTCTACGGTGGGTGAACAAATTACTGTTGAGCAATTGACATAATTGAGCATAGTTATGAGAATATCTAAGGTATGATCATGTATATAGGCTTCACGTTCGTGACAAGTAGACCGACTCCTGCCTACATCTACTACTATTACTCCACTCATCGACCGCTATCCTGCATGCATCTAGAGTATTAAGTTAGAATTAGAGTAACGCTTTAAGCAAGATGACATGATGTAGAGAGATAAATTCGTGCAATATGAAATAAATCCCATCTTGTTATCCTCGATGGCAACGATGCAATACGTGCCTTGCTGCCCCTTCTATCACTGGGAAAGGACACCGCAAGATCAAACCCAAAGCTAAGCACTTCTCCCATGGCAAGAAAAACCAATCTAGTAGGCCAAACCAAACTGATAATTCGAAGAGACTTGCAAAGATAACCAATCATACATAAAAGAATTCAGAGAAGATTCAAATATTATTCAAAGATAGACTTGATCATAAACCCACAATTCATCGGTCTCAACAAACACACCGCAAAAAGAAGATTACATCGAATAGATCTCCACAAGAGAGGGGGAGAACTTTGTATTGAGATCCAAAAAGAGAGAAGAAGCCATCTAGCTACTAACTATGGACCCGAAGGTCTGAGGTAAACTACTCACACTTCATCGGAGAGGCTATGATGATGTAGAAGCCCTCCGTGATGACGGCCCTCTCCGGCGGAGCTCCGGAACAGGCCCGAAGATGGGATCTCGTGGATACAGAAGGTTGAGGCGGTGGAATTAGGTTTTTTGGATCCCGTTCTGATCGTTTGGGGGTACATAGATATATATATATAGGAGGAAGGAGTACGTCGGTGGAGCTTCGAGGGGCCCACAAGGCAGGGGGCGCACCCTAGGGGGGCGCCGCCCACCCTCGTGACCTCCTCTCTGATGCCTTGGCGTAGGGTCCAAGCCCCTGGATCACGTTCGGTGAGAAAATCACGTCCCTGAAGATTTTATTCCGTTTGGACTCCGTTTGATATTATGTTTCTCCAAAACACTGAAATAGGCAAAAAAACAGCAATTCTAGGCTGGGCCTCCGGTTAATAGGTTGGTCCCAAAAATAATATAAAATTGGAAAATAAAGCCCAATATAGTCCAAAACAATAGATAATATAGCATGGAGCAATCAAAAATTATAGATACGTTGGAGACTTATCAGACACCATCCCAGATGAACCGGCCTTTAACAAAGCCAGACTGGAATGGTCTAAGGGTTCGATCAGCAGTGGGGGAGAGTTAAGTGTTAAAACCTTTTGTCGGGAATTTAGCAAAGTTGTTAATGAGGGCGATTGGTCTATATTGTGTGATCTTGTCAGCACCCTTGATTTTAGGAACGAGGGTAAGAACAGCGTAGTTCAGCCGAGAAATATCAACAGTCCCCAAGCAAAATCCCTAGATGACAGCGTAAACGAGGTGGCACGGCTGGGGCCAAAACTGTCTAAAGAAAGGAATGGAGATGCCGACAGGGTCTGACGCTGAGTTAGTGTTCGCAGATCGAATGGTGTCATAAATCTCCTCATCCGACAAGGGGATTAGCAGAGCATCGTCTTCCTCTAAGGTGATCTTCTCATGGTCAGCCCAGAAGGATTAAGCAAGCCTAAACCTATTCTTTGGTTTGACAAACAAGCAATCCAACACACGAGCAAACAAAAAGCAAGCGAGAAAAAGGCAAACAGAAAAGAGAGGGCGAATAGAACGGCAAGGGTGAAGTGGGGGAGAGGAAAACGAGATGCAAATGGAAAATAATGTAATGCGGGAGACAAGGGGTTGTGATGGGTACTTGGTATGTCGACTTTTGCATAGACTCCCCGCCAACGGCGCCAGAAATTCTTGTTGCTACCTCTTGAGCACTGCGTTGGATTTCCCCGAAGAGGAAAGGATGATGCAATAAAGTAGCGTAAGTATTTCCCTCAGTTTTTTAGAACCAAGGTATCAATCTAGTAGGAGGCTGCGCGCGAGTCCCTCGTACCTACACAAAGCAAATAACTCCTAGTAACCAACGCGAATAGGGCTTGTCAATCCCTTCACGGTCACTTACGAGAGTGAGATCTGATAGACATGATAGATAATATTTTTGGTATTTTTGGTATTGAGATGCAAAGTAAAATAAAAGGCAAAGTAAAAAAAGCAAGGCAATAATAAAGTGATGGAAGATTAATATGATAAAGATAGACCAGGGGGCCATAGATTTCACTACTGGCTTCTCTCAAGAGCATAAGTTTTTCTACGGTGGTTTAACAAATTACTGTTGAGCAATTGACAGAATTGCGCATAGTTATGAGAATATCTAGGTATGATCATGTATATAGGCATCACGTCTAAGACAAGTAGACCAACTCCTGCCTGCATCTACTATTATTACTCCACTCATCGACCGCTATCCAGCATGCATCTAGAGTATTAAGTTAAAAACAGAGTAACGCCTTAAGCCAGATGACATGATGTAGAGGGATAGTTTCATGCAATATGATAGAAAAACCATCTTGTTATCCTCGATGGCAACAATACAATACGTGCCTTGCTGCCCCTACTGTCACTGGGAAAGGACACCACAAGATTGAACCCAAAGCTAAGCACTTCTCCCATTGCAAGAAAAACCAATCTAGTAGGCCAACCCAAATTGATAATTCGAAGAGACATGCAAAGATAACCAATCATACATAAAACAATTCAGAGAAGATTCAAATATTATTCATAGATAATCTTGATCATAAACCCACAATTCATCGGTCTCAACAAACACACCGCAAAAGGAAGATTACATCAAATAGATCTCCACAAGAGAGGGGAGAACATTGTATTGAGATCCAAAAAGAGAGAAGAAGCCATCTAGCTACTAACTATGGACTCGAAGGTCTGAGGTAAACTACTCACACTTCATCGGAGGGGCTATGATGATGTAGAAGCCCTCCGTGGTGGATGCCCTCTCCGGCGGAGCTCCGGAACAGGCCCCAAGATGGGATCTCGTGGGTACAGAAGGTTGCGGCGGTGGAATTAGGTTTTTGGCTCCGTATCTGATCGTTTGGGGGTACGTAGGTATATATAGGAGGAAGGAGTACGTCGGTGGAGCAACGGGGGCCCACGAGGCAGGGGGCGCGCCCTAGGGGGGTGGGCGCGCCCCCCACCCTCGTGGACACCTCCCTTCTTTCTTGACGTGGGGTCCAGCTCTCCTGGATCATGTTCGGTGAGAAAATCACGTTCCCGAAGGTTTCATTCCGTTTGGACTTCGTTTGATATTCCGTTTCTTCGAAACACTGAAATAGGCAAAAAATAGCAATTCTGGGCTGGGCCTCCGGTTAATTGGTTAGTCCAAAAGTATATAAAAGTGGAAAATAAAGCCCAATATGGTCCAAAACAGTAGATAATATAGCATGGAGCAATCAAAAATTATAGATACATTGGAGACGTATCAGGCATCCCCAAGCTTAATTCCTGCTCGTCCTCGAGTAGGTAAATGATAAAAGAAAGAATTTTTTATGCGGAGTGCTACTTGGCATAATTTCAATGTAAATCTTCTTAATTGTGGTATGAATATTCAGATTCAAAAGATTCAAGACAAAAGTTCATATTGACATAAAAATAATAATACTTCAAGCATACTAACTAAGCAATCATGTCTTCTCAAAATAACATGGCCAAAGAAAGTTATCCCTACAAAATCATATATTCTGGCTATGCTCTATCTTCACCACACAAAGTATTTAAATCATCCATAACCCCGATGACAAGCCAAGCAATCGTTTCATACTTTTGACATTCTCAAAACTTTTTCAATCTTCATGCAATACATGAGTGTGAGCCATGGACATAGCACTATAGGTGGAATAGAATGGTGGTTGTGGAGAAGACAAAAGGAGGGGAAGATAGTCTCACATCAACTAGGCGTATCAACGGGCTATGGAGATGCCCATCAATAGATATCAATGTGAGTGAGTAGGGATTGCCATGCAACGGATGCACTAGAGCTATAAGTATATGAAAGCTCAACAAAAGAAACTAAGTGGGTGTGCATCCAACTCGCTTGCTCAGGAAGACCTAGGGCATTTTGAGGAAGCCCATCCGAGGGAGCCTTGGATTAGGGGGTGTCCGCGTAGCCGGACTATAACCTTGAGCCGGACTCTTGGACCATGAAGATACAAGATTGAAGACCTCTTCCCATGTCCGGATGGGACTTTCCTTGGCGTGGAAGGCAAGCTTGGCGATGCGGATATGTAGATATCCTTCCGTTGCAACCAACTCTATGTAACCCTAGACCTCTCCGTGTCTATATAAACTGGAGGGTTTTAGTCCATAGGACGAACAACAATCATACCGTAGGCTAGCTTCTAGGGTTTAGCCTCTCTGATCTCGTGGTAGATCTACTCGTGTACTACCCATATCATCAATATTTATCAAGCAGGAGTAGGGTTTTACCTCCATCAAGAGGGCCCGAACCTGGGTAAAAACATTGTGTCCCTTGTCTCCTGTTACCATCCGCCTAGACGCACAGTTCGGGACCCCCTACCCGAGATCCGCCGGTTTTGACACCGACATTGGTGCTTCCTCCGATCATCAACAGCGATGGCTCCTCCGATCATCAACAGCGATGCGGTCCAGGGTGACACTTTCCTCCCCGGACAAATCTTCATATTCGGCGGCATCGCATTGTGGGCCAACTCGTTTGGCCATCTGGAGCAGATCGAAAGCTACGCCTCTGGCCATCAGGTCAGATTTGGAAGTTTGAACTACATGGCTGATATCCGCGGGGACTTGATCTTCGACGGATTCGAGCCACAGCCGAGCGCGCCGCACTGTCATGATGGGCATGATCTAGCTCTGCCTCCGAACAGTGCCCTGGAGGCCGCACCCATGTACGCTCCGACCCTTAGCTCGGAGCCGACTGCGCCGATCGAGGACGGGTGGCTAGACACCGCCTCGGGGGCTGCAGCCTCGACGGCGATTGAGCCGAACACCAGCCTTATCCTCTGCGAAGCCCGTGACTCCAAGTTGCCGGACTCTTATCCGGACTCCGAACCCTTCGTGCCCCTGCCAATCAAATCCAATTGGGCGCCGATCATGGAATTCACCGCCGCGGATATCTTTCAGTACTCGCCCTTCGGCGATATTCTGATGTCACTAAAGTCTCTCTCTTTGTCAGGAGAGTCCTGGCCGGATTATGGCCAACAGGATTGGGATGTGGACGACAAAGAAATTCGACGCCCACCCACCACCCAATTTGTAGCCACTGTCGATGATTTAACCGACATGCTCGAACTCGACTCTGAAGACATCGACGGTATGGACGACGATGTAGGAGACGAACACAAACCAGCGCCTATAAGGCACTGAACTGCCACCCCATCCTACGATGTATACATGATGGACACACCCAAAGGAAACGACGAGGAAGAACGGGATGACGCAACGAAGGGTCATTCCTCCGAAAAACTGCCAAAGCGGCGGCGTAAGCGCCGCTCCAAGCCTCGCCTCGACAGAGACAGCGGTCATACAGACCCAGCCACAGAGCAGGGCGAGCCAGTGAACGATGAACATAGCATCGAGCAACCATCTGAACAAGACAAATTGGTTAAACAAAATACACAACCCGTCCTCGGCGAAGATAACAGTCCGGACGACCTCACGCCGGACAAATTCCTGGAGCAGAAGAACCTCCACAAAAGGCTCGTCGCCACTGCGTGTAGCCTGAAAAAGCAGAAGCGAAAGCTCAAAACTGCGGAAGACGAACTCCGAATCAGATGGAGCAAAGTACTCAACACCGCAGACAAATACGGCGGCAGTCGCCACACAAAGAGCTACCCGAAGCGAAAGCTACTGCCTGAATTTGATGAGGAGGCCTTAGAGCCCCCGAAATCAAAA
The DNA here is from genome assembly GCA_032464435.1 of Aegilops umbellulata. Taxonomy (NCBI): domain Eukaryota; kingdom Viridiplantae; phylum Streptophyta; class Magnoliopsida; order Poales; family Poaceae; genus Aegilops; species Aegilops umbellulata. The sequence continues at coordinate 491,231,588 of CP136060.1, read as the reverse complement.
AATAAGGAAGCCACTCGGTCGGATAGATGCCCCCATGGCCAAAATAGAGCGGCAAACGGCGCCGCACACAAGCCAACACGTGATCCATCCAAGGATTTGCATCAAAAGGATGGCCCAGCCAGATCTACCTACGGGCCAAGAAAGCAAGCTCTAGTAAGCAATGCAACACAACAAGTATCTGAACAACATGGCACACCCAAATGCAGGGGTGCCGCACACCCCCTATGTTTCACCGATGAGGTGCTGGACCATGAATTTCCAGCGGGATTCAAACCCGTAAACATAGAGGCATACGACGGAACGACAGACCCTGGAGTCTGGATTGAGGACTATATCCTCCATATCCATATGGCCAGAGGAGACGACCTCCACGCCATAAAATACTTACCCCTCAAGCTCAAAGGGCCAGCCCGGCATTGGCTTAAAGGCCTTCCCGAAAACACCATTGGAAGTTGGAAAGAGCTCGAGGATGCCTTTCGGGCAAATTTTCAAGGGACCTATGTCCGACCTCCGGATGCAAACGATTTAAGCCATATAACTCAACAGCCCGGAGAGTCAGCCCGGAAACTCTGGAACATATTTCTTACTAAAAAGAACCAGATAGTCGACTGTCCGGACGCCGAAGCCTTAGCAGCTTTCAAACACAGTGTTCGAGATGAATGGTTTGCCAGACACCTCGGCCAAGAAAAGCCAAGAACAATGGCCGCATTAACAAGCCTAATGACCCGATTTTGCGCAGGAGAGGACAGCTCGTTGGCAAGATGCAGCACTAGCGACCCAAGTACATCCGAAGTCAGCGATAGAAACGGGAAACCGCGACGCAGCAAGGAACAATGCTGGAATAAGGAAAGCAGCTCGAAGAGCAAGGCAGTCAACACCGGATTCAAAAGCTCTCGGCAGAATCAGAAAAAGCTGGACCTCAAGGACAACAGGGACGAGCCATCTAACCTAAAAAAATATATGTCAAATCCACAGCACCCCCGGGAAGCCTGCAAACCATACCCACAGAGAATTTTGGGTCTTCAAGCAATCCGGCCAACTCAACGCCAAACACAAGGGGCTCGACACACCATGTGAGGACGATGACGAACCCCACAAGCACAGCACCGGTAAACAAAAGAATTTCCCACACAAAGTCAAAACAGTAAACTTACTCCACGTGACAAAAGGGAAAAATAGAGTGATGCCTATAGAGATACATGCCATACGGCCTACCCCAAAGGAGTCTCGCCACTGGTTGTCAAAACCGATCACCTTCGACCATCAGGATTACTCTAGAAGTATCCGGAACACAGGCTGGACTGCCTTGGTATTGGATCCGATAATCGACGGACTCCACTTTACACAAGTCCTGATGGACGGCGGCAGTGGTCTAAACCTGCTATATCAGGACACAGTCCGCAAAATGGGGATGGACCCAACAAAAATTCGCCATAGCAACACTTCCTTTCAAGGAGTAACGCCAGGCCCGAAGGCCCATTGCACGGGCTCTCTCCTGCTAGAAATTATGTTCGGCTCCCCCGATAACTTCCGCCGTGAAAAGCTAACCTTCCACATCGCCCCATTTTCAAGTAGCTATCAAGCACTACTGGGACGCGAAGCTTTCGCCTGTTTCAACGCAATACCGCATTATGCATCTCTTACGCTTAAGATGCCCGGCCCTCGAGGCACCATCTCACTAAAGGGAAATATTGAGTGTTTCTCTCACGCGGAGGACTGTGCGGCTGCTTTGACAGCCGCACATTAACACGGCTTCACCAATCAAAGCACCTAAACAGGTCGTTAAGACCACGGACGCGGCTCGACGAGTTCGGCATAAACATACCATTGGTAAAGGCTAAATAACCACATACCCCTGTACAAGGGGCTCCACGCACATAACACAAGAGACAATAAGGCTCAATTTCTACCCATGTTGAATTATAATTTGTTTATTTAGTATAACGTACATTTCGCACGACCTTTTTCAACTGAGTTCCTCTCTTTTTCAGATGAACACCATGCTATACCCATCCAGGACACGGCACAACGGCGACACAGGCGCAGACGTGCAGCAGGGACCCGTTCCAAGGATTCTTTTTAGATTAAGACCCTGCGTAAACCTTTTTTACTGTCTCTTGTTGATACACATCCCCCGGACTCTCAGTATAGCCGAGGAGGAGGCTGGCGTCTTGGCATGTGGCCACGTCAGAATTTTGCGTGTACCTGGATACCAGGGGCTTATTATCAAGGGCACTGCTCAGCCCGTTTTTCATAAAGACCGAATACCTTACGGAGTGTTCGGCGTCGCAAGTTTGGCCTTATATGCATCAGCTCCTAATCATGTCTTTGGTCAAATGTTGGGTTTGCCCGGCTCCTGTGTTTTGCTGCCTTACGTTCCGCACTATCAGCTAAGGCGGCACCAGGAGAACTACTGCGATTGTGCCCCGGTTCATGTCACGACCGGTTTTCCCAATAAAATATTTATTGAGGAACCAATCTTTATAACCCAGTTTGAGATAAAACCTCCTCACTGGCAGACAAACTTTTGATACAATAAGCCAGTAGCATAAATATATTACAGGGTTGAGCTGACGATGCTCAACGATTTATTACAAGCGTGCCAATAATTATACATAAAGGCGAATAATGACACCAGGGAGTGGTGGCATACTACTGACTCGCAAAAAGGTAGAGGTGGAGTAACACAGTGGGAGTGGTTATGGGATTCTCAAACTAACATCCCATCGATCGTCGAGGTGGAGCTCGAAGAATTTATTAGGGTACCGGAAGCGGATATGAAACAGTGACCAACTCCAGGGTTGCACGAGACTGACTGGGACTCCTCTAGGCGTCGGATTCGCTATCGAACTCTTCATCCATGAGATCACCTTCGTCAGCATCTGGCCAAATCAACAAGCCAGTGAGTACTTTGAAAGTACTCGCAAGACAGTTCGGATGTAAGATATAACAAATGCCAACATGAGATACATGGATAAATAACCAGTACGATCAGACATAGAAGTGATAATGCTGGGTGCCAAACGAGTGTCTGAAAGACTCCTCGAGCGGAAAATACTGAATAATAATACTGGTGCCAAACGAGTGTCTGAATGACTCCTCGAGCGGAAAATGCGGAATAATAATACTGGTGCCAAACGAGTGTCTGAAAGACTCCTCGAGCGGAAAATGCGGAATAATAATACTGGTGCCAAACGAGTGTCTGAAAGACTCCTCGAGCGGAAAATGCGAAATAATAATGCCACAATCGGGCGTCTGAGCGACACCACATAAAGGGCTTTAAAAGAAATGCCACAGTCGGGCGTCTGAGCGACACCACATAAAGGGCTTTAAAAGAAATGCCACAGTCGGGCGTCTGAGCGACACCACATAAAGGGCTTTAAAAGAAATGCCACAGTCGGGCGTCTGAGCGACACCACATAAAGGGCTTTTAACTGATAAGGAAATAATGTACTCATCATAAGTATAATCAACTCATGGAATTAAACGGGTTAGTCCATCCACAAGAATAAACATTTAACCGGTCTTAGAGCTCATGCGTCCCACCAGGAAAGCTGTCACCAAACTGGCACATGACTGTTAGCAGGGAACTTGGAAATAGATAAGATGATTTAAGGATATAGAGCTCTGCAGAGTTTGTACAAAAATTTCCCACAGTCGACGGATTTCCGTAGTCACTAGGACTAGTTCCGTTACGGTATTTCAGAAGTAAACACAGCAATCTAGTACACACCCATCCAACTCTTCGATGCCAGCAATCACCCTCAACATCGTCCAAGAAAAACTATTGAGACGGGGAGATCACAATCTCGAATAGCATGGGATCAAATTTATATACGCGCGCTCTAAGGGGTGCCCCCCTCTCGGTCCCAACCGGAAACACCCATGCCCCCTGACCGGATGCCTGGCTTTAATCCAGGGCCATGGAACCAGCATCCCGGCCTCTCCTTTTTGGTGTGTACCAAGAAAGCGGTTTGCGACTTACTAAACCATACCCCTTTCGGGAAACATGTGGTAGTACAGGGAAAGGGAATGGATATGAACCAACCGATACGGGTTGGTACTGAAGATAACTTGCATGGCCTAAGACTGGCATGCTACAACACTGCCATCTTACCCATCTTCATGCCAACACATGGCCTTACATACTCACGTCCATCGACGTGTGAAATCATCGGGCTTACTTGCCCCAACAATGCATAACGAACGGTTCATCGGTATGCTCCACGCATGCCATAAAACTGTCTACATGCAACCATGCCAATACACTCATCATATCCAAAGTTCGAACATGCTTGCCTGGTTCAGAGTAGTCGGAGCCTAGCTCGGTGAAGTTTGCGGCCCCGTCGCCTCCGTCGGTATCTACGGTACAGAGAAAACATACGCGCTAACGTGAATACCGAGAGGTGCAGAAAAAGTATTGCAAATATTTTTCAAATAAATCTGATAAAAAACTAGACAAAATTTTGAAGAGAACAGAAAAAGAATCACTCAAAAATATGCTTCTGATAAAAAGTTATAAGGGTTTTTGCCCAGGGACTCATCTGTAATGAAACAGAAACTTTCCAGGGTTCTAACTGAGAAAACAGAAAACGGTTCGATAGGAAATGCGCAAGCGCAATGGAGAAAGCGTATTTTGCCCGAAGGCGTTTTCAGAAAACGATTCGAATAGAAAAGACAGAGAAGCTGACAGGCGGGTCCCATCTGTCAGGTTTAAAATTTAAAAGAGGCGGGTCGGGCTCGCTGGCGCCCGAGAGCCGCGGTGGTCGCCGGCGGCGATCCACGGCGAGGCAGAGAGATCGGAGGTTACCTCCGTGCTCAGGGTGCCATTCCGCGTTGGATGGTGGTTGAGGTGGTTGCCGGGAAGCACCACGTCGGCGGTGGCCCCTGCTCCGGCGGACGGCGGTTCGGGCGTGGTTGGAGGTCACCGGAGAGAGCTGCACTGATCAAATTGAGGAGGGGGTTAAGAATCTGGTAGCTAGAGAGGGAGATGGACAGAGTTTGGGCGCCAGAGACGGCCTCACCGGAGCGAATCGAGATGGAGGCCGTGGCGGAGCGGGGTGGCCGGAGTCGGGGGAGGAGACCTCCTCGAGGTCCTCCCAGTGACCTGGCACGGCGTTAGTGGAGTGTAGGGGTGGTGCGTGCTCGCGGAAGGGCTCGGGGTCTCCTTTTATAGGCGATCCGAGGCGGTGGCCGAGAACGGCGTTCTCCGGCGAGTGATTACGGTGGTGCAGTGCTTGGTCGGGGAAGTTTAGGAGTTGAGCACCGTCGTGGAGGTTCGCGGAGTCCATTTTGGAGCCAACGGCGTTGGTTTAAGCTTGCTGAGGTGGAGCTCGACGGAACGGGGCGGCGCGGGTCCATCGGCAGCAGAGAGCACGCTCTGTGCGTGCCGCGCCACGACGGCTGTGCTGCATGCGTGTGCTGGCGTGGAGGTGGACACGCGGAGCCATCAGCGGGGCTGTGCGGCGCGGAACGGCGTTGAGCCGCCGTTCTGCTCCCTGTTGGCTGCCACGGCGGTTCAGCCGCCGCGGGACACGCCGGCGCGGTCGGGTCAGAGCGCCACCGACGCCAGGAAGAAGCCAAGCGCGCGTGCGGGGCTCTGGACACGCAGACCAGGCGGCGAGCAACGTGCCAAGGGCACTGTGTGCGCGTGACTAAAGATGATCTGAAGAAATCAACACTGAAGACTGAATTTGCTGAATGTGTTTGGACAGTGCATGCAAGGTGTTCGACAGAATGATCCAGGCATGTAGGGATTTTTCCTTGGGCTGATTTTTGGTGGAGTGACTTCTCATTGCTCTAGTAGGCTGCCTGATTTTTGGTGGAATTTTTGGAGAAGTGTAGATATGAATTTCACCAAATTTGACGAATCTGGTCCAAACTTGCAGGGAGTGTAAGTTGAAAATTTTGAAAAGAAGATGAGTGGATCAAGATGGTTCTGGGTTGTGGGTGCAAAGGACTAGCCAGTAGAGTTGGTTTGAAGTCAAATCTCAAATGGAAAAGGGTACTTGCTTTGAAAATCCATCAGGCTCAAAATAATTGACAAAAAATATTTGAGAGATAAAATAAAATCCAAAACTTGTTTGGATGAGTTGGGATAGGGAATTTGAGTTGTTGACAAGGAGGGGTGAAGAAGTTGGAGTGGTTTTGCCTCATGGGCAAGGTACAAGGTCATGGATGGTTTTCAATAGAATGAAAATCCCAAATCTTTTTCATAGAGTTTTTCTTAAAAAGAAAACTCCAAATAAAAATCTGAGAAGGGAAACAATAGAGAGAAGGAGTTTTTAAGAAGGTCAAACCCAGGGCTTGAAGGAGAAAACAGAAAAACCCTAGTCAAGGAAAAGGAAATTTTAATAAGGTTGTTTTACTGAAAGCCTCAAGTTTCAAGGAAACTCCAGCAAGGATTTTGCAAAAAAAAAACAAATGAAATTTTTGGAGTGTCACAGTTCAGCCAGGCGAGCACCTCAGTAGAGAAAGCCGAAAACTGACTGTCATGATATAGCGTGAGACTGTCAACCACTTGATGACCCATCGGAATCTTCGGGATTCCTCCGCATTAACGAAGGGCCGTTTCCCGGCCAGGCACACACGCGCCCCGAATTCCGGCAAGCGCGGTGCCACCAGGGGCTATATAGTAGCTCCACGGTCAAACTCCTATGGCTAAGTGAAAGTGATAAAGCATTATAGTCCGGTTGCCTAGTTCGCTGCGCTACCACCTCCTTAATGGACCAAGACGTTGGATCAAGTGTGATGATGCGCCTTTTGCGAACACCCCCGCATTATATGCGTGGGGGCTGAAGCCAGCGACTGCAATCTTTTAGGATATATATACATATACATAAACAGCCGCACAGGAGGCATTATAATTCTTGCAAGCACAAGTATAAAAAGCTTCTACATTTCAGCAAAATATTGTTTTCAATAAAAATACATGTTATTCGAACATAATATCCTTCGAGCACTGTGTCTCTATTAAACGAGCGCCCTCCAGGACTTCTTGAAAGTAGTGCTCGGCAGGTACTCGGCTTTCACCCGAATCTTGGGCTGCAACAGCGGTGGCCTCCATCTCCGCCCAGTACGTCTTGACACGGGCAAGGGCCATCCGCGCACCCTCCACACACGCTGACCTCTTCATCGCGTTGATATACGGCACCGCACCAAGGAACTGCTGCACCAAGCTAAAATAACTGTTCGGCTTTGGCCTTTTCGGCCACAGATGATCCACGACATACTTCATGGCGAGTCTGGATAGCCTATTCAGCTCGGCCCATTCGGCCAAACGATCGGGTAATGGAAGAGGACGCTCTGGATTGTGGAACTGCGACCAGAAAAGCTTTTCCACTTCGTGACCCTCCTGATCTCAGAAGTGTTCGACCGCATCAGCGGCACTTGCCGCTAAATCCAGATACGCGTCCGCCGAACTCCACATCCGGTCCAACGGAGCATATTTAGGATCCCCGAACTTCATCCGCAACATAAAGGGCTTTCCAGCCGCGATATCTCTGGCCTGACGCAGCTCCTCCTTCATCGCTCTCATCGTAGAACGAGCATCCTTGGCCGCCGTAATGGCCTTTTCCAGGTCTGTCCGCTCCGCCCGATCTTCTTTCTCAAGAAGCTTGTAGCGGTCAGCAGCGGTCTTCAACTTCGCAGCCATCTCGGCCATTTCCTTTTTGCTTTGGCAATGAGAAGCATGTTCGGCTTTCAACTCCTCAACCGCCTTTAAGGCAGCCGCATCGCTTTCTCTGGCTTGCTCCTTGGCTCGGGCAAGCTCTGCCCGAAGGTCCTCCACAGCGGCAGCCCCATCTGCATCGAGTACAGGCACTGTAAGATACTGGCGTCAAGCTCCTCTTACCAGATGTCTCCGGAGAAAATTACATACCTTGTGCCTCGTCAAGCCGCTTGTTGACAAGCGCGATGTCGGCATCTGCCACGTCAAGTTGCCGCGATAGCTCGGCAAATTCATCAGTATGGCTAGCCACCGGACACTTCGCCACCTGCATAAGAAGGCGGCAAAATTATACCTGGGACTATGATCCTCTGCGTGCCGCCGTTTTCGACAACACACAGAGTCTTAGGGGCTACTATCTACACGGGGCGCATCTTAAAATATGCGGTACTTTCCAAAAAGGTGCATCATTTCACGTACCTCAAAGCCCGTCAGTAGACTCATGACAGCTTCATGCAACCCGCTTTCTGCGGATGAAATCTTTTCAATCACCGTACCCATCAAAGTACGGTGCTCCTCCGAGATAAGCCCTCACCCTAGCAGATCCTTCAATACCTCCGACCGTGCGCTAGATGGTGCCGGACTTGTCCGATCGCCTTTTTTGAAAGCCGGACTCGGAGGGCTTCGGGTGGCCGTATTACCACCTTCCGGCCTTACCGGATCAGGAGAAACCCTCCACGACGACACCTCAGGGTCGCCCGCCTCATGAGGCGGTATGGCAGGGGGAGACGTTCCGCTCTCCATCATCTCCGGAAGAAGATCCCCCGAAGACGAGCTCTGCTGAGAAGGGCTAAGGTCCGAACTATAAGGTAAATTTTTGGTTATTCTTCTCAGAATTAAAAGCAAAGATTTCTCTCATTATTTAAACATCCTTTCTACTTACAGCTTGGTGGAGGGCTGATCCCCTTGGGGACACAGTGCGGCCGAGGTATCCCCCGGCACTGGACCCTATGGCGAAGATCGCTTCCCCTGCTTTGAGGCCATGGTCTCCGGGTCTTCAGAGGCGGTCCTCTTCTTCCCCTGGGTAGACGAATTTTCGATTCCTCCCTTCCTGACAGCCTCCTTTGCGGAGGCGGTAGCTTCCTTGTCCCCCCCTTCGTTTTCCCCTAAAGGAGCGATCTCCAGCATCCTGGTTAACACGGGGTCCGGCGAGGTCTCAGGAAGGGGGGCCGGACACCTGATTAACTTCGCCTTCGCTATCCACTCATGTTTCAAAGACAACTCTTTTAAGGGTGATGTTGTGACAAATGAACGGATGGCGTGTCCGGAAACAGGGTTACTTACTTGAGTATCCGAACGATTGCATCTTAGTCCTGCGTCCTCCGTAGAATCCGGACACATTACTTGTGATCCGAAGAACAGTTTATACATCTCCATGGGCGTCATGCCAAGAAAGTGTTGGAGAGCTCGCGGTCCCTCCGTATTGAACTCCCACAGGCGGAGAGGGCGACGTTTGCAGGGCAGAACTCGGCGAATTAGCATAACCTGCGTCACCACGACCAGGCTAATGTCCCTTTCTAGGAGATCTCGGATGCGGCCCTGCAGCAGGGGCACGTCCTTTGCCGGCCCCCAGTCTAGCCCCTTATTGACCCATGACGCTAGTCGGCATGGGGGACCCGAGCGGAAAGCAGGTGGCACCACCCACTTGGTGCCCTTGGGAGCTATGACATAAAACCACTCTTGTTGCCATAAGCCGAACTCCTATTGAAAAGAGCGCTCGGGCCATAGAGCGTCAGCATTCTTACTTATAACAGCGCCTCCGCACTCTGCGTGCTGTCCCTCGATCATCTTCAGTTCTACTTTAAAGGTCTTAAGCCACAGTCTGAAGTGAGGAGTAATACGGAGCAAGGCTTCGCACACAACGACGAACGACGAGATATGGAGGATGGACTCCGGAGCTAAGTCGTGGAATTCCAGCCCGTAATAAAACATGAGCCCCCTCATGAAGGCGTCCGTCACGAAGCCTAGCCCTCGGAGGAGGTGAGGTACGAACACCAGGCTCTCACAAAGCCTGGGAGTGGGAATAACCTGCCCTTGAGCAGGCAGCCTATGCGAGATTTCGCCTGTCAAAAACCTGGCCTCTCTCAGCTTTAGCACGTCTTCCTCCATGACGGAGGAAGGCATCCATCGGCCTTGAAGTTCGGAACCGGACATCATCGAAGGTCCAAAGCACCTAAAATCTGGGGCCTGGGGTATTGGAACTCGAGGCGAGAGGAGGATTCAATTGAGATCTAAAGAAAGGAGTGAGGCCTTGGTCTCTTTATATGAGGTCGAATACCAAGAGCCCCCCCCCCCCCCGTGACCGTTTGGGACTCGCATTTGATCAAGGAAACGTACCAACGTGCATGATTGGGTTACCCACGTCCGTATTGATGAGGATCCCGTAAATAAAGGGGACACGATCTCTGCTTCGACAAGACGTGCCAAGGAAACCGCCTCGCGAAACGCGCTGAGGTGGGACAGTAAAGACGATTCGAATAAAGACTTGGCCGTGGTATAATGTCACACTACGAAATACGTCAGCAGATTAGATTTGTGTATATATTACTCTCTCTATGGCAATATGTGGAACTTATTTTGCAGAGACAGACACTATCCTTGTGTTCAAAGTCTTCTACGAAGTATTCGAAGGAGGAACCCGCCTTGCAATGCCGAAGACAATTTGCGCGCCGGACTTATCGTCATTGAAGCCTGGTTCAGGGGCTACTGAGGGTGTCCTGGATTAGGGGGTGTCCGGGTAGCCGTACTATAACCTTTGGCCGGACTCTTGGACCATGAAGATACAAGATTGAAGACCTCTTCCCGTGTCTGGATGGGACTTTCCTTGGCGTGGAAGGCAAGCTTGGCGATGCGGATATGTAGATCTCCTTCCGTTGCAACCAACTCTATGTAACCCTAGCCCTCTCCGGTGTTTATATAAACCGAAGGGTTTTAGTCCATAGGACGAACAACAATCATACCATAGGCTAGCTTCTAGGGTTTAGCCTCTCTGATCTCGTGGTAGATCTACTCTTGTACTACCCATATCATCAATATTAATCAAGCAGGAGTAGGGTTTTACCTCCATCGAGAGGGCCCGAACCTGGGTAAAAACATTGTGTCCCTTGTCTCCTGTTACCATCCGCCTAGACGCACAGTTCGGGACCCCCTACCTGAGATCCGCCGGTTTTGACACCGACACCATCATTGGAATATACAAGCCAAGTTCTATAATGAAAAATTCTCACTAGTATATGAAATTGACAAAATGAGAGACTCTCTATCATGAAGATCATGGTGCTACTTTGAAGCACAAGTGTGGTAAAAGGATAGTAACATTGTCCCTTCTCTCTTTTTCTCTCATTTTTTTATTTTTTTACTTGGGCCTTTCTCTTTTTTTTATGGCCTCTTTTTCTTTTTCTTTTTTTCGTCCGAAGTCTCATCCCGACTTGTGGGGGAATCATAGTCTCCATCATCCTTTCCTCACTTGGTACAATGCTCTAAAAATGAAGATCATCACACTTTTATTTTCTTACAACTCAACAATTACAACTCGATACTTAGAACAAAGTATGACTCTATATGAATGCCTCCGGCGGTGTACCGGGATATGCAATGAATCAAGAGTGACATGTATGAAAGAATTATGAACGGTGGCTTTGCCACAAATACGATGTCAACTACATGATCATGCTAGCAATATGACAATGATGGAGCGTGTCATAATAAACAGAATGGTGGAAAGTTGCATGGCAATATATCTCGGAATGGCTATGGAAATGCCATGATAGGTAGGTATGGCGGCTGTTTTGAGGAAGGTATATGGTGGGTGTATGATACCGGCGAAAATTGCGCGGTATTAGAGAGGCTAGCAATGGTGGAAGGAAGAAAAGTGCGTATGATCCATGGACTCAACATTAGTCATAAAGAACTCATATACTTATTGCAAAAATCTACAAGTTATCAAAGCAAAGTATTACGCGCATGCTCCTAGGGGGATAGTTTGGTAGGAAAAGACCATCGCTCGTCCCCGACCGCCACTCATAAGGAAGACAATCAATAAATAAATCATGCTCCGACTTCATCACATAACGGTTCACCATACATGCATGCTACGAGAATCAAAAACTTTAACACAAGTATTTCTCAAATTCACAACTACTCAACTAGCATGACTCTAATATCACCATCTTCATATCTCAAAACAATTATCAAGCATCAAATTTTTCTTAGTATCCAACGCACTCAAAAGAAAGTTTTACAAATCTTGAATACCAAGCATATTAGGATTATTAAGAAAGTTACCATGCTATTTAAGACTCTCAAAATAATCTAAGTGAAGCATGAGAGATCAATAGTTTCTTTAAAACAAATCCACCACCGTGCTCTAAAAGATACTCCCTCTGCTCCTTTATATATGGTGTATTTGTTTTTTCGCAAAATTCCAGAATGTAAGGTGCATTTCTTCTAATTCCTCACAATTCCCTTGTTAGCCCTCTAGGAAAAGGAAAGTATCTCTCTCTTGATTGTTTGTAACTCTCTTTGTAGCAAAAGAAGGAAACTATCTCTCTGTCGATTGCATGTATCTCTTACTTTCCTCGACTAACTGATTTACTTGCCACTAACAAATAAATTTGTCAAGGGTAATTTCGTCCTAACATGTCTATAATTATGTGCCTTGGTCACCGTGCCAAAAATAATACACCTTACATAAAGGAACGGAGGGATTATAAGTGAAGCACTAGAGCAAAACTATATAGCTCAAAAGATATAAATGAAGCACATAGAGTGTTCTATCAAATTTCAATTCATGTATGGCTCTCTCAAAAGGTGTGTACAGCAAGGATGATTGTGGTAAACTAAATATCAAAGAATCAAATAATACAAGGCGCTCCAAGCAAAACACATATCATGTGGTGAATAAAAATATAGCTCCAAGTAAAGTTACCGATGGAAGTAGACGAAAGAGGGGATGCCTTCCGGGGCATCCCCAAGCTTTGACTTTTTGGTGTCCTTAGATTATCTTGGGGGTGCCATGGGCATCCCCAAGCTCAGGCTCTTGCCACTCCTTGTTCCATAATCCGTCAAAAGATTTCACGCAAAACTTGAAAACTTCACAACACAAAACTCAATAGTCACTTCAAGGTACTGTAATGAACTCATTCTTTATTTATATTGGTGTTAAACCTACTGTATTACAACTTTTCTATGGTTTATAAACTATTTTACTAGCCATAGATTGCTCAAAATAAGAAAACAACACACGAAAAACAGAATCTGTCAAAAACAGAACAGTCTGTAGTAATCTATAACTAACGCAAACTTCTGGACCTCCAAAAAATCTACCAAAATATGAAGACCTATAAAAAATTTTATTGATTAGCAGCAATTTGAATCACTATTTTATCACATTCTGGTGATTTTTAACAATTGTTTTCGTGAACAGAAAGTTTCTGGAAATTACAGCAAGATCAAATAACTATCACCCAAGAAGATCCTATAGGTTTAACTTGACACAAACACTAATTAAAACAAAAAACACATCTAACCAGAGGCTAGATCAAAGATTTATTCCTAAACAGAAGCAAAAGGAAAAAAACTAAAAATAAAATTGGGTTGCCTCCCAACAAGCGCTATCGTTTAACGCCCCTAGCTAGGCATAAAAGCAAGGATATATCTAGGTATTGTCATCTTTGGTAGGCAATCCATAAGTGGCTCTCATGATAGATTCATATGGTAATTTTCTTTTCTTCCTAGGGAAGTGCTCCATGCCTTTCTTTAATGGAAATTGGAATCTAATATTGCCTTCCTTCATATCAATAATTGCAAAAACCGTTCTAAGGAAAGGTCTATCAAGAATAATAGGGCATGAAGGATTGCAATGTATATCAAGAACGATAAAATCTAAGGGCACATAATTCTTATTTGCAACAATAAGAACATCATTAATTCTTCCCATAGGTTTCTTAATAGTGGAATCCGCAAGGTGCAAATTTAGAGAGCAATCATCAAAATCACGGAAATCTAGCAAATCACACAAAGTTTTGGGAATAGTGGAAACACTAGCACCCAAATCACACAAAGCGTAAAACTCATGATCTTTAATTTAAATTTTAATAGTAGGTTCCCACTCATCATAAAGTTTTCTAGGGATAGAAACTTTCAACTCAAGTTTTTCTTCATAAGATTGCATCAAGGCATCAACGATATGTTCGGTAAAGGCTTTATTTTGACTATAAGCATGAGGAGAATTTAGCACGGATTGCAACAAGGAAATACAATCACTTAAAGAGCAACTTTCATAATTGAATTCCTTGAAATCCAAAATAGTGGGTTTAGCAACATCTAGGGTTTTCCCACTTGTATCACTTTTAGCATCAAGATCTAAAAACTCCAAATTTTTGGAACGCCTTCTAGGTAAAGGTGGATCATATTCAATCCCATCATTATCAAGATTCATATTGCAAAACAAGGATTTAATAGGGGACACATCAATAACTTTTAGATCTTCATCTTTATTTTCATAGGGATTGGAAGAACACGCTTTAATAAAGGCATCTTTTGTAGCACGCATCCTAGCGGTTCTTTCCTTGCACTCATCAATGGAAATTATCATGGCTTTGAGAGACTCATTGATATCATGCTTAGGAGGAATAGATCTAAGCTTTAAATAATCAACCTCAAGAGAAATTCTATCAACGTTCCTAGCCAAATCATCAACTTTAAGCAATATTTCTTCAAGCAAAGCATTAAAATTCTTTTGCGAATTCATAAACTCTTTAACACTAGTCTCAAATTTAGAGGGAATCTTATTAAAATTTCCATAAGAGTTGTTGTAGGAATTTCCATAATTATTATAAGGATTACTAGTATAAGGCCTAGGATTAAAATTCCCTCTATACGCGTTGTTACCAAAATTATTCCTACCAACAAAATTCACATCCATAGATTCATTATTATTCTCAATCAAAGTAGACAAAGGCATATCATTAGGATCAGAAGAAACACTCTTAGTGGCAAATAATTTCATAAGTTCATCCATCTTTTCACTCAAAACATTAATTTTTTCTATTGCATGCACTTTTTTATTAGTAAATCTTTCAGTGTGCCATTGAGAATAATTAACCATAATATTATCTAGGAGTTTGGTAGCATCTCCTAAAGTGATTTCCATAAAAGTGCCTCCCGCGGACGAATCTAAAAGATTTCTAGAAGCAAAATTCAATCCAGCATAAAAGTTTTGTATAATCATCCACAAATTCAAACCATGAGTAGGGCAATTACGTATCATTAATTTCATTCTCTCCCAAGTTTGTGCAACATGTTCATGAACAAGTTGCTTAAAATTCATAATATCGTTTCTAAGAGAGATGATCTTAGCGGGCGGAAAATACTTAGAGATAAAAGCATCTTTGCACTTGTTCCAAGAATCAATACTACTTTTAGGCAAAGATGAAAACCAAGCTTTAGCATGATCTCTAAGCGAAAAAGGAAATAGCTTCAATTTAACGATATCATTATCAACATCTTTCTTCTTTTGCATATCACACAAATCCACGAAGCTATTTAGATGAGTCGCGGCATCTTCACTAGGAAGGCCGGCGAATTGATCTTTCATAACAAGATTCAACAAAGCAATATTGATTTCACAAGATTAAGTATTGGTAAGAGGAGCAATCGAAGTGCTAAGGAAATCATTATTGTTGGTATTGGTGAAGTCACATAACTTGGTATTATCTTGAGCCATCGCGACAAACAAGCAATCCAACACACGAGCAAACAAAAAGCAAGCGAGAAAAAGGCAAACAGAAAAGAGAGGGCAAATAAAACGGCAAGGGTGAAGTGGGGGAGAGGAAAATGAGAGGCAAATGGAAAATAATGTAATGCGGGAGATAAGGGATTGTGATGGATACTTG
Source organism: Aegilops umbellulata (assembly GCA_032464435.1). Classification (NCBI taxonomy): domain Eukaryota; kingdom Viridiplantae; phylum Streptophyta; class Magnoliopsida; order Poales; family Poaceae; genus Aegilops; species Aegilops umbellulata. Next base: position 491,215,967 of record CP136060.1, on the reverse strand, counting down.
GTATGTTGAATTTTGCGTAGACTCCCCGGCAACGGCGCCAGAAATTCTTCTTGCTACCTCTTGAGCACTGCGTTGGATTTCCCCGAAGAGGAAAGGATGATGCAACAAAGTAGCGTAAGTATTTCCCTCATTTTTTGAGAACCAATGTATCAATCCAGTAGGAGGCTACGCGCGAGTCCCTCGTACCTACACAAAGCAAATAACTCCTTGCAACCAACGTGAATAGGGGTTGTCAATCCCTTCACGGTCACTTACGAGAGTGAGATCTGATAGATATGATAGATAACTTTTTTGGTATTTTTGGTATAGAGATGCAAAGTAAAATAAAAGGCAAAGTAAAAAAGCAAAGCAATAATAAAGTGATGGAAGATTAATATGATAAAGATAGACCCGGGGGCCATAGATTTCACTAGTGGCTTCTCTCAAGAGCATAAGTTTTTCTACGGTGGGTGAACAAATTAATGTTGAGCAATTGACAGAATTGCGCATAGTTATGAGAATATCTAGGTATGATCATGCATATAGGCATCATGTCCGAGACAAGTAGACCGACTCCTACCTGCATCTACTACTATTACTCCACTCATCGACCGCTATCCAGCATGCATCTAGAGTATTAAGTTAAAAACAGAGTAACGCCTTAAGCAAGATGACATGATGTAGAGGGATAGTTTCATGCAATATGATAAAAACCCCATCTTGTTATCCTCGATGGCAACAATACAATACGTGCCTTTCTGCCCCTACTGTCACTAGGAAAGGACACCGCAAGATTGAACCCAAAGCTAAGCACTTCTCCCATTGCAAGAAAAACCAATCTAGTAGGCCAAACCAAACTGATAATTTGAAGAGACTTGCAAAGATAACCAATCATACATAAGAGAATTCAGAGAAGATTCAAATATTGTTCATAGATAATCTTGATCATAAACCCACAATTCATCGGTTTCAACAAACACACCGCAAAAAGAAGATTACATCAAATAGATCACCACGAGAGAGGGGGAGAACATTGTATAGAGATCCAAAAAGAGAGAAGAAGCCATCTATCTACTAACTATGGACCCGAAGGTCTGAGGCAAACTACTCACACTTCATCGGAGGGGCTATGATGATGTAGAAGCCCTCCATGGTGGATGCCCTCTTCGGCGAAGCTCCCGAACAGCCCCCAAGATGGGGTCTCGTGGGTATAGAAGGATGCGGCAGTGGAATTAGGTTTTTGGCTCCATATCTGATCGTTTGGGGGTACGTAGGTATATATAGGAGGAAGGAGTATGTCGGTGGAGAAACGGGGGGCACGAGGCAGGGGGCGCCCCCCCCCCCCACCCTCGTGGACACCTCCCTTCTTTCTTGACGTGGGGTCCAAGTCTCCTGGATCATGTTCGGTGAGAAAATCACGTTTCCGAAGGTTTCATTCCGTTTGGACTTCGTTTGATTTTCCGTTTCTTCGAAACACTGAAATAGGCAAAAAAACATCAATTCTGGGCTGGGCCTCTGGTTAATAGGTTAGTCCCAAAAGTAATATAAAAGTGGAAAATAAAGCCCAATATGGTCCAAAACAGTAGATAATGTAGCATGAAGCAATCAAAAATTATAGATACGTTGGAGACGTATCAACCAACGAGCCTATGAAGGAATTACTCACTCCCGGTGGGGAGCATCATGGAATTAGCGATGGAGATTGGTTGGTGATGACAAAGAACGAAGATCCCCCTCTCCAGAGCCCCAAACGGACACCAGATATGCCCTCCCGAGGAAGAACATGGCTTGGCGGCGGCTCTGTCTCGTACAACCCACCTGAGCGCGCTAGGAGAGGGGGGCGCCCTGGTGGGTTGTGCCCACCTAGGGGCCCCTCTCTGGTGGGTCTTGGCTCCAAAAATTCTTATTATTGATATAAAAAATCCTTACAAAGTTTCGTTCCATTCCGAGAACTTTCATTTCTGCACAAAAGCAACACCATGGTAGTTCTGCTGAAAACAACGTCAGTCTGGAGTTAGTTTCGTCCAAATCATGCTAATTAGAGTCCAAAACAAGAGGAAAAGCATGAGAAATAGTAGATACGTTGGAGACGTATCAACAGACTATCGATCAGGCAGTGTCGACGTCTACCGTTAGCAATAGCGAAGAAATAGGCAGTGGGGAGTCGTCTTTCAGGGTCCAGTTAATGGCGCCTCTCTATTTCCAATACACGTCAGCCTGACGATGCAACTGCATCAAGGCCTCTTCCAGAAAGTATAACATCTTCCATTCATGGTTAGAAAGGCCAGGGCCATCATCCCGCGCATCGAGAGAGCCAATTTGACCCGTAAGGCGCACCTTATCTCTCCGCAGGTCTGCAACCCGGTTACGTGCCCGGCCACGCACGAATTTGCGCAGAGCATATAAGCATTGGTGCCAATCGTCCATTGGTTCAAAAGTACATCCATCAGCAGCTAGGAAGGAAGTAATTTTGGTCAATATCAAATTGCTAAAGCCATCAACTAGCAACCAAGAGGCATTGAATTGGAAATGAGGAGGAGCAGAGAACGAATGAAGCCCATCATCCAGAATGAGGGGAGCGTGGTCAGAACCAACGATGGACAAGGCTCGAAGCAACACACGAGGAAACAGGGAGTCCCATGTAGGACAAATGAGGACACGATCGAAGATAAAGCGAATGGGGGAGGCCTGATGGTTCGTCCAGGTGAAGAGGGCTCCCACCCTAGGAATATCGCGAAGAGCACAGTCTCGAATGAAGCCATGAAGAGCATCTGCAGGAGACCAGGAAAAATTGGATGTGTTCTTATCCGAGGGTGAGCATAAGAGGTTGAATTCACCGCCGATCAGCAAGGGAATATTGCAAGAGTCAATTTTGGTCGCGATTTCATCAAGGAACAGAGGGGAGAGTGAGTGACCAGCAGGCCCGTAAACAACCATAACCTCCGAGAGAAGATTTAGCAAACGATGAAACACAACTGTGCTAGCCTAGAAAACCCCATGGTCAAAAGCCACAAAATCAGACACATCGCGCTTGGTACCAATAAGAATCCCTCCAGAATGGCTGGAGGAAGGCAAGAAGTCCCAATCAAATCTGTTGATCCCCGCAAGTGCGGATAACTCATAAGGAGAGAACTAAATTTTGAGCCTTTCCACTAGACCTACAATATCAATGTTATCGCTTCTCACTACATCTCTCAGCCGGTCTCTGCCACCCCTAGCACTGAAGCCCCTGATGTTCCAAAAAAGAGTCCTCATCTAACAGAAAGGTTTTTAATTTGAAGGCTCGACCTGCACGGGGCAATGCAGGATTTGGCGCGTGATACGTCTCCAACGTATCTATAATTTTTTATTGTTCCATGCTGTTATATCATTTTTTGGTGCTAACCTATTGACATAGTGCCAAGTGCCAGTTGTTGTTTTCTGCATGTTTTTTACAACGCAGGAAATCAATACCAAACGGAGTCCAAACGCAATGAAACTTTACAGAGATTTTTTTTACCACAAGACACACAATGGTCCCTGGCTGCGCCTGGGGATGCTCTGAGGAGAACACAACCCACCAAGGCACGCCAGGAGGCCCAGGCGCACCCTGGTGGATTGTTCCCACCTCGGGTGCCCCCCGGACCGCCTCTTTGTTCTATAAATACCCCAATATTCCCAAAACCCTAGGGGAGTCGATGAAATATTGATCCAACAGCCGCAGAGTCCAGAACCACCAGATCCAATCTAGACACCATCTCGGATGGGCTTCACCACCTCCATTGGTGCCTCTCCGATGATGCGTGAGTAGTTCTTTGTAGACCTTCGGGTCCGTAGTTGTTAGCTGGATGGCTTTCTCTCTCTCTCTCTCTGAATTCTCAATACAATGGTCTCTTAAAGATCCATATGATGTAACTCTTTTTGCGGTGTGTTTGTTGGGATCGATGAACTTTGAGTTTATGATCAGATCTATCTTTTTATATCCATGAAAGTGTTTGAGTTTCTTTGATCTCTTTTATGCATGATTACTTATAGCCTCGTATTTCTTCTTCGATATTTGGGTTTTTTTGGCCAACTTGATCTATTTATCTTGCAATGGGAAGAGGTGCTTTGTAGTGGGTTCGATCTTACGGTGCTTGATCCCAGTGATAGAAAGGGAACCGACACGTATGTATCGTTGCTACTAAGGATAAAACGATGGGGTCTATCTCTACATAGATAGATCTTGTCTACATCATGTCATCCTTCTTATTGCATTACTCCGTTTCTCCATGAACTTAATACACTAGATGCATGCTGGATAGCGGTTGATGTGTGGAGTAATAGTAGTAGATGCAGGCAGGAGTCGGTCTACTAATCTTGGACGCGATGCCTATGTAATGATCATTGCCTGGACATCGTCATGATTATTTGAAGTTCTATAAATTGCCCAACAGTAATTTGTTCACCCACCGTTTGCATTTTTTCTCGAGAGAAGCCACTAGTGAAACCTACGGCCCCCGGGTCTCTTTCTCATATTATTTGCCTTTGCGATCTATTTTCCTTTGCTTTTATTTTCATATCTATTAAACTAAAAATACAAAAATACCATGCTGCAATTTATTCTTATTTATTTTATTTGGCGTTCGATCTATCAATCTACTACTCCCTCCGTCCGGAAATACTTGTCCTAGAAATGGATAAAATGGATGTATCTATAACTAAAATAAGTCTAGATACAACCATTTCGAGGACAAGTATTTTCGGACAGAGGGAGTACAATTTATCTCATGTTCGTTTGCCTATCCTGAGGCGCCGTACCCGGAAGGGATTGACAACCCCTTTAACACATGGGTTGCGAGGATTTGTTATCTGTGTACAGTGGTTGTTTACGTTGTGTTGCTTGGTTCTCTTACTGGTTCGATAACCTTGGTTTCACATCTGAGGGAAATACCTACCACTATTGTGCTGCATCATCCCTTCCTATTTGGGGAAATACTGACGTAGCTTCAAGCCGCATCAGGGCGCTTAGCCATACCCCGTTTGGCAGCAGTTGAGGTGACCTAGGCCCGTCATCCTGAGCAGCCATCTCTTTAGCCTTGGCAATGGCAGCCTGGGCCATTTCATTAGCCTGAACGATATCCAAGAGAGCAGACGGGGAGCCGACGCTAGGATCGAAAGAAATGCCCACATCCGAGAGAGAACATGTATAAAATGTTCATATGAATGCGACCATAAAACAAACGAATAGGGGGCACTAGGGGAGGGGTGGGGAAGACTGCGATGAAATACCTGGAGGAGGAAGGTCCTTGGCCGCAGACTGCCGAGCCGCATGGTCAGCCACCCACTCCCCACTGTTCGGGATCCTAACGCTCTTGCGGGCCGTGGAGGTAGGGGAGCGAATAGGCGTAGAGCGGGCCCAGGAAGGCGACGTCGCTGCCGAAGAAGGACCCGAGGCAGCCCCAGATCATTATTCAGCCTGCGATAGAGCCCGGCCGCCGACTGCTTCGAACCCTCTGAGGCCTTGCTGCGAGCGGGGAACTTCTTGACGGAAGACTTCTTCTTCTTCTTGGAGGCAGGTCCGGCAGAGGGGAGGTCCTCAATACTAGAAAGCGAAGGCGAGGCAGGGCGGGCCGAAAGATTGGAGCGGACACCAGAAATAGGCTGCCTCCAACTCCAGGGGTAGCAGCGCTCGCGGCCAACCCAGCCACCCCGCCCGCCACCTCATCCCTAGCGGCACCCTTCTGCACATCGTCAATAGGAGCATTATCCTTGAAGAGGGCGCGACCATCAGAGCCAAGATCCTCCCATCAGAGTGAGTAAAGTGAGGTTCAGTGCCAGGGTTCTGGTTAGAGTTGTCGGGGTTGCCATCGCCATTCTTGTCGGAGGGGGAAGGCCTAGGGAGCGAGGAAGGGGGATGCACTAGGTTCTCTGTCCCCTCGACGCGCACCCGGAGGCGGTAGCCAGCTGAAGATGGGAAGACATCCACTGGACCATGCACGCACAGGGGATCAACGCACCACGCCTTGATCCGAGCCGGACCCAGGATCAGCAGAGACTCGGGATCAACCTCGGTAGGTTTGCCAATGAGGACCCCAAAGGCCATGAGGAAGGAAGTGGACCGTAGCGCAGGGGAAACATCATCAACAAGAACCCAAACATCTGAGAGCGGGGGAATAGATTTGGAGCCATTGGAGGCTGCCTTGACTGAGATGACCAGTTGGTTGAGCGAGAAAGTGAAGCTGGTGCAGGAGGAGATCATCTTGAGGCTTTCTTTTGAAGGGAAGATAGCGGCAAACTCATAAGCCGACAGTTGCCGGATCTGCCAATCCCAGCCGCCATCGTCCCACAGCTTGAGCTCATCCAGGAGGGTTTGGGGGGAGATCTTTTTGTCCTTAACGGAGATGATTCCAGCATTGGAAAGAGCAGGCACAGCGACTACTTGAGGAATGTCACTGTCCAGAGGACGGAAAGAGCAGCCTGGAAGCCCAAGGCCATACTGAACGAACGAAGGAGGTTTTCGCCGGTTCTAGCATTTGACTGTGAGGTGCTCATCCTCCCTATAGATGAGGCAGACAGGGGGATTTTGGCAGCGGGATTGGAAGTGTCCAGGTTGATGGGGGTCCGAGGGCCGCAGCGACGAGACGCCACCCACGACGGAAGGGCCAGCGCCGCCAGATCCAGGAGCAAAGGAGCCGGCCACCTCCGCCGCATCCACTGCCGCGCGATACCGCTCGTCACACTGAAGCCACTCTGGCCCGGCTGCCCAGGCCTTGCGCTCCCGGCCCATTTGCTCATGCACCGCCTGCTCCGCCTGGAGCTTGGTCTGCAGGGTCGCCTCGTACTCCAGATCCACGGCCTCATCGCCTGAGCCCTCCCGTCAATGCTTCTGGCTGGTGACAGCCTCGATAGAGAAACCGCGCAAGCGATCCATAGCCAACACAACCGCAAACGAGAGGGAGAGGGGAGGAGGAGGTTTAGATCTGGAGAAGGAGCGAATGCGGAAACGGAGACGCCGCAGATCAAAAGAGGAGGCAGGAAACCCTAGAAAAGGGGGTGTAACCCATGCGGATCCATATATACCCTGAGCGGGCTAGGCCGATGCCAGGAGAGCAGGACAGAGTCGATACGGCCGAATGGGCCTGGGCCACCCGAGGCCCACGGTCCAATACATGCAGGGGGAAGAGAGAGAAATGAGAGGGGGGAGGCCTAGCAGGAACAAGGGCGTCCCGAACCAAAGGCCCACAAGCCACATGATCAGCCACCACCAAATCTAGGGTTACAGGCGATTCCGACGCCGCCAACGCCGGCGATGGCGGATCTGACACAGGAACTAGAGGAGAGGAAGGAGGGAAGCAAGACTCCGGTGAAGGCACGAGAAACATACCAGAGGATCGCCGTCGACGAGAAATGCGCGCACCCATCCGCAGTCCGCCATCGAGGAGAGAGCAGGCCGGTCGCGGCCCCCGGGCGCAAACTTGCGGGTCCGCGACAACGAGGCCCCTACCGCAGCCGGCGCCGCTGCTCGGAGGGGGGCGAGGGACGGGAGCTCCGCGTCAGAATCGAGTCATCAAAACCCAACGCCCAAAACTTGTTGGCGGTGACCAGAGAGCAAGGCGGGGGCTGGTGGGGAGACAACAGAGGGGTCGGAAGGGAGGGTGAGACCACGCCGGATAGGCAGTAGGGGGGAGCCGGCCAAGGGAGGCGTCGGCGAGGAGACGGGAAGGGAGGGTGAGACCACGCCGGATAGGCAGTAGGGGGGAGCCGGCCAAGGGAGGCGTCGGCGAGGAGACGGGAAGGGAGGAGCGCGCCGCCGCAGGCGCCAGAGACGGGGATGGGGAGAGAGGGGGGAGGGAAGCCATCCGACAAGTGTCCATCACTAAAAGCATACTTTGTGTCCCCAACACTTCTAGGGAGGTTTTTAAAGTGTAAAGAAATTGTCACCTTGTTGAGAATATGCCCAACTCCAAGTTATATAACTAAGGACTTTCTCATAGAAATTAGGCTTCGAAGTAGAAATGTGAAAGAAATTTGAGAAGATATTCAACCAAGCATGGACGCACGCCTTTTAAAAGCCACCACCCCGGTGCACCTGATAACCCCGAGCAGGACGCCGCGATGGCTCTAGCTGGCTAGCCAGCTCCTGCATCTGAAGAAAATCTAGGGCACACTCTGATTGACGGAGGAAGAATCGGAATATTAATTGGGTTTGCTTATGATTAAAGCATGGGCATATTAGAACATCATATATTAAAGCGTGCATGTGCATCTTTGGTGAGTGCCAGCTTGTACTTGGTGCATCCAGATTGATGAGTGGGAGAAGTAGATAGAATGCCTCTGTATTGGTGCATATCTAGATTTGACAATTGGAGTTTGTAGAAGGTCAGAATTCCAGCATCTTAGCATCATCATCATCCAACAGACCGTAGTCATAAGTTTTGACTGTGTGCGCGCATGTAGGTAATTGTTCAGCAACTACAATTATGATTTACTGTGTGTGTGCAAGCGGATGAATGATCTTGATCTTTAGAGATTTTCGTTTTTTTGAATTTATGGAGCACCTTTAGCGAGCAACGCAACCTACAACGTCACTTTTTGTATGACCAAGGCCAAGAGGAAATATTTTGAACAATGTCTTGACATTCTTGTGAATCTGCACATGAAAGTTTGATTTTTTTTTCTTTTCTTTTCAGCAAACAATGCATAGAAAGAAGAATAACAAATACGCATGTAGTAGATCATACAAAAGACCGGTGCAAATCGATCAGTCGTGGTTCAAGAGAGATGTGCCATCCTGATTGAGGTCCTTGGCAAAGCCAAGGTCCTGAGCCCCGCATGCAGCCACCTCGCCGGCCGCCGTCAGAGCCAAGCACGTAGGCGGACAAGGATGAGGACAGCCTGCACGGCACCCAAGGTAACAATTTCAATCACGCTTACAACAAGTTTTTCTTTCTATGAAAGCACAGGTTTCGTTTCTAGGCGACACAGGTTTCGTCCTCGAGCATCATTACTGTGCAGCAGTTTAACCAAAGGGAGACACAGCTAGCGCCCCTGCTACTATTTTAGTCCATTTTTTTTAGGCACAAAAACCACAAACGGGTTCTGTGCGGTAAGATGTTTATAACTGTTACCCAGCCTAGGCTTCCTCGATTTGCAACTTACATGCAGCACAGGCTCTATCACAGGCTCTATCACATCAATGTATCCCAGCCTAGGCTTCCTCGAACTGCATATGCATAGGCACATATGTTTTCTTCACACGAGTATTTGTTACTGATGTATGTTTTGTGTACAAGTTTATCCGTCCTTTTGGTGTCTTCAGGTGTTTACATGAAGGAAAAAGTCCACACTAAGAAGATCGTTCTGATTGATTCAAGAGAATCAAGATATAATAAATATGTCATTTACTAATATTCCCACTGGCACACAAGAGTGGTCTCAGACATCTTTACTTGATTTCGATCTGGTCACGAAGAAAAAAGATGGATATATTGGTTTATATGTTCGTTACTTCCATGTTAACAAAGGTGATCTTCAACAGGTACTGCATACTCATGTACATGGTTTATCATAACATTCACATTCTTAGTGTTGTTAGCAGGGAACATTGAGCGTTAGCCCTCTGCCAAGTTTTGCAAATTTTAGTATATGCAAGTTTGCTTGGGGCCTTAGCCATGCTCGTTGGGATAGAGGTTTGTGATTTTTTTTCACCCGTTGTAACGCACGGGCATGTTTTACTAGTAACTCTCATAAAAATTAGGCTTCGAAGTAGAAACGTGAAAGAATTTTGAGAAGATATTCAACCAAGCATGGGCGCACGCCTTTTAAAGGCCACCACCCCGGTGCACCTGATAACTCGTACCGGCTATACGTGATACGTGACGGCGCCCGAAAATGTCTCCCGCACCTTCCCACCTCACCGGCGCTGACGCGACGGCGGAACCATTCCGCATCTACGTGGGCTACGACTCCCGCGAGGACATCGCATACCGCGTCTGCCGGCGGTCACTCCTGCGCCGCTCCTCCGTGCCGCTGGAGGTCATCCCGATCGTCCAGCAAGATCTCCGCGAGGCTGGGCTCTACTGGCGGGAGCGCGGGCCGACGGAGAGCACGGAGTTCTCCTTCACCCGCTTCCTGACGCCGCACCTCGCCGGCTACCGCGGGTGGGCGCTCTTCGTGGACTGCGACTTCCTCTTCGTCGCCGACGTGGCGGAGCTGGCGCGCATGGCCGACCCTCGCTACGCCGTGCTCTGCGTGCACCACGACTACACGCCCAAGGAGGCCACCAAGATGGACGGCGCCGTGCAGACGGTGTACCCCCGCAAGAACTGGTCCTCCATGGTGCTCTTCAACTGCGGCCATCCCAAGAACCGCGCCGCGCTCACGCCGGAGGCCGTGAGCACCCAGAGCGGAGCGCACCTCCACCGCTTCGCGTGGCTCGACGACGCCGACGTCGGCGAGGTGCCATTCGCGTGGAACTTCCTCGTGGGGCACAACCGCGTCGACCCGGCGGACGTGGACGGGACCACGCCGCGCGCCATACACTACACCTCCGGCGGGCCGTGGTTCGAGCGGTACAAAGACTGCGAGTTCGCCGACCTCTGGGTCCAGGAGCGCGACGCGTACGAGTCCGAGGAGAAGGAAGACGAGGTGGAAGGCACAGGAGTGCCACCATCGTCTGCAATTGCAGTGGACGCATGATGCACCACGTACGTGTTCTGTTCGTCTTTGTTGTTTTCCATGTCGACGTGCCATCATGTCACTGCGTACACGCCGTTGTCAAGTTAGTTCCTACTATGAGTGTGACGACTATCATGTAAAAATAAGGCCCTTGAAGGCGTTCCTTGAGGGCCAAAGTGCAGTACCCAATATAATATATCCTATGTTGCAGTTTTTTCCAAAAAAATAAAATTAAGGATTGTGAACACTTCAAAGAAACTCGAGGCGAGCTGACTTTAAGTTAACAGAGTCATCGGCCAACCAGGATTACAACATAGCCACCTACAATAAAAAGAAAAATTAATAATCGGCTAAAATATAGAGTGCTCGCACAACTTAAAACCAAAAGGAAAAGCATGCAAAAGAAAAGTTACGAAAGCCGGCATGAGACCCCAAGGCTGGAACGCCATGACTAGCAGCCACCACCAGCGGGAAGGTGAAGATCATGGATGTGATCGCCAACATAGGAAGAACACATCCTCTCTCACCCCATACAAGCCAAAACTAGGTCGCTCTTGCTATCCGACATTGCCTCGGAAGAGGTCCACTATCCTCTTGCCTTGGCTCGAAGGACGCCGCACCTCTGGCAGACAAAATGCTCCTACTATAGCTCGCATGAACAACGCCATAATCATAAACATAGCCTGCCACGACCACACCGACACTCGTAGCTCAACCACACAATAAGATGCAAGCTACATAATCACACTACACAACGAAACCAGTGAAGATGAGCCAGCATCACCCTAGTGATCCTCACACAACGCCTCTAGGAAGGGGAGCGACGACGGCACACTGCCGCTCTCCACAAGGGGAACTGGGTTTTCACCCGAAGCCACAGATGCAAGTCGGTCAAAAAGAAAAAAAAATATTCAGCACCTATTGTTTGCGGGGTAAATATCCAGCACCTTGATAGTATGGTGGACAACTTAGATGAAATATAAAAGCATTTGCCTAAAAAAAGAAAAAAAATATAAGATCATTCAGATTAATACTTTAATGATCTAAACGCTCTTGTATACTATTTTTACGGAGGAAGTACATAGCTAACTCTCATCTAGAAGAGAGTTAGCAAACCCCAAAAACCTAACATACTCCCTCCCTTTCGGTTTATAGGGCTAATCTTAAAATTTTAATTTTTTTCATTTTATAAGTTTCAATTTGGTTGTTACCCATCACATGTTCAGATTTCAATGTGCATTAAATTGATGCATGCAAGGATTAAGCGAAAACTTACTAATGCATGTAATTTTTTTTGGTTATTTATTGGTCACACTTGCGTGAATTACAATTAATGCATTGGTAAACATAATTTTTTTGAGAAAAATGAGGGCATTAATTGAGTACTTTGGCAAACTAAAAAAATTATTCTATCACTAACCATCTATCTTGGTTGGTGAGATTTTTGAAATGAGCCCTATAAAATGAGAAGTAGGAAGTATCTACTAGCTAGAGCTGAGGCTTGTCAGCACTAGATTGGCAAAAATAACCGATTGCGCTACCCCCCCCCCCCCAATGCTTACACTTAGAAATGGTGAGAAATAGAAGACCATGCTTTTGTTATTTTATTCAAACTCAACCAACTCACCCTTTTACAATTTCAACTCAAATGACATTACTTTCTTTGACTTTCAAATGACGATGTTTTTACGTGGTCGTTATCTTGTTGAAGGTATTGCTCGGATATGTTTGGACTGCCTAATCATGGTGAAAACTTAGATTTTGATCTTGTGTGGTTGAATCCGGTGACAGAGTCGTTTGAGCACCGCTCCCTTACTGAAGGCATTGTTATTGAAGATTCTCGTCACTCATATAAGAGAGAAGTGCATATTTCAACCATGAACTTTTGCCCTAGTCTAATTTACAACCCCGAACTCTAATACCGTCTAAATTATAACCCCAACTCTCAAAACCGGCTAGGATGCAACCCTCCCCTCTCTGTTGACCGGTTTTGACCAGTCAACAGGTCCAGTCAGCATGCCACGTCAGCAAAAAATGCAAAATTTCCAAGGAAACAATCTGTAATATCGAAGAAAATCCAGGAAAACAAATGAGAAATCCAAAATCCGAAAAACAGGGAAAATAAAAAACGAATTTCCAAAAAAATCCAGGAAAAAACCAAAAGCTCAAATTCCTGAAAAATATAAAAAAACATTTTTTATTTTCCCTAGCTTTTTCGGCGAACAATTTTTTCAGAATTTTGCTTTTTTGTATTTTTTCCCTGATCTTACAGATTTTTATTTACTTTTTCTTAAAATTTAAAAAAAACTGACGTGGCATGCTGATTGGACCCGTTGACTAGTCAAAACTGGTCACCCCAGGTCAAAACCGGTCAACAGGGAGGGGAGGGTTGAATCCTGACCGGTTTTGAGACTTGGAGGTTGTAATTTAGACAGTATTGAAGTTCGGGGTTGTAAATTAGACTAGGGCAAGAGTTCGGGGTTGAAATATGCACTTCTCTCCTCATATAATGTCATGAGATAGTTGGCGCGGATATGACCATTGTTGTAATTTGTCAATCGTGGATTTGATGGGTTTTTTTCTCGTCTACACATAACTTTGCTCTTATATGACTTTATTGTTTGTTGGCGTGTATATTTTTAGAAGATTGCCCTCGGTCCCATTGCATCGAAAGTGTGTGTTTTTTGTGTTCGTGTGTTGACGTTGATTTTGTGCATCCTCACTATGCACTGGTCGGAGGTGTGTTTATTATGTTTGTATGTTTTTGATGCTTCATTTCAAACCAATATAAAAGATTGTATTCTGCTATTTAAGAAAGTGCTTGTTCATTCATGTAAATCGACGTGACAACGTGGAGATCGACCGAGTGGACCTTCTCGTTTGTAATCGAGTTACACGCACATCAGATATGAGCAAACGGCAGAAACTACACGTACCCACCATTGACCCGAATCACCTGCCCGTTAATCCACCCGGCGGCGTCACTACAGAGAAAGCCGACCACCGGCGCCACGTCCGCTGGCTCGCCGATGCGCTTCATGGGGCACTCGCTGGCGACGGCCCTCACGCGCTCCTCGGACTTCCCGGCGTAGAACATGGGCGTGGCGACCGGCCCCGGCGCCACGCTGTTGGCCGTGATGCCAGTTCCGACGAGCTCCTTGGCCAGCACCTTGGTCATGGCCTCCACGGCCGCCTTCGTCGCCACGTACGCGCCATACCCTGGCCGGAGCGACGCAACGTTCGACGACGAGAAGGTGACTATCCGCCCGCCGCCGCCTCTGACGAGCCGCCGGGCCGCCTGCCGGCAGCACAGGAACGTGCCCCGCGCGTTGACTCCGAAGGCGCGGTCCCACTGCTCCGGCTCGGTGTCCGCGATGGCCGGGTACGCCGGGTCCTGGAACCCGGCGGCCGCCACCACGATGTGGAGGTCGCGCCCGAACGCCGCCTCCGCCGCGTCGAACAGACGCTCCACCTGCACGGGGTCCGACACGTCCGCGCACACCGCCACCGCGCGTGGCCCGGAGCTGCCAGCGGCCGCGTTGAGGGATGCGACCAGCTGGTCCGCGGGTGCCGAGTCGCCGATGTAGCCGACGACGACGCGAGCGCCGAGGGAAGCGAGGTGCTCGGTGACAGCGGCGCCAATGCCGCCAGCGCCACCGGTCACGATGGCCACGCGGCCGTTGAGCGGCGGCTGGTGGCCGCCCGCAGCTGCGAGGAGGGAGGAGACATCTGCGTGCTGCGGTGGACTGCTCATTGGATCACAGCATGCGAAGCTACTGCTGCGCCATCTCTCCGATTATAAACTCATGTGTGGGTAAGCGTGGCAGATGCAAGTGTGGAACAAATTGGAAATCATGTTTTTTTGCAGAACTTTTTTAGTTAATGTTGTCGAGAGAAAATACTTAGATGACTTATTGTAAACAGTTTTGTTAAAGCACATCTAGATGTGCCATAAGTATTGCACATCTAAGTCTTATGTCATTGATCTTACGTTGAGATTCGTATGGATATTATTCTTTTCTCTTTATGCTTGATTCATTCACTTAGGTGTTTAATAACTAGAGCACAACAGTTTTGCTAAAGCACATCTAAGAGGGTGCTTGGATCCAAGGGACTATTCTTAGTCTGACTAAAAATAGTCTCTTTTAGAGGCTAAAGTTTCAAGCACCCTTGACTAAAGAGAGGCTAGGACTAGTCTTGAGGCTAAAAATTTTTAGTCATAGGAAACCTACTAAAATATGTATTAGCCCTCTCTCTCCTCATTTAATACCTCTTCTTTAACACATGCAAGTTCTGGATTGGAGGGTTTTGACGATAATAAATGCTCAATAGTCTCTTTAGTATTTGGATCCAAGCATGGATGAGGCTAGCAAGTTTTAGTCCCACTACTTTTAGTCATGAGACTAAGAGGGTGCTTGGATCCAAGGGACTATTTTTAGTCTGACTAAAAATAGTCTCTTTTAGAGGCTAAAGTTCCAAGCACCCCTGACTAAAAGGAGACTAGAACTAATCTTGAGGCTAAAAAGTTTTAGTCAAGGGAACCCTACTAAAATATGGATTAGCTCTCTCTCCCTTCATTTAATTCCTCTACTTTAACACATGCAAGTTCAGGATTGGATGGTTTGGAGGATAATAAATGCTCAATAACTTGATTTTAGTCTCTTTAGTATTTGGATCCAAGCATGGGTGAGGCTAGCAAGTTTTAGTCCCACTACTTTTAGTCATGGGACTAAAACGTATCCAAACACCCTCTAAAACGTATCCAAGCACCCTCTAAATGTGCCATAAGTATTGCACATTTAAGTACTATATTATAAATGTGTTGTCTGCAGTAATTAATCCATTCATATGGTTGCAGGTAATACACGCACAAAATTACAATCCTATTAAACAGCTAACTTTCTTTTGCATGGTATATGTGATTTATATTAAACAACTAACCTAACAACTTATTTTAACACAGTACAAATGCAGACGTTTATACATACGCACATAACTCATCCATATCAACACACATCATACCCCTATGAACTTCATCAAGAGGCTGAGCTGGCACATCATTTTGAGATTGACGAAGTCACCACAAACGTCTTTATAGTTGATGCGAATTTCTCATCCCTAAACGAACATCGCCGAAAAATTGGTTGTTCCACCACAATGAACCTAACCATCTGAACTGGGTTCGTTTCAAAGTTCAGAATTCCACCACACAAAGAACCTAACCTACCAACAGTCATATGAGCAGTTAGCCAAGCATATTTTACCCAACATCGACGACGGCATAATCTCCATAATGCACACGCCTACCAGGTGGCGATGGCCGCCTACCAGGCTTCCCTTGTGGCGGTCTACTGGGAGAGCGAGGAGGATGAGCGGCGCAGAGCGGCGGCGGCCGAGGAAGAGGAAGCGGTGTACGAGGCGGCCATGGCCCTCTCCGTGGCGGGAGACTGCATCCTGCCACCGGTGACCTCGCCGTCCCCTATGAAAGCCGAGCCGGAGCCGGAGCCGTCCCCCATCGAGCGCTACTCCTGGACGAGAGTAGTGCGCAAGTGGGTTAGCGCGCCACAAGTCTGGTTGGGGGCGACACCGGCGCAGCAGGCGGCGTACCTCGAGCATTGGCGCCAGCGACGGCTGGCCGAGGAGCGCCGCCACGGCGAATACCTCGAGATGCTCGAGCGCTACGCCGAGGAGGAGCAGCGCGAGGCCGAGGAGGAGGTGCGCCAGGCCGCGGCGGCACAGCCCGCGGCCGCCGATCCCGCGGCGACACAGCCCGCACCCAACATGAACGCCCTCTGGAGCATGGCATTCCCTGGGCCGGCCCGGTACCGACGCTCATCGACCTCACGGACCCCGAAGACGACGACGGCGAAGACGCCTAGGGCAGTGCGCCGCCTCCTAGTTTAGTTTGTTTTTCATTTTTTTAAATGCAAATGTGAATGCGTGTACTCTCGCCGGTCTTAATGTTTAATTAATGCTATTTTTACTTTAATATGCACGCATTTTTTTCAGCCCCGTTAAAATGAGTCGAGCTGACGTTGGGCGCACGCACCGACACAAACGTAGAAATGGACGTTCATGTTCGGCTGGCCGACCCAAACAAACAAAACCGTTGGAGTTGCTCTAAGCTCCTGCTGGTAGAACACGACCGCACTGCTCAGGTGCTGCACGTACGTGTAGTGACACCACTGCTCATGAACACGCATGCAAGCGACAAGTAGCACACCGAGGCTTGTAGTCTAATATCTATCAACCCCATCAAATGACGACCACATACAGCTAGCGAGCTGACCTGCAGATCGCCGGTCCGTTCTGGCACGACGTGAAACAGTGAGAGAACCGGTTTTTAGTTTCAGTTTAACTAATTCACATCTAAATATTTTTTAAGGATGTCATATCTAAGCTCCCATAAATATATAATGCAGTAACGGAAATAAAAAACTAGGACAAAAAAATAGACCATAAACAGAATGGACAACAGATTAGATGTGACTCTCCTAAAAACAGATTAGATGTGACATAATTATGTCACATCTAGATGTGTGCTAGACAGACCCTTTTAGTTTCTGCTTGCGAAAAATCTGCAGGAGAACGGACGCACTAGTAGTGCATGAGCTCCTGGTAGAACACCTCCCTGAACCTGGCCAGGCTCTCGGGCTCCATGGCCACCACCACGTCCAGCCGGCCGTCGTCGTCGGGGCCAGGCACGAGGTACACGAGGCCGCTGAACTGGAGGCAGGCCCTGCCCATGAACGCCGGCCGGCCCCAGCCGAAGTCCGCGCCGTAGATCGGCAGCCCCTGCCAGCTTATCACCCACAGGTCGGTCTCCGGCATGACCCACTCCCCCTTGCGCAGCCCCGACGCGTCCGCCGCCTGCAGCTCCAGGTGGTCCAGCAACGACCGCACGTACTCGTCGTCCAGCCGGGCGGTCGCGCCGGTGACCTTCTCCACGACGGCGTCCAGCGGCCCGGAGGCGACCTCGCCGACCTTGGTCGCCGCCGACGCGCGGAAGATGGCGTTGCCGAAGTAGCCGCGAGGGAGCGGCGGGTGGACGCGGGTGCGCGCGTCCGCGGTCATGTACAGCCGGGTGCCCTCCGTCGCCGCGAGACGGCGCGCCTTGCACGCGCACCGCCACACGTGGGCGACCACGGCCTTGAACGTGGAGAGCCTCTTGCCCTGGCCGGCGCCGTCCTTGAGCGTGTTGATCTGGTTCTTGGACACGGCGAGGATGGCGGAGCCGAAAGGGACTCTGGGCTTCGTCTCGCCGCCGCCGCGCCGGGAGTACTCGGCGTGGTCGAAGAGCACGGAGGGAGGGGAGCGCGCCCGGAGGAGCGTGCGGTCGAGGCAGGGGCTCGCCGCGGGCACGCCAACGTCGCCCCTCGTGATGGCAGCCCAGGCGTTCACGAAATCGAGCGCTGCGAGGCCGTCCGCCGCCGTGTGGTGGATGGCCGCGCCCAGGCACACCCCACCGCACTTGAAGAATGTCACCTGAAACATAGCTAAGATGCCGGCAACGCCGCTGGCGTCGGCCGAGGGGACAAGCTTCCGCCGCAGCTCGTCGGACGGGGCGAAGTCGCCGAGGACGTCGAGCGTGGAGTCCGCCCGCGCAGTGACGAAGAGGACCCCCTCGCCGCTGCAGCTGATCTCCGGGCGGCCGGCGTCATCCTGCGCGAGCCGGCCGGCAAGTGGGTAGAATGGGACGAGCGCCCTGGACAGCGCGGCTTTGAGGACGTCCGGTGAGAAGGAGGCCGGGCCGGAGCTTGGCCGATAGATGTAGACGGTGGGCGTGTGGCCCCTGGCGACCAGCAGGTCGAGGTTGGAGAGCCACACCCCGTGCTTCGGCGTCGCCTCGCTTGGCGCCACCATGCACGACTCCAGGATCTCCACTGCCATTTTCTCTCTGAGTGACAGAGTGAGCACTGAGGACCGAGCTGTTAGAGCAGGAGATGTCGTTAAATGTTAGCGCTTGGTTCTCTGCTGAGCTGCGACTTCGTTTCAAGCAGATACCAAATTCATGTTTAAAAGTGAGGGGCGGAATATGCGCTGAATTTTTCTTTTATGGGGGAAATATGCGCTGAATTGTTCTCCCACTGATTAAAAAATTTCTACAAACAGCAACAATTTTCTTAAGAGCATCCCAAGGCCAACTCTTAGACCGCTTGCACCATTCGAACCGCACGGTCCAAACGTGTTTTACCATCCAATACGGGACTGTATCGGTCGGCCGATTGGTTTGGACGTATATCGGTCCGCCGATTAGTTTGGACGTATATCGGTCCCCCGAGTTTCGATCCGGACCTCCCACGCGGCTCACGTCCTGGAAAGAGACGGGCCTATTGTGGGGCAACGAGGAAGAGGTGACCAGACTGCAAACATGCATCCAATCCCTGGCGAACAAGCGGCTCAAGCTTGTCAATATAGTCCAGGTCATGCTCGTCCGCAGGATCCTCCCGTGTCAACAACGGGATTTCAATCTGTGGGAGTTCGATCCGGCGCAGCACCCAACCCTGAGCAGGCTCTTCGACACGATGTACGAAGACGCCTGGAAGGTGCTATTCAAGGGCGCCGAGGCTCCCGCATCCGAGGATCGCGGATTCAGCACGCAGCGTCCAGCTAGTGCGGTGAGTTATCTTTACCTTTTACAGGACATTTGTTTCTCATAGTTTGACTCTACGCGGGATCTAAACTCCCTTACCTTTGACAGGAGAGGCAGGCGAAGTCCGGACAGGTCAACTGTCCGGCCCCTTTGCCCGAAGACCCAGTAGATGCTCGTTTATTGAAGCTGCTGGCTCCGGCACCTTACGTGGTGTCGGAGAAGAAGGCCAAGAAGAAGGCCACGGGGACTCAAAAGAGTTCCCGGCGCCAGGAGGTGTCGGATTCTTCATCCGACGAATCCGAGGCGCGCTCCTCCCGTGAAAACGAGGAGGAGGAAGAAGAAACCTCTCCCCCTCCAGCGGGGGGAGGAAAGAAGATGAAGGCCGCCCCAACAGGGGAGGCCGAAGGGTCCAAGAAGGGGAAAACCCTTCCTCTGGACTACTCCACCGACGCCGACAAGGGCGAAGAGGAGTGGCCGCAAAGGGCCAGGCGCCCGACGGGACCGTAAGTATACAAACACCAGAGTAACTCATAGCATTCCTTTGTTGCGCAGCTTTTCCTTATGTCGAATATAATTATGCAGTCCGCCCAAGGCCGGGCTCGATGAGTCGTGGAGCGGCTCCCTGGACTCGTCGGATGTGAATTCACTTCCGACGGCTACCTCTCCCCACCCTACGGACGACGCCGAAGTGTTGTCCCAAAGGGTTCTAAGCCAAGAGGAGGTGGTCCTGGAGGCGCCACAAGGCGACTTCCCGGACTCCAGGGGCAAAGGGGACAAGACCCCCTAGGGCTCCAAGTCCGGCTTTGAGCCGTACACCGCGCCGGAATCTTCAATGGTTCCGGACCGCGGTAGGCGAACTCCTTCCAAGAGGATCAAGCCTTCTGAGCCGGCGGCCTCCGTCCAACCGGAGGTGCCGGATGCTACGTCTCAAGTTTGCGTTGGTTTTCCCCGAAGAGGAGGGGGTGATGCAGCACAATAGCGCAAGTATTTCTCTTAGTTTTTGAGAACCAAGGTATCAATCCAGTAGGAGGTCACGCGCAAGTCCCTCGTACCTGCACAAAACGGTAGCAACTCGCAACCAACGCTTAGGGGTTGTCAATCCCTTCACGGTCACTTACGAGAGTGAGAACTGATAGAGATAATGTTTTTGGTATATTTTGTATAAAGATGCAAAGTTAAAAGTAAAAGCAAAACAAGTAAAATAAAGTAATGGAGATTGATATGATGAGAATAGACCCGGGGGCCATAGGTTTCACTAGTGGCTTCTCTCAAGAGCATAGATATTCTACGGTGGGTGAACAAATTACTGTTGAGCAATTGATAGAATTGAGCATAGTTATGAGGTTATCTAGGTATGATCATGTATATAGGCATCACGTCCGTGACAAGTAGACCGACTCCTGCCTGCATCTACTACTATTACTCCACTCATTGACCGCTATCCAGCATGCATCTAGAGTATTAAGTTAAAAACAGAGTAACGCCTTAAGCAAGATGACATGATGTAGAGGAATAAATTCATGCAATATGATAAATACCCCATCTTGTTATCCTCGATGGCAACAATACAATACGTGCCTTGCAACTCTTTCTGTCACTGAGTAAGGACACCGCAAGATTGAACCCAAAGCTAAGCACTTCTCCCATTGCAAGAACTACCAATCTAGTTGGCCAAACCTAACGGATAATTCGAAGAGACTTGCAAAGATAACTCAATCATACATAAAAGAATTCAGAGAAGATTAAAATATTATTCATAGATAAGTTGGATCATAAACCCACAATTCATCGGTCTCAACAAACACACCGCAAAAAGAAGATTACATCGAATAGATCTCCACGAGAGAGGGGGAGAACATTGTATTGAGATCCAAAAAGAGAGAAGAAGCCATCTAGCTACTAGCTATGGACCCGAAGGTCTAAAGTAAACTACTCACACTTCATCGGAAGGGCTATGGTGTTGATGTAGAAGCCCTCCGTAATGGATGCCCTCTCCGGCGGAGCTCCGAAACAGGCCACAAGATGGGATCTCGTGGATACAGGAAGTTGCGGCGGTGGAATTAGGTTTTTGGCTCCGTCTCTGGTCTAATGGGGGTACGTCGGTATATATAGGAGGAAGGAGCACGTCGGTGGAGCTCCGAGGGGCCCACGAGGCAGGAGGCGCGCCCTCCACCCTCGTGACCTCCCCGGAAACTTCTTGGAGTAGGGTCCAAGTCTCCTGGATCACGTTCGGTGAGAAGATCACGTTCCCGAAGGTTTCATTCCGTTTGGACTCCGTTTGATATTCTATTTCCTCAAAATACTGAAATAGGCAAAAAACTGCAATTCTGGGCTGGGCCTCCGGTTAATAGGTTAGTCCCAAAAATAATATAAAAGTGGAAAATAAAGCCCGATATAGTCCAAAACAGTAGATAAAGTAGCATGGAGCAATAAAAAATTATAGATACGTTAGAGACGTATCAGGCATCCCCAAGCTTAATTCCTGCTCGTCCTCGAGTAGGTAAATGATAAAAAGAGAACTCTTGATGCGGAGTGATACTTTGGCATAATTTCAATGTAAATATTCTTAATCATGGTATGAATATTCAGATCTGAAAGGTTCAAGACAAAAGTTCATATTGACATAAAAATGATAATACTTCAAGCATACTAATCAAACAATTATGTCATCTCAAAATAACATGGCCAAAGGAAGTTCATCCCTACAAAATCATATAGTTAGGCTATGCTTCATTTTCGTCACACAAAGTGTTCCCAACTTCTATACCCCGATGACAAGCCAAGCAATTGTTTCATACTCAAATAATCTCAAACTTTTTCAACCTTCACGCAATACATGAGCGCGAGCCATGGACATAGCACTATGGGTGGTATAGAATATGATGATGGGGATTGTGTGGAGAAGACAAAAAAGAGAAAGTCTCACATCAACGAGGCTAATCAATGAGCTATGGAGATGCCCATCAATTGATGTTAATGCAAGGAGTAGGGATTGCCATGCAACGGATGCACTAGAGCTAAGAATGCTCAACAAAAGAAAACTAGTGGGTGTGCATCCAACTTGCTTGCTCATGAAGACCTAGGGCATTTTGAGGAAGCCCATCGTTGGAATATACAAGCCAATTTCTATAATGAAAAATTCCCACTAGTATGAACAAGACAACTTATGAGACTCACTATATCAAAATCATGGTGCTACTTTGAAGCACAATATATGAGACTCACTACATGAAGAACAAGGTGCTACTTTGAAGCACAAGTGTGGAAAAAGAGATAGTAGCATTGCCCTTTTTATTTTCTCTTTTTTTTTGGGCCTCTCCTTTTTTTCTTTTTGGCCTTTCTCTTTTTTTATTGGGCAATGCTCTAATAATGATGATCATCACACTTCTATTGATTACAACATAATGATTACAACTCGATACTAGAACAAGATATGACTCTATTATGAATGCCTCCGGCGGTGTACTAGGATGGTGCAATGAATCAAGAGTGACATGTATGAAAAATAATGCATGGTGGCTTTGCCACAAATACTATGTCAACTACAAGATCATGCAATGGCAATATGACAAAAGTAAAGCATGTCATGATGATGATGATGATGGAAGTTGCATCGCAATATATCTCGGAATGGCTATGGAAATGGCATGATAGGTAGGTATGGTGGCTGTTTTGAGGAAGATATAGAGAGGTTTATGTGTGGAAGAGCGTATGATATCACGGGGTTTGGATGCACCGGCGAAGTTTGCACCAACTCTCAATGTGAGAAAGGGCAATGCACGGTACCGAAGAGGCTAGCAAATGGCGGAAAGGTAAAAGTGTATATAATCCATGGACTCAACATTAGTCAAAAGAACTCATATACTTATTGCAAAAATTTAGAAGTCATCAAAAATCAAGTACTACGCGCATGCTCCTAGGGGGATAGATTGGTAGGAAAAGACCATCGCTTGTCCCCGACCGCCACTCATAAGGATGCACAAGCCAGGTACACTTCATGCTTCAAATTTGTTACACAACTTTAACCATACGTGCATGCTACGGGACTTGCTAACTTCAACACAAGTATTTCTCAAATTCACAAATAGTTAACTAGCACGATTATGATATTATCACCTCCATATCTCAAAACAATTATCAAGCATCAAACTTATCTTAGTATTCAACCCACTAAAAAGAAAGTTTCACATATCTTGAATACCAAGTATATTAACATTAAGCAAATTACCATGCTATTAATGACTCTCAAAATAATCTAAGTGAAGCATGAGAGATCAAGTTTCTTTAAAACAATCCACCACCGTGCTCTAAAAGATCTAAGTGAAGCACTAGAGCAAAAATTATCACGCTCAAAAAGATATAAGTGAAGCACATAGAGTATTCTAACAAATTTCAATTCATGCATGGCTCTCTCAAAAGGTGTGTACAGCAAGGATGATTGTGGTAGACTAACAAGCAAAGACACAAATAATACAAGACGCTCCAAGCAAAACACATATCATGTGGTGAATAAAAATATAGCTCCAAGTAAATTACCGATGGAAGTGGACGAAAGAGGGGATGCCTTCCGGGGCATCCCCAAGCTTTGACTTTTTGGTGCCCTTGGATTATCTTGGGGGTGTCATGGGCATACCCAAGCTTAGGCTCTTGCCACTCCTTGTTCCATAATCCATCAAAAGAATTCACCCAAAACTTTAAAACTTCACGACACAAAACTCAATAGAAATCTCGTGAGCTCCGTTAGAGAAAGAAAACAAAAGACTACTTTAAGGTACTGTAGTGAACTTGTTCTTTATTTGCATTGGTGTTAAACCTACTTTATTCCAACTTCTCTATGGTTTATAAACTATTTTACTAGCCATAGATTCATCAAAATAAGCAAACAACACACGCAAAACAGAATCTATCAAAAACAGAACAGTCTGTAGTAATCTGTTACTAACGCAAACTTCTGGAACCCAAACAATTCTACCAAAATTAGATGACCTGGGAAATTTGCTTATTGATCAGCAGCAATTGGAATAACTATTTTATCACGTTCTGGTGATTTTTAACAATTCGGGCACTGAGCGCAAAGATTCTGGAAATTACAGCAAGATCAAATAACTATCTTCCAAGAAGATCTAATAGGTTTAACTTGGCACAAACACTAATTAAATGATAAAACCACATCTAAACAGAATCTAGATGGATTATTTATTCCTAAACAGAACCAAAAACAAAAAACACAAAATAAAATTGGGTTTCCTCCCAACAAGCGTTATCGTTTAATGCCCCTAGCTAGGCATAAAAGCAAGGATAGATCTAGGTATTGCCATCTTTGGTAGGCAATCCATAAGTGGCTCTCATGATAGATTCATATGGTAATTTTATTTTCTTTCTAGGAAAGTGTTCCATGCCCTTCTTTAAGGGAAATTGGAATTTAATATTCACTTCCTTCATATCAATAATTGCATCAATCGTTCTAAGGAAAGGTCTACCAAGAATAATAGGGACATGAAGGATTGCAATCTATATCAAGAACGATAAAATCTACGGGCACATAATTCCTATTTGCAACAATAAGAACATCATTAATTCTTCTCATAGGCTTTTTAATAGTGAAATCCGCAAGATGCAAGTTTAGAGAGCAATCATCAAAGTCACGGAAATCTAGCAAATCACACAAAGCTTTGGGGATAGTAGAGACACTAGCACCCAAATCACACAAAGCATGAAACTCATAATTTTTAATTTTAATCTTAATTGTAGGTTCCCACTCATCATGGAGTTTTCTAGGGATAGAAACTTCCAACTCAAGCTTTTCTTCATAAGATTGCATTAAGGCATCAACAATGTGTTCGGTAAAGGCCTTATTTCGACTATAAGCATGAGGAGAATTTAACACGGATTGCAACGAGGAATTACAATCAATTAAAGAGCAATTTTCATAGTTAAATTCCTTGAGATCCAAAATAGTGGGTTTAGCAATATCTAGATTTTTATTTCTTTCAGTCCCTTTTTTATCAATTTCATCATCAGGATCTAAAAACTCAGAATTCTTAGAATGCCTTCTAGGTAAGGGAAGATCATAATCAGATTCATCAAGATTCATATTGCAAAACAAAGATTTAATAGGGGACACATCAATAACTTTTAGATCTTCATCTTGATTTTCATAGGAATTAGAAGAACACGCTTTAATAAAGGCATCTTTGTAAGCACGCATCCTAGCGGTTCTTTCTTTGCACTCATCAATGGAAATTCTCATGGCTTTGAGAGACTCATTGATATCATGCTTAGGAGGAATAGATCTAAGCTTTAAAGAATCAACCTCAAGAGAAATTCTATCAACGTTCCTAGCCAAATCATCAACTTTAAGCAATTTCTCTTCAAGCAAAGCATTGAAATTCTTTTGCGAATTCATAAACTCTTTAACACTGCTCTCAAATTCAGAGGGCATCTTATTAAAAGTTCCATAAGAGTTGTTGTAGGAATTTCCATAATTATTAGAAGGATTACTAGGATAAGGCCTAGAATTAAAATTCCCTCTATACGCGTTGTTACCAAAACTATTCCTACCAACAAAATTCACATCCATAGATTCATTATTATTCTCAAGCAAAGTAGATAAAGGCATATTATTGGGATCAGAAGAAACACTCTTAACAAATAAATTCCTAAGTTCATCCATCTTTTCACTCAAAACATTGATTTCTTCTATAGCATGCACTTTTTTATTAGTTGATCTTTCAGTATGCCATTGAGAATAATTGACCATAATATTATCTAGGAGTTTAGTAGCATCTCCTAAAGTGATTTCCATAAAAGTGCCTCCCACGGCCGAATCTAAAAGATTTCTAGAAGCAAAATTCAATCCAGCATAAATTTTTTGTATAATCATCCATATATAAGTTCAAACCATGAGTAGGACAATTACGTAGCATTAATTTCATTCTCTCCCAAGCTTGTGCAACATGTTCATGATCAAGTTGCTTAAAATTCATAATATCGTTCCTAAGAGAGATAATCTTAGCGGGAGGAAAATACTTAGAGATAAAAGCATCTTTGCACTTGTTCCAAGAATCAATACTATTTTTAGGCAAAGATGAAAACCACGCTTTAGCACGATCTCTAAGCGAAAAAGGAAATAGCTTCAATTTAACGACATCATTATCGCCATCCTTTTTCCTTTGCATATCACATAAATCAACAAAGCCATTTAGATGAGTAGCGGCATCTTCACTAGGAAGGCCGGCGAATTGATCTTTCATAACAAGATTCAACAAAGCAGTATTGATTTCACAAGATTCAGTATTGGCAAGAGGAGCAATCGGAGTGCTAAGGAAATCATTATTATTGGTATTGGTGAAGTCACACAATTTGGTATCATCTTGGGCCATCACGACAAGCAAGCAAACTAACACATGAGCAAACAAAAGGCAAAGGGAAAAAGAGGAGGAGATTGGGAAAGAGAGGGTGAATAAAACGGCAAGGGTGAAGTGGGGGAGAGGAAAACGAGAGGCAAATGGCAAATAATGTAATGCGAGAGATAGAGATTGTGATGGGTACTTGGTATGTTGACTTTTGCGTAGGCCTCCCCGGCAACGGCGCCAGAAATCCTTCTTGCTACGTCTCGAGCTTGCGTTGGTTTTCCCCGAAGAGGAGGCGTGATGCACCACAGTAGCGTAAGTATTTCCCTCAGTTTTTGAGAACCAAGGTATCAATCCAGTAGGAGGTCACGCGCAAGTCCCTTGTACCTGCACAAAACAGTAGCAACTCGCAACCAACGCTTAGGGGTTGTCAATCCCTTCACGGTCACTTACGAGAGTGAGATCTGATAGAGATAATATTTTTGGTATTTTTGGTATAAAGATGCAAAGTGAAAAGTAAAAGCAAAACAAGTAAAATAAAGTAATGGAGATTGATATGATGAGAATAGACCCGGGGGCCATAGGTTTCACTAGTGGCTTCTCTCAAGAGCATAGATATTCTACGGTGGGTGAACAAATTACTGTTGAGCAATTGATAGAATTGAGCATAGTTATGAGGTTATCTAGGTATGCTCATGTATATAGGCATCACGTCCGTGACAAGTAGACCGACTCCTGCCTGCATCTACTACTATTACTCCACTCATCAACCGCTATCCAGCATGCATCTAGAGTATTAAGTTAAAAACAGAGTAACGCCTTAAGCAAGATGACATGATGCAGAGGAATAAATTCATGCAATATGATAAATACCCCATCTTGTTATCCTCGATGGCAACAATACAATACGTGCCTTGCAACTCTTTCTGTCACTGAGTAAGGACACCGCAAGATTGAACCCAAAGCTAAGCACTTCTCCCATTGCAAGAACTACCAATCTAGTTGGCCAAACCTAACGGATAATTCGAAGAGACTTGCAAAGATAACTCAAACATACATAAAAGAATTCAGAGAAGATTCAAATATTATTCATAGATAAGTTGGATCATAAACCCACAATTCATCGGTCTCAACAAACACACCGCAAAAATAAGATTACATCGAATAGATCTCCACGAGAGAGGGGGAGAACATTGTATTGAGATCCAAAAAGAGAGAAGAAGCCATCTAGCTACTGGCTATGGACCCGAAGGTCTAAAGTAAACTACTCACACTTCATCGGAAGGGCTATGGTGTTGATGTAGAAGCCCTCCGTAATGGATGCCCTCTCCGGCGGAGCTCCGAAACAGGCCACAAGATGGGATCTCATGGATACAGGAAGTTGCGGCGGTGGAATTAGGTTTTTGGCTCCGTCTCTGGTCTAATGGGGGTACGTCGGTATATATAGGAGGAAGGAGCACGTCGGTGGAGCTCCGAGGGGCCCACGAGGCAGGGGGCGCGCCCTCCACCCTCGTGACCTCCCCGGAAACTTCTTGGAGTAGGGTCCAAGTCTCCTGGATCACGTTCGGTGAGAAGATCACGTCCCCGAAGGTTTCATTCCGTTTGGACTCCGTTTGATATTCTATTTCCTCAAAATACTGAAATAGGAAAAAAAAACAGCATTTCTGGGCTGGGCCTCCGGTTAATAGGTTAGTCCCAAAAATAATATAAAAGTGGAAAATAAAGCCCGATATAGTCCAAAACAGTAGATAAAGTAGCATGGAACAATCAAAAATTATAGATACGTTGGAGACGTATCACCAGACAATCTGCTGGAGGTGCTTAACGGCGCCTCCATCGACGAGGAGCACCGTACTATTATGAGTACGGTGATCCTGAAGGTTTAGTCCGCCAAGAGCGGACTGACTGAAGCTTGTGCCAGCCTTCTAACAGGCTTCGAGGTAAGTAAAAATGTGTAAAAATATTACCGCATAGATAGTAGCCCCTGATGCTCTGTTTGGCGTTCGGAAAGAAAAGCCGAATAGAGGATCAAATAAATTTCGCAGGAGTCTAACAAAAAGGAGTCAAATATGCGCATGCAGGCTTCGTTGCTTGCGACCGCCGCACTGACTGCGGAGGTAGGCACCCTGAAGCAGGGTCTCGAGCGGTCCGAGCAAGAGCTCGGCCTGGCCAAGCGGCAGCTCGAGGAGAACGAAGGTAAGAGATACCTAATAGAAATATATAAAAAGATGCAATTGCAAAAAATGACAGAATTATGCTACTTATTGCAGGGGCTACAACTGAGGTGGCAACCCTCAAGCAGGCGCTGTCCGAGGCCGAGAAGAGAGCAGCCTCAGAGCGCACCGAGCGGGAGAAATTTGAGGCGCAGGTCGGCGAGGCGCAGCAAGAGCTTTAGGCTCTCATGAAAAAACATGAGAGTTTGGAGCTTGACTCGAAGAGGCGAGCGTCCGAGCTCGCTGCGGCCATCGAGACTGCCAAGTCTGCCAAGGCCGAAGCCCAGAAGGCCCTCCAGGAATTGGATGCGGTGAAAAAAATAGCGGCGGGTAAGGCATTTTTATGCAAAGCAGGCATATAAAAGTAAGCTACTTGTTACTTACCCGAATCCGGAGCTCTCCAGGGGCGTTCGCAGATCTTCCCTGTAGCGTATCTGACGCCGCCGCATTCTATTGAGCCGAAGAAGGCAGCTCGATGGAGAAGGTGTTCTGGTCTCAGTATGCTGAGGCCGGACACCCTGTGCCCTTGAGCGACCAGCTGAAGCAGCTGGTCGAGCTCCACAAGGTGGCCGAACAGGCCATGAAGGGCTTCATAGTTCGGCTGTGTCCTGGAGAGGCCCTGCCTGGGAGCTACTTCGGACAGGTGCGGCAGCTCGTGGAGGCCTGTCCAAGGCTCGAGGTCATCAAGCGCTCCGTCTGGATCGAAGGAGCCCGGAGGGCCCTTGCCCGTGCTAAGGTGCACTGGGGCAAGCTGGACGGCGAGAAGCTTGTAAAGGACGGGCCTCCGCCGGGGAAAGAGCATCGCAAACCCGAGAACTATTATAAGGATGTTCTGAAGGGTGCCCGCCTGGTGGCGGATGAATGTACCAAGGATGTAATTTTTGAATGAACTCGCTCGTGTTGTCCTATGCGCTGAAAACTTGTTCATTTGCGCTAAGCAATGCTTGTTGAATTTAAAATATTACTTTCTGTGCGGCCGTTTATCAAAAATTGAGAGATGGCCAGTCGGCGGCTTCTGCCCCCATGCCACTAGTGTTGGGGTGTTCAGGATAAACCTGAGCGCTCCTTTTCCCATGTTTGGGTCCTTCGAGGGAGCCGCTCAGCACAACGAACAAGGCAATCAGACTATAATGCTTGAACACTCTCACTTAGCCATAAAACTCTATAATTTTAAATTTCGGCAAAGCCCCTAGTACTCAGAAGACCGAGTTTGGGGCGCTATCCGCGCCTTGGCCGGACAAAATCCGGTTCCTCGCTCTAAGCAGCATAAGTCTTTAAGGAGTCGAAAAACCTCTCGAACAACGACCGGTCACTTGCCTTATCATGACAGTCAGTTTTAGCTTTCTCTACTGAGGTGCTCAGCCCAGCTCAACTGGGGCACAATCGCAGTAGTTCTCCTAGTGCTACCTTAGCCGATATAGTGGAACGTAAGGCACCAAAACATAGGAGCCGGGCAAACCCAACTATTGACCCAAATCATGATTCGGAGCCAATGCATATAATGCTATAAGTTCGGGGTGCCGCACTTGTGAAAGTGTTCGGACTTCTCACACCATATTAAGGGGTACTGGAGCCCCTGGCGTATTTGCCGTACCACAGTGTATGGGTGCAACATGTAATTAATGAACATATCTATAAAAAGAGAGTAATGCAAAAAATAGACAAAAAGCTATGCATTGTTTATAAGAAGGCTGCTATCCCAGCAGAACGATACAAATAGTGCGATAAGCAAAAGAAATTGGACTATTTAACATGTCCTATCCAGCGGCAGGCCACGGAATTGTATTTAAAACAGGTATACTGCTCGTAATAGAGACCATCTAGGAGTCCCATAATGCGGCATGGCTTGTCTGCTTCCCTGGTTCTTGCATCGTTTGTGTGGCAGTTGAATTGCCGAACAGGTCATCCGAAGTATGGAGTCCTGAAAGTAAGAGAAAATAAAGAAAGAATTTGGCAGCCACTAGTATGGTTTAAGCCGTGTTTTGGGCGCGCCGTGATGGTGTCCCTTCCCCTACGCCCATGGTATTTTGAGAGCGTAGTTATGTACGCGAAGTGCTGGTTTTGCTATTTCGCGAGGGCTGGGGTTGGGGCCGCATTGCTACGCCTGCTCGGAACGTGCCAGGCGGTCTTATTGTAGGTTACTCCGGGCGCGCTTGACAGTGTCTGGCTTTTTGAATGCCGGACTGGAGAATTGCCTGGAGAGGCTGCTTTGTACTTCTGTTGCGAGCGCTACCATATGCTCCTCCGTTCGGAGAGAGCGTTCGGTGTTTCCCTTGACCGTGATTACTCCTCGAGGGCCTGGCATCCTGAGCTTGAGGTATGCATAACATGGTACCGCATTGAACTTTGCGAATGTGGTTCGTCCGAGCAGTGCGTGATAGCCACTGTGGAACGGGACTATGTCGAAGATTAACTCCTCGCTTCGGAAGTTATCCGGAGATCCGAAGACCACTTCAAGTGTGACTGAACCTGTACAGTTGGCCTCTACACCTGGTATGACGCCTTTAAAGGTCGTTTTGGTGGGTTTAATCCTCGAGGGATCTATGCCCATTTTCCGCACTGTATCCTGGTAAAGCAAGTTCAGGCTGCTGCCGCGTCCATAAGGACTCTTGTGAGATGAAATCCGTCAATTATTGGGTCTAGAACCAATGCGGCAAACCCGCCATGACGGATGCTAGTGGGGTGGTCCCTTCGATCAAAAGTGATTGGGCAGGAGGACCATGGGTTGAACTTTGGGGTGACTGGCTCCAGCGCATATACGTCCCGTAATGCACGCTTCCGCTCCCTCTTGGGGATGTGGGTTGCATATATCATGTTCACCGTCCGCACTTGTGGGGGAAAACCCTTCTGTCCATTGTTGTTCGGCGGCCTGGGCTCTTCCTCGTCGTCTCTAAGCAGCCCCTTGTCTCTATTTTCGGCATTTAACTTGCCTGCCTGCTTGAACACCCAACAATCCCTGTTGGTGTGATTGGCTGGTCTTTCGGGGGTGCCATGTATCTGGCACAAGCGGTCGAGTATTCGATCCAAACTGGACGGGCCCTGAGTATTTCTTTTGAATGGCTTTTTCCGCTGACCGGATTTGTAGCCTCTGAATCCGGCATTGACTGATGTATCCTCGTTGTTGCCGCTGTTAACGCGGCGTTTTGCTTGTTCCGGCACGACCTGCCACTTTTGTCCTTGGTATCCAAATTACCAAGGTTTTTGGTTAAGTTGTTGCTGCGAGCTAGCCAGCTATCTTCTCCCACGCAAAAGTGGGTCATGAGTGTCGTGAGGGCTGCCATAGATTTCGTCTTTTCCTGTCCCAGGTGCCTGGCAAGCCACTCGTCGCAGATATTATGCTTGAAGGCTGCTAGGGCCTCTGCATCCGGACAGTCGACTATTTGGCTTTTCTTTGTTAGGAACCGTGTCCAGAATTTCCTGGCCGATTCCTCTGGCTGCTGAATTATGTGGCTTAGGTCATCAGCGTCCGGTGGACGCACATAGGTACCCTGGAAATTGTCGAGGAATGCGGCTTCCAGGTCCTCCCAAGAACCGATCGAATCTGCTGGCAAGTTGTTAAGCCAATGTCGGGCTGGTCCCTTAAGTTTGAGTGGGAGGTATTTGATGGCGTGTAGATCATTGTCGCGGGCCATGTGGATATGAAGGAGATAATCCTCGATCCATACCGCAGGATCTGTTGTGCCATCATATGATTCGATGTTCACGGGTTTGAAACCCTCAGGGATTTTATGATCCATTACTTCATCTGTGAAGCATAGTGGGTGTGCGGCGCCTCTGTATTGGGCTATATCATGAGCAGCTCGAATGAGCTATGTCTACTGTGTTCGGCCCGGCCGGATTTATTATGTCCGAAGTGACGATCCCCATCACGTGCCGTAGGGAGCCCGCGCGATCTGTAGATCGATCTTGTTTGTCTTGCCTTGTCCTCCAGTATCTCTCGCAGGTCTGGCGCGTTTTCCAGTGCCTTAGCATGTTTTGGGCGGCGCCGGGGCACGGCTTGAGTGGAGGGCCGAGAGGCCTCTCTGTCACGGCCACGAGGTGGCCGGTCGGCCATGTCATGCGCTGGTGATGTAGGTGCTTCCTCCTCTAATCGTGCTAGCAGCCTGCGCTTTGGGTAACTCTTGGAGGGGCGTTCGAGTTCATACTCTTCGGCCGTAAGGACTTCAGTCCATCTGTCAGCTAGCAAATCTTGATCAGCGCTAAGCTGTTGCTGCTTTTTCTTGAGGCTGCTTGCCGTGGCCATAAGCCTGCGTTTAAAGCGCTCTTGTTCGGCTGGATCCTCTGGCACGACGAATTCGTCGTCGTCGAGGCTTGCCTCGTCTTCGGAGGGAGGCATGCAATTATCATCCTCAACCTCTCTGTTTGTCGCTCTCTCGTGAGGGCTGGCTTCTCCATCCTCCTGCTGGAGGGGGTGTTCTTCGGCGCTATCCGGAGTATTATTATCTCCCGTGCCGGAATCACCGTTTTTGCTTTGGCGGGATTTAGAGCGGCGCCGCTGACGCCGGCGCTTGGGGTGTTTCTTGGATGTGTCATCCCCCACTATTCCATCGCCATCTCCATCTTTTGGAGTGTCCACCATATATATGTCGTATGACGAGGTGGCCTTCGAGCGCCCTACAGGTGCTGGTTCTTGGTCGTCTCCTGCATCGTCGTCCATACCGTCGATGTCTTCGGAGTCGAAGTCGAGCATGTCAGTTAAGTCATCGACAGTGGCTACGAAGTGGGTGGTGGGTGGGCTTTGAATTTCTTCATCGTCCGTATCCCAACCTTGCTGACCATAGTCCGGCCAGGGCTCTCCTGATAAAGAGAGAGACTTTAGCGATTTCAAAATGTCGCCGAAGGGCGAGTGCTGAAAGATGTCCGCAGCGGTGAACTCCATGATCGGCGCCCAATTGGATTCGATCGGCAGGCGCGCGGAGGGCTCGGGGTCCGGAGAGGAATCCGGCCCCTCGGAGTCACGGGCCTTGCGGAGTGCGGGGCTGGTATTAGGCTCGATCGTCTTTGAGATCGCAGCCCCCGAGGCGGCGCCCAACCACTCATCCTTGATTGGCGCAGTAGGCTCCAAATTAAGGGTCGGAACCGAAGCGTGTGCGACCTCCAGGACACTGTTCGGCGGCAGAGCTAGATCATGCCCATCGAAATAGTGCGGCGCGCTTGGCTGTGGCTCGAATCCGTCGAAGATCAAGTCCCCGCGGATATCAGCCGTGTAGTTTAAACATCCAAATCTGACCTGACGGCCAGGGGCGTAGCTTTCGATCTGCCCTAGGTGGCCAAGCGAATTGGCCCGCAGTGCAAAGCCGCCGAAGACGAAGATCTGTCCGGGGAGAAAAGTCTCACCTTGGACCGCATCGTTGTTGATGATCAAAGGAGCCATCGGTCCTAAAAGCGACGACACAGAGGAACTCTCAATGAAATCACCAATGTCGGTGTCACAACCGGCGGATCTCGGGTAGGGGGTCCCGAACTGTGCGTCTAGGCGGATGGTAACAGGAGACAAGGGACACAATGTTTTACCCAGGTTCGGGCCCTCTTGATGGAGGTAAAACCCTAGTCCTGCTTGATTAATATTGATGATATGGGTAGTACAAGAGTAGATCTACCACGAGATCAAGGAGGCTAAACCCTAGAAGCTATGGTATGATTGTTGTATGTTGGAGTTGTCCTACGGATTAAAACCCTCCGGTTTATATAGACACCGGAGAGGGTAAGGATTACACAAAGTCGGTTACAATTGTAGGAGATCTGAATATCCGCATCGCCAAGCTTGCCTTCCACGCCAAGGAAAGTCCCATCCGGACACGGGACGAAGTCTTAAATCTTGTATCTTCATAGTCCGGGAGTCCGACTGAAGGTATATTCCGGCTATCCGGACACCCCCTAATCCAGGATTCCCTCGCTAACGCCGGCCCAGAGCGGACGTGAGCACTCCTTGGCATCGGCATCGAAGCGGCTCGCCGTTCGAGGGCGCCGTCCACGCCGCATCCTAGTGTCCGCCCTTATTCAATGCTGGAGAGACATTTACTGGACCAGATGGGACGGATATCTACCACGTATGTTCAATGCGCGTTCGTCTGCCGCCATTAAATAGGCTCGCTGTCCGAGGAACCAACTCCGGCACCAGCGCATTGAGGCATCCAGACGATTGGCCTCGCCAGAATCCGCTATTTAAAGGCGGTCACACCAAGATCACAATGCACCACAACACATCCACTGCACATCCTTCTCCCATGAACCACATCCCCCATGACCGCGAGCAGGAACGCTTTGTGGAAGAGCCTCTCGACCCAGCAGAAGCACGAGGTGGCCGCCCTTGCGGCCGCCTGGCAAAGCCACCATACCAGGCGGATCAAGGTCGGCATGCCCCCCCCCACCCGGTCTACGACAATGAGCCCATGATGGAGACTGGCTCCAACAACGAATCCGCATTGGAGCCCGCATCGTTGCATGTCATCTTGATTATGCAGCAAGCACATGCGCACTTCAACTACACCATGCCCGAGGAGCAGCCGGCGCCCGCACCTATGTCAGTGTTCCAGCACGGGCGCAGGAGGAACAACACTACACCTTGTTCAGCTTCGAGCAACACTAGCTGGCGGAGGGGCGGATCAACAGCGAGCGCGTGAGCGAGGAGGCTGTGGCAGCCATGGTCGCGGCTAACCCCGACTTTGTCGCCGAGCAGCGGGCTCTCAATGAGGCCGCCCACTCTCAAGCCGCCGCTTGCAACGTACATGTGGCATAGCTGGATGCGGAGGCAATCGGATGGGAATGCCGCCAGCTACGCGTACTACGTGCCACGAACACTGTTTGGCCACCCTGGTGGAACAACGAGCATGTCGTTGATGTCTACTAAAAAACTTGTTCTTGTAGGCTCGTGTTGGGCCTCCAACCGCAGAGTTTTGTAGGACAGTAGCAACTTTCCCTCAAGTGGATGACCTAAGGTTTATCAATCCGCAGGAGACGTAGGATGAAGATGGTCTCTCTCAAACAACCCTGCAACCAAATAATAAAGTCTCATGTGTACCCAACACACCAAATACAATGGTAAATTGTATAGGTGCACTAGTTTGGTGAAGAGATGGTGATACAAGTGTAGTAATGATAGCAGATATTGATTTTTGTAATAGTAACAATAAAAAACAGCAAGGTAGCAAGTAACAAAAGTGAGCACAAACGGTATTGCAAAGCTTAAAAAAGAGGTCTAGAGTATGTACTTTTGCTAGTGCAACCTCTCAACAATGCTAATATAATTGGATCACATAACAATCCCTCAACATGCGATGAAGAATCACTCCAAAGTTCCTATCTAGCGGAGAACATAAGAAGAAATTGTTTGTAGGGTACGAAACCACCTCAAAGTTATTCTTTCCGATCAATCTTTTCAACATTTCGTACTAAAATAACACCAAGTTATCCTTTCCGATCGATCTATCCAAGAGTTCGTACTAAAATAACATCATATGATACATCAACCGACTCTAATGTCACCAAGATACTCCAATGTCACCATGAGTATCTGCGAGTTGATTATATGATATGCATCAAACAATTTCAGATTCATAATTCTCAATCCAACACAAAGAACCTCAAAGGGTGCCCCAAGATTTCTACCAGAGAAACAAAGACGAGAACGTGCATCAACCCCTATCCATAGATTACCCCAATGTCACCTTGGGAATCCGCGAGTTGAGTGCCAAAACACATATCAAGTGAATCAATATGATACCCCATTGTCACCACGGGTATTCATAGCAAGACTTACATCAAGTGCTCTCAAATCCATGAAAGTATTCAATTCGATAAAAACGAAATCTCAAAGGGAAAACTCAATTCATCACAACAAGATAGAGAGAGAGAGCGAGAGAGAGAGAGAGAAACACAATATGATCCAACTATATTATCAAAGCTCGTGATACATCAATATCGTGCCAAATCAAGAACACGAGAGAGAGACAGAGAGAGAGAGAGAGAGAGAGATTAAACACATAGCTACTGGTACAAACCCTCAGCCCCGAGGGTGGACTACTCCCTCCTCATCATGGTGGCCATAGGGATGATGAAGATGGCCTCCGATGATGATTTCCCCCTCCGGCAGGGTGCCGGAACGGGCTCCCAATTGGTTTTGCATGGCTACATAGACTTGCGGCGGCGGAACTTCCGATCTAGGGTTATTTCTGGGTGTCGGTGTCAAAACCGGCAGATCTCGGGTAGCAGGTCCTGAACTGTGCATCTGAGGATCGAAGGTAACAGGAGACAGGGGACACAATGTTTATCCAGGTTCGGGCCCTCTTAATGGAGGTAATACCCTACTTCCTGCTTGATTGACTTTGATGAGTATAGGGGTTACAAGAGTTGATCTACCTCGAGATCGTAATGGCAAAACCCTAGATGTCTAGCCTGTATGATTTGTGATGATCTCTACGGCCTAACCCCTCCAGTTTATATAGACACCGGAGGGACCCAAGATTGTACAAAGTCAGTTTACAGAGAAAGGAAACTACACGGCTAGCCGCCAAGCTTGCTATCCACGCCAAGGAGAGTCCCATTCGGACACGGGGGAAGGCCTCTGTCGGTGTCAAAACCGGTGGATCTCGGGTAGGGGGTCCCGAACTGTGCGTCAAGGTCGGATGGTAACAGGAGACAAGGGACACTTTATTTTACCCAGGTTCGGGCCCTCTCGGTGGAGGTAAAACCCTACTCCTGCTAGATTAATATTGATGACATGGGTAGTACAAGAGTGGATCTACCACGAGATCAAGGAGGCTAAACCCTAGAAGCTAGCCTACGGTATGATTGTGTATGATGATGGTTGTCCTACGGACTACAACCCTCCGGTTTATATAGACACCGGATAGGGTTAGGGTTACACAGAGTCGGTTACAATGGTAGGAGATCTCGAATATCCGCACGCCTAGCTTGCCTTCCACGCCAAGAAAAGATCCTTCCGGACACGGGACGAAGTCTTCAATCTTGTATCTTCATAGTCCTGGAGTCCGGCTGAAGGTATAGTCCGGCTATCCGAACACCCCCTAATCCAGGACTCCCTCAGTAGCCCCTGAACCAGGCTTCAATGACGACGAGTCCGGCGCGCAGATTGTCTTCGGCATTGCAAGGCGGGTTCCTCCTCCAAGTCCTTCAAGAAGATTATAAACACCACAAATAGTGTCCAGCTCTGCAAAATAAGTTTCCACATATTGCCATATAGAGAATAATATTAACACAAATCAAATCTGTTGACGTATCCCGCAGTGCGTCATAACACTGCGACCAAGCCTTCTATATAAGTTGCTTTCATTGTTCCACCTCAGCTCGTTTAGCGAGGCGGTTTCCTTGGCACGTCTTGTCAAAGCAGAGATCGTGTGCCCCCTCTAATGGGATTCTCATTAATACGGTCGTGGATAACCCAATCGTGCCTGTTAGCACGTCTTGCCTTAATTAAAGGCTAGTCCAAGACGGTTACGGGGAGGGCGCTTGATATTCTGCCTCTTATAAAGAGACCAAGGCCCTGTTCCCCGCTTCTATTCTCAAAACGAGCTCGCCCGTCGCCTCGAGTTCCAACACCCTAGGCTTCCAGATTCTGAGCGCACCGGATCTTCGATAATGTCCGGCTCCGACCTCCAAGGCCGATGGATGCCCTCCTATGTTACGGAGGAGGACGTATCAAGATTGAGGGAAGCTAGATTCCTGACCAGGGAGATTCCGCACAGGCTGCCTGTTCAAGGACAGGTGATCCCTAGCCCTCAGCCCGGCGAGAGTGTGGTATTCCTATCCCACTTCCTTCGGGGATTAGGCTTGCCCGTGGATCCCTTTGTAAGGGGGCTGATGTTTTATTATGGGCTGGAATTCCACGACTTAGCTCCGGAGTCCATCCTCCATATCTCCTCATTCATAGTTGTGTGCGAAGTGTTCCTCCGTGTTACCCCTCACTTCGGATTGTGGCTCAAGACCTTCAAAGTAGAACCGAAGATAATCGAAGGGCGCCACGCAGAGTGCGGAGGCGCTGCTATAAAAAGAAATGCCGACGCTCCATGGCCCGAGGGCGCTTTTCAAGAGGAGCTTGGCTTATGGCAACGGGAGTGGTTCTACATCACCGCTCCTCGGGGCACCGCATGGGTGGCGCCTCCGGCCTTTCGCTCGGGTCCCCCACCACGGTTAGCATCATGGATTAACACAGGGTTAGGTCGGGGCTTGCCCAAAGACGTTCCTCTGCTGCAGGGCCGCATTAAGGATCTCTTGAAGGGAGACCTCAACCTGGTCAAGGTGACACAAGTCATGCTGATTCGCCGGACACTGCCCGGCCAACGTCGCCCCCTTCGCTTGTGGGAATTCAATCCGGAGGGACCACGAGCTCTCCAGAATTTTATGGGCGTGACGCCTGTGGAGATGTATAAACTGTTCTTCGGATCACAAGAAGCGAGTCCGGATTTGACCGAGGATGCTGGTTTAAGCCGCAATCGCCCGGATACTCAAGTAGGTGACCTTGCGACCGGACCTTCTATCCGCATAATTAACTTGCTTTTTAACAGCACTTTTCCTTTTAAGCAGGAGTGGATAGCGAAGGAGAAGCTGATCCGGTGTCCGGCTCCCCTTCCCGAAACCAGGCTGGATCCTGTGCTAGTCAGGATGCTAGAGGTAGTGCCTTTGGAGGGAAATATGGGAGCAGACAAGGAGACCGTGGCCTCTCCGAAAGAGACCATTCCAAAGGGGGGAATCGATAATTCTCCTCCTAAGGGAAATAAAAGGGCCGCCTCTGACCGCCCGGAAACCATAGCTTTGAAGCGGGGGAAAGAGTCCTTGTCAGAGGGCCCGACGCCAAGGAGCCCCTCGGCCAAACTAAACCCTCAAAGGGAACATCCCTCCAGCGAGCCGTAAGTAGAAGAAGAGTTGTTCTTTTAAGAGAAATCCTTTATTTATATCTGAGAAGTTTTAACCGAAACTTTACTTTGTAGTTCGGACCTTAGCCCTTCTCAGCAGAACTCGTCTTCGGGGGATCTTCTTCCGGAGATGATGGAGAGCGGAACGCCTCCTCCTTCTGTATTGCCTAGCAAGGCGGACGACGCTGAAGTGTCGTCGCAGGGGAATTCTCCGGATCCGCTAGGGGTGGATGGTGCAGCCCCCCGAGGTTCTCCGTGTCCGGCCTTTGAGGAAGGCCATGGGACGAGTCCGGCACCATCTGGTGTTCGGTCGAAGGAGCTAAAGATTTTGCTGGGGCGAGCCTCTGTCCTAGAGGAGAATCGTGCGTTAATGAGCATGGTGATTGAAAAGATTTCATCCGCACAAAGCAGACTGCACGAGGCCGTCAAGAGTTTAGTGGCAGGCCTTGAGGTACGTTTTAAATAACGTATATTTGTATTAATTGCACATAAATAAAGTGCGTCCTGTGTAGATAGTAACCCCTGAGACTCTGTGCGTCGTAAAGATGTACGACGCGCAGAGGATCTTAATCCCAGGTCCTTTAAGTGGCACCTTTATACGTAGGTGGCTGATTGTCCGGAGTCGAGCCGGACTCGTGAATATGCCGAACTAAAGCGACAACTGGATGAGGCAGAAGCCGACATCATGCTTGTTAACAAGCGGCTTGATGGTGCTCAAGGTATTGAAATCATTAGGCGATTGTGAGTAAGAGGAGATTTATGTCAATATCTTACCGTGTGTGTGCTTGACGCAGATGGTGCGGCCGCCGTGGAAGGTCTTAGGGCCGAACTCGCCCGAGGGAAGGAACAAGCCAGAAAAAGCGATGCGGCTGCCGTGAAAGCCCTTGAAGAGCTGAAAGCCGAACAGGCTGCCCATTGCCGAAGCAAGGAGGAGGTGGCTGATATGGCCATAATGTTAAAAGTGCTACTGACCGTTGCAAGCTTCTTGAAGAAGAAGGTCGGGCGAGGCGAACGAGCTTAGAGAAAGTTGTTACCGACGCCAAGGACGCCCGCTCTGTAATGAGAGCGGCAAAGGAGGAGCTACGTCAAGCCGGACTAATTGCGGAT
Source organism: Aegilops umbellulata (assembly GCA_032464435.1). Taxonomy (NCBI): domain Eukaryota; kingdom Viridiplantae; phylum Streptophyta; class Magnoliopsida; order Poales; family Poaceae; genus Aegilops; species Aegilops umbellulata. The sequence continues at coordinate 491,175,214 of CP136060.1, read as the reverse complement.
GGAAAGCCCTTCTTGCTGCGGAGAAAATTTTGTGACCCGAGGTTTGCCCCGTTGGACCGAGCGTGGAGTGTAGAGGACACCTATCTGGATTTGGCGGCTAGTGCTGCTGATGCGACCAAACACTTTCAAGATAAGAAGGGTCATGAAGTGGAGAAGCTCTTCTGGTCGCAATTCATCAATCCAGAGCGTCCACTTGCAGTGGACGATCGCCTGGCCCAATGGGCCGAACTGAATAGGTTGTCCGGACTCGCCATGAAGTACGTCATGGATTATCTGTGTCCGGGGAGATCGAAGCCAAAGAGTTATTTCAGCTTGGTGCAGCAATTTCTCGACGTGGTGCCACGTATCGGTGCTATGAAGAGGTCAGCATCCACGGAGGGAGCTCGGTTGGCTCTTGCCCATGTCAAGACATACTAGGCAGATATGGAGCCCACCGTTGTTGCGTCCCGGGATTCGGATAAAAGCCGAATACCTTCCGAGCAATATTTTGAGGAAGTCCTCGAAGGCGCTCGCATATTAGAGATGCAGTGCTCGAAGGATGCTATGTTATGATAGCATATGTAATCATGAACCAGTATTTTGATAAATTGTAGGGGCATATTTTTAGACTTGTGCCTTCAAGTATTAGGAACACCTCCTGTGCGGCCGTTTAAATATATAAATTCTGAAAGATTGCAGTCGTTGGCTTCAGCCCCCACGCACATAGTGCGGGGGTGCGCGCAGAAGACGCATTTTCACACTTAACCCAACGTCTTGGTCCTATAAAGGAGGTGATAGCGCAGCGGGCTAGGCAACCGGACTATAATGCTTTAACACTTTCACTTAGCCATAGGAGCTTGACAGTGGGACTCTTTAGGTAGCCCTTTAGTGGCGACTGCGCTTTGCCCGAGTTCGGAGCGCGTACGTGCCTGACTGGGAAACGGCCCTTCGTCAAAGCGGAGGAATTCGATAAATTCCTATGAGTCATCGAGTGGTGACCAGTCTCGCGCTACATCATGACAGTCGGTTTTCGGCTTTCTCTACTGAGGTGCTCACCCGGCCGAACCGGGGCACAATCGTAGTAGTTCTCCTGGTGCTACCTTAGCCGATAGAGCGGAACGTAAGGTAGCCGAACTTAGGAGCCGGGCAACCCAACATATGACCAAAATCATGATTCGGAGCTGATGCATATAGTGCCAAAACTCGCGACGCCGAACACTCCCTAAGGTGTTCGGTCTTTGTGGGTGCGTGTGAAACAACACCCTTAAACAAAAGAAAAAAGAAAACCCTTAGTGTCTAGGTACGAGCAAGAATTCTGGCGTGGCCACATGCCAAAACGCCAGCCTCCTCCTTGGTTATATCGGAAAAGAAAAAACCAGGGGATGTATAGTAGCAAGAGACAGTAAAAAAGGTTTACGCAGGGTCTTAATCTAAAAAGAATCCTTTAGGATGGGTCCCTACTGCACGTCTGCGCCTGTGTCTCCGCTGTGCCGTGTCCTGGACGGGCGCCGCACGACGTTCATTTGTAAAAGAGAAGAACTAATTTGAAAATGGGTCGTGCAGAACAAAATATAAAGTAAAGAATATATAAGGTTGAGTTTTATTGTCTCTGCGTACAGCCCCTGGTATGGGGGTATATGGCATACTAAGCCTGCGTTAATGATGGACTTGTGCCGAACTCGTTGAGTCCGGGTCCGTGGCCTTTGATGACTTATAAAAAAAGTCCTTTGGCTGGCGAGGCCACTTTATTGTGCGGCTGTTTAAGCGGCCGCGCAATCTTCCGTTTGGAGGAGGCGTATTTTAGTGCGCTCCTTTTAAAGAGATGATGCCTCGAGGACCGAGCATCTTAAGCGTGAGAGAGCCGTAATGCGGTATTGTGTTAAAGCGAGCGAAAGCTCCGCGTCCCATTAGTGCTTGATAGCGACTTGAAAACGGGACTACATGGAAGGTCAGCTTTTCGTGATGAAAGTTATTGGGAGAGCCAAATATGACTACAAGCCGGAGAAAACCCATACAATGGGTGTCCGGGCCTGGTGCTACCCCTTGAAAGGAGGTTTTGCTGTGGCGGATTCTTGCTGGGTTTATGCCCATGCGGTGGATTGTATCCTGATATATCAGGTTTAGTCCACTGCCGCCGTCCATAAGGACATTGGTAAACTGGAATCCATCGATTATTGGATCTAGTATCAGGGCAGTCCGGCCTGCGTTTTTGATATTTCTAGAATAATCTAGCTGATCAAAAATGATTGGCTTTAGTGACCAGTGGCGGGACTCCTGAGGGGAAAGCTTGATTGTGCGTACCTTTATGGGTGCCACACGTTTTGTTACGTGAAGTAAGTTCACTGTTTTGACTTCTTGCAGGAAGTTCTTTTGTTTCCTGGTATTCTGCCTTTGGGGTTCGTCCTCTTCTTCACTTGGTGTATCAAGCCCCTTGTGTGCCGCGTTAAGCTGTCCGGATTGTTTAAAAACCCAACAATCTCTGTGGGTGTGATTGGCAGGCCTCCCAGGAGTACTGTGTATCTGACATATTCTGTCCAGGATTCTTTTCAAGCTGGACGGATCATCCCTATTATCCTGAAGGGGTGGTTTTGTCTGATTTTGCCGTGAGCTTTTGAATCCGGCATTGACTGTCGTGCTCTTCGGACTTTTTCCTTTGATTCTGCAACGGTCCTTATTTCGCCGCGGTTTTCCATTTCCATCCCTGATTTCTGATGTACTTGGGTCGCTGGGGCTGCATCGTGCCAACCAGCTTTCCTCTCCTGCGCAAAAGCGGGTCATGAGGCTTGTGAGTGCGGCCATTGTTCTTGACTTTTCTTGGCCGAGGTGTCTGGCGAGCCATTCGTCTCGGACATTATGCCTGAAAGCTGCTAGGGCTTCGGCGTCCGGACAATCCATTATCTGATTCTTTTTAGTGAGGAATCTGTTCCAGAACTGTCGAGCTGATTCTCTGGGCTGCTGAGTTATATGACTGAGATCGTCTGCGTCCGGGGGGCGGACATAGGTCCCTTGAAAGTTTGCTCGGAAAGCATCCTCGAGCTCTTCCCAACTTCCAATTGTGTTTTCGGGAAGGCTTTTAAGCCAGTGCCGGGCTGGCCCTTTAAGCTTAAGAGGTAAATATTTTATGGTGTGGAGATCATCTCCTCTAGCCATGTGTATGTGGAGGATGTAATCCTCGATCCAGACTCCAGGGTCTGTTGTTCCATCGTACGCCTCTATGTTAACGGGTTTGAATCCCTCTGGAAATTCATATTCCAAGACCTCATCGGTGAAACATAGGGGGTGTGCGGCGCCCCTGTATTTGGGTGTGCCGGATTCTGATGATGGATTTTTTGCATTGCTTGTGAGAGCTTGCTTCCTTGGCCCGTAAATGGACCTGGCTGGGCCATGATGCGAGTCATTAATTGGGTCGCATGCCGCCTTGAGTGCGGCGCCGCTTGCCGTTTTATGGTGGCCGTGGGGTCGTCTATCCGACCGTGCGGCTTTTTTATTTTTTAAGTGTGGGGGCTCTATGGCCTCCTAGTCGAATTCGGGCAGTAGTTTTCTCTTCGGATAACTTTTAGTGCGGCGGCTGCCGCTGTATTTATCTACGGTCTTGATTACCTTGTTCCATCTTGTTCTGAGTGCATCTTCTGCCGTCTTTAGCTTCCGCTTCTGCTTTTTCAGGCTGCGTGCTGTGGCAACGAGCCTTTTGTGGAGATTCTTCTGCTCCGTGGTTTTATCCGGCGTGAGATCGTCCGGAGTTCTGTTATGGCCGGGGGAGGGCTGTCTGTCCTCTCCATCCATGTTGCCCTGTTCGGACGGCTGCTCTAAGGCATGCTCGTCGTCTGCTGGCTCATCCTGCTCTACGGCTGGGTCTTGATCGAGGCGGGGCTTGGCTTGGCGTCTACGTCGCCGCTTTGACTGCTTTTCGGAGGGTTTACCCCTTTTTTCGCCCCCTTTTTCCTCGTTGTTGTTTCCTGTAGGGGTATCCACCATGAATACATCGTTAGGTGGGGTGGAGGTCCAGTGCCCTATAGGTGCTGGTCCTAGTTCGTCTCCGTCTTCGTCGTCCATACCGTCGAAGTCTTCGGATCCGAAGTCAAGTATGTCGGTTAAATCATCGACAGTGGCTATTAAATGGGTGGTGGGTGGGCTTTGAATTTCTTCGTCGTCCGAATCCCAACCTCGCAGACCATAGTCCGGCCTGGGCTGTCCTGATAAAGAGAGAGATTTGAGAGAATTCAGGATATCACCGAAAGGTGAGCACTGAAAGATGTCCGCGGCGGTGAACTCCATTAGAGGCGCCCAATCAGATTCGATCGGCGGGGGCACGGAAGGCCCGGAGTTCGGAGAAGAGTCCGGCTCCTTGGAGTTCTGGGCCGTGCGGAGTACGGGGCTGGCGTTCGGCTCGATCGAATTTGAGATCGCAGCCCCCGAGGTGACGTCCAACCGTTCATCCTCGGAGAACGCAACGGGCTCCAAGTCAAGGATCGGGGCCGGAGCATGCATGGCCTCCAGGGTACTATTCGGAGGCAGAGCTATATCATGCCCCTCGAAATAGTGTGGCGCGCTTGGCTGTGGCTCGAACCCGTCGAAGATCAAGTCTCCGCGGATATCGGCTGTGTAGTTTAAGCTTCCAAACCTGACTTGATGGCCAGGGGCGTAGCTTTCGATCTGCTCCAGATGACCAAGCGAATTGGCCCGCAGAGTGAAGCCGCCGAAGACGAAGATTTGTCCGGGGAGGAAAGTCTCACCCTGGACCTCATCGTTGTTGATGATCAAAGGAGCCATCGGGCCTAAAAGCGACGACACAGAGGAACTCTCAATGAAAGCACTAATGTCGGTGTCAAAACCGGCGGATCTCGGGTAGGGGGTCCCGAACTGTGCGTCAAGGTCGGATGGTAACAGGAGACAAGGGACACGTTATTTTACCCAGGTTCGGGCCCTCTCGGTGGAGGTAAAACCCTACTCCTGCTAGATTAATATTGATGATATGGGTAGTACAAGAGTGGATCTACCAAGAGATCAAGGAGGCTAAACCCTAGAAGCTAGCCTACGGTATGATTGTGTATGATGATGGTTGTCCTACGGACTACAACCCTCCGGTTTATATAGACACCGGATAGGGTTAGGGTTACACAGAGTCGGTTACAATGGTAGGAGATCTCGAATATCCGCATGCCTAGCTTGCCTTCCAAGCCAAGAAAAGATCCTTCCGGACACGGGACGAAGTCTTCAATCTTGTGTCTTCATAGTCCTAGAGTCCGGCTGAAGGTATAGTCCGGCTATCCGAACACCCCCTAATCCAGGACTCCCTCAGCCTCCAATCTTGTATCTTCACGACCCATCAATCCGGCCTATGTCACATAGCCCGACCATCCGAGGACCCCCTAATCCAGGACTCCCTCAGTAGCCCCCGAACTTGCCTTCATTGACGATGTAGTATCCGGCTTTATGCCTTCGGCTTTGCAAGGCGGGTTCTCCGTCGTACTTCGGATTGACGAAAGTTCAGCTGCGCATTAAATACCATTTTTAATTGATTCTTCGTTGTCGTCACCTCGGTTTCCATGTGTCAGATGAATCAAAACAGTCTAGGTGCTTTTTACAAATAACCCCTTGACCATGCGGGAAAGGCGCCTATTTAAAGAGATTAGATCTCAGATACCATTCCACACCACGCGGAAATCCTTAGAACCCGTCATAGGACATCGCCCAAACATGGTCAGTGTTCCTAGCTCTTCCTCACGCCCTAATGGCCCTCAAAAAGGCGACTGGGAAAGCTGTTCGGTATCCCATGCCCATCTAAACAAGCTTCAGACGCAGGCATACCTTCCTCTCGCGGATCTAATCTCTGTTCGGGCTGGATTAACTTCCATTGACGGTGAAGCCCTGGCGGAGAATTTCCCCAATCCTTCTAAAGAGGAGCGGTGTGCTTCGTTTCCTTCCTTTTGAGAGGCGTGGGATTTCCTATTCATCCTTTCCTCAGAGGTCTACTAGAGTATTATGGTCTCCAGTTGCACAATCTGACGCCAGGCTCCATCCTGCATATCGCTGGCTTCGTTCCTCTTTGCGAGCTGTTTCTAGGCTGTGAGGCTCATTTCGAGCTATGGTGGAAATTCTTTTGTCTTGTCCCCCGCTCCCAAAAGGGATCTATATTCGAGGTGGGCAGCGCTGAAGTATGGCGCATAGCCAGGACTGGATACCTGTCCGACACTCCGAAGAAGGCATCCGAAGAGTGGCCCTCGGAGTGGTTTTATATCGAATACGTCATTCTGCCGGTTCCAATCCGACGTGGTCTTCCGAATTCTCCAGCACTCCCTTAAAGAAGCACGCCAGCTGGCGTCCCCGAAGTCTCGAGGAAGAAGATAGTGCGGAGGTCAATAGGCTATCAAGTAAGATCAGAGTACTTGCCAACTCCGGGTTGTCTATAATCGAAGTAATGGCAATTTCAATAACGTGATGCGTTCAGCCGCTCCAATCTAGGGGCTTTCCCATGTGGCATTACAACGGGGATGACGATGCATCTCGTCGTCAACGCAAGGGTCCGGATAACTTTGTCGCCCTGGCCACCATCTTAGCCAACCTTTACAAAGGGGAGAAGGAAGACTTCGCTTGTTTGACATGTCGGGAAGGCTTTTCCATGAACAACCCCATCCCCTGGGTGATTTTTTCCTTCGATTATTGGCTTCACCCAATCTCTTTCCTGAGTTATGCTAATCGAACTTAATCCGGCTATCTTTAACAGGAGTGGAGAAAGGTCGTCAAGGGGATCTACAGCCCCGCTCCGCAACCAGAGGATCATGTTCGAGACCTGGATCCCAGATATGAAGGAGATCCGGATATATTCATAGAATTTAAGGAGGGAGTCTTCTATCAGACAAGCTACGATGGCATGGAAGTGGCTATTATAGCCGACTACCCCGGCCTTCTCCCCTCCTCCCATGTAAGTACCCAGGAGACGTTTCCTCCAAAAGAGTTTCCTCATTGCACCTCACCCACTACACTATCTCATGCTCCGAAGGGGCGGCGCCCGTCTCGCCGAGCTATGTCAAAGGCGTCCTCTAAGAAGCCGACGCCCGCGCAGGGCGAGTCGTTCAAAAGAAAAGCAAATGGTGATACTACCGAGCCCCTGCCTTCACCAAAGAGGTATAGTTTTTAACACGCACTCGGTGAACAAACCAATTGTAACGTTTTCCGCTGGGCCATTTTATAGGAAGAGCGTACACCAAACCATATCCGGGACCTCTCCAGCCATGCATCGACTAATCCGAGCCCGAACCTTGCCATAAGGACTAGGGTTGATACGGGCAAAATGTCGGATTGTCATCTCCAAGAGGATTCGGATAACATGTCCGTCACCAATACCAAAGTGGAGAGCGTGATGAATCATCGACGACGGGAAGAGGCCATGCGCGACCCAAGTTTTACCGAAGAGGTGTTCAACGCCCTTAGCTCTGCGGATGCATATATCCGAGCTGCTCGGCATGGACTTGCCGGAGCCACTCACCATCTTTCGAAGGATATGCAGGTAAAAACTTTTGTGTAGATTCAATAATCTTGTGCCAGTAGCCCCTGAGACTTGAAGCAGTTGGCCCAACTGATTTAAGAGTCGTTAATATTATCAGGTACTCGCGGCAAAAAATGACACGCTATCCAAGGAGCTTGAAGAATGTGGGACCAAGCTAACTGTCACCACCGCCGAACTGGAAAATTTGAAGAAATCCAAGAAGGCCCCAGATGGTAGGTACAATAGTGTCCAGAAAATACGATTCTGTGCGAACAATGATTTTTGAATATCCATTGTTTTGTTTAGGCAGCAGGATCGGTGGATCAGTTGGAGGAGAGGCTAACGGCTGCTCAGGTGGACAAGCAACATGCCGAAGGGCAAGAAGTCGCTGGTCAACATGTATTAACACGGACCATTAATGAGAAGAACAAACTACAGGATGCCCACATCAAGCAAGCCGAGGAGTGAAAGGACGTAAAGGCCCAACTGTCAGATGCCTTGAAGGAGAATCGAAAGCTAAAAGGCGGCATATTTAGTATGTCCGTGTACCTAAATTTCATAAGATCCCCTGATGGAAAATTATTACGAGATTTGTTCCTGTAGGTTTGTTAACTAGGCGGCCCGAAGGAGAAGTGTTCGGGTTTCAAGGCGACTTGCTGCAAGAGCTATCCAAAGTACACGAGCGAGCTCGGAAAGCAGTGAGGAGCATGGCTAAGGCTTTATGGCCATACGATTCTCCTCCAGGAATGATGGGGGAGCTCGCAGATTTATTCAAAGGAGCTCGTCTTCGTTTTGAGCTGTGGAAGGCATCGGCATGTCGAGAAGGTGCACGAGAGGCCTGGGCCAACGTGAGAACGCGATATACCGGACTTGATCCGAATCATATGGCCCATGTCGGACGTTGGGGACCAGACGGACAGGAAATTCCAGTTAGCTTGGTACGACCAAGTAAAGATAGCCGCCAAATTTTCACAACATGACTGTGAACTAGACAGCCTGATAAATTGCATAGAAAAGAGTAGGTGTGTGATTTCATTTAACAATACAATTTATCATCAAACTTATCTCCAGCCGAATTGTAAAAGATTATCATGGCAGACTTTCTGCTTCGGCCTCCGAAACTCAAGGGTTGGAGTTTTCTGAATACCATTCTTGTGGTAAACACCAGGTATGTTCAGAAACCAGGAAGTCTGGTCATAGTTGCTTGAACAGACAAGTTGTATCCGGGGAGTTATGTTATATTACTTTTTAACGTAAGAAACATCTTCCAGAAAGAATAGTTCCATTAAGGGTTCCTCTCCCTGGGTCAGCATGCCTTATGTATACATGCCTAAGCCGTGGTGCGAAAGAATCACCGGAGTCTTTGTATGTTGATAGGTTATATTGCCACGAAGGCATTTCGCCGTTTGTCCGCCGACCAATTATTCCCGTAAGAACGCTAGCTTTCGGCTTCACCCTTCTGAGGTACATGTCCGGATGACCCGGTTGTAACAATCGCAGAGGTGCTCCCTTTATGCCCTAGCCGAACAAGCGGGAACGTAGGGCATAAGCACAACAGCCAGGCAACCCAGCTTGGCAAAAACTTAAGTCATAGAGGTGCATATAATGGCGAAGACAGGACCTATGTGAGAGAACAACATATATATGGTGAGCTTGATGCTCAAAATAATAAGCTTCTATTGAGAGAAGCCCCCAGTTATGATGGGGTGTGTACATTTAAGGATGCATACCCCTCAAGTGTGCGGCTTCCCCAAACACACGCTAAAAATCATAAAGAAAAAAGAGGAAAAATGAAAAAGGAGAAAAAGGGAACAAACAAAGGTGTGTGTCCGGACTCAGGCGTAGAATCTTCGGAGTCGAGCAGCATTCCATGGGTTCGGCTCTAAGCGATTATCCAATGCATTAAAAAGGCGATAGGCTCCTCCAGTGAGAACTTCATCTATAATGAAGGGACCCTCTCATTTGGGCTTGAGCTTGTCCTTTTTCTTCTATGGTAGGCGTAGAACAAGTTGCCCGACATTATAAGTCTTTGCCCACACTTCTCTGCTTTGGTATCTTCGAGCTTGTTGTTGGTAGAATGCGGAACGGGCTTTTGCGACATCGCGCTCCTCCTCGAGGCCATCTAAGTCATCCTGCCGATCGAGCTCGGCCTCTCTCTCCTCATACATGTGCATTCGAGGTGATTCATGAATAATATCGCAGGGCAAGACAGCCTGTGCGCCGTACACCATGAAGAACGGTGTGTACCCAGTCGTCCAATTGGGCATAGTCCGCAGCCCCCAGAGTATGGAGTCTAGCTCCTCGACCCAGTGTTTGTCTGACTGATAACCCACAAGTATAGGGGCTCGCAATAGTATTCGAGGGTAGAGTATTCAACCCAAATTTATTGATTCGACACAAGGGGAGCCAAAGAATATTCTCAAGTATTAGCAGTTGAGTTGTCAATTCAACCACACCTGGAAAACTTAATATCTGCAGCAAAGTATTTAGTAGCAAAGTAGTATGGAAGTAACGGTAACGATGGCAAAGGTAACAGTAGCAGTTTTGTAGTAATTGTAACAGTGGCAACGGAAAAGTAAATAAGCAAAGATCAATATGTGAAAAGCTCGTAGGTAATGGATCAGTGATGGACAATTATGATGGATGCAGTTCTTCATGCAATAGATATAACATAGGGTGACACAGAACTAGCTCCAGTTCATCAATGTAATGTTGGCATGTATTCCGAATATAGTCATACACATGCATGACATCTTTTGTCCTACCCTCCGTGGCAGCGCGGTCCTATTGGAAACTAAGGGATATTAAGGCCTCCTTTTAATAGAGTACCAGATCAAAGCATTAACACTTAGTGAATACATAAACTCCTCAAACTACGGTCATCACCGGGAGTGGTCCCGGTTATTGTCACTTCGGGGTTGCCGGATTGTAACACATAGTAGGTCACTATTGACTTGCAAGATAGGATCAAGAACTCTCATATATTCATGAAAACATAATAGGTTCAGATCTGAAATCATGACACTCGGGCCCTAGTGACAAGCATTAAGCATAATAAAGTTGTAGCAACATCAATCTCAGAACATAATGGATACTAGGGATCAAACTCTAACAAAACTAACTCGATTACATGATAAATCTCATCCAACCCATCACCGTCCAGCAAGCCTACGATGGAATTACTCACGCACGGCGGTGAGCATCATGAAATTGGTGATGGAGGATGGTTGATGATGATGACGGTGATGGATTCCCCTCTTCGGAGTCTCGAACGGACTCCAGATCAGCCCTCCCAAGAGAGATTAGGGCTTGGCGGTGGCTCCGTACCGTAAAACGCGATGAATCCTTCTCTCTGATTTTTTTCTCCCCGAACTTGAATATATAGAGTTGGAGTTGAGGTTGGTGGAGCCTCAAGGGGCCCACAAGACAAGGGGCACGCCCCCACCCTCGTGGACAGGGTGTGGGCCCCCTGGTCTTGATTATTTTGCTAGTATTTTTTATAAATTCCAAAAATATTCTCCGTGAAGTTTCAGGTCATTCCGAGAACTTTTATTTATGCATAGAAAAAACACCGTAGCAATTCTGCTAAAAACAGCACCAGTCCGGGTTAGTTCCATTCAAATCATGCAAGTTAGAGTCCAAAACAAGGGCAAAAGTGTTTGAAAAAGTAGATACGATGGAGGCGTATCAACTCCCCCAAGCTTAAAACTTTGCTTGTCCTCAAGAAATTCAGTTGACAACTGAAAGTGATAAAGAAAAACTTTTACAAACTCTGTTTGCTCTTGTTGTTGCAAATATGTAAAGCCAGCATTCAAGTTTTCGGCAAAGATTATGAACTAACCAATTCACAATGACATTTATGTCTCATGTTTACTCATATCAATGGCATAATCAACTAGCGAGCAATAATAATAAATCTCGGATGACAACACTTTCCCAAAACAATCATAATATGATATAACAAGATGGTATCTCGCTAGCCCTTTCTGAGACTGCAAAACATAAATGCAAAGCACCTTTGAAGATCAAGGACTGACTAAACACTGTAATTCATGGTAAAAGAGATCTAGTCATAGTCATGCTCAATATAAACTAATAGTAATGCATGCAAATGACAGCGGTGCTCTCCAACTAGTGCTTTTTAATAAGAGGATGATGACTCAACATAAAAGTAAATAGATAGGCCCTTCACAGAGGGAAGCAGGGATTTGTAGAGGTGCCAGAGCTCGATTTTTGAAATAGATATAAATAATATTTTGAGTGGCATACTTTCATTGTCAACATAACAACCGAGAGTTCTCGATATCTTCCATGCTACACACATTATAGGCGGTTCCCAAACAGAATGGTAAAGTTTATACTCCCCCACCACCAACAAGCATCAATCCATGGCTTGTCCGAAACAATGAGTGCCTCCAACTAACAATAGTCCTGGGGGAGTTTTGTTTGCAATTATTTTGATTTGGTTTGAGCATGGGACTGGGCATCCCGGTGACCAGTCATTTTCTCGTGAATGAGGAGCGGAGTCCGCTCCTCTTGAGAATAACCCGCCTAGCATGGAAGATACAGATAGCCGTAGTTGATACATGAGCTATTCAAGCATACAAAACATAATTTTATTTGAAGGTTTAGAGTTTGGCACATACAAATTTACTTGGAACAGCAGGTAGATACCGCATATAGGAAGGTATGGTGGACTCATATGGAATAACTTTGGGATTTATGGAATTGGATGCACAAGCAGTATTCCCGCTTAGTACAAGTGAAGGCTAGCAAAAGACTGGGAAGCGACCAACTAGAGAGCGACAACAGTCATGAACATGCATTAAAATTAATAAATATTGAGGGCAAGCATGAGTAGGATACAATCCACCATGAACATAAATATCGTGAAGGCTATGTTGATTTTGTTTCAACTACATGTGTGAACATGTGCCAAGTCAAGCCATTCAAATCGTTCAAAGGAGGATACCACCCTATCATACCACATCACAACCATTTTAATAGCATGTTGGCACGCAAGGTAAACCATTATAAACTCCCAGCTAATTAAGCATGGCATAAGCAACTATAATCTCTAATTTTCATTGCAAACATGTTTCATTCAAAATAGGCTGAATCAGAAATGATGAACTAATCATATTTAACAAAACAAGAGAGGTCGAGTTCATACCAGCTTCTCTCATCTCAATCAGTCCATCATATATCGTCATTATTGCCTTTCACTTGCACGACCGAATGATGTGGATAATAATAATAGTGCACGTGCATTGGACTAAGCTACAATCTGCAAGCATTTAATTCAAGGGAGAAGACAAGGTAATATGGGCTCCTAGTTAAATCAACAATAATGCATATGAGAGCCACTCAACATTTTCATCATGGTCTTCTCCTCTCGACCCCCCAAAGAAAAGAAATAAAATAAAACTATTTACACGGGAAAACTCCCAACAAGCAAAAGAAGAACGATAAATATTTTTGGGTTTTATTTTAATTATTACTACTACAGGCACTGAAAGTAAACTAGCTAAAAGCTATAACTAATTTTTTTGGTTTTTCTTAAGATTTTTCAAGCGCACAAGAAGAAAGCAAGAAAAAAGGAAAACAAACTAGCATGGATAGTACAATGAAAAAGTATGAGCACCGACAACTGGGATGAGTGTGTGAACATGAATGTAATATCGGTGAGAAATACGTACTCCCCCAATCTTAGGCTTTTGGCCTAAGTTGGTCTATGGCCACGGCTGGCCTGGCGGATCAAAGTGGTCCTCTCTAGTGTACTGAGGAGGATCCTCGGGGTTCCACTGGTTGGCGATCTCCTCCGGATCCCACTGATAAACAGACTGCCGATAAGGGTCAAGTAGTGGCTCCGGCTCAGCCTCTAGAGCAGGTGTCGCGCTCAAGTATGCATGAATGGCCTCCGGCAAAATGAGGTACGTGCCTGAAAATATGTTAAACAAAAAGGGCGTAGGCAAGGTAATAATCTCACAATATTTTTTTATCAAATATCATATTATACTTAACCAGTTTCTTCTTAATTTTAATAATAAAGTCATGTGCTACCATTCTCTTATAATCTAGAAAGACAGGGGGCATCAACTTTTCTTCCTTCTCATAATGCCTAATAGGTATATTAAAGTATGCAACAAGGCGTGAAGCAAAGATGCCATCGAAGATGGGGCCCTTTGTATGGTTCAGACTTAATCATTTAGCAATAATAGTGCCTAAACTGAAAGTTGTATCACGAAACAAAGCATGGCGCAAAATAACAATATTAGAAGCACTAAGATTTCCACTGTTCCCGTGACCAATCAAGCATCTACTGGCAAATATTGCAAAGTAACGCACAACAGGAAAATGTATGCTAGTGATTCTTGCATGGGAAAGTTTCCTCGTTTCCCCTACAACAATCATATCAATAAACCCTTCCACATCATTACGATGTGGTTCCTCTATGCTGCCCGCAAAGGGTATCTTACAGACCCGGCAGAAATCATATAATGACATCTCCTTAACCTCATCATATAAGTGAAATTCCACTGAAGGTGGTGATTTCTTAGCATGAAAGTGAAAATTTGCACCAAAATATTAGTGAGGAGGAGATACTATTCGCTCTGGTCTCGGAGGAAGTCAATGAGGCTCGCATTCCCAGCCAAATAATAAAAGTCATCATGAATCCCGGCTGCTCTCAAGAACTCATCATAAGGCCATTTGCACGGTCGAACCTCCGCGGTGCGAGGAAGATTATATTTGTGCTTCTTATTCTGTTCACTTTGCTTATCCTTCGAGCTTCGGCTCGAAGAGCCCCTCAATAATCTCTTCATCATTTTCTGAAATTTTTAGTGACTCAAAAATAAAAGTGAACAAACTCAACAAAATTGATAGCAACTACTCCCACAAGTGCCTAGAGACTATATCATGCATTAGAACTACTTGGGACCAAATAAATTTGACATGCAAGCTCAAGAACAGGGTCACCTAAGCAGCAAAAATTTGCAATAAATAAAGCACTAGAACAAAAACTAATTGGACAATTGGAGGAGTCACATACCGAAGGACAATCCCCCAAAGCAGTTTTGTGAGTGGAGCTTTGAGCAAGGAGATCGAAAATCGCTGCAAAATGAGCTAGAACACGAGTTTGATCTATGTGGTGATTTTTTCTGGAGGAAGACGAAGTGTGAGTGCTGGAATAAGTGGAGGGGGGCCACGTGGGGCCCACGAGGCAGGGGGCGCGCCCAGGGGGTGGGCGCGCCCTGCACCCTCGTGGCCAGGTGGTTGCCCCCTCTGTTGTGTTCTCAGTGCCAAATATTCTTAAATATTCTAGAAAAAATCATATTTAAATTTCAGGGCATTTGGAGAACTTTTATTTTTAGGGTATTTTTTATTGCATGGATAATTCAGAAAATACTATTTTTTTCTTTATTTAATCTAAATAACAAAAAGTAAAAGGAGGGTACAGAGAGTTGTGCTTTCTAGCTTCATCCATCTCATGCTCATCAAAAGGAATCCACTAACAAGGTTGATCAAGTCTTGTTAACAAACTCATTCCAAATTGCATGAAACCGGAGAATTTTCGAATAGCACTAGGTTACCTCAACAGGGATATGCACGTCCCCAATAATAAGAATATCATATTTCTTCTTGACAGTCGGAAGAGGAAATTCAAAACCTCCAATAGTAATCGTTGGAATTTTTCCAATAGAATTTATACTGTGGACTTGAGGTTGTTTCCTCACATTGCCTTTGTTGCAATCAATAATAGCCCATGCAGTATACAAAAAGGGTCTACCAAGAATAATAGACATACTATCGTCCTCGGGAATATCAAGAATAACAAAGTCCGTTAAAATAGTATCGTTTGCAACCACAACAGGCACATCCTCACAAATACCGACAGGTATAGCAGTTGATTTATCGGCCATTTGCAAAGATATTTCAGTAGGTGTCAACTTATTCAAATCAAGTCTACGATATAATTAGAGAGGCATAACACTAACACTGGCTCCAAGATCATATAAAGCAGTTTTAACATAGTTTCTTTTAATGGAGCATGGTATAGTTGGTACTCCTAGATCTCCTAGTTTCTTAGGTATTCCACCTTTGGAAGTATAATTAGCAAGCATGGTGGAAATTTCAGCTTCCGGTATCTTTCTTTTATTTGTAACAATTTCCTTCATATACTTAGCATAAGGATTCATTTTAAGCATATCAGTCAAATGCATACGCAAAAAGATAGGTCTAATCATTTTAGCAAAGCGCTCAAAATCCTCATCATCCTTTTTCTTTGATGGTTTAGGAGGAAAAGGCATGGGTTTCTGTACCCATGGTTCTCTTTCTTTACCGTGCTTCCTAGCAACGAAGTCTCTCTTATCATAATGTTGATTCTTTGATTGCGGGTTATCAAGATCAACATCAGGTTCAGTCTCTACATCATTGTCATTGCTAGGTTGAGTATCAACATGAACATCATCATTAATATTATCACTGTGTTCATGTTCATCACCAGATTGTGTTTCAGCATCAGAAATAGAAATATCATTGGGATTCTCAGGTGTGTCAACAGCAGGTTCACTAGAAGCATGCAAAGTCCTATCAGTTTTCTTTTTCTTCTTCTTAGAAGAACTAGGTGCATCAACATTAGTTCTCTGAGAATCTTTCTCAACTCTCTTAGGGTGGCCCTCAGGATACAAAGGTTCCTGAGTCATTTTACCCCCTCTAGTCATAACTCTAACAACATTATTGTTTTTCTTATTATTTAATTCACTGAGCAAATCATTTTGAGCTTTAAGCACTTGTTCTACTTGAGTGGCAACCATAGAAGCATGTTTACTACTGAGTTTAAGTTCACCTTTAACTCTAGACATATAATCACTCAAGTGTTCAATCATATAAGCATTACGTTTCAATTGTGTACCAACATAAGCATTGAAGTTTTCTTGTTTAACAATAAAATTATCAAACTCATCTAAGCATTGGCTAGCAGACTTATAACGAGGAATATCACCTTCATCAAATCTATAGAGAGAATTTACCTTTACTACCTGTGTCGGGTTATCAAGACCATGTATTCCTTCAATAAGTGGTAAATTCTTAACATCTTCAGCTTTAATACCTTTTTCTTTCATAGATTTCTTTGCCTCTTTCATATCTTCAGGACTAAGAAATAGAATACCCCTTTTCTTCAAAGTTAGCTTAGGAGTTGGTTCAGGAAGTGTCCAATTATTTTCATTAGTCAACATATTATTCAATAGCAATTCAGCTTGATCAACAGTTCTTTCCCTGAAAACACAACCAGCACAACTATCCAGGTGGTCTTTGGAAGCATCAGTTAGTCCATTATAAAAGATATCAAGTATTTCATTTTTCTTGAGAGGATGATCAGGCAAAGCATTAAGTAATTGGAGAAGCCTCCCCCAAGCTTGTGGGAGACTCTCTTCTTTAATTTGCACAAAATTATATATTTCCCTTAAAGCAGCTTGTTTCTTATGGGTGGGGAAATATTTAGCAGAGAAGTAATAAATCATATCCCGGGGACTATGCACACAACCAGGATCAAGAGAATTAAACCATGTCTTAGCATCACCCTTTAATGAGAACAGAAATAACTTAAGGTTATAGTAGTAACGAATTTTTTGCTCATGAGTGAATAGGGTGGCTATATCATTTAATTTAGTAAGATGTGCCAAAACAGTTTCAGATTCATAGCCATGAAAAGGATCAGATTGAACCAAAGTAATTATCTCTGGATCAACAGAGAAATCATAATCCTTATCAGTAACACAGATAGGTGAAGAAGCAAAAGCAGGGTCATATTTCATTATAGCATTCAAAGATTTTTGTTTCACCTTAGCTAATAATTTCTTAAGATCATATCTATCATTGCAAGCAAGAAAATCTCTAGCAGTTTCTTCATCCATAACATAACCCTCAGGCACAACAGACAATTCATATCTAGGGGGAGAATCTTCATCATCACTTTCATCAATATTATCATTTTCAATAATTTCATTCTCTCTAGCCCTAGCAAGTTGTTCATCAAGAAATTCACCTAGTGGCACAGTATTATGAAGCATAGAAGTAGTTTCATCATAAGTATCATGCATAGCAGAAGTGGCATCATCAATAACATGCGATATATCAGAATTAATAGCAGAAGCAGGTTTAGGTGTCACAAGTTTACTCAAAACAGAAGGTGAATCAAGTGCAGAGCTAGATGGCAGCTCCTTACCTCCCCTCGTAGTTGAGGGATAAATCTTGGTTTTCTCGTCTTTCAAGTTCCTCATAGTGACCAACAGATATAAATCCCAAGTGACTCAAAGAATAGAGCTATGCTCCCCGGCAGCGGGACCAGAAAATAGTCTTGATAACCCACAAGTATAGGGGATCGCAACCGTTTTTGAGGGTAGAGTATTCAACCCAAATTTATTGATTCGACACAAGGGGAGCCAAAGAATATTCTCAAGTATTAGCAGTTAAGTTGTCAATTCAATCTTATCTGGAAAACTTAATATCTGCAGCAAAGTATTTAGTAGCAAAGTAGTATGGAAGTAACGGTAATGATGGCAAAGGTAACAGTAGCAGTTTTATAGTAATTGTAACAGTGGCAACGAAAAAGTAACTACGCAAAGATCACTATGTGAAAAGCTCATAGGCAATGGATCAGTGATGGATAATTATGTTGGATGCGATTCTTCATGCAACAGTTATAACATAGGGTGACACAGAACTAGCTCCAGTTCATCAATGTAATGTAGGCATGTATTCCGAATATAGTCATACGTGCTTATGGAAAAGAACTTGCATGCCATCTTTTGTCCTACCCTCCCGTGGCAGCGGGGTCCTATTGGAAACTAAGGGATATTAAGGCCTCCTTTTAATAGAGTACCGGACCAAAGCATTAACACTTAGTGAATACATAAACTCCTCAAACTACGGTCATCACCAGGAGTGGTCCCGATTATTGTCACTTCAGGGTTGCCGGATCGTAACACATTGTAGGTGACTATTGACTTGCAAGATAGGATCAATAACTCACATATATTCATGAAAACATAATAGGTTCAGATCTGAAATCATGGCACTCGGGCCCTAGTGACAAGCATTAAGCATAGCAAAGTCATAGCAACATCAATCTCATAACATAATGGATACTAGGGATCAAACCCTAACAAAAATAACTCGATTACATGATAAATCTCATCCAACCCATCACCGTCCAGCAAGCCTACGATGGAATTACTCACGCACGGCGGTGAGCATCATGAAATTGGTGGAGGATGGTTGATGATGACGACGGCGACGGATTCCCCTCTCCGGAGCCCCGAACGGACTCCAGATCAGCCCTCCCAAGAGAGATTAGGGCTTGGCAGCGGCTCCGTACCATAAAACGCGATGAATCATTCTCTCTGATTTTTCCCCGAACGTGAATATATAGAGTTGGAGTTGAGGTCGATGGAGCCTCATGGGGCCCACGAGACAGGGGGCGCGCCCCTCACCCTCGTGGACAGGGTGTGGGCCCCCTGGTCTTGATTCTTTTGCCAGTATTTTTTATAAATTCCCAAAATATTCTCCGTGAAGTTTCAGGTCATTCTGAGAACTTTTATTTCTGCACAAAAATAACACCATGGCAATTCTGATGAAAACAGCGTCAGTCCGGGTTAGTTCCATTCAAATCATGCAAGTTAGAGTCCAAAACAAGGGCAAAAGTATTTGGAAAAGTAGATACAATGGAGACATATCACCGACTCCTTTAGGGATCGCACTAGTCTGGGTTTGATGCCGCTCATTATCAGGCCGTTAGCCCGTTCGACTTGACCGTTTGTTTGGGGGTGGTGTACGGAGGCGTAATCAAGCTTAATGCCCAAATTAGCACACCAAGTTTTCACCTCATCAAATGTAAAGTTTGAGCCGTTGTCAGTAATAATACTGTGTGGGACACCATAACAGTGTACGACACCGGATATAAAGTCTATTACCGGTCCGACTTAAGCCGTTTTAACTGGTTTGGCCTCTATCCACTTAGTGAATTTATCTACCATAACCAGCAAGTATTTTTTCTTATGGCTTCCCCCTTTAAGGGGTCCGACCATGTCCAGCCCCCAGACCGCAAATGGCCAAGTAATGGGGATTGTACGCAGGGCAGTGGGCGGCATATGGCTTTGATTGGCAAAAAGCTGGCATCCGACACAGCGTTGTACGAGGTCCCGTGCGTCTGCTCGGGCCATGGGCCAAAAGAAACCCGTGCGGAAATCCTTAGTTACAAGGGCCCGAGCTGCGGCGTGATGGCCGCCGAGACCAGCATGTATTTCAGCCAAGAGCTGTCGTCCCTCCTCTTCGGAGATACATCTTTGAAGGACTCCGGTAGTACTTTTCTTGTAGAGTTCTCCTTCATGAACTTTGTAGGCTTTGGAGCATCGAACTATGTGACGGGCCTCGTTCTGGTCGCCAGGGAGCTCCTGCCTATTGAGGTAGGCTAGGAACGGTTCGGTCCATGGGGCGATCACTGCCATGATTACATGGGCGGAAGGTGTTATTTCGGTGCCCGAGCCCCCAACGGTATCGGAATTGTGTTAGACATCTGAGGGTATGATCGTATCTGGACTAGCAGTACCGCTCTCGTCCTGCCATACCATGGATGGCTTGAAGAGCTTTTCCACAAAGGTGTTGGGTTGGACGGGATCGCTTTTAGCACCCATTCGAGCCAGGATGTCTGTTGCCTGATTACTCTCTCGAGCAACGTGATGAAACTCGAGTCCCTCAAAATGGACTGATATTTTTAGTACGGCGTCGCGGTATGTCGTCATCTTTCGATCTTTTGCATCAAAATCTCCGTTTATTTGGGATATTGCGAGGATTGAATCCCCACGCACCTCTAGGTGTTGAATGCCCATAGAAACGGTTATCCGGAGATCGTGCAGTAGTGCCTTATATTCGGCTGCGTTGTTGGAATCCGTATACATTATTTGTAATATGTACCGGATTGTATCACCTGTAGGAGATGTCAGGATGACACCAGACCCCAATCCGGCCAACATTTTTGAGCCATCAAAGTACATCACCCAGTTGGAGTATGAGCTATACTCTTTAGGGAGTTAGGCTTTTGTCCATTCGGCGACGAAGTCGGACAACACCTGAGATTTAATAGCTCAGTGTGGCTTGTATGTTATTTCAAATGTCAAGAGCTCGGTAGCCCATTTGGCAATGTGTCCGGTGGCGTCTCGGTTGTTTATGATGTCATTGAGTGGCAATTCGGAAGCCAATGTGATCGAGCACTCTTGAAAGTAGTGTCGCAGCTTCCGAGATGCCATGAACACCGCATAAGCTACCTTTTGATAGTGCGGGTATCGGGATTCGCATGGTGTAAGGACCTCCGATACAT
Organism: Aegilops umbellulata; assembly: GCA_032464435.1. Taxonomy (NCBI): domain Eukaryota; kingdom Viridiplantae; phylum Streptophyta; class Magnoliopsida; order Poales; family Poaceae; genus Aegilops; species Aegilops umbellulata. Next base: position 491,154,371 of record CP136060.1, on the reverse strand, counting down.
AGTATACTAGTTTTTGGAGTGGGAAGTTATGTCCCTCTTCCTCTCGTTCGATGACGATCACTGTGCTCACCACCTAGTGAGTTGCAGATATGTAGAGTAGCATGGGTTCGCCGATGGCTGGCGCGGCAAGGATTGGGTTGCTTGCTAACAACGTTTTTATTTCTTCCAGTCCGGCCGTTGCTGCATCCGTCCACTCGAAGTGGTCGGTTCGTCAGAGTAAGAGATAAAGTGGCAATGCCTTTTCTCCCAAACTGGAGATAAAGCGGCTTAAAGCTGCCACACATCCAGCTAGTTTTTGGACCTGTTTTAGGTCTGTTGGGGTTGCCAATCGTGACAGGGCTCGAATTTTGGCTGGGTTTGCTTCGATTCCTCTATTGGAAACAATGAACCCGAGTAGTTTCCCTGCTGGAACGCCGAAGACACATTTTTCCGGATTGAGCCGTATGTCATATGTTTGGAGGTTGTAAAATGTGAGGCGTAGATCGTCCACCAATGATTCGACATGTTTAGACTTGATGACCACATCATCTACATATGCCTCCACTGTCTTGCTGATTTGCTTTTCTATACATGTTTGAATCATGCGTTGGTAAGTGGCAGCGGCGTTTTTTAGTCCGAATGGCATGGTGTTGAAGCAGAAGGGCCCATACGGGGTAATGAACACCGTTGCGGGCTGGTCGGACTCCTTCATCTTAATTTGATAGTATCCGGAGTATGCGTCGAGGAAACACAGTGAATCATGTCCTGCAGTTGCTTCAGTGATTTGGTCAATGCAGAGCAACACGAAGGGGTCCTGAGGGCAGGCCTTGTTGAGGTCTTTGAAATCGACACAAATGCGCCAGGATTTATCCTTCTTCGGCACCATGACCAGGTTTGCTAGCCAGTCCAGGTGTTTGATCTCCCTGATGAACCCTGCTTCAAGAAGTTTAGCTAGCTCCTCCCCCATAGCTTGTCGTTTGGGTTCGGAAAATCGTCGCAGCTTTTGCTTGACTAGTTTGAACCCCTTTATAATATTGAGGCTATGTTCGGCCAATCTGCGTGGGATCCCGGGCATGTCAGAAGGGTGCCAAGCGAAGATGTCCCAATTTTCGCGTAGGAAAGCTTTTAGTGCGGCGTCGATCGTTGGATCCAGCTGTGCTCCAATGGAGGTTGCCTTATTGGGATCCATTGGGTGTACTTGAAACTTGACTATTTCTTCTGCTGGCTTGAAAGAAGTGGATTTGGCCTCTTATCGAGGATTACGTCGTCCCTGTCCACTGTAAAGCGCACATTGGTTAGTTCCTCGGCCGCGAGGGTTTCGGATAGCGCCTCGAGGGCCAGTGATGCAGTTTTGTATTTGGAGCGGAGTGCTATATCTGGATCACTGGTGAGAGTGATAACTCTGTTCGGCCCTGGCATTTTGAGCTTCCTGTACCCGTAATGGGGTATGGCTTGAAAGCGTGACAATGCATCTCTCCCAAGTAGGGCGTGATATCCGCTCTTGAAGGGTGGCATGTGGAAGAGCAACTCTTCGGACCTATAGTTCTCCGGCGTGCCGAATACGACGTCGAGTTTGTTTTTTCCCGAGCTTCGGGCTTCTCGACTGGGGATTATACCTCGGAAAGTGGTGCCGCTTTGTTCAATGCGGCTTTTGTCCATCTGCATTTTATGGAGAGTATCTTCGTAGATAAGGTTCAGCTCGTTGTCGCCGTCCATGAGCACTTTGGTGAGTCGAAAGCCCTCCACTATTGGGTTTAGGACCAAGGTGACTAGTGCTCAGACTGACTTGGCCTTGGCTCGTTGTCGGCATTAAAAGTTATCGCCATGTCGTTCCAAGGGTTTATTGCGGCTACCTGGTTGACTTCGGCAAGGTCATGTAATGCCCTTTTGCGCCAGTTATTTGAAGAAAAGGTCTTGAAGACCGTAAAGACACTGAGGTCGTTATCCTCCGAAGAATGTTTCTCCGGGGTAGTGCTGGTGAGGATAGCCTCGCCGCTCTTAGCCACCTACCGGAGTACCCAACATGCCCGAAGGCTGTGTGTTGGTTCGGTATTCGACGTCGTGTGTATCCGGCAGGGCTTGTTGAGCCATTCATCAAGGACAGTTATGTGCCCCGTTGAGGGCTTGATTTTCTTGTCCATAAGGTAATGATCGGGTGCCCCGTGAGGGTGTATCCTTTTTGCCCGTCCGATGGGTGTCTTAAAGGCCGTCGGTTCCCACCGAGCTGTCTGGGCCTTCTAGGCGCTTTCCATGGCGCAATATTTTTGTACTATGTGTGCCAAATCTGCAAAGTGCAGTATGCGGCATCGATTGAGGGAATTGAGGATCCCTTCGTCCGTACAGTTGCAGTAGAATACTGAAACCGCGTCGTTGTCGCAGCAATCTTTGATCCTGTTTTTAACAAGGAGGAATCTGGCCCAAAAGTGATGGGCTGTTTCCTGAGGTTGCTGCCGCACATACATTAGGTTGCATATGTCCAGAGGACCGGAATTGCTTGGGG